>CM076185.1:308867-1516109 GCA_038277355.1 Encarsia formosa | reverse complement strand
AATTTGTTAATTTTACTCTACATTTTATAATGAACATTGGTTCAAGTTAGAGAAAAAATTAATTTTTTACTTTTTTTTTATTACTACGTCCCAACCTACAGTTAATGATAAGTTTTTTGACCTGAGCGAAACTTGAGAATTCAGCAAGCAATAATTAATTTTATTATAAATTGTTCAAAAGTAAAACTTTATTATAATTCTGGAATTTTGAATAATGATTAGTAATTGGATGATTAAATTCTGTTTTAATTTCTGTAGTTTTCTTTGAAAAACCGTTTTTGGTAAAATATCGAAGATGTAAATTTATTTGATCAGCTGCAATTCTTTCTAATTATCTCAAGTCTACGTTCACTTAAAGTTTTAAACTTCTGTTTTGATAGTTTTTAAAATGAATAAAGAAAATATAATTAAATTTTGATAATAATTTTTGCGAACTCTTGAATATCCATTTGTACAAATACACAAAAAAATTTGAATTATGATTATTCTGAAAACGCTGGAGCCTTATTTGGACTGACATTTAGCTATCTTTATTCGACTGACGTCTGCTGTTATAAGAAAGAAATTGGTTTTTTAAAAAGAGTAAGTATCGGATGTTTTGAAATTTAAAAAATTGTGTAACTATTCTCAAAATAGCTTAATGTTTTTTAATTTGTTATTCAATGTATAATGTAATTTATGACAGGAAAGAATTGAAAATATAGATAAGACATTTCTGAATTGCTAAATGAAATTCTAGTGTTTCTTACGATGGGTCGTGTCTGAAACAAAAATTTTGACACGTTTGAGAAAAAAATAGAACATAAAAAGTTTTGTGCATAAGTCGTGACTGTGAATTTCAGTTTTTTAGTTTTACATTACTAAAAAAAAAAAATCTTAAACCACTTAGTCATCATTTTTTGTTCTTCTGAAAAAGTCGTCAAATTTTTTTTCTGAATTATTTACCGATAGCGTTGGTGACTATGGAAAAACAAAAATTTGGATCTAGAATGCTCGATTTATCAATCATAATTATTATTGCAATTGCATTCACATCAAATTTCAAGATAACTTATTCACAATTTAGTGAAGAAAAATTATTTAAACAAATGGCCCGTGTCGCAGAAGATATTGAAAAAGTTATTTTCAATGCAGATGTTTATGTTTTGGGACAAAGCTTGACGTGGATATGGAAAGCTTTAGAAATAATGAAAATGTCCAGAGATACAGGAAACGTTATCCGTTACGTTCCATACTCAGGTGATTTTCTAGAGTTTGGCAGAGAAGAAGGAACAGGTTACTTTACTTCAAAAGATGCTGAATTACCAACTATGAAGAAATTGAGATCGTATCGGAAGTTGCTTCAAGATTTAGGGTTGGATCCGAGAAGCATTGTTGAACGGTTCAGAAAGTCTGGCAGAAAAACTGTGATAACCGATTTTATTGAAAGTGGAAAAGGTATGGCATCATTCATGTACATCTTATATCAATGGGCCGCAGAAGAAAACATCGATCTTGATGATGCGTTGGAAGTCTTCGTATTAAGAGCCAAGAACGATCCTCGTGATTTTCAATTTTTGGACATAAACAATCATGGTATTCGTGTAAATCTCAATGTAATGTACAGAGATGAGTTCGATTTATTTGAACTTATCATGAATCCAGAAGAGTATAAATATTTTGAAAGGCTTGTTGTGTTCTACCCGCACACTGATTGGGACATTAATTACTCAGATTTCACTTTGGAGCGTAACCCAGCTAATGTTATAATGATAAAAAAGATAACGCAGTATTTACAAAAATATTTTAAATTGGAGACAAGTTTTGACGAATTGGTGAAAATAGCTGTGCACATTTCTACCAAGTTTTATAATAGTTCCAAAGTTTTCTTTTTAGAAGACCTAGCGTGGGTTGGAACAGTATTAGAAAAAATCAATTATGCTAGTGACGTCAGCATACCTGTTCATCTCGTTTCATTTACAGGTGATTTTTCTTCCACTACTGGGTTACGAGGCTTTTACATGTTCAAAGAGAGTGATTTACCGACTGAAGAGGAGATAAATAATTATCGGTACTTTCTTCGAACCATTGAATTGGATCCTAAAAAAATTATTTCAGACTTTATAAATTATGGCTCTCAGGTAGTGATAGCTGACTGCGTGAATACCGGAAGATTAGCATCGTTTTTATATTTCTTATTGAAATGGGCTGAAGAAGAGGGAATTGATTTACTTAGTGGCGCATTAGCAGTTTTCACCGTCAATGATTCTCTATATCCACGACTGGATTATATAAACCTTAATGAATCAGAATTTTCTATGAACTGTTATCCTATGACGGTAAACTCGGACTTATTGAACAGACTCGTGCGTGATGATGATCCAGTTTTTGTCAGGTGGCTTACACGTTATCCACCACATCAATGGAATCGTCCGCCATCGGAATTCGATGCAAAACACATGCGCCAAATCACTGAGACTGAGCAAAGGTTGTCGGAGTATTTAGGAATATGCGAGCCTACGGAGCAGCCTTCTGCTACCTTATCTATTGGGACAACAGTTTTAAGAACTCCACCTGATGATACTTTACCACAGATTGATTTAGAATTACCATCTACATCAACGGGAATTTATCATTCGTGCAAACGAATGCGTTACAGTCGAGACTTAAGCAGTAAAGCCGTCAATGAGAATCCATTGCATCTAATTTTTACCTTCAACACTGCTGGTCCATACATCCTGAATAGGACTGTGTATGAAGCCCTCAAATTAGAACATCTACAAGTTTCAAGACATGTAACTTTTATAAACTTTGTTGAGGATGAATTGAAAAATCCATTTTCAACTGCAAGTAGGATTTTAAATCGAGCATGTGACAAAGCGTATTCCAAACATAATAATTCAAATGACAGAAAATCATCTAATAATATACATTTCAGTTCAAACAGAACGTGGATTTCCTGGTGCTTACGACATCACAGGCTATTTCATTGTGATGAATTTTACGAGAGTACAGAATTGGTAAATGAAATTGCAGAATCAGCTGCCAAAAGTTTGTATGGAGAAACCAAAACAAAGCAAAACATTGCCGATATTGCTGAGAAATCGGTTTTAAAATTAATTAATGCCTATCCAAAATTTCCCATAGAATACGTTGTAGGTGCTACTAGGGAAGCATTACTGTATTGTTCAGTTGAAAAATTCAGATCTTCTATGAAGTGTCCTACTTATCTGTACCAATACATAAGTCATATAGTACTGTCTTGGTTTGGTGTAAAATTTCAGTACGAAGGGAATATCAATTCTCATGATAAAGAGCTCGTTTTGAATTAATGAGATTTTAATATTCAATGTACGTTCCATTGAACATGTATGTATTTAATAAAGAAATTCTTAAGATACTGAATGAATTATGTTTATTTAATCAAACTTGTAATTTTTTTTCTAACATTTTTCTTTAAGTGATATCTAAAGAAATATTCATTTATTTAAAAAAAAAAATCTTAAAAAATAAATTTAACTTTGAAAATAGAAATAATAGTTTTCTCATTTAAAATGAGTAAATATTTATTCACGGAGAGAAGAGTCGGAGATCCATTTACGAAATTGGGACCTAACCTGGTCGTGTTTGTTAAGCGCAATCGGGCTTCGAACTAGTTCGCAATCAGATTGCGAACTGCGCGAAGCCCGATATCGAACAGGCGAACGTAATCTGGGAATGTCGCCCCAAGAGGGCGCCGCTTCGTTTACGATCTCAGTTCGACATCGGGCCTCTCGCCCGAGTTCGCAATCAGATTGCGAACTCGTTCGAAGCCCGATCGTGCTTAACTAAACACAAGCAGGTTATGTTCCAATTTCGTAAACGGATCTCCGACTCTTCTCTCCGTGTTAAGATTCACATCCTCTCATTTGAAGAGTACCCCACTATGCATCTGTTTTTGGATCAATGCTCATGCACTTACAATCCATGTAAGGGAAAACCAATGAAGATGGAATTTGCGAATGACTGATACAAAGTCGTTCCAGTGGTGATCAAACGTGCTTTTACTTTCGACTGTATACCATCTCGCTGAATAGTTTCAAAAGCCTTTGCTTGTCTAAATTCAATTTGAATTGTAAATCCATCAAATATATTTTACAGGTAAAAAATTTAAATACAACTTTTACTCTATCTTTTATAAAGTCAAACATGAACTTTTAAATTACCTATACTTCAATTGCAACCTGAAAATTAAGTGGGGAAAAAAAGGTAAAAAAGAAATGAAGGAATGAAATAAAATACAGTGAAACTGACTCTTACCACAACGCAGAAAATAAATTTTTCTAATGGAGAGTTAAACTCGGTCCAGAAAATTTCGTCCAAGCGGAGGTGAAATCACCAAAGAAGCTACAGAATCCCGGGCAAGTACAATCGGCGCTAGGGTTTATGAGCAGAGTCGAGGCGTGTACTTTATAGGTGCGCACTCTTTTGCAAGGCTACTCAAGGCTACCAACAGAACCGGAAAAAAGTACTTCGGACCTGCGAGGGGGTAAGATGCAAAAGGCGCTAGAAAAGAAGAAGGCGAGGACAGTTTAAAGAAAGCCCGGAGATAAAAGAGTGCTAGAGCTATATATACAAGGTACAAGAGGGAGGCAAAGGGGTAAGTAAAGGATAAGAAGCTCTTCTCTAGCACGGCTCGGCTGAAAACTTTTGAATGTACGCGCGTAAGCCGCCACTCGGCTTTTGTTTCCCGCGAGGACAATGGCCCGCCAGAGGTCTCTGAGCTAACCGAGCTGATACCGTTCGATTTTTAAAAGTTCGGGGGCGGGGAGAGGATTATTATAAAATCCACTTATCTTTGGAGATACTTTTATATTGAGATGCATTAGTTTTTATCGGTCTCTTAGCACGAGGAACCGTTTATCGAATTTAAATTGAGGGGGATTATTTTCTTTGATTCTTTTCTCTTATCTGAATTTTTCATTTCTTCTTCAATTTGTTATCGCGGGGATATTCATTTTCCAAAGTGGTTTTCCCGGCTGTTTGTCGGATCGAGTTCTTCTTGGGAGGAGGAGGACGAAATTTACTTTTTTTACGATCGATCAACCCGGCTCTTTTATCTCGAGATTAGTGGGCACGAAGAGCGTCTTTAGATGTAAAAAGTCAGTTTTATCGAAAATGAGATTCTGAGGAGGTACCGGGCTCTTGGAATCACTCTTGTTATGAAATTTTTTCAGATGTCATTCCAGGTATTTTTTATGTAACCCGAGTTTATGTTTGGAAATATAAATTCTTAGAGTTAATTTTAATCGTTGCGTTCTTAGAAGAACTGATTTTACAAATGAAAGTGTAAAATGAAACCTAAAAATATTTTATTTTGTTTTCATTGTATTGTAGTTTATTTATTTATTATTATTATAAAGTTCTAGGAAGTTTTTTATGCTTGTAATGACCAATTACAAGAATTTCTGTTTTTTTTTAGTTATAATTCTCTTTTATTTTCTTGAAAGCTTCCAAAAACCGACTCAAACATCTGGAGGTCTAAGAATTAAGGTTTTTATACACGTATCTCATACTGGTGGTATTCTAAGAATTATCTCCTTTGTATTAAAAGAGTTAAAAAAATAGCTAAGACGATCTAAAGAAAGCGAGATAAAATAAATTTACTGTCATGAAAAAAAAAAGGTCTAGGAAAATACAGATACGTCCCGTTTTATTTACCAAACAGCAGCCTCAACAACTCCAGTAGCTTTGACCCGATCAATTACCTCCCCGTAAATCCTCCCTTTTTTAAGAGTCCCCGCCCCCCGGACCGAAAAAAGCCGGACAAGATAAACGTCGGTGGTCGGTAAGCACCGGCGATAAACAACAATTACACCCTTTGGACGTACTGTACACTGCAGCTCATTGTCCATTGGCATCCTTGATGCTGCAGGTAAGGAGCTGGGCGGGCGCCACCTAATTGTTGGTTATAGTTGGCACGTATAAGGCCACCCGAGCGCGCGCGCGCAACCACTCTGGGTCAACGCGAGGTCAGCGTGGGTCAAACACTTGATCACAGCTCTTAAAAAAAAAAAAAAAAAACTGATCCATCGTGTTTGTCTTTTTTTGTCTAGGATGATTCGGATAATTCTCAGAACCAGGATGTTGGTTTTTAGAACGAGAGAGAAACGGCGAGAATTGAGAAAAATCTTGTAATTCTTTTTTTTTTCTTTTCTAGAAGTAGTAATTCTTACAACCCTGATGTTTGAATCCTGATAAATTAATTAATTCTTGGAATTCACGCACCTAAATACAAATTTTTAATTAACAAAACTTACTTCTATAGAATTTGATCTTATGAAAACATAAACAATTATTGATAGGGATTCAAGACGATTTAGATAATTGTCAGAACCCAGATTTTATTTCTAGGAACGAAAGAGGAACAATGATAATCAAGAGAATCTTGTAACTATTTCTTTTATCTGTAGAAACTTTGTAGTAGTTCTTAGACATTTTAACTCTTACAATTCAATCAATTCTTAGAACTCTGGTATTTTTCAAGACTTTTAAAAAACACAAATAAATAAAACTCATTTCTAGAATTTGATGTTATGAAGAAATAAACGACTCTACATAGAGATTCAAGAGAATTCAGCATTGCTCACTCGTAAAATGGCAATAAACGGCGAGAGAAAAAAAGTAAAAAAAAAGGTACAAACGAAAACGAGATAACACGTACGAGTAGCGCTAGTGCAGGAACCGAGCATCAATTGCATTTCATTTTTCCATTTCACGTGCCGCGATAATGATCGCTAAACGAGTTATACTCCGAATATTTTGCTCTCGCTTTTACCAAAACTCGCGCTGTTTAGTTGGCCGACTTTTCCCTTTTTTCAGCAACTGATCTATCGATGAAAATTTTGACGACAATTTGATGAGATAATTGAGCGTAATTGAGGTAACGACCCCTCGTGTTCTCAAAAGAACTTAACTGGATTATAAACAAGCTTTGGCCATGGAAATGGATTATTAAATTAGGCTAATTTAAAGTCACGCGTAATGAATTGATTATGCGCAAGGCGGTCCCGAGGTGCGCCAATCCTCATTTGCACACTCTATTATAAATTCATCGATCCATTATACCCACCGAAAGTTGAGGTTAGGTTGCAAACTTGTGTGAGCGCGTGGAAGAGAATTTCGCGGTTCAAAAAAGTGAAATAACGACGCTTCGGTGGGAAAATTTATCTCTGCAATTAATTCAATGGCATTTAGTAAATTTACGAGGTGACATTAAAGTCCGTTAATTATTTATATATTCTCGATAACGACCGTACCGACAATAAAATACCAAAAATTGAAAATTACGGATAACCTCAAAAACATTTGACTAGTGATGGACCCATGAATTATTCACGAGTTCCGTAACTTCGAGAAACTCTTAAAAGAATATTTCCATTTTATTTTTTATGCTCCGAGTGCGTGATGCAATATGTTGTAAAAACGAAGAAGAGAGAGGTAAAACAAAGGAAGAATCTCGTTTATTCTCCGGGGGTAACTTTGCAAGTACAAGAGACACAAACAATAAACATGGCCGTAGCCCGGGACATAAATAAAGAGCCTCGCGCAGTGAAAATATGACTCCAGAAGTACCAACGTCGGAGAAGAAAATAAATAAATAACACGGGGAAAAATAAACAAACAAGGAGCCCTTTTTACCCCGAGTAATCCTCGAGACTCGTAAAAGAGAAATGATCGCGGGGCGTATTAGGAATCGGACAAGCCTCCTGCACCCATAAATCCCCCAGATGGGGAAACTCATACGCCTTTGAGGCTACTTTTTTATTTTTTTATTTCTTGGGTTATGAGGAAATCCAATAGTTAGTCGATGAATACGAGCCTGGTTCTTATGGGGAAAGAAGATTGAATTACACCATGTTTGACCCACGAAGGGATCAGCCGGGAATATTGCGAAAAATTCGGGTCAAGGTGGAGTGCTTTGTGTTTCGGGACGAAAGTTTTTTTTGAGCTTTTTTACCCGTGTGATATATTGTTAGGGGGATGAAGGTAGGAGAAAAGAAATCTGTCATTTTTTGGAAGAAAAGTTGGATTTTTTTATGGCTGTTGGGTATTCAAAGTCAAACAAGATTTTTTTCCTCGAATGATGAGACATGATAATGCCAAGGAAGTTACTGTATTCTCGGGAATAAAAAATTTAATTGAGTAGGTCTTACTTCAAATTTTTAGTAAAAAAGGTTCAAACAAAAAAGCGACACTTATTATAGACTTATAGAAAAAAATTATGGCGTAAATATTAAAATCAGTTGGGATACATTTTCACAAGACAATTGTCCCGACTTTAACCCTATAGAATATTGGGCAGAAAAGATTCGGAAAAAAATGTCATTCTTTGAAAAAATTTGGCTTCTTCAAGGCTGCAGGGTTTTCAAAGTCAAACAAGATTTTGCGTCAGACGATAATAAAACTGAGTGTGAAAGAAAAACCATTTTAACTAGGTCACAAGTTGGTGAGTAAAAAATTGATGACTTCAAACATAATAACATTACTCGCAACCAACCACAACTTTCACTAAATACTTGCTTTGAAAATAGACCGAGAATATTAAAGGCCTCATTATTTAACTAGCGACAAGCTATATTTTACAGTATGAAAACCAATATTGAATATGCATGCATAAAATATAAAATTCAGTAGAGCAACTACGTATACGGTCAGACCCGGGCGCGTTACCATCAAAAACGAGCGATAAACCACCTCGTAAATGAATATAATTGTGGCCATAAAAATTTGCGCTGGAAGTTATCTCGTGATGCGCGTCACTCATCGTTCAATTTTCTCATCTACCTATGGACTTTTTTTCCCTGCCTATAGATGGCGCGCTATTTACGACTTTTTTTATCACACCGTTACACCGATATTTCTAACTTCTAACGCGTCCGTTTCAAAAGAAAAAAAAATCAGAAAATTAATAACGGAACATAACCTCAAAACCGTAAATTCTCATCAAGTGCAAGACCGTGGCCAAAAATAAGCTTTGCGTCGTAAATTTCGCGAATACATTTAGCGATTAAAATGAACGATGCCGTTTTAAATGGTGGTGAAACATAACAACCCCCCGGTACACAAGAAATTACCCCCGCATTGTTTATGGAATTCGGGGTGAAACTTTGTAACTTCTAATGGACCCCAGCCGTAATATTTTAACTCGCTGATGGTTGCGAAAATTTTCAAAGAGTCATTACTCGAAAAGTTATGGAGGTCATAGATCAGACCACCGTGCCGCACTTAATCATTTTTCCAGTTAAATCGATTTTCAGCAGGTGCGTGACGGGCTTTTTTAGTTTTCAGGAGATAGAGTCAACACCGGACAATGGACTTGTTAGAAAAATCCGATGATTTCCGATGATAAAAAAAAGCAACGATTTTTTTTTTGCTCTTCGACAGGGGCGATTTTCATTTGCGCGATAACCGGGGTTGTATTTATGGGTGACGGTATCTTTTTTTATCTCCCGGAAATGTACGGCCCTGGCTTACGAGTTATTAATTACGCTGGTAAACCTTTTTTTTGGATATGTTGGTAATCTCGGATTTCAATTTTGGGGATGAAAATCGTCACGTACTCGTCAAAGGGTCCTCGAGACTCGCGTTTATGGCTCGAGGGGGTTAGCTCGGTGAAGTTTATCAGATTGCCTGTCGTTTGTCACGTGCTTCGGTGGACCCTCGTTTTTAACTCGATGCGTGAGTAGACCCCGAATTGCGGGAGATAGCTCGAGTGTGGGGAGAAAAGAATGAGATCGAGGAGAAAATGGAAAAACGTTCGGTTGCCTCCAGGAGAGCAAGGGGTGGTTTGAGTTTTTCGCAAGTAAACTAGTTTTTTTATTAAATAAAAAATGTACAAAGACTTTTTTTGAATTATGATTCCATCTGGTTTACTAGTTAGTTTCCTGTTTCAATTTTGGAGATATTTTACCAGTTGGTGTCATAGACCCGAACTATAGAATCGTAAAAGGATTTTACTTTGATATTTTAAGTAAAATCTTAAACATTTTTAGGTTAGTTTACCCATTCAATCAACATCTTTTTCACTTAATATCGATTTAATTTTCAGTAAGATTTTATATTTTTTTCCAATTAGTTAATGTTTTTACCAAAGTAGACGACTGAGTTCAGACAACATCTCGTTGTAGTCCTTTCACTGTAGATTTTTTTAAGTTAATCTTTATAGGTTAATAAGATGATAAAATTCCATGTGAAAGAAAAAAAAATTTTTTTCAACTTCCATTAAAAACAATTAAAACAGTTCTAAAAAGAAAACTATTTCTGTTAGCTCACGTGTATTTTGAGGTTAGGAAATTGGTTGAGTTATTCCCAGGGCATTCAAAATAATCTCTGCTATTTAATCAGAGATGAAAACAGTTGCAGAAAGCTTTTTAATTGAGAAGCTTTCACATAAAGCTTTAATGGAAAATGATAAACATCAAGATTACTCAACCCACTCATTAAAATTATAAAACAACTCTGTACACAGTTCTCCAAATCTCATTACACGTCTCATCTCCAATCTAAAAATACTGTTTACTCTCAAAATTAGCTTCCCAAATAGAAAATTATGAATTCAATAATCAATAGAGGGCTTTGGGTGACAGATAGAATTCTCTCCATTCCGCAGGGGCGATTGACCTCGTGGCCACCCACACACACACACACACACACACGTATATAGACTCGGATGCGCGCCGGAAGACTCACGGACCGTGACGATATATTCTCCGGTCTCGCAATCCCCGATAATGCCAAAGAGTAAGGAGCTGGCTGGCTGGCTGGCGTACCGATAACCAACCTTTTTCATCTCCACGGCTGAAGTGAGAAATCAGGGTATGAATCTTTATTCCAGGGGATGGATTTTCTGAAGAGTACTTTTTAAGGCGAAGACTGGAGACGTGTGATTCAATTTAATGAATTTTTCGACAAACTCTACCTGTGTGTAGTTTATTTACTAAATTTTAAGTTTAATTGTATATTATCATACAAGTGTATAAAAATGAGAACGCAAAATGGTTATACGAGGAGGGAAATTATTTTTACTCACAAGTACAATAACATATTTTATCGCACTAAATGCGTGAAGCTTGATTTTACGTACGCTTTTTTAAGCTAGCGTGCGTAAAATCGAGTCTTTATACATTAGTGCGATAATTATATATTACTACATTGTCTTTATACTTTTAAATTTTAATAATGTAACAATTAAACAGGAAATACTTCCTTGCTATAATGAAGTCACAATTAATTTGAGCTACTATTCAATAATAGTAATAATAGTAAATTGTTAAATGGACTCATAAAAAAAAAAAAAATACCATTTAACAGCATGTCAGTGTAGAGAGCGGGCTTTTCAAATTGTTAATTACAACAATGAATGTTAAAATTAAAACAGAGTAATAAACATGGGACACAAAAACGAGTTCATTTCCAAGGGGACAATGCAGCCGGTAAACGCGCGAATCCCTCGGTTTATAATTAATGTCCAGTCCGCAGCTTCGCGTGCTATTCACCCCGAGCCGAAATATGATTAAGCGCATTACAGTTCACACGCACTTGCGCGTCGAGGCGTTTTGACTCGCATTAATCATTCCTCGGCTAAAATAATCCGTCCAGGCGATAACCAAGCTCCTTTGACCTGATTTTCGACTTACTTTTTTCCCACCCCTCGACCGGATAAAAACACATCCGGGGAAAAGAGCTTTTCTCTATCTCCTCCCCCGCAACATTCCCCCCCTTTTTTCAAAAAAAAAAGTTTCGGGTAAAATTTTTCGCACGGCGCAAAAAGGAAGAAAATAAGCGCTTCCCTTGTTTTTTTCCAAATTATTCCAGAATTTTAAATTAAAAAATGAGGGAGAATTTTTTTTTTTCAACGGAAGATGGATCGATAAATTCGCGGGAAATGTGGGATATTTAAATCAGGAATGGCCGTTACGAACGTACGATGGGTAATAGGAGATAATGTTTGAAAATCTATTCGATTTCCGGTTGAATAAATGAATATTTCATTCCGGTTGCACTGGGGGAGGTTCGAATGTTTATGAAATATAAACGTCGGGTAATACCGTACATTGTTCGAGGGAATTAAATTTTTTTTTTTTTTTTTTTTTCTTTCATCTTTTTTGACAAGAAGCCACTGTTCAACGGAGCGAAATTTAATAATAAAATTTTACCGTAGCGAAAAGTATTTCAAACAGCGAGAGATGAGTATTTAAATCCTCCGCGCGAGATAATGCTGCTGAACGCGCGACCGTCATTTTGCAGCTGCACGCGTACCGACGTTTTTTAGCTCACGGACAAAAAAGGTTTTATACCGCTCGAAGTGCTTTCTTGCGACGCTTTTATCGACTATACTTTTTTTTAATTTATTGTCTCTCGGAGCGACAGCATTCAAAGTTGTAGAATTTAATTGGACAATCCTAGCATTAAATATCTTATTTTTTATTTTTTGCACACTGTTTAAAAAAATCATATTTTCATAGTAGTGTGCGTAAAGCTCTTTATTACGCTCATGCACACCCTAAAATTTTTTTTGTTCAAACTCAATAGTTTAGAGTAGAGCTAACCTCAAATCAGATCTTGAAATTGAGGTTAGGTTCATGTATTGTCTGTAGAGGTGAAGAAACAACAATGAATAGCGCAACGCAATTGCGAATTCCGCAGACTGAAAGAGTTAATAAAAGCAATGAAGTTTATGAAAAGGGCCGGTGGAGGGATTAGTAAGGGAAATTAAAATGAGTCTGGCTCTGTTATTAAAAGGGTAAATTGAAATATTAATTACCTTTGTCGAGGGATCTCGCGAGCAAAATCGTCGGCAGGATCAGGAATACCATGTACCATGACATGCGGTCGCGCATCCTTGCGAATTTTCTAGTCCACCTGAAATTTAAATTTTTACATTTAATAACTTCATTTATTTTAAAAAATTCACAAAAATTTTGAAGAGTAAAGAATGAGTATACAT
This sequence comes from Encarsia formosa, assembly GCA_038277355.1. Classification (NCBI taxonomy): domain Eukaryota; kingdom Metazoa; phylum Arthropoda; class Insecta; order Hymenoptera; family Aphelinidae; genus Encarsia; species Encarsia formosa. The sequence continues at coordinate 1,503,142 of CM076185.1, read as the reverse complement.
TTGCCTGAAATAACAAAGATTCCAAAACTTATTTTTGTATTGAAATTATTATTTATTTGAAACACTCTTTGTAGCGCCATCATAAAATTTATCCAAATAATATCGAACGACTACAAAGAAATTCTCCATCGAAACTCGAGATTAGCGCTTTTATTGGATAAATACTTATGCAGACCGATTACAGTGCCGGTATAAATTGAACTTTGGCCCATCGATTTTTACGTCAAAGGGGAGGTAAAAACTTTTGAATAACAGTCGATCGACTGACTGCGTGCGCGTTTTCATATTTTTGTGTGTATGTACACACTCGAAAAGGCCTTTCACTCCGGGAGAAAAGAATGAAAGTTATTTCAATACATCTTTGTAAAAAAAGCCGGCTTTTATTCGCTAGCGAGCGCCAAATTTATCCAAGTCTGCTACTAAAGAGTAAATTTGGCTTTTTAAGTGGAGTAGGAAAAACTTTATTATTGGCGTTGCATTTTGGGATAAATAATAAACAATCTAGTAAGCTCTTTAATGCACCGAAGCTGCTTTGCTAGATAAATTCCAACACTTTTTCACTTTATCATTATGAACTAAGACTACAGAGATAAAAAAAGTGGGTGGATGTTCAACGGTAATAGCAAAAAGTTCTCAAAGTTTTCGGGATTAACCTTACAGACGAGATTTAAAGCCCTGGGAGGAACTCGGGGAGGAATCTAATTTCTCTCTTCAACTGAAATTTTTCTCTAATTATCCCTGATTATTTCGGTGGATTTTACCCCGCGGGCTGACTGAAAAATCCCTTTGATGTTTACTCTGACGGGATTCAGGTTTTTTTATAAGCTGTATACAGTTTGATATTTTCTTGATTTTCACAATGAATGGGTTCAATTAATCATTACTTTTCGAGTTCCGTTCTATTTGATTTTCAGGTTTAATTCAATAGAATGACAGAATAATATAATAATACGGGAAAATTCATTCGAATGAAATGATGCATCATAACAACCCAAGTTTGGCACGGTAATGCACTGTGATAATCCTCCCTGATATTGAAATCGGAAATGATAAGGGACATTTTCGTTTTGATTCGCGTTCGCATGATTAAAGTTTCATGCGGGGTTCTATATTCAAAGTTTCGGATTATTTAAATTTGATGAATTGAATATTTTACGGTTGTACACTCTCACTAAAAAGGTTGAATCTTTAATCAAATTATAATATTTCTATTATTTGAACAGGAAGCTGAATAGAAACATTTTTTCGTCCCTCTAACCTCAAAATCGGAACTTCGCCCCTTGTTTTCGGTTAGAAGGACGAAAAATAGTATATTTCTCTTAGGCTCGAGGGTTCGATTTAGCCTCCTCGGGCTCGGGTCGCAATACTCTCGGAGGCCAAATCGAACCATCTCGCCTGCGGGAATAATATACTATTTTATCTTAATTGGACATTAGATCGAAAAATAATCAACACGTATTTTTTTCGCATTTTAACCTCAAAATCGGACTTTCGAAAAATGTGACTTTTTAGGTTAGGTGAGCTAAAAAATAGTATTTCATGCACGATATTTTAAAAAATTCGATTAATTATCATGTTTTTTGAAATTTTAGTAAGTTTATAGAAAAAAATATCGTCTCAGTTTCGATGAATTTGCTTATTTATTGTAACCTCAAAAACTTGACCTTTTAGGTTAGGTGAGCAAAAAATAGTATTTTATGCCCGATATTTTGAAAAATTTAATCAATTAACATGTATTTTTAAATATAAGCAATTAAATCGAAAAAAATATCGTTTTAATTTTGATGAATGTATCATAACTTAAAAAACTTGACTTTTATGGTTAGGTGATCATAAAAATGGTATCTCATGCACGATATTTAAAAAGAAATGCCCTCAACATCAATAAAACGACACACACACACAGAGTATTTGAAAGTAAACCGGGCTCGTGCATAATGAGGATTCTGAAGGATTCCCATTTCTGGTCTCCTCCTCCTCGAAGTAGCGCTTTGCCCTAATAACCGACGTTGAATTTCATGTGGACGAAAATTAGAGCGTCAAATCGGTTAACCAGATGCAAAAATATTCGCTCTGCCCGGCTCAAGGGACCTGCACCGTCGAATTCATCTCGTCGTCCTGGATCGTTATTCCCCAATTTTCAGCCCACCCCGAAATTGCAGCGCACACGCGTCTTTTTTTTTCATTTCATTTCCAACCATCAATTAAGCTTGTCCTATTTTTCAACGTCTATTAAAATGAATCACCCCCTCTTTTTTTTTTTTTTTTTTTTTTTGGGGTGGGAACTATTGAATCGTTAAATAACAAACGTTTGCTTCAAATTAAATTTCTTTTTTTTGTAAATGTAGCCGAAAAAAATTTTGATAGGTGACGGTTGGAATTTTTCAATGTCTCTGATTATTTGGGGGCGAAAAAAAACTGAAGCAATCAATTGGGATGAAGTTTTTTATCGACGTTTCTCCATTTGCAATGAAATTCCAAAAACGCGACAAATTAACAAATTTTTAAAGTGATAAATAATTGAGAAATAAAATTTCTTCAATTGTTGATTTGGAATTCCCGCCAAAATGTTTGGCATTTGATTTGGACGCTAACCTCACAGGTCACTTGACTCAATTATCAATATGGAAGATGCAAACTTTTCATATACATATATTTTTTTCTGAAAGTTCTCGATTTTTAATGAATTTTAAGATTTTTTTGACAATTTTTCTGTCAATATTACCAGAGATATAATTTTCTGAAAATTGGTACTCCTGACGTCATCAGTATTATTTGAAAATATGAATAATGAACTTCAATTTTCATTTTTTTTTCAAAAATAAAAAATACATGTCGATTATTTTTCGATATACTAATAAAGTCAAAAAAACTAAATGATTATTTTTATGCATCTTTCCATTGTTTTATAACTGGATGAACACCAGTTTAAAGCTCAGTATTTATATTTTTATTTTTGCTTTTTGAAAATAAAGCCTTTTTTTTCATCAGCCCTTATTACAAACAATTAAGCCATTTCAGTTCAAAGTTGAAATTCAAAATCAACGAATGAAAAATTTTTTACTCGGATTTTTTGAATTTAAAAATTAAAAAATTAAAACTTAAATAAACTTTAAGTCATACTTATTTATTTTCTGTTTCAGCTCGTGCGTTTGGCCTTCGAAAAAAAAACCAGTTTAGAATAAATCGTTGACACTTATTTACCCAGAAAAAATAAAATTCAAATGAGATTACTAAAAAAAAAAAAAAAGGAAAAATCAGAGTCCTTTGAAAAGCGGAGTTTCATTATTAACAAGTAAGAATATCAAACAATATTCAGCGAATGGAGGCTGGCCATTATTTATACGGCAGCTTCTTTCATCTCCGTGTTGCCCTGTCGCTCTCATTACCATATGCCGTTACTTATTCATGAAGAGCTCGGTACGAGGAAGGAAAAAAAATATATATTCTCGTCACCTTTGTGGAAAAAAAAGCAAACAACAGAGAAAAAAAAAATATATGCGTCTGCAGAAAAAAAAAAAAAAATTATTTTTTGTTATTATTGTTACTGATTAATTCAGCGATACTATGTGAATTCGGAAATCGCTGATTTTATGTTTGAGAAACTCGTTACTTAAGACATGATAATAATAAACAAATACTTTCTTTTTTGTTCTTATAATAAGAAAATTGGAAGAATCTTTCAAACTAATTAATCCGACGAAAACAAATCTTTACAAATCCCGTAACTTGTAATATCGATAATTCTAATACCGAGATTAAAACTTGTATTTCTTAACTTTATTTTTGGGAAGATCAAGATGTAGTAAAAATTAATCAATCTTTGTATCTTCACAATTATAATAATACGTGAATATGAAACCTTGAATATAATTGAGCATAAAAAACATCAATAACTATTCACAATACTACTTATTTATAATTTTTATTTATTTGTTTATCTGTTAGCAATAAAAACAAAAATAACAATGATAAATACCAAAATTATTGAAGCATAAATTATTGTTAAAAAAAAAAAGACATGTTCGTTTTGTTGTTTGATACTTCACAACTCAATGAGTCAGAAAAAATAGTTTAAAAAAAATGATTTCAAATAGCATAAATTAAATTGAATTTATAATATTTTAAATTAATTTTATACTGAATTTATTCTGATTTATTCTACTGTTGATATATCATAATAAAAAAATTTCTCGATAAACCTGCCATGAATAAAGATCCATGCGACTTTTATAAGCTAAAAACTAAGAGTCATTTTATTCGTGGCAGGTGTAACGAGAAATTTTTTTTTTCATAATGTATATCAACGGAATGGTATCAAAGGTAATTTTGTTCCAATCTAAAAAAAAAAAAAAATCATGAATAAATTGGTTTAGAGATATTTAAATCGCCAAAAGTAACAGTAAGATTGTAACAGGCTAAGATTTTTTTTAGCTGGGACCATCGAATGAAGCCGAGTAAAGCCGGACACGCCCAAACCGAGGGGGGAGGGAAGGGGAGACCGCCGAAAATTGATTTCGCCATGGGGCTAATCTTCCTGAAGGTGTAATCTATTGTGTCTGGAGTAATTGATCGTCCGTTCGCCTGCATTTGCATTTTCAATTTACGAGGACTGATTGTTTATTTACCGAGTGGAGTACGTTCTAGTTTGAAGACTTAACGTACTTGACGATCATTATTTTAGGTGCTCTATGGCTTTATGTATTCGAAGTTACTTTGTAATGAAGAAATTTTTTGAAAGTATTTTAAATTTATTAGAGTTGAATGTTTATTTACAACCAATCTTATGGGCCAGTGTCAAAAAGTTAGTATATACTGCTGTTATGTAATCAAATTAATATTAAGTAAAATACAGACGTCAAAAACTAATTGCTGAGGTTCAAAATATAAAATAATGTTAATTACGAAAAAAAAAATTTTCATTGTAATCCTTCAAAGAAACATGACCGATTTTTTTAATTTAACAGTTATGCAAGGAATAATTTCATACATAGAAAATTCTAGAATAAGCAACGTAAATATTCCACAAAAACAAGAATGATTATATCTAAAAACAACCTAAACCTATTATATTGAAATTAAATTGAATGAAAAATTTTAAATTAGGTCAATAAAAATCATCACAACAAATCTAAAAATTTATATTCAATTTTCAATTTATATTCATAATTTTAATCGATGGATAGATTAATTAAGCCACTATTTTTTATATTTTAAAATTTTCATACATTGATAAATAACTTATACTGGAAAAAAAAATCTATCTAGTTTGTCTCAAATTATAAAAATAAGAGTTTAATAATTACTGCGTTTTAATATATCATTAACTAAAACTGATTGACCTAATTTAAAAACAATTTTTTTTATAAAAAATGTATCATAGTAGTTGATGTGAGTTCAAAGAATTTTTAAATGAAAAATTTAATGTCACTTGTTCACTAATAAAATAAAGCTTACAAATTTTTTTTTTTTTTTATTAATTTACAAATTTTGACTTTACAATTATTGAATTCTTTAAATGGCTGATAGCCGTTAAATTTTATGGATTTGCATGTTAGTAAGTTATCAAATTGCCTTAGAGTAAGATTATTGCATAGAAAGTCAATGTTTACCAGTGGCTCAATTATTTTAACGTGTGTACACATAACACTGTTGAAACAATTTTCATTTCAAATACATTGAATGTATGTATAAGCAAACGACTCGGGCTAAATTGTTGACACTTAAGTGTTAAAATTCAAGCAATTAAGTTTAGATTATTAAATAAATTTTTGTAAATTTACTTACATCATATTGAGAATGAGTTATTGTTACCACACAGACACTATTTTGCAAACTGATGTGCAGCTGAATTTCGAGATCAAGCTGGCCTACATCACTCTAATCTGCAAGTTATCTTTTCTCAATCCAGAACACGATAAAAGCTTTTTAACAATTTCGCAAAAATAGAATGTACCGAGTTTTATAAAAACAAAGCAAAAAAATAAATTGGTAAAATTTTGCAAAAGTTGAGTTTGAAAAAAAAAAAGCTCGAAAGTAATTAATCAATAAGCCCGACCCATTAACCTCCGGGCACCGTGAACCAAACACAATTCTTGCATAAACTTAATTACTTTAATTTATCACGAATATCACGCGCCGGAATGGATATTTTTGCAGCTTTATGTAGAACAACTCTCGTTACATAACTTCCCCATTCGGCTTTTTTCTTATTTTTCAAACGATTATAACTCGCGCTAATTATTACAGCACTTTACACCGCTTAAGAGATTAGATAATTTTTCGAGATTATTTAATAATTTAAGTGGATAGTTTAATGCTACATTTATCACTGAGACCTTCTTTTTTTTTAATATCAAGTTACTTTTCAATTTTACTTTTTCCAAGTTTTTATTGAGCTATAAATTTCATTTTCTTAAGGCTCAAAGGGGGTTTTAGAGAAATTTTTTTTTTTTTCTTTTTTGATTAACGATAATAGTTTTAAGACTTTCAAAGTAAAAATCACATTTTTTCACTGTTACAAAAGTTATGGTCTCAAAATTTTATTTCCCATTATCAAAAAAAAAAAAAAAAAAAAAAAAAATGTATTACGACAAACAGCGTTGAACGAATATTGATATTTTGAGGTTAGAATTCACTTTTATAATAAACTTCTATAAAGTAGATAAAATACCTACATGTATATTTTCTTAAAATAAAAAAAATCTAAATTACATTCTACGACAAATAGCGTTCAACGAGTATCGACGTTTTGAGGTTAGAATTCAAATTTATATTGAATTAAATTAAAGTAATTGAAACTTGAAAATAAAAATAATTAAAAAATCTCATACAAAAACCATATTCGAATATTATAAACAGACTTTTCACTTAATCAATCAAACAAAAGAAAAAGTTGATAGTTAAGTCAACAACACCAGACGCATAAATTCCAGTAGGTTAAATGAGCCGCTCAGACAGGTGAACTTAGACCGTAATTAATGTTTGAGTTTGTTGTTTAACCCGCTTTACTTATTGACAAAGGAGGTAAAACACAAAGTTTACGTCCGGGCTTTTCAGTCGTCGTCGTCGTCGTCGTCGTCGTCTCGCGGGGTGCATATTTCATCGGCCGTACCCCTGGGACTCGGTCCAATTCCCCGTTCCTCTGCTTTTTCACCTGCGATCGGACCTTACGTTCGATAAATCTCCAAGCCGCACTTTGTCCTCGCATAATTGGATTTTTCCCATCGATTGGAAAGACAAACCCCCCCTTTTTTTTTTGAAACGTTACCTTGGAAAAAAAGACAACGGTTTGTTTCAGCTTTTTTTTTTCGGGGAGATAGAAAAGTTTTTTGCAGAGTTTTCAAAAAATGTTTTCGCCCATGCACACGTGCTCACGCGTCAAAAAAAAAAAAAAAAAAAATTTTTTTCCCCCAACTTTCCCGGCTTCAGAAAAAGTTTGTTTTTGTTACTCGGAAAGTGCACTTGTAAGTAAGGTGGAAAGTAAAGTTAAAATTTAAATAATAGTTTTTCTCTTCTCTCACCCGAGTTCCGTTGTTCCAGCTTCTCATTCTTTTCGTATGGAATTTTTTTCTTCCTCCACTATCAGTTAATGCATTTTAAAACGCATTGCATGAAGCTAAATGAATTCCTGCACGTAAGTTTAAAACCATGACGCATCAAGACGATTCAACAACACCTACTCGGCCATGAAAAACTCCAGTGTGTCAACGTAATCAAACGAGAGAGAAAAAAATTCAATAAACATCGCAAGCTCCCAGAAAAAAAATCATGACTTTATGTAAAAGCTCGAATAGGCCTGGTTTTTTTTCGCTCCCCGGCTGAAAGACGCGGATTACAGGGCATCAATCAATCACAATCTGGGAAAAAAATCTTTGAGGAAAAAAAAGCACGTTGGGAGGGCTGAAAGCTCTTTGTCGAGCTTAAATCGATCCGCGGCCGGCACTCCGGGAATAAAGCTCCGTAATTCGAGCTTTAGTAAAATATGGAGTGCCGCGGGAGTATCGATTGCGATCGGGAGGCACTTTTGCGCGTAAAGAACGCGGAACGTGGAAAGTGAGGTTAGGTAGCGAGTGTGTGTGTACAGCGATGCTCGCGTCAAATTATTCGGGGTAATAAATCAAGCCTGTAATTGGGCGCACGCTGATACCGTTCGGGGCAGCTTTAAGTTAACTAATAGACTCGACTTGTCTTAGTTCTTCGGTGCCGTGACTGTAATTGCTGCTCCAACAACCGATTAAGCCATATTGTTTTATTTTTCATTAACTTTGATGCGAGCTTGATTTATCGTGTGGATCATTAAACAAGCATTCGTAAAATGGAAACCTAACCTCAAAAATATCCATATTTTGCACTTCACACTACCCAGGCTCTTTCAAAAGCTCGGGTAATTATTAAACGTCACTCTTTGAGAGAAGTAGAGGAGTGTCCGTAGCACGTGTTATTGATTTAGGCGGGCCAATAACCCGCGGGGGCAGCTTCGATATTGCTGGTAATCCGAGAGCAGACTGTTTGCGCTCTGCAGCTGTGATAATAGCCGGATCGGTTACCAAGGCCCAGGCCAGGTAAATCAGCTTTTTCAGTTTCGCGAAACACTCTGTCCACCAGAGATTACATCTGGGACGTACCTTTTAAAAAATCTATTTATTCTATGAAGGCTTAGGCTTAACATGTTTTCCGAGTTTTACGTACGTAAAAGTTCCGAATGTAATGTTAAAGCAGTACGCGGGGCACTTAGGGTTTGGTTAATTGAAGATGTGCAGTGCGATTGGAAATTGATAGACGGGATTACATTTCAGAAGTGTGCGTTAGCCGAGTGATTCTTTTTACCGGGTTTAAAATACGGACGAGAAGCGAGTAATTCAGTCCGATTACCGAGACCAGATCAGTTCCGCTGCGAAGGTAATTTAAGCCGAGCTCTCGGGTGAGCTATTATTGGATTTGTCAATTGGTTCGGATTCTAAAATAACTTCATTTTTTATGGATCCCACCCGATTAGTCGAAGAATAAAGGGTGTTCGAGTTTGATCTAAAGTCGAGCTTGCGACGAATTGGTACTGTTATAAGATGTTTTAGGGCTGTAATTTAAAGTAGTACCAGACAAAATAAGAAGAGATGTGTTAATAATATAATACTTGAGGAATTAAAAGATTATTATTGATAAATGATATTGTTAAATTTATAAAGGTCGAATTATTGAAAACTTTCATCACTTCATTTCAACCTGTAGTCTTATGAGAAAGCTCATACATTGTAAAATTTTTATATTGTTACATGTGGTTAAAATTTTGGAATATTATCAGCTTATGTATAATGTTAATCAAGTTATAGTTTTAGTTTCAGTATTGATAAAAATTAAAAGTAGTTATTTTAGGTTATAAAAGCTGTTACAGGGCTCGTTTTTCCGAGGACTAATTTATAAATAATCGTGACTGGCTCACGAATACCCTCGACGACTCGACGTCAGCAGTCCTCAGCCTGTAGACAAAATGCACATACAGTGCACACGACAACTTGTCGATTTTTCAAATACCTGTAATCGAGGGAAAGGCGCGTACGCGAACTAATTCATCTGTCACGCGGCGCGGCTGCTCTCTTTTCGGTAGTGGCGTGAATTTAATTTTGGATCGAACGCAGGAACACGGATTTGATAAATTGAATAATTTCAGTTAGTTTAATTAATTTTAATACACAAAAATAAAACTAATAAATAATACAATCAAATTATGACCCGTATTTACAAACAAATAATATTAGTAAGGCTATTAGCCCGATATTACATATCAAAACAAACCAAATTATGGCGATTCTCTTCTCGCTCGACAATTCACCGGTCGGCGCGCACACCTACATGCACAAGCTCGTACACTCAGCTCACAGCTGTTAGCTGAAGCGCGCCAAAATCCAGACAAAGACTTCGAGACAAAAGTCTCAGTACTTACTGTACTTCACACACACTCTGACTCTAATCATCACACGAGCAAACATCCAATGATTAACCGCTACGCGGACTTATTTTTTTAGCAGGTGCACCTTCGTTTGATGTAACAATAATTATAATAACTACGACTAGCCCGAATGGCTTCACACAAGACGACAATGCCTTCCTAGGCCGCACGCTGACTCTCCGTGAGACGTTATTGTCTTCCCCGCTCCGATCCAATGACAACTGGATCACAGGAAAATCCACCCAACTTCTCACTGATAATTTTATCTCACGCACTTTGATAAAGTTATCTAACAACACAAAAAAGTAAATTGTATATTTGCTCTCTGACACACGTGTGATCACGCCAAGCGCCAAAATTAGAGTAATGCTGATCGGTAGATTTCGTCATCACCTGACTTACTGATCCGCATCTGCGTTCCATAACAGTTAGCGCCAAATTCGAATTTTATCCGCACTAGCTGTTACAAAGCTTCTGCTATCTATGCAGTACTATATCTATGCATATACGCATGAAGCTAGTCAAATGTTTGAGCTACAATTAAATGCTGAACATAATAGTATTTTATTATACAAGTGCGTAAAATTGGTTTCCTCCTCGTGTGGCCGTTTTTGCACGAGCGAAGCGAGTGAAAAATGGTCACATGAGGAGGAAATCACTTTTACACACATGTACAATACAATATTTTATCGTACTAAGTGCGTAAAGCTCGATTTTACGTACGCCGCTTTTGGTTAGCGAGCGTAAAATTGAGCCTCTACGCACTTGTGCGATAAAAATTTTATACATTCATAAATCTGACTTATGATGACTTTTAAAGAATATAACTCATGTTATGCACGAAAATTATTTAGAAACAAAAAATATAGCCTTCAACGAACATAAAAATGCAGTATTAAATACCAATAAAGAATCTCCACCTCATCAGTCAAGTAAAAAATGCAAGCTCGTGAGAGAAAAAAAAAAAAAGAGGCGCGAAATTTAAATTCCGGTCATAGGTAGGCCGTCGCAGCTGATAAATGGGCGGTCGATCGCGGCTCGAGATAACGCAAGCTTTTCCTTCTTCGGTAATCATGAAAAAGAGAAAGAAACGTGTGTATTCGAGATGCCAGAGCACGCGCGATTTCCTCGAGCTATTTACCTTCGATGCGTTTTTTTTTTTCGTGCCAATTTCTTCTACCTTTTTTTTTGTTTCTAGGTCAGGCTCTGAAGATTTTATACCGGGATTTCGAAAAGGCCGAGATAAAATTTTTAACACTATAAAATATCCATTTGCCCTGTCGAACTTACTTCGAGATGAGTTTTAAACATTTTTTTTTTCTACCCCCTCTTTCGACAGTGAGTTTTTATTATTTTAAGTTTTATTCAGGTCAAAGTTGCGAGGAGGAGCTTTTTTCGTAAAGCAAGTTTAAACGTGTCAGAAGTAGTTCTCGAGCCCCCGGGGATATTAATAAATAACACGGTCACGTACTTTAAAAATTTTGAACTTTACCTTTTTTCCCAAAAAATTTATAATGTAAAATTTTATTTTAAACCGGAAGTCGTTATCAAAGACCGAGCAATACTCGTGTTTTGAGTATTTTATTTTCAGTGCCATTTTTCCCGGATGAATTATCGCGCCGTAATAAAAGCCGCTTTTGTTCTTCGGGTAGAAAAAAAAAAAAAAATGCCCGACGACGATGCACGCCGGGCATGCGTTCATTACTCAATAAAATCTCAATTACCTCGAGCACTTATCGTGGGCCATCGATTGACCTGCATTTTTTCTCACCCAGGACCACTCTCCCCTTATTTTTCATCTCCCCGATAATAATCCGAAGATATTACGGGTAATTAACTTACCTCGCATTCTAATTGGCGTTTCTTCCATGAAAATTCCAGGAACTCGGATTTTTACAATTTCTCGTAAAAATAAAGTTATCAATCGTAAAGAGCAAATTTAACTTTGATTGAATTTTTTTTAAAGATTCTGAGAATTATGTAATATCCTGGAACTTCTGTTTCGAATCAGGTCTGTCAAGTTTCCAAGAATTTTAATCTCTTCCTGGACATTAAAATTCCTGGAACTGAATATTTGAAATTCCTGGAAATTTGACGGTTAGACTATAGTTGTAAGCTCAATTTACCACTTTGATTTACAAGAGCTAAATAAGATGATATTTAGGGATGAGGTTAGCTTTGACTCGAGAAATTTCAATTCGAGACCACTTGGCGGTTTGGGAAACGCATGAAGAATTAAATTTAGTTAAGGTGACTACTTTAGTGGAATACCCATTATCTATTTAACTATATTGTCGCTTCTCCAGAGTGCAAATGTCAACAAGGTATCCAAGATGCAGATCACATTTTCTGGCATTGTAGTGAATACATCAAAGAGAGGTGAAAATTAGTGCGTGAACTTGTTAAAATGAATCTGTGTGAACCATTCTCGATAGTGTTCATTTTGAACATTATGAACCCAGTTGTTTTGAAAGCTATTGTTAACTTTTGTAAAGATTGCAATTTGAATTTGTGATGTTTTAAATTAAATTAATTATGCATCCTTTATTCTGTGTGGAATAAAGGGTTGCAACAGCTGTATAAGCCTCATGGCTTAAGTAGGCATTAAAAAAAAAAAAAAAAAAAAACTATATATGTTCCGTATACTACGTAAAAATTACTTGCGTAGGATAAAAAAACACTAGATTAGGTTAAAACTGGTTCAGCGCCCTCTTCTGTACATGTGAATGATCTAAGGTCTTTCAAAACTAAGACTTGAACTAAAATGTGTATTTTATGTTTACGAGTTTTTTTTTTATTTCTATAATTGATCCTTAAACTTCTCTTTTCTGACTAGTTTTTAATTTAATAACTTATTTAGTTTATGGAACTTCTGTATTTTGCGGAAACTAAAAAAGCGAGGGAGAATTTTCGCAATTACTTTTTCAACTCTGTAAGAAGTGTGAATTAGGTTATTTCACAATCGAGTATTTTGCTAGTACACGGAGAGAAAAATTATGGTTTTTTCTCATGTAAGGGTCATGAGGAAATCTAACTAAAAGAATCAGTGTGAAAATACCACGGAGCGACTGTGTGGTTAAAAACCATGAGCCGTATGACAAAAACTCATGTGAGCTATGGTTTTTCGTGTTTAGGCTCCGCCCACTTTGGGATTTGATTGGGTCAAAACCATGAGCATAAAGCGTTTTATCATGTTAACTTCTCATGGTTTTTTACAATAATGCTGAATGGTATTTTCTCTTAGGCCTATAATTAGAATTTTCAAAGTATATATACCATGAGAAAAAACCATAATTTTTCCCTCCGAGTAATAAGCCATTCAATTCTTATTTCTTACAGGGAATAACAATTTCAGTTTCTATAAAACAAGTAGATACATTTTTCTGTGAAAATGATGATAATAATTAAAAATAAATGGAATAAAAGATATTATAAGCAGAAAGGTAAGATTCAATAAAACTCCAACTTAGAATTCTTCGAATAATTCTAAAGATTATATTTAATTTCAAGAATAAAATGAAGAAGCAGATTTCGAAGGAAACAAGCTGAACTTCTTTTCCGCGTGAAAGATTGAACGACATTTGTAGTAGCGCGGGTCGAAAATATATATAGTATATACGTACGAAAGTGGAACTTTGGAGCTCTTGAGCTTGCGGATGAGTCGCACCCGCAGACCGCGGCTCTATGGGTGAGGATGAAAGAGAGAGGAGAATGAGAAATGTTTGGGTTACCCGGGGAAAGATGAAGAAAGGTGAGCTTTTCCTCCGAGCCAAAGTAAACTTTCTCGATTATTTCTTTGAAATTGAATATTACCGTCTTTCATTTTTACCTCCCTCCGCATTGTTTAAATAAGTAAAATTCTACTTTTTGAACTATCTTAGATTACATTTTTAATCAAAGGAATCTTTTTGAAGGATGTTTCCTAGGTCAACCTCGGAAAAAAAAATTATGCGAGGAAAATTTAAACTTTCAAGAGTTTTGTGGTTTGCTTTTATTTTTTAATTCTCTTCAGCTTTTTAAGCACGAGTGCTTCCGTCAAGGTGCGTCTTAAGTGCATATAATTTTTTTCATTATTGAAGTATAAGTTTCACTCAACTCTAATTTTGTTTCTTGATGAAAATAAGCTTATAAGAGTTTTATCAATTTTAAGTGGAAAACTTTTTGAAAGAGAGAATTTTTTTTTTTGTAAGTATGTCGTGAGATCAAAATTTGAGTTTCTCAGATTTAACCTAGGATATAAAGTTTGCAAATAACCTAAAATTCAGTTTCTAAAGTCAATAATAGTGTTTTTATTGAATAAATTATATGATTAGAACAATAAAAATTACAAAGTCTGAGTTCTGGGTCCGAAAACTGAACGCATAGATTTAATTATAATATTTGCAAATATTACAATATTTTCATTTTGAAGATATTTTTTAGGTTAGGTGTTAAAGTCATGACCTACATATAAAATCAACTTTTGACTTACCAGTTAAAAGAAAAACAGTCCCTGAAAAACAGTTTTTTCAAATAATCTCAAATAATATTTTCACCTATTGACCAAACGAAAATCCGGTTGCGCGAGTAAAAAAAAAATCGTACAAAAATAGAACGAGAGGTGAAAAAAATTTCTCGTCCCTAAAAAAAAAAAAAAAAAGTTCTCTTTTTTCACCCGATCTGCAGCGGAGAAAGTAAATTGAAATTTTAGCGCGACACCTGGACCGCAAAAACTCAGCAGTCCGGATTCTCCAATTTTCCAGGGTCGTGTGGGCCAAATGCCCCGGATTCCCTCATTTTCTGTTTCAACGCCGTTGGTAGAAAAACACGGAGCTTGCAAGCTCGTAAATTATTGCCTCAGACTGCTGTAGAAAAAAAGCAGAGAAATATGTAATTTTGAAGCGAGATTAAGTGGAAGGAAGCTTTGTTCTTACAATTTGGAGATTATGTTTTTCAAGAGTAACAACTGCAAAACATAAATGAACGAGCTTCACATGACTAATTAATTTTATGCACTCTCACGAAGTTAATGCGTATCGATGAAATTTGAATTACTCGAATTTTCAAAAAAGCTCCTGTGTACAATGAACTTCCGTAACGGTCAGCTTTTATGGAAAAAAAGTCCCAGCCGTTGTGCGATAACGAGGCAAGGGATCATACAAGTTTATTTCCGTAGCTAAAGGCATTTTTAATTAAGAAAACTTGTGTTTGGTCTCAAGAACAAATTTTATTTTTTGACAATTAATAATTACACTGATGATTGACAATTACATTAATGCCGACGTTTCGTCATCGTTTCTTGAATGACATCTTCAGGGCTAAAAATATTCAAGATCACAAATTTTTTAACAAAAGACTTAAGATTATTAATTTATAAATTATAATTTACAAAGTAGTTTAGTTCACCTATAAAATTTCTTGATTATTTATATTAATATGAACAACCATCAAACTAAGCAACATAATTAAAGGCATTTTTGTTGAAGCCCAGAAGGACTTCTATACGTAGGTAGGTTGGTAGTATAATCCTCGAACTCCGGCCCTTCCGATATCAATATTGGGTTTCAAGCTTGCGGCTGTGTAATTTTGGTTTGTTACATGTATACTCTGTGTGTTATAGACAGACCCTTACATCTAAACAACAACTGGTTTTGTATCGTAAAATTACAGATTTATTTAATACATAATTGTAATTATGTTCTAGATACATACAATCTAGCTGTACTGGTTTCTCATTAAAATTTTCACTACATATTTTGCCAGCTGAGTAAAATGGTAGCCAAAGAAATACGAGTGCACGGTTACGTAAGTACGAAATTTAAGGTAGCCGCGTATTAGTCCATAAAACGAGAATAAACACAACGGTTAATGATTATTAAAGTTTAATGATTCGCACGTATGAAAGGCCGCGTGCTCGTATATATAATTTTAATAGCAGTCATAACAAACGTAATCACGAGGGAGGTTGTTGGTTCGGCTTTTCTTTCACCCTAAACTAAGCATAATTATAAGCTTGGAAATTCGAAGATGAAGCTTTATAGCGTGGCTTGAGAAATAATTACTCAGAACTTGTGGCGTGTTGTACAAATTATTGTTATTGAAATAAACTGCGAAGGAGTATTGTTATTGTGATGCTTGTATTAGAAAATAATTTATTAAAATGTGGTACGTGAACAGTGCAAAACGTGTTTGTTGTTACTAAATCATCATATCGCATACGTATAAAAATCAACTTACTCAGCCTGGGTTAGTTGTTCTAACATGGATGGAGGGGCTAATCAAACTCACCTGAAACATAAAAAAGAAACAAAAACATTAAATGTTTTTTAAATTCTATATCAACGACCGCTTTTTATTAAATTCCGAAAATTATTTTACCCGAGATTTTAAAATAACGTCGTTTATATTTTACGCTCAAGAGGCTAGAAATTTCATTTTGACCCCGTTTCTGCTTCAAGAGCCCAGCATTGATTTTTTTTTTTTTATCTCTGCGGATACGCAAAAGATCATCGTACTCCTAACGAATTTTTTCTCAAAAAATTACAGTGCACAAAAAAAAAAAAAAAAAAAAAAAAGATAAAGTTGGAAAAATAAAGTACGTTAGGGAGACAACTATAAGCACTCACCAGACGACCGGAACGTGAAAAGAATATAAGCTCTCTCGGGCTGTTTTTCTTCCTCCTCCCACACTCGGGCCTGAAATGAGTAATGGTGGACATCATGCACCACCTCGGTGCTCAAAATGGCTTTTAATTTTTTTCTTTTGTGCGCAACGCAGTTCGTCAATTTTTTGACAGTGCTTAACCCCTGATATATGGTTTAACTTTAGTTTATTTGGACCTTATCAATTTTTTTCTGAAGGGTAGTTTTGAAAAAGTTAGGCGTTAAATTGGGTAAATGATTCTTCTCGAGCATCCGAACTTTTTGCTCTCGGTGATACACGATCTGTTAAACTTCGTTTCTTTTGGAAGTTACGTTAACCGTTGAACGTTACCCTACTTCTACAAATCCAGAGTATTTTATTTTTGTTCTTCAAACTATGGATATGAAAAATTTTCATTCGTTCGAAATTGCTTGAGTTTTTCTAATTCAACAAGAAACTCGACAAACTCTCAATACTTTTTTAGAATTTTAAGTGTTTTGAGGGCTGATACAAGAGTTTCTCAAGATATTAACTTCAAATTCCCGCCAAATCGATGATTAGCATCTGACTTCTAAGCGTATCGGGTCACGTGACTTTGTTATGCTTACTACACACGTCAAGCGTTATGGCGGCAATTTAAAATCTCAGTTTCTTTAACTTTTAAGTGGATTTGAAAAAGCAGAGTGTGTTAGTACGAGAAACCGCATTATCTGAATTCGCATAATTCGATCATCGATTTTCGAGAAGGAGCAATCAATTCGAATGCGGAGGCAATGAATTCCCATTAGGCAGCCTTATTGGCCACTGTTTGGTTGTCTTGTAAATTGTGTATGGAGGACAGATTAGGAAAGCGGAATGAGGATTAATAATCGCGCAGTATGGCGATGATTGCGAAGCTGCCATTTTGGGTATTTATAGTACAGCTAGCACGTGCGACTTATCTGTAGTAAATTACCCGAAATAAATGACCCCTGCCTTCAAGATAAATTGTCTTCTTGCTGGGAAATTTGATACCCCGAGAAAAAATCATTATTTGTTGGTTCTAATGGCTCTTATCTGTCAAAACTTTTTTGGCGTTTGTAAGTTTGAATATCCTAACTTGTTTTTGATGATGCATATAATTTTGGTACTACTTAACAAAAATTATAGTTTTGGATATAATTGATATTGTTTTGTAAAAATATATTGAAAGAAAACTGCTTTTAAAGGTTAGGTTAGATTTGAGCGACCAATTAGCGAGCAGATACATCGGAAAATTTTCATACGAGAGGATTTGACGCAAGTAGTCAAAGTTAAAAGTTTTTCTCTAAGTAACATCAAAATTGTCTCTGTGATTTGATCATTTGTGTTTCAAAAAGTCTGAAGAAGTATAAGACAGCTATTTTTACAACAAAAATAAAAATAGTTTAATAATCAGAAAATATTTGAATAAATAACTGGTTAACTGAGAAAACAGTCAATTTGCGCGAACAAACATCGTTATTTATTATCTCTGAATTGAAGAGGCTAAATCAACCCTTCCAGTAAAAGCTGAAAAGGGGTGGAATGGTAAATCCAGCCCTTTCCGTCTGTTACATCAAGGGTTTAACGAGGTAAGCAAACAGAAATATTTGCTGATAAAGGTAAGATGAAAGGGAATATTAAACGAGCGAGGATAAGCGAATCCTAATCCACGTTAAATTAAGCCCGTCTCTGAAACAATTTTCCCGCTTTCTCTTTTAAGCGTTAAACTCGGGCGTGCTTTTCGCAGCCTTCGCGTTTTCATTGTGCCTCGTGGCACACTTATAGGCGCCTAGATTCGCACTGAAAAAAGGGCCGCGGAACACAGCAGAAGTTGAAGGGAAAAAAAGGCGGTGCATCAAAAGAAGTTTTCGCTCTCTGGAACCACTTTATTACCTACAGCAAAAGTGAGAAAATAACTTTTTTTGTTTCTTTTGCAAACAAAGTGACTCGACTCGTTAAAATAATTGCTTCTGATAAAACATCAAAAGGAAGCAGTTTTATGATTTTTGATTAGAATATTCATCGATGTAGTCAGTGCGACATCATTAATGATTTCAACGAATTTGAAATTATATTTTTGAAAATAATAGTCTTCATTGTACTCCTGGTCACTCTAACCTCAAAACCAAATCTTTGATGCGTATTTTCGGTTACTCGTAATATAAAATAGTATATAGCACTCGTACTATAATATACTATTTAATTACTAGAGAGTAAAACAGAATTTTTCCAATGACTGTTTCATTAAAAATTCCATCTGATATGATTGAACCATAATTTTTTTTTTCAGGTCGAAAATTTTTTGTAGAAATTATTGTCTTAGATATACATTATTCTCAAAACCAACTGGCTTTATAACAAGCTACCTTGAACAGAACAAACGAAAAACTGTAGCAGCAGAAGAGAGCGACTTAAAAGAAGAAGAATAAGAATCCAGACACGATCTCCATGAAATAAATTCCGAAGTATTTGCTAACCTCTTAAATCCAAGTTGGCAGATAAGCTCGCTTACCTCGAAAAAAGCGAGTCTCTAGTAAGGGAGTTTGCAATATGCTAAACACGGTTGGCAGCACTGTGTTTTTTTTTCGCTCCTGCAGGTAATGTATTCCAGGTCGTTCAGTCGTTGGAATAATGAAATTGGAGCATTTATTAATTAAGCCCGTACATCAGCCCCGGAGTTCGCGTGAGCCAGAGTTAAGACCATTTTTTATTTTACCGCTCGAGTCGTCGTCACAGAAACTCGGTGATGAATCACGATTGCCAACCTTTGATTTAGCTTGTGCGGCCTTTGACGTTTTCCCGAGCGCTGCGAGTCTTCGTGAAATCACTGACACGAAATTTCATTTGACTAATTATTATTATAATCATTTAAGCGTCTTACGGTCTCTTTAAACAGTTAGATGCCTTTGCAATTATGAATCTATAAACTTCATTAACTCAATAATTTTCAAATTTTTTTTTTTAATTCATCACATTTATTGTCACATAAAGTACAAACTGAAATGTTTGAAATATTCTTACATTCGAACACTTTGGTCTGGTTTTTGTTTTCTTGGTTTGTTGGTTATGTTTTTTTTTTGTATGTATATGTCTACTTCTTCAATGTGAATGTTTGTTAGTTTTAAAACTTGATCATAAATATAATTTAAGTAAAACTTACCAAGTACCTAAGTAGAAAGAACTTAAGTAATGAATAGTAAGAGTGAAGAGATCAGTGATGCTCATAAAAGTTCCGTTCGGAATTCTTCATTATTACCTGCAACGCTTTTGACTTAACTACTTACTAAATATACTCCTAAGGTGAAACCATTCAATACTTGTCTGATAAACCATAACAAGAAAATAATAAACTCAATGATAAAACCACGTCGACACAAAAAATTAAAAATTCAAAAGCCTCGGGATGCAGGCATGTCCCTCGGCCGTGAAATTCGATTTTCGAGTACACTCAGACGAAAATGTCATCAGGGCTCTTCCACTCCCCCTCCCCCCGCAGCGGAGTCAAATTCTCGGTGTAGATGGCGCCACTTTAGCTACCCCCCGCAGCTATGTTACTCCGTGAATCTTTGATGTTACAATCTCGCGTCTCGCACTCTTGAATAAGTTACGCTTGCCGGGAGGGAAGGCTGGCTTCCCCTTAACCAAATCCTAATCACGACTCGCCCTGATTTTTCCTGAGTATTGGAAGCCAGCTACCTTTATCAGGTGTGAATCTCCTTGATTAAAAAAAGAAAAAAAAAGGGGGGGGGGAGTAGTAGTTTTCCCACGTCGTTCCGGATCCAAGATTGCTCCTCTTATCTTTGACAGTCTCCGTTCGTTTATCCCTCCCGAGCGCGTCGTTCCCACCACAGCGAAATAAGAGTCGTTTCTTCTATTTTACCCACCGCCACCGCTACCTTATTTCTCTCTCTCTCTCTCTCGCTTTTTTTTTATGTTTTTCCATTTTTCCGGAATTGCCTCCTTCTTGATTCGCCCAGGCGGTTTACTGCTCTCGAGACTCGTCACGTGGTTTACGAAACCATTCCTACTGCTATTTTTCCAAAGGGGCTTTTCGTTTGGTAAATTAATTGATTAATCGGGTTTGCATTTTGTAACCTCACCTACTTGCATTTTAATTATTATTATTATTATTATTTTACTCGTTAGGAAAGTTTAAGTTGAATAGATTATGATTCCCCTATAAAAGTTTTATTACAGTTTCAATACAATTATAATTAAACAATAGAATGAGGTTAACCTAACCTATAGATACCAATTTTTCATTATTTTCTTTATTATTATTTTTTGTTCTTAATTATTTGGCAATGCATTTAGAAACAAATAAAACAATGTGTAGTGACCTAACCTAAAAATCACGAGTTTTTCTCGAACATAACCTATAAATGTAAATTTTAATAATGATCGTATTTGTGCGGTTACTCGCCTCGAAAACTTATAATTGTCTCGATCGAGAAAATTTTCATTGAAAGATAAATTCCGACGCTCGTAAAGTTTCCTATTAACGTCGCGTCAACTTTCGGGACTATTACTCCGTGCCTCCGGGCGAAAATTCAGAGAGAAAATTGATTGACGCCCCCCCTGTTGCCCAAGCTTTTCTTTTTCATCTCATCTTTCGAAATCGCTTCCCAGTGCCCTCGTTATTATGCAGCGTAGCTTTCGTTTAAAAAAAAAAAAGGTAAAATTGATGAAAAAGCATTCGCAGCGAGAAAAACAAATCAATTTCATTATTTCCCGCGCCCCCGGGTGACGTTAAACTTTGATCCTTCTAATTTACATTTTACTGCCTTATCCTCATGGGTAATACGCGCTTTTTTTAGTCCATGGTTTTTCTTCTTCATGTGTTGCTGAAATTAAAACCAGACGGTTTAAATGAAAAGTTTCTTTTTTTTTTTTACTTTTTTTATTAATCCGGACTTGAAAATTTCAATCAATTTTTACCACCGAGGTAATTTTTCACCTGGAGTGTGATTAATCTCAACCCGTTTTGATAAAAATTTTTACCCTACGACCACGACGTCGATTTTTTTTGGTGTTGATCAAAGTTGAAAAATTTGCGATCGGTAATTTATTGGATGAACATAAAAAAAAAAATGAACAACAAATTTTAATATCGTACTCAGTGGCTTCGTTCGCACGGGATAAAGTTTTTTCCGGGTCTCGTTAATTAAAATTCATCTATTCAAAAACTCTCAAAAAACTTCATAAGCCTTTCACCCAATCTTCTTGCGGGTAATGAGTTTGAACCATAGTCTCCCTTTTTTTTCCTTATTGAGAAACAAAAAGAGAGAAAAAAACTTTAATCTCGTGGCAAAAAATTTTAGCATCAAATTCATGAAAAAAGAAGGGATTTTAAAAATCTAAATAATCTCTGAGGGTTGTAAGTAAAATCAGAATTTTTTTTATGAATGCTTAATACTTTTTGACGTAAATGTACGACTAATGTACCTGATAACTCGAGTATCATAAATTTACGTGACTTTTTCGATCTTTTGAATTTACTAAAAAAGACTCAAACTATGTAATGAAGAATATATGACCTATTTAGGGTAGAATTTTTCTAAAATTTACTTTTTGGCTTAAATGATAGTGTATCACTTTTTTTTACAATTCCAACTAAACTAGATGAATATTTTTTACATTACGATGATTAATAAAGAGTCATTTTATTCGTAGCTAGTGTGTTGAGAAATTTTTTTTAATTTTTATCTATCAACGCTATAATAGCAAAGTTCATTTTAACAGCTTTTTCCGTAGGCTAAAATAATAAATAAAGTCTTTTAGAGACATTTTACTGGCCAAAAGTAACTTACTTTTTTCGTGGCAAATATCGGGCTAAGGTTTTTCTTCGCACAGTCAATCGAAATTACAAATCCCGTAATTTTTAGTTAGCGCGCATGCGCATTCCGGTGGGTCCCCGGGACTGGTTGCAATAAAGACGTAACTCCTTGAGAAAATGCGGTAGCAAGATCCAAGGTCGTCGTGCAATCATCATCCTTCTTTCTCGGTCTTAAATCTTGGCCTCTTCCCTCGGGAAAAGCTCCTCGGCCACGCCTCTTTTTGGCCATTGTTACCCGCGGTTAGAGCTCGCTCCTTCCCCGGGGCTTGAAAAATTACTCCCTTAAATATGTAATTCCCGGCTCGGGCTGGGGTGTGTTATTCAGTGGCCGAAACCCACCCGCCGCTCGCGCTGGAAAATTGGATTTTGATTTTATAATTTTGTTTCGAGATGCGTTTTTTTGATTGAATCTAAATCTCCTCTAGCGAGAGTTATTTCAGGAGGTGGAATTGAAGAAAATTGTTTTTGACAAAGTGGTTGCTGGGAAAAATGAAAACGATCAAATATGCTTGAATCTCGTAAAACTCGATTTCATTACTTTAAACTGTTCATATTCAATATTATAAAGAATACTTTAGCATCTCAAACTACTCTGAACCGCACGAGATCTAGACTAAATACACGAAACGAACAAAAATCGTAAATTCACTATGAGTTTAGATCAAAATTCTGTACGTCCAAGTCGGTGAGCTGCCGATAGGATGATTCCCCGTTGACGAGGTGGAAAGACTCCCAGACGATAAGTTTATCCTGGTAAGTACTAGCGATGGGATCCGAGTACGGGCCGCTGATTATGACAGCCGGATATCGATCCCCCTCCTTCCCTTCCCTCTAGTTATTAACTCCCTGGCGCTGAAACGTCTCCTTTTCCCAGACAAGTATTATGCCTTGAGTAATTGACGATCGCTTACTTAATCAAGCCAACCCGGTATCTTTACTGCTGTCTAATTATAAGGTGTATTACGATGCTTTAGCTATCAAACATCGACACCTTCTATCGAAATTTTGAGGTTTTAGATTTCTAACCTGAGATATAGTGCTTTAGAATGAGAGGTTAGAAGGTAGTTACGATTTCTTTGCATTCCAACCTCAAAATTGAACCTTCGCCACATATTTACATTGTTGAAAAAGATTCTTTATCTACCTTGTTGCAATCCTCGCCTTCGGCTAAGGTTACAGACTTCTCGAAGGGTAAATAAATCCTTCTCCGACTAGGTTAGAAAAGTACCATTTCGTAATTTTTTGAGTTTTGAGGTTAGAATTGTTACTGAAAGATATAATTTTAAAGATTCGTGAGAAGAATCAATGTTTAGAACACTTTTTAAAACATGGTTTGTGT
Source organism: Encarsia formosa (assembly GCA_038277355.1). Lineage (NCBI taxonomy): Eukaryota > Metazoa > Arthropoda > Insecta > Hymenoptera > Aphelinidae > Encarsia > Encarsia formosa. The sequence continues at coordinate 1,479,396 of CM076185.1, read as the reverse complement.
TTTGAAGGTAAGGAACCATAGCAGTTTTCAAATATTTAAAATCATCATTTTTGTGTAACAAAAAAATCTAGTAATTTTTTTTATTAAATATAGTAAATTATCTTAATTAAAAGATACAGTCAGATGCACCAAAACTTTGAAGATGGAGATAATCGATGTATTGATAAACTTTATTTGCTCATTTGAGGTTAGGAATCAAAAAATTGATTTTCAACCAGTCCATAGTTCGAACGATGAATGTGAGTAACGACGACGCAGCAAACAACTTAATTGGAAATCAATTGATGTTTAATAACTGCTCCCAAAGTTTCAGGATCTAAATTGGGAGATTATACTTAGAATCGTAACTCCGCTAAATTGAAGACTCGGCCGGAGTTTAACTTTTAGACTAGTCTCAAACTTACAGCGTCGGGGGGTGGGAGGCTAAATTTTGACGCCGAGTTTAACTTCAGGATTCGCTTGGCAAAGAACAAAATAAAATGATAATTTTCAATTAGTTTCTCGAAACTTTTCGAAACTGCATACGGAATACCGATTGTGTATTTTATAAATTACCAGTGCCCCCCGAAAACTAATTGAAATTCATATTGGAAGAAATTTCAATTAAAACTCGCACTTCGGTGTCTTAATTTGAAAAGTTACGAGAGCTCGATCATCTCGAGTTCAAACTTATGATACCGCGCGCGCGATCGGCTGAAGAGTCAATCTGTCGAGTTTCGAGAGCACTTCTTTGATTATATATCAACAAAATCAAACTCCTAAAGTGCCACTAGAAATGTATAAAAAAATAAAAGTTTTGTTCATCCGTTCTTTTTTTTTATGGCTACTGTCTGGTTTTCCGTAACAAAAACTCAGCTAATGAACGAAAGAAAGAAAGAGTTAGCCAAGCGAGAGGAAATATCATCTATTTTCCGATCGAAAAATCAGCGTCGAGACTAAAAATGAATTTCAAATACACGCTGACAAACTAATCTCGGCTCGAGTCTTATTTTCACCTTTTTTTGACAGTTGCTTTTTTACAGGCTCAATTCATATTTTAATTAAAAGATTTTTGTCAAAAAAAAGGGTTAGTTTTTATGAGTTTTTACTTGTTGCTGTTAAATAAAAAAACACGCGTGTCGCCGAAATTATCACTACGAACTTGGGTGAATGAAAAAAATTTTCTTTTAATTAAAATTTTTAAATTAAAACCAGGGCTACCACACAAAATGTAACTTTAATTAAAATCGTCGGTAATATAATTATTTCTATTCAATCCTAAAATTCTCATTTGAAGGCTCTAGCCCGCTGTTCTGGATTCTCTGTGAAATTTATTACTCACATAACCAGGCTTTCAAGTCTCTACAATTATAAAAAAATTATATTTTGTTTGATTATATACATGTAACTATGTTTTGCAGTTCATAATATTTAAAATTTCCTTATCAAAGTGATTTTAATTACACAAATTTTAATTAATCATCTCAAACTAATTGAATAAAACTTTTCAAGTTTTGAATTACCACCGAAACGATGAAAGTCAAGATTACGTCACTCGTGTTTTGGCGGGAATTCAAAATCGAAAATTTTAAAATCTTATTGTATTGTTTAAGCAGACAAAGAAAAAAAATTTTTTATCAAACAAGGCTCTTAATTAAGTAACTACTGAAAAAAGCAGTACCTTGAAAATATTAATTTGCAGAAGTGAAAATTCTTCTTTAAACTAACGAACGAAAATTTCTGCTTCGAGAGAGAAAGAAAAAATCTGGCTTTAACTTTGTTTCCATTTAAAAAAAAAAAAAAAAAGAAATTGCGGGAGAGAGAAGATTAAAATGATACAAAAGAAGAAGGAGAAATATAACGAGACGAGAGGGATACAAATGAATCGTTATTTAATATTCTTGTTTATTCAACCGCTAACGAGGAAGCGACCGGGCAAGACAGAAAATAAAACGAAAGAAGAGAAAAGCCCGCAGTCAAAGGAGACCGCCTGAAAATCAATGGAAACTCGATGTACTCGATACGAGTATACCTCAATCAAAAACAGATACAAACGTTCTTGTCGACTGAGTCAAGCTTTGGTTTTACGTACAAAACCACAAAATAAATAAAAAATATGTATAAACAAGACATGTAGAACATTACATATATTCAAAAAAAATTTTCATCAAAAGGTTCATGGAGAATTTTAGTTTGTCTTTTAGAACTTCAATATTCGAAATAACTGAAAAATAATACTTCTGATATTTTTCATTTTGAATTCCCGCCAAAATGCCTGGTATGTGAAGTTATATGAAAAGGTCACGTGACCTCTAAATTTACAATTTCTGATAAAAATAATTTGTTTTATCGGGAATTTTAAATTTTCAGTTTCGTAAAATTTTGAATATAAATGTTAAAAAATATATATATTTTATCCAGTACATATGAATGTTTTTAATAAAGATTCTTTTTACAAAGTCAATAGATGATTTGATCTGCTATCCTAACCTCACTTTTTGTGTTTCAATCAACTTTATTAAACCAATTACTTATTTTTATATCTACAAACATGGTCTTTTAATAAAAATAAAACAAATTTTACATTTAATCTATCTTGTACTATACTAACCTCACATTTTATATTTCAATCAACTTTATAAAACCTTATCAAGGTTATCAATTTAAAAATGAATTTTATCCTCGAGTAAGAATAACGTCGATGCCTGTCAAGCATCATCTAAGTTTTCAAAATTTTTTCAAAAATCCTTCAAAAAATATTTCGTGCATAATATTTGAGGTGTAAAAAAGGTTGTTTTCACCACATCAAGAGTGGGAACGGGGCGATAAGGCAGGAGTGAAAATTTATTCACAGCTGGCGTGAGTTTTCATTTTCCATCACGGCTCCTCCTCGAAAAGTTCATCCCACCCTCAACACCGGCATCCCTCTTCTTCGATTTCTGCTGTCGCTGCATCACGGCTTATCGTTTTGAGCTTTATCGAACGACCCTCTCTCACCCCTTCGCTCCCGGGTAACTTAAATCCGATTCGGTATATTCACCAGCCTCCTCCTCATTTGCTGACAATTTTTTTATTTTTTGATAGTACTAGTTTGAAAAATAAATTTAGAAGAGGGTATTTTTGACACTAGTGCGTTAAAAACGAATTTCGAATTTGTTTTATGCACTCGGGGCAAAAAAGATTTTTTTTTTATACTTTATCATTTCAAAAAAATATTTACAAGATAATAACTACTTTTGTTAAGATGATATTAAGACCTTTTTAAGATAGTTATCTTAACGTAGATATTTTTAAGATAAAAAATACTTTTGTAAAGATTATTTTAAGACATTCTTTTAGATGGTAATGGTAAGATAGACCTGTCTCAATTGTGTTAAGGCGTGATAAGATAAAAATAGGATGTTTTATATTAGATACTAATAATCTTAAAACCATCTAAAAGTATCTTTTTAAGATAAAACTATTTTATTAAAGATTATTTTAAGATCCTTCTTAGATAGTAACGGTATAAGATAGACATATCTCAATGTAAAATGTACATTATTTATATGAGTTATAATTTTTTTCTTAAAAAAACAATTAGTTCAAATGTAAAATACATACGCTTTATACAAACGTATTTTACTATTTCAAACAATTTAAAAAAAATAAATACTATAAAAAAAATTTTACTACGTGTAAGATAAAATGGGCCAACGCAAAATTCAAGCTTTTATTTTCCTCCTTTCTCTTTGTCGAAAATTCATTTACATTTTTTTTTTAACGCTAAGCTTTTCTAAAGAAACAAGGGTTGACCCATCGAGCTCACGACCACGACCATTAAAGCCGAAAGTGCTTTTTCGTATTTTTTCGAAGGGCATCGACGAAAAAAGAAAAAGGCAGCAGCACGCAGCTTGTCAAACAAGAATTCATCCGATTTGAATGCGAACGTGAATTCCGAAACAATTCGACGTAGCAGCGAGAATTTTTTTTTTTTTCTACGCTCCAAGCCCCTGGAATTTTTATAAAATCATAAACTGCGGCCCCCTCGTAAAGCAGCGTTTACACACTGCGTATTTCAATATCTGGGGAATCAAAAATAAAAGGCGACTCTTTTCTCTCTCTCTCTCTCTATTTTTTATTTTATTGACAAACAGAAAACTGCGAGCGGGTAGAAATACCGTAAAAAATATCATATTTTTTTATTTTTTTACGTCGGATGTAAAAAAAAAAAAAATACACAAACGAAAAACGACAAAAAGCGTCGACAAGCAACCGAATTTTTAAATATTTTTTTGTCAAAACACAGAGTTTTGAAGACGATTAATTGTAAAAGATAAACATAGCGGGCTGCTCGTTTATCGAGTGTTTGCTCTTGAAAAGTTAAACAGAGTCGGTTAAATTTCTACGACGTATTATTGCAAGCCCCGGTATTATTTTTGGGTCCTGGTCGCTCGACTGAATTACTCAATTAACCTTTCTTACGTATGCAGTCGGCACTTCAAAGTGTTTGAATTCAAACCTCCCCCCCTGATAAAAGCGCCTAATCAAACAAGACGAGGATTTATAAGCGCCCTTTTTACCCTCAACAACGCTAATTGGATTCTGCTTGATAAGCCGCGAAAATTTATTGTCGGATTTTCACTCTGACCTGAAATTCAAATAAAAAACTCCCACGAAATACAATCAAAGAAACTCACCTGTTTTTAAAGTATAAAATTATTTTAAATAATTTATTAATGTAAGGTTGGTAACAAAATTTATTTTACTACAACAACTTTCAAAACTAACCTCAAACTTTATTCGCAAAATTAACCTTCAAAAATAACTTGCTCAGTCAAAATCGCATCCTAACCTCAAAAACGCGACATTCATAAACGTTCCAAATTCATAAAATTCGTAACAATACTATTCATAAAAGTAAGAACCTTTTGAATTAACTCTTTGCGCATGCGTCCATCAGAATTGCCATTATAAGTCAAATTTTATATAAATTAATCTTTACAACTTTTTGGATTGAATAATCATTCATAATCTATTTTGTTCTTTAGTTATATTATTGCATCACTTGAAAAATTGAATTTATAGCAATTGTCGAAATAGTTGGATTAATTTCAAATAGTTTCAAAAAAAATTATAGAGTTAGCGAAGCCTTTTGAACGAAACTCATTTCTATTGGTTGTTTTCAATTTAAGCGAGTGATTAAAATGTTAATAAAGAAACTATTTCGCGTGAATATATATAAAAGTTAAAAGTAGAAAAAAGATAGGTTGATAAAGAGTGAGCTGGAGGCAATTAAACGAGCGGGGTGAAAATTTTACATAACGCGTTTGCCGATTCCGGCTGACGGATTTCCAATATGACACACTTTCGTAACTAGTGACGCGACTGATATCCGACGTACTTTTCATCGTACGTGACGTTTATTATTTTACGTTTATACTACTTTTTTTTTTAAACGTTTTTTTATCTTTTAATTTAATACCAGGTCGATTTATCATTTTTACTAGTAACTAGGGATAGTTAGCTATTTTAAAATTAAATTACGTATTTCATACCTTGTGTCATATAGTTATTATTCAATGAAAACTTTTGAAGTTTTTAAATTTTACTCAGGGACTTAATTGTTTATTTATAACCCTTGTGATGTAAATGTTATCACACGATCACTATAATTTGTATTTTCAAATTTTTTTTAAGTTTAGTAGTTTAATAGTTTGCAAGCAGAAAATTTTAAAAGTTAATTTCAACCAAGTACATAATTGACTACTTTTCTCCCTTGCGACGTAAATAATTCTATCATATTTTTAATTGATCAATAAATTAACTTTGTACTGATAAAAATAAAATAAGATCTCGTCTTTAATTTTTTTACTATAACCTAAAAAGTAAATGATTAAAATTTGTAATTAGCAATCTCAAATGAATTTGATTTTAAAGTACAATGACCTATTTTTCTACCTGGTTACGTAAAAAATTTTTCGATCATTGCAGAACTATTTTAAAAATCAGTATTTCTTCTGTACTCAAGCCATAAATTAAATCCCGGAACGAACCAATTTATATTCTCTCGGGACATAAATAAACACCTTGATTTGACTGAAGCCCCACTCTTTTGACTATTTTTTGATAAACGATCGTCCCCCGTAAATTGATAAATGCAAAAAAGAAGCTCTCGCCCCGAGTATGACGAATCGTCAATTAAACTCGGGCGATAATGTTTAACTGTCATCGTATACAATCCTCGCGTCGGGTGAAATATGAAACTTTCGATCCTCCTCTTAATTTTTACGTTTAAACTACTCCGCTTTGATGGATGCAGTTGCCGTAATTCGAAAAAAAAAAAATTCTACTGTTGTAATAAAATGTGTATCGGACCTGTTTTATATTTCCATCTCGATAAGAGCTTGCACGCATTTTGTTTATAAAAACTGCGATTTCGAATCCGCTGCTTTTACCCAGTATGTGCATGCGATGCTAATATTTCAGCAAATCTCACGATTAAATCTGCTCTGCTTTTTTTTTTGCATTGCTTTGCTTTGTATCGATCAAAGTATATCTCGAATATCTCGAATTAATACTTTAAACGTTGGTATTGTGTTTAAACTGGTTTACCGACGTTTTATACCATTTTTATCTTTGACATACTTCGTCAACGCTAAAATAAAAAAAAAATCATATTATTGACTGTAAGTTTTTGTAAAAAAAGTGCTTTTTAAAGTTTGTCTTCAAAAACTATAAGATAAAACCGGAAGTAAGCTTTCGACATATTCCAAGTTTATTTATGAACCCCGAAAATCGATTGTTTTTCTTCCTCCATCACAGAGATGAATCCAGGCATTGTTTTTCGTGGCGCTTCTTTCATTTTCAAAGAGTTTTTCCGTAATTGTCGTGGTTTTGTCGTTCTCACTTCGCGCTGCACCCACACTTTAAAATATTAAAAATATCCCGGATGCGCAAGCGAAACCCGGGCTTCGTTAATATTGCCCAGACTCATTGTGGAGTCTCTGTTCATCATCCTCTTCCGGAATATTTCATAATTCATTATTATTTAAACCTCATTCTTCTACGCTACACTCAGAGCTTTATATTTCATAACTGTGAGGATGGACCAAAGGGAATTAAAGCTTACTTTTTGATGGTTTTTTTTTTTGTTGCTTCAAATGGAACTGTAGAAAAGTTGAGGTTATGTTTCTTGTTACATTACGAGATTGAAGACAAATTGAAGAGGATTATATACTTTTTTTTCAGCTTAAAATCATTGAACTTTTGTCTTAAATTAATTTTTTGTTTTATTTTACGCCATTCGTGAAGAATAAGCTCGACTTACAAAAATACTTTTCCAACTCCTTGTTTTTTTTAATTCACTGTCGAACTAGCGTTTTTGAATATGCGTCAAATCTCTGAGCAGCTATATTTTTAACGTTCATTTTTCTGCACAGACTCAAATCCAAGGCACAGCAAAGTAATAAAAAATTCAACCAGTTTTTCACTGAAATTTTCAAAGATGTTTAAATTTCAAAGCCGAGCTTGCAAGCTGGAAAAAGATAAAAAAAAAAAACACACCAAAGTAGCACTCCTACCGAGAAGTAAAAACACGTCGATGGTAAATCGCTCAAAGTTTTGAAAACTTCTTGAAGTACGAGATAAACTTCTGGGAGTAAAATATTGACGGGAACTCAAGATGCCGGAGAACAAAAAATTAATGGGAAACTGATGAATCCAGAGAAACCAAAATTTTCCACGAATAAAGTTACAACGAAGGTACTTTAGGACAATAAAATCATGTCTCCAAACCACTTTGTTTATTATTTTAGCCTTCAGAAAAAATTTAGAGACATTTTATTGGCCAAAAGTACCTCTGTTGTTACTTTCTTCGTGGAAAATTTTGGTCTAAGGTTTTTCTTCGCACGTTTATTTGGAATTCTTTTGGATAAGTACATTTGAGAATACAAACGAGATCGCATCGATTTTTCCGAATTAACTTTTCTAATCTGATTAACCTTACTGTATTACGAGGGATCAATTTTGTTTACACCGATCAAACAGTCCTCGCTTTTTTTTTTGTTTATTTGTCCAAAGCTCGCGTTTCGAAAACTTTTTGTCCGCTCGTTTGTAACAAATATTCCAAAAAAGTTGGAGATCAGGTTTACCAAAATAAAAAAAAATGGTTTTTCTGCATTATTTTCATGTGAAATTCAGCGATATCAAGTTGCACTCGTACTTTACGGACATGTAATTTTGATACAAGCTCGACATGAAACGCCTATTTAATTCAAAGGTTATAAAGGTAAAAGCCCCTTTTTTTTTTAATATTCGGTTACAGTTTTGCTGGGTCATTAGATTTTTTAAAGCATTATAATAAATTGAAGCACGATGGAAATTGAAAAACGCAGCCAGCCTTTGACGCCGATAATGCCGCAATAAATATTAATCGAGCCTCGTACGAGTATAAATTCGTATCACAATCTTCAAACATTATTTTTCTCTAAATTTTGATTGTTCGGATCGCTTATTTTGGTGCATATAAAATTAATAAAATGACTAAGTTTTCAGTTTATAAAAATCGCAAGGAGTCGTTTTATTCGCGGCTGGTGTGGAGAAAAATTTTCTTTACTATAATAAATATATCAATGGTGTGGGTAACAGAGGTCATTTTAAACTTTTTTTTTCAGGCTAAAATAATACATAAAGTGATTTAGAGAAATTTAAATCGCCAAAAGTACCTTTGTTACTTTATTCGCGGCAAATTTCGGTCCAAGGTTTTTCTTCGCACCCGTAATCGATATAGAGTATACCAATACACACAAGTCATTTAGACTTTAATCTCAAAAGCAATAACAAAAAGAAGTAAATACTTCCAAAGTGTACTACTTGATGCTAGTTTAAGTACATCAATAATGTATTTTTTGGCTAATCATGTCAATTTTTTATCTGTTTCGCATTTTCTACTCTGGATTTGAAGAAGATTCGACTAGTTTCATTAATTCGATGAATATGTATGCGATTCATTAGATTTAAAGCTCGTTATAAGTCGAGCTGTAACACTTCAATTATAGCTGGCGAGATCCACCTACGTTTTATCATCATACAACGTTATCCAGCAATCAAGCCTGCTCCTCCTCCCTCCTCTTCTCTCTCTTGACGCAAATTCAATTACCAATTTCAGATAATGCACACCCTTACCGAACTCCCTACTGAATTATTATCCTTCGCAATTGAGTTTATTCAACTCTCTGATTCGATAAACTCGAGATCTGCGTCAGTTTTACTAGTAAAGTGCTGCCAATAGTACCTAACGATAGACAAAAATCATTTGAACAAATTTGCTTTTGTCTAGTTGCTTTAAGCTTATCACTACGACAATATGGTGGGGATAAGATTTGGAAAGAATTTACTTTTTCAAATATGAGCTTTATTCTTGGGCTTAAGATACGCTAGCATTTTTTATACGAACAGGATTTTAATTCAAAATAAGTCTGATTCGTAATAATTCTGCAGTCAAAGAAAAAAAAGTTAAACGGTGAAGTAGGATCAGATTTGGATCCAAGTTTGCGAGATTCACCGAGAAATTTTCGTTTTTTTTATTCTATTTGATAAACCTTTTATGAAATACTACTTACTTCTCTTTTGTTGAACGCACAATGTACATTTAATAAAATACCTAAGTACATAGAAATCCCAGAAGAGCCAGGTTGTTTTTCCATCCTCACATATAATATATCCATCCAACTATAAGCTAGAAATTTTTCTTTCTAAAAAATGTATTTATCAACAGATGGTTTTTGAAAACGTAAATTTTCGAATTTTTCAAAATTTTCGATGGAAGCTTCATTGTACTGGAAAATGGGAAAAAAAGTCATCCAGCCAAGAGGATTAAATTTCAGAGATTTTCGAGCTAGGCTTCCTCACAGCACCAAAAAATTAGTAACAAATCATCATTTTTTACTTGGATCATAGACAAAAAGTATCATCAAGTACCCTAGACAAGGAACGACTCCATCTGGACGAGTGCCATTTAAGAATTCCGTAACACCCAAAAAGCTCCGGGACTGTAACAAACGACGACGGTTTCAATGAAACACGGGAAAAAGACGAATTCTAAACTACCAACATCGAAATCACACATTAGCCAAAAGATAAAAGTTGAAGCTACTTCTTGGAGCTTTTACGGTTGGTTAGACTCCGGATTGACCGAACGGGAAAGAAAAGGTTCGTTAATCAGGGCGCGATTTTCAATTTCTTTTAAAACCGCCGTTCGACGACGTGCCCTTTCATTCTCGCTCGTTATACTTCGTAAATCGCAGAGACTCGTTACGGCCAATTAAGGAATTCGAGCTTGAACTTTTCCCGGATGGAAAAAAGAAGAAGAAGAAGAGAAATATCGATGTACGTACGAGTAAATAAAGCGAGGGTGGATGCACAGCCTCGGGCGTTAGCCTCCTTTAAATGAGCCGGGCTAAAAATAGATTGAAAAAGTCTCGCGCTTTAACGGCTGCATAAATTAGAGACCGTGTCTATCGCCACTTTAGATGGATTTTATCACGCCGATGGAAGTTGAAAAATAAAACGCTTGGCTTGATAAATAATCGATGGATTAACTTTGCACTACTAGGTTTGTCGAAGTAATGTGAGATGATGGCGCCACTGTCGGTATATAATCATACATAATCTCTAAGAAATATATTTATTTTCGAGTTTCTCAATTTTTATCTTCTGACAGTAACTAGAAAAAGTAAATAGACTGTAAAGTTCAATTATTTCATAAATCACAAATAGGTATGTTTGTGATCATTTAGGTTGTGTGAATCAGAAAATTTTAATTTGGTGGCTCCACTATGATCAAACTAACAGCATTTGTACATTATAAATTTTTACAATAACATAAATGTTAATTTAGTACTTATTTTACTTATTTTTTTTCAAATAATTAACAACATTGTTAAAAATTAGAAACTTAACCTAAAAAAAGAGACTCTCTTACTTAACCTCGAAAAAATTTAAAGAAATGGTGATTAATCAACCAGCTGAAAATATAATTTATTAGCGAGTGAGAAATAATATACAAAAATAAAACGACAAACGTTAAAAATCTAACCTCAAAATTGAAAACAGCTACGTAAGACCCACGCAAACCAACAATCTCGTTCGACTCGTCAAAAAACCTAACAAGACCATGAATTCTCGTCTCAGCAGAAGCATTATTCAGCTTACGAGGAGAAAAAAGCCACCCCCTTTTTTTTTTTTTTCTTATCGTAAACCGGAGGTCATTAGACTCGTATGTCTCACTTAGTCTTACACGGCCGCAGCCCCCCACGGATTAATTCAGGAGAAAGAATTTCCCGAGGAGGAAGTCACTTTGCGTGAGAAATTTATCGATCCACCGCGACGAGAGTTTTACGGCTGCGAGGGTGCTCGCTTTGCTAATTTTGACGCCTTTATGTTTATGGCTTTCCGGTTTTTCGTGACGTTTACACGCTGCTTTTAACTTTATCTTTTTGGGGGGGGACCTGGATAAGATCCTTATTTTGATTGATTACAGCCCTCATTAGCAGATCTGTGTGTATTTTATCTTTATTTTTTGGCCTTTTTTTTTAGTTTGTAATGTCGTACGCTTATCATTCAAAGTTAACTATTGTTAATTTGATTGTGAAGGTTACAATTCGAAGACTCTTACACTTTAGCTAAAAATTCAAAAATAAATCAAGTTTTTCGTTCGAATCTGGTTTTACTAGCGACACATACAAAAGACAAATTTGATTCAGGTAGTATTTTGATTGAAATATAACCTCAAAGTAAATAAGTAAAAAAAATTTTGCCGCTAGGAGTTGCTCATCACACTTTTAATTTTCAATTTCAAGCTAGAAAAATGAAGGTTGAAAATCACGATATGACGATAGTATGATTCAATTCGAAATTTATTTTAATAGAGTTTTAAAATTCTAACTTTGTATAAATAAGTAAGTGAATTATTACAATCTCTATGATTGATAAAAATTCGTGATACTCTGAGGCAATCAAATCACTTAGGTTTGAAAATAATGAAAGTGGACGATAGAATTTAAAAAATGTAGATCGAAAACAGTAGATTGCCTCGAGAGAAAAGTTGTCAGATGACACCGCGAGGTGCGTGACTAATACTTCGGAGCCGAAAGTTTGAGCTAACTTGATCAATATTCTATCACACGCGAGCTTTACGTGACATTTTTCACGCCGTTCTATTCCTGAAGCATTATTAAATTTCGTGTTTCTTTATCCTTTCTGTATACTCACTAAAATAATGAGAAATTCTATACTGATTTCAAAATAGTCACGATATCAAAGCTAGTTCTGACGTGTCAGTACTCAGTGGTTCTCAATCTAACCTACAAATCTATCAATTGTTTTAATACTATTTTATAATAAAACCTTGATGCCTTTTTAAATTGGAAATAAAATATATTAATAATGTGTTTGAAAAAATTTATTAATATCTAATAAATACTCTTGAGTAAGACCCAAAGTATTGAACGATCTTGACTGTTTGAGGCTTTCTCAAAAGTTAGCAATCTAGTCCTGGTTTATGTATTCACTTAATGTTTCTCGTAATTCAACGTAAAATATACTGTTTTCTACCTTCATAAACATCAAAAATTTTACATTTTGACCGATTTCTTTTTCATAATTGTGAAAAAAAAGGCTATTTTTGAACTTAAAGTTAGAAAAATCAAAATTCATAAAAACCTTAGTTGATCGAAATTTGGAGGCTATGTATGATAAAGCTTTTGCATAGTAGTTAAAATTCATTAAGCGCAACAAAGAAACAGCAATTAAACTTTCTAAATTATCATAGGTATTGTTTGAAAGAACCCATAAAAATAGTCTGGTGAGAGGTGTGTACCAACCTCTTAACTATCCCTACCCAGACTGTAAAGGAAACGCGGTAAATCGGTGCGATTGTCGGAAACAATGTGTTGCCACCTCTGAATCCTTTTTTTTTCCTTCTTTCTTTTTCTTTCTTCTTCTTCTTCTCTCGCATTTGAATCGCTCGAGTGCTGCCGCAGGAAGAAATTGCTTTTTCAACTAGCTTTGACGCCTTCCTTTTTTTTTTTCAGCCTCCCCTAATCAGTCTTGAATGCGCTTTTGTTCGAAAAAAACTTTTTTACTCTTTTACTTTGAACTTTTGGGGACTGGGAAATAAAGAGACAGGGAAAAGGTCTACGCGCTGCGAGTGAATAATGACTTCTTTAATGGGATTATCTTTTTATAGTGATTGATGCGGCGGGTTGTAATAGTTTTTTAAATTATCCAAATTTTTTTTTAAATCATGTCAGTGGACGATTCTAGTATTCTAATTTCTTCTTAGTCGATTAGTAATTGCTGAAAAATTCAAGTTCGATTTTAATTAGAGCTTTAGGATTTCTTACGTCAAACCTTGCATTTTTATAAAGATATATTTAAAATATCCACGATTGTGGTAATATTTTTAACTATAAATAGTTGAATAGAATTTTGAATGTAAAGAAGATGTCATAGTATGTGTGTTATGATTTGATGCACATTTGAGAAAGAACAATAGTTTTTTATAAAGTAATACAAGTTTCAGGCTTTCTTAGAGTTACAATTAACTCAAAATTGTCTATAAAAATGTGTATTTGATGATGGGGCCGTTTTAATTGCTGACCTCTTTCAATCTTTTTTTTTTTATTTTTGCAGACCTAGATGAGATATTTTCTAAGTATTCACTTTCCAGTTTTAACCGCAAAGGTTGAGCAACTCATCAAGTTGATTACTTCAAAATTTTTGCATTCAGGCTCGGTCCTCACTCATTTCTAAGTCCAAAAAATTAATGAAACGTCCAGTGTAGTTTTAGACAAACAATTTTTTTAAACCATTCACACTGCAAACCCAAGTGTCTTCGATACAGGTATACTTGACGTGTAAATTTTGTCACGATTTTGAAACACTTTCAATTGTTTAAAATAAAAAGAATACTTGTAACAACATAAATCTATATAATATCAATGTTTGGTTAATCTTGCAATTAGGATGTTCTGAAAAACTCGACGTTAGGCGTCGCTAGTGTAAACTTGACTCGGCTCCCAGCAGTTTTGCATGGGAGCTGACGTATGACTGTGTGTATCGGTGAGAGATTCCACACGAACACACACACTGATACATCTGCTCCCATGCAAAACTGCTGGTAGCCGAGTCAAGTTTACACTAGCGACGCCTAACGATGAATTTTTCAGAACATCCGAATGAATGTGTTCAAATTTGAAACGACTATGAATGTTGGGCGGTTGTCATGTATACATTCGAATGTTTATGATATTGTTTGTAACGATCAAGTTTGAGGTTAGGTTGAGATTTTTAATGAAACTCTTGATTTTGCAAATAAAATCTCAGTTTAGTTCTAAAACATTGTAACAATGTTTCTAATCCAATACCAACCTAACAAACAAGAACAGGCAATATTCAGATAGAGCATTAAACTAATCACAACAGAGTAGTAGTCCAGAGCCGCCCGGGGGCAATAAATCAAAACAACAATGATCTCCGGTTAAGCGAGGCTCCTCGAAATTTTCATAATATCCCTTCTGCACGGTCAACGTCCGTAATTTCAACGCGTCGCGTCGAGCCATTTGCAAACCAAATGGTCCCTACGCTTGCCACCGCTCCACCCTCTAATTTACGACTCTTTAAACGCGTCGAATCAAAGGGGTGTACACACCGGTTCAATCGACCGGCTAGTTTAGACTTTTAAAAAAAAATGGAAAGTTTTTCACGCTCGTCTGGCTTCCACCGAAAACCTTCACGGCTTGGTTAACTCGACGGGTAAACGAACGAGGAGATTTTTTTTTTTTTTTTTATTTCATTTCGATTGACGAGTGCGGGGGCCGGATTTATTGAAGGCTCGCTGGGAAATGCTACGCGGATCGTTAATTAGAGCTGGTGAAGAATTTTTTCGATGGCTTGTCGTTGTTCACGGTAAATTGTGTATGCTATTTTATGGTTAACTGTACCTAAAAAAGGGATTTTTTTTCTTTGGACTAAAGTTTTTGATTAATTAATGTTTTTATTTTTCTACACTTTATTTTTACAGAGATACGGAGTTTTTTATAAAATGTGTAGTATTTTGAGGTTAACTTTGTACCTTCAAGGTTATTTGCAGCTACGTTCAGACTTATATTATCCTTAAATTGTTAAAAGAACCCTAAATATTGAAAGTGAGTACTAGAACTAATATTTTAAGGTTATGTTTGCATCTTTAAGGTTATTTACACCTACGATTTATATCATACGTGTTAAAAGAACTCTAAGTATTGAAAGTTAGTATTCAAACTATTAAGTTTAGAGGGAGCCACTAGTGCCAATTACCTAATTGTGTTTGTGGTTTGTGCAAATAGACCTACAGTGTAATTTTAACAGAAAAATATAATAATTACTTCCTTACCATAAACAATAAAAAGTATTTATGAACAAAGACGCCATCTGTACGCTTACATAACCTCAAAATAAGTATCTTTCCACTCGTACCACTACGGAAGATAATTCTTTTCAGATAATCCAAGAGAAAAAGTTCGGGTTACAATTTTTTAAAAGCCCGTTGCAACCCACGAAGAAATAAAAATTCAATTATCCGGGAAGTAAAAAAAAAAAAAGTTCGATAAAAAGCATTTGTCGGTGAAACATCGCCCGGCAAGGATAATCGTCGAATCGGATGATGAATAATAAAAACGGGCTTTCAACGAAACTTCTCTCTCTCTCTCTTTTTTTTTTTTTTTTTTCATTTTCAGTTAGTTTCTAGACGCAGCGCTGTTTACCGGAAAACAATTTCGCGGGCGTTAATGCATTATACTTATCCGATTGCGGTGCGTCGACCCTCCCTGCAAATCGATCAAACCCAGCCGCAGTCGTTAAACACCGAGATATCGCCTCAATTATTCATACCGCTTTTTTCTTCCTCTTCTCCCTTCTCCCTTCTTTGTGTTCTTGTTTTTTTTTTTTTTTTTTTTTTTTTTTTCTTTCTTTCACTGTGCGTAAGTTTTTATCGATTTGACGTAATTAGCCAGGGAATGTTCAGTTGAATCGAGACTTTCGATGCTTCGGTCTTAGTTTTTTGGCTGAATATGTTTGATTTTACTCTGTTTTCTGTAAAATACCTTAAAAAATTACTTTGTACAAAATTATTAATTTGCTTTGGAAGAGTAAAAACGTAAAATTTGATACTTGAAAAACAGTGATAAAGAGAAATTTTGATTAAAATTTTCACTTAAGACTTAGGACCTCTTAAAAGAAACTTAAGAAAACTTAAACTAAAAAGAAAAGTCAATTCATTCGCGTTACTAAAATTTTTAAGTTTTTATCGCTTCACGGATCATTGAGTAAAATTTACAGTTTTCGCGTTCGCTGAAAAATTTACCTTCTAATAAATTTTTTTTTATGTTTCGAACCTTATTTCATTCATAGTGAAGAAATGAGTCTTCAAGATAAAAACTTTGAAAAAAGCTAAGTTTTTAATTTACAATTAGTTACCAGTCATAGATTTTAAAAACCAATGGAGTGAGTAGTATTTAGACTGTTCGGATCATTAAAGAAATTAAAGCTGAAAAAAAAATAATTTTATTAGGAAGATTTTTCTTCTAGGGGGCGCTAATTTAACTAATTTTTTTTTCAAGCTAGAAAGATTGAGGTTAAAGTTGTCTAACGTAACACTCAGTCAATAATTCATATTGCCAAAAGTATCACGAAATCATCCGTTTGATAAATTAATACACCCAACCATAAACAATCCAAGGTCCGAGGCTAAAAATAATAACCAGCGGCGCGGCGGTTTCTCAAGAAATCCAAACAAACACACAGGAAGAAAAAAAAAAGGTAGGGGTCGAGTGTATGAGAAGAAAATAAAGAAAGAAAACTGTCGAAGAAGTCGGACGTTTATTCGTCCGGGGTTTAAATCGAGTAAAATCGAAGAATAAGAAAATAAGTCGAGCGTAACTCGAGACGATGCCAATCTTGACTCTAGCGTGTAGGCGATACCAACCTTTGAAATAAAACAACCGAGAGCTTGCAAGCTCCTGATATTTTTCCTCTATTTACTCGAGCCCCCTCGGGTTTACTTTTCGGGAAGCTGACCGCCCGTAGATAATGCCTTGGATTTATGTTTTAATTGAATATTTAAAGCTTGAAAAAGTTTGAATTTTTTTTGAATGCCTACAATTAAGGTCCCGACTCGGGACATCGGTAAAACTTTTTTACTGGAGAGAAGAATAAAAAGTTCGGGGTTCAATTTACCGGAAGGAACAAAGAAAAAAATGTGGGTCAGGATTGAAAGCTTGTAGGAGAAAAAAAAAAGTTACCAACCTTTTGAAAACTAAAATTATAACTCAAAACAATTGTGTTTCTGAAGCTGAGCATAGTACAAATTGTACCCAATTCAACAGTTTGACTGGTCATTGTTAACAAACAGCTGTTAGTATAAAGACAAAAAATTATTGATTCTTTTTATGACAATAATTGAGTAGTTTTGCTATTATTTTTCCTAGTGATTGTAATGAACAACTATCAATTGAAAATGAAATTATACCAACATTAAAAAAAAAAAATAATTTTAGTGTAAGTCATATTTGTCATGACAGTACCTATGTACTATTTACTTTTTACTAGACTTATTTTACTCTAAAATTAATTTTTTGTTTTAAATGTTGGTTTTAAATAATTAGTTGACATGTCAATTGACGTTCACTCAAGAATATATATGTTGACTATCATTTTGACAGGTAAACTAGACGTAGCAATGTAACTAATTAATTGTCTATCATTTGACATATTCTAGTCAAGTAGAAATACTATTATGATTACCTAGCTGTCAATTGACAGCACTACAATAATCCAGAATGAAAAATTTCCACATTCAGATTTTATGAAAAATCTGTGAAAAGACTAGCATTTTTTTTTTTAAAAGGTTTTTGATGCAGAAAAGGTGTAATAATGGGTGGCGCGGTTACCCGCATCGGGAGGCTAAAATTCAGCGATATCGCGCATCAAAGTTTAACCCGTCGTGTTTCCATCATCGCTCTCGTCCTAAATATTCCACGCGGTTTTAAATTTTTCATCGCCTTTTAATGGATCAAATCCTCCTCTCCTCATCGATCTGTATTAATTTTCACCATTTCGTTGTTTCACAGAGCAAACAATCAAAAATTTTTTACTCTGTATAAAGCAAGGGTAGAAAAATTTACGACCTGTATAAACTTTCCAGGCAAGTTATTGAGTCTTATGAATAAAAGGCAATAAGGGAAGAATATCAATTTCGAAGAAACGACGAGATGATTTACGAGCACGCGCGGAGATCCCTGGCTATGGATAAATAGAGTAAATATTCACGTCGTAAACGCCGTAATATGGCGATGAAGAGATACGACTGACGAGTTTAAATTTTTGCGGAACTTAAAGCCTGGATACAGTTAAAAAGTTTTTTTATTTTATGAAACATCTACAGTGTACATCTTATTGTCTCTATTTTATTAGAAATCATTGTAGAGCTACCTTGATAGTTTTTTGTACTTAAAAAAAATATACTACTATATTAAAAACTATTGTAATCTCTCGAAATATTAGTAATATACTTCTTGTGAACATAACCTTGAAATTCAATTAGGTATTTTCAACTATGACGTCATTTTCACTGGTGTAAATAAATGTAAACATATGTAAGTCAAAGCAGTAAAGAATCAGTCTCTAAAAACCAAATTCAAGCATTAAATAGAACATTGTCGAAAAACTCCAGTTTCTATCATCTAGAACAAATTTAGTAGAGACGTTTTTAAAAAATATAGGTTAAAGGACAATTAGTGATTTTAATTAACCATTACTAAAGCTGTAACAACTAATTCAACTAAATTCAATAATCTCAAATTTTGAAATTTCATTTTACATGATTAATAGTGATCTCGTCCACAGTAATTACAAAACGACCCTCATAGTTTACCCGTGCAGATAATGATTTATTCAAATAATTAATTTTGCAACAGATATCTACAAATTCATCACTCAATAATTGCACCCGCACATGCACTGACTCGTTACGCGGTCAATAATAAATATGTTTAAAAAGATCTTTAACAATGATAATCAAGCAAACGAAGTTTCGTCAAACTTTCGACGCGTTTAATCTAATGAAACGTCAAAAGTCTCGTTAATGTCCTCTATGATCCTCGTTAATTGTTTTATCGCGCCCACACGAAATTTACAGCTCTCTGTGCGTTGAATCAATGTTGAGCGGAATGATTCATCGAGAGATGTTATAGTAACGGTCTTAGAACCTTTGGTAACCATTCTGATAATCCGAAAAAGATGAATACATGTTTTCAGACCAAAATGAACTTTTTATCGAAGTACATAAAAGTAATATTTTTGTTTGGAATACAATGAACAAACAAAAGGGTCATTTTTTTGATACGCCTGTTTTTGAAACGATACATTTGACATCTCTAAGTCTTTGATTGATTGACAACTTCGGTTTCGTTGTGCACTGGCTTATCGTTTGGTAACCCGTATTGTTAGCTGACCGCCAGGCTGTATTCGTAGATCAAAACATAAAGCTCCCACTTTTCAATGTCCGTTACATGTTCATCGACATTATCGGTCACGCGTTGGCTCGAACTATTCGTACATACAACCCTTGGAATTTGTATTCCTAGCGCGTTTTGGGGATTTGCACGGCCAACTCGACTTCGAACTTCGAAACTTAGACTTCTGGCTTCAGCTCCCAGGGGTAATTAATTTTAAATTAGAGAACTGCTGGCTACGTCTACCGTGCTTATTGATATTTACGCGCATTGCACCACTAGTTACCTCCGACTCACAGATACATACACGGTGGATTATCGATTACTGCGTCTACTTAGTTTCTTAACAATTCATAACTGTATCATCTATTTTTTGACATCATTGAAAATGTATTCTTCTGTTGAATATACAATTTTTACTATTTAATTACTAAATAAAAGAACTTTTTGAATGATCCTTACTTACTTTTTTAAAACAGACTTCCTGTGAGAAATTTTTAGAAGATTATGGGCAGAAATTGGCCAGATTTAACGAATTTGGACAGAAATTTAGCAGGGTTTCTCGCCAGAATGCAAATGCTTTTAGTATTGGGGAATTGACGAATGATTTTGAGAAAAACTTTTATATGCGTGGCATACACTGCATAAAAAAATAAGGTTAGATTTATATTGCTCGCGATATCTATATTGAACGTTTACCAGAAACATGTGACCAGATTCTGGCAAGCCATCTAGAAGATCTCTTGAAACTCCCAGACCATTGGTACGCACACATTTAAAAATTGTTGATTTTGAATGAATGTGCACGACGAATATTATAGTAATTAGTATTTGCAGAACGATAAAAAAAATAAAGTTTTTTAATGACGAGAATCCGGAGAAGAATTCATTTTGGCTTGACAAGAAGGCTAACTAGAGAGTTATTCCAAGCATTTCTCTCGAAAAAAAAGAATAAAAAATTCCCAGAGTATGAAGCGGAATTTTTTAAGCGTTTTGATGAAAGAAAGACGCTATTTGTACGAGTTTATACAGGGTGCAATTATTCCGAGGAATTTTAAGGAGGAAAAACGAAATGGAACTCCGAGCGAGAGTGAAAAAAGTAGATCGTTTCTTTTTACTGTAATACTTTTTTTTTTCTTTCTTTTTTCCAATTCCAAAAGCTACCGGCGTCACCGATGGTGAAAAATATAACGCGAGGATATTAAGATGCTCGACAGTGAGAAAGAAGGTCGTCGGGGGGGAAAAATAGGTAAAATGTATAAGCGTCTGGGATTCGTTGGGCGTAACTTACATATGAAATTTTTACGCCCGAGATATGAGAAAAATTCTTTCTTTCTTTACCCACTTTTATTTTGACCGAGAAACCAAAGTTCGAGAGAGAGAGAAACCAAGAATATTTTTCAATATTATTAATATAAACCTTTTTTTTTTTAAACCAAAAGTGCCTTGGATTTTTTAGTAGTACTTCTGAAAATAAGTTTCTTCTTGGTCAGTGGTGCCACTACCAAGAAGTGGAAGTATTTTTCTCTCCCGCGATGGAATAGAATTCATACACAGCGTGTGGGTCTTAGTAGGACGCGTACTTTTGAATTTTTCACCCCAGGGGGAATCAAACCGTAGCTTGTGGAGCTCTCAGTCAAGCAGCTCGAAATAAAAATGTAAAGTTACCGTGTTTTATTTAAAGCAAACACAGTGGCTAACCTTTTTTCTTTATCGTAAAAACAGTTTCGAACTGTTTCTTATATGAACTTAAATCCAAAATCTTGTATCTTTCGTCTGAAAAATTAGTTTCAAGTTTTAATTATTTAGTAAACAAACTAAAAGTTTCTCTATAAACATTCATTTGTTATATGAGTAGACCAGGGTTAAGAATATTTGATTTCAGAAAATATATGTATAATTTATTTATAAAATCTCTAATTCTTTGTAAGAAATGTGAATTAGGTTATCAAATCTATCAAATTACTATAGATTGAGACTATAAAATAGTCAGTAAATGGCTATTAAATAGCTGAACTTAAGCTGAATTAAACGATATTCAGCTTATCTCAAAATTCAAGCTTACCTCAGCCAAGTTAAATAAAAATCCAAGTCGCGAGGGGTAGGTGCGTACATGTAACCGACATTTACAACCCATAAACCCGAACTTTTAAAACAACAGTCCCGGTTTATTTGTCGTCTGGGTTGAAGTGTTGAGATTTAAGAAAAGCGAGGGTAAAGACGCTGCCTCGTAAACGATTTTGTAAATGATCGTAAAAGTGTCGCTGTGATTCAGGAAAGAGAGAGTGAGAGAAGAAGAAGAAAAAGTATATGGATATTAGGGAGAGGTAACTATATACATAACTAATAACTCATCAATGGAGTGGTCGATGCTATTGATTAGTTTTCGAAAGCAGTTTAGAATTACCCCGAAACAAGAGCAGCTTCCGGGCTTTATAGGCCTGATGAGGTTTCTCGTTAGACAATAGATACCCGCGCGTGTTAATTACTAATTGACAGCTATCGAATAACAATATACTTGGTGATTAAATTGCTTCGATAACCGGATACACTAGCTGAGCGAATATTTTTTGTTTTCAGTAAGATGGACAAAAAATTCTTGAAGAGTCTTACCCTGTAAGAAATTTTAGGTATCCATTTAATGGCTATTTAATGGCTAGTTACTAGCAAAGTACCAGATTGAGTCTATGAAATAGTCAATAATTAACATAATTCACATTTCTTACTGGTTAGTGCCAATTTGTTTAATGAAATTCAAACTATTCATAGTGTTTTTGCAATTTCCTCATAAACAAATAGTTTTATAATAATAAGTTTATTTTTAATATAAACATTATAAATTGTGGTTGCTATTTCTTCCAAGACATTCAAAACATGATGCCATGACAATAATCTACATAATTTCTCTTGTCATGACAAGTACAATCGTCTCCTGACATACAATTCATGACATTTCAGGTAATCAAATCCCAAATTCATTGTGTAGAAAAGTCAAATAGCGCTTTTTGTCAAAGACCGTAGCAGCAATATATTTCTCAACGTAAAAAACAAACTTCTATGTAGAATAGGGGGACAACAGTTTGAAAACTGTAATCGATAAATTCATTTTCCCGAAAAAACTTTTCGCTCTAAAACGATAAAGTTTCGGAAAAGTGGGAGAGAGATTTTTTAGGTTAGGGTTATTCGTCATAGGTTAGATTAACCCCCTTTCCGGGATATTATTTTTCGAAAACACGCTATAAAAAATTAAGCCACCAGTGTCGTCGTCAGGCCTTGCACGCGAGGAGTTAAAAACTCCCTCTCAGTTCGTCAATTAAATTTCACTACCCGGAACGTAGTAGACTGTAAGTGGCACCGAAAACTTTGAGTCTCGTATCTCACGCCTCCCCTTTTTACGAATAGTCGAACTCACTGCACGGAGAAAAAAAATGAATTTTAGTGCCTAAAAGCAGCTCGATTGTAAATATCTCCAGATCAAAAATTGAATCTTACCTAACCTAAAAATTGAGAAAAGTTCACTACAATTTGAAATTTTAGATACTACTGTAGTCTTTATTTTTTTTTCATTAAAGCTTATGAATAAATTATTTTGTCTGATACTCCACTTCATTTAATTATCTTTTTTTTCCAATTCCACACAAAGAAAAATAATCAACGTACTAGGTTTTCATACACATTATTAATCACTTTATCGGAAAAACCCCCTACCCTGGTCGTCTGTACCAATTGATATTAAAATTGATGGTAAAACGTCTTTTGAAACTGCGTCAGCTAGACGCTCGATTAATCTTATTAAAATTGAATTATTAAGGTGAAAGAGTAAGCCGAGATTCATCAATAGAAAAGAAATATTACGTTTTCGAAAAAAAATCTTGAAAATTCTCGTAGATCTATGCCTCGGGCAGACACATTCAGAGCATTTTGGGATCGTTTAAACGGTGTCATCGTCGTTAATAAAAATGATGGTCGTATCACACCTCTGACTCTAGATAACCTACAGAATCGATAACACAAAAAAAGATGTCAAGATATGTTTGAGTATAATTTATCAAACGTAGCAAACCATTTTACGTGGGGGACATTGACCGCGTTGCAAATATTATTCTTGCGTATTGTGTGCTTTGAAAATTCTGATTGTTTTTAGACACCACTTTTTATCGGTACAATGAAGGTGTCTTTTGATCATTGTTTTTGGATTATTTATTTTTCTGGATGATATTGTGGATAAAATTAGAAAATACTCCAAATTAAAAGACATTGACATATCGTTTAAGACTAATTATTTTCAGATTGGTTTTTCGAAAACTGCAAAGGTAGAATCAAGAAAATTCAAAAACCCGATGTTTCTAAAATTATAGTGTGGTTCGTGCAATAAAGTCTATGCAAGGAGAATAAAGTCCAGGCAAGAAGAGCTTTTAAGAAAAGATTGTCCGACCGTGACCACAGTTATAGGTATAATACTGATAAATCCAACTTAACTATTCATTTGAATGAGAATGACCATAGCCGCAAAGAGGATTTTTTCAATGTCCCACAGATGAAGGAGCTGAATTGAATTTTATAAAGGCGTTGGAAATTGATAAATTTTAAATTTATTTTGATCTTCTGTTTACCGGCGACTGTAGACTAGGAAAATAGGAAATAGTCACCATGAATAGACCAAGATCAAAGGACTAAAATGCAGGTGCATCCATGTACAGAAAAAATATTGTTGCGTCTTTTGTAGCGCTTTGGCACTCAAGATGCTAATCAGCTGTTGAGGCAGTGGCGTAATTACTCTCGGGAACGTGTGCTGTTATCGAGTGAACTATCAAAGTTAGAGACCAAGAAGTCATATACGCAAGTGAGGTGATACTGAATGAAATGAATTTTGAAACTTTGAAATCTATGTCAACGTATTTTTTCAAGTATGTCTATTCCTACATTGAGAGAAAGACTCGGTGACCGTTACTGAACCATTGGGCAACAACAGCGGAGGTGTTTTCAGAAATCACGATTATTTTGATCATTAATAAACTTCCAAGTAAGGCTATTCTTTGTCAGCTATCCAATGCAGTCCAGATTGATCTTATTGACAAAAGCAAACACTGATTTCAAAAAAATCAAACACAATGGATTTTAATCAAACACGAGGCAATATGCATCCGGAGGTGGAAAAGGTGTAATTCGATAAAAGCTTTGTAAGCCCGGGTCGGGCGTCACTCCGGGGGAAACAAAGAAAGGAAGAGGCAGGCAGGCGACCGGGTGAAATCATAAAAGATACATTTCTTTCCTTTGCACCTGCTTTTGTTTTTCCAGAGCAATAATAAAAGATTCGCCCAGTTTGCCGAGAAGAGAAGGAGTATCGATCATGCCTAATATTGGTTAAATTGGGAATGTGTATGGAGGTCGACGGTGCGTAACCTTTACCTACTCCGAGATAAACTTACGGGATTTGTAATCGAGATTAATGCCCGATGGGTTTGCTTGTTTTCTTCTTTTAGCCTCCGCTGGATTTTCTTCTTGTTTCGTTGATCAAAGAGAAATTCCTTTATTAGTTTAGTGCTCATTTTTTTGTGTTTCAGTACGCTGTTCCATATTCTTTTTTGTTGTTCTATGTTGTTAATGTTCTAATAAGTTTTATCAATTTAGAAAAAAAAAAATTGTTTTCATCTATCAAGTGTCCTACTGTAAAAAGAAGCTAGCGAAATTACGCGTAAACTTCTTATCAGTAAGCTGATTGGTTGAGAATTTTTTAATGTCTTCGAAAAGTGGATTTTGAGGTTAAGATTGTCGTTTTTTTTTTCCTATGGACGCAATCAAGCGCCCAATCAAAGAAGCTACGTAGAAAAATTTCATATAGTAAAAACTTTTCTCATACTTTTAATATATTTGACATCTACTATATATAAATTAAATATCAAGTTTGAAAAAAAAAAACAGTTTTAGCTGAGTTCAATGAATTATCTCACTCTTTCCGCTATAGTGTAACAATGATGATAATTCGACTCATAACCTCACCACTAAATACGATTATATCCGTAAATGTGGGTCACGGTTTAATTATTTTTTAGTCAATAATAGAAATAAAGCCAATCCAGTGCGAATTAACATAATGCCTGCCTGGCCGTATACACTATAGTGTTCAAATTGACCAGGCTTATGAAATCGAGCCCCCAAACGTCCGTGAATCGGGGGCGTATCTCGCTCGCCCCCCGAAATTTACACGAACCACCAGGCCTGAATATAAATATAAATAGGTGGACGATTATATCCCCCCCGACCCCGCGGTTTAATTCCACGGACATTTGAGTGCAAAATCGAAAGAGGAATGAATGGACTGGAGGTTTACGAACGAATTCAACGGGCCGAAATGTTTTTCTTTGTTCGATGCCAGCCGGTAATTTGTACGTCTTATACCAATTTGATAATCAAAATCATTTTCTATTAGTGTGTCAATAATAGATGTTTTCACTTTGTTCTAATGCACAAGAGTTTTTGTATGGTTTAATTAAATCATTTAATCTAAAACAATCACTGGAGTTGATAAGTTTTACTGGTCATGAGCCTTTTTACGCTAAGCTCAAATACTTGAGTAAATGATTTTTTTTACATTTTTTCATACATTACAATTTTTTAAACAGCAAAAAGTAAATTATATGAAACAGTAGAATAAATTTTACTTTTTGAAGCTTACTTTATATTTACATCCACTAAATCAAAATTTTATCTGTAGGTATTTAAACTAATTGGGCAAAGTAATTAAGGATAATTATGTAAAAATTAATAATAAAAATGACACATTTATGAATTTGCG
Organism: Encarsia formosa; assembly: GCA_038277355.1. NCBI lineage: Eukaryota > Metazoa > Arthropoda > Insecta > Hymenoptera > Aphelinidae > Encarsia > Encarsia formosa. Next base: position 1,453,089 of record CM076185.1, on the reverse strand, counting down.
TTGGCACCCCTGCTCGTTAGCAACAATCGAGACAGTAATTATGACAAATGTTGTCAAGTTCGATTAGAAACTACTGCAATTTATTCAACTCACTTTAGTTGTAAATACAAAGTCCCAACGCATAATTTCACCAAAGAGGTCTCCTCCACTAATTTTTTAGTCCTTTGTACGCTTTTATTTTTATTTTTCCTCTCAATTAGGACAAATGAGCAAATTTCAAGGCAGACCAAACGAGGCCCGGCCCTTTTATTTTTTTTTATCGCGCTGGTTCTCGTGATGAAAAGCACTTGGCTGTAAGCGGAAAATAAAGTTACTTTTGCGAGTCCAGGTTATAATCATTTCTGGGAAGCTTTAGTTTTAAGTTGGCGGGAAAATTGATTTTATGGAAAACAAGTTTCAATGACTAAATAATCTTTCTTTTTACTGTATTCATAATTAATTTAAAAAAAAAATGAGAAAGAAAATCAATTTAGTTTAGACTTATAATTTAACGATTCAATGAATAATTGAGTTGATAACTGAGCAATCAATTAAATCTACTCTGTGGTTACACCAAAAAACTGGAAATTATTAAATTAAACTTGCATAAAGTAGAAATTTGACTTATTTGTTATTGTTTTTGAGATTACTGTCTAAATGGCTTGTGTGTATTAGTTTATTTCAGCAAAACTTAAACTCCAGTCTGATGAGCTGCAGAATCAGCAAAACTAGTCACTAGATAGGGTAAGAGAGGGCGTTTGTACAAATGCGTATGTTAGTACGAACAAAAATGATTTTGTTATTTAGATAGAGTAATTATTTAGTTAGATATTTAGAAAAAAAAATTTTAAATGTATTATTGTTAGATAAATAATTTTGTCACATCACTTTTTAAAAATATTTATTTAATTGAAAATAAAAAATCAATTTCATGTTCAAAATTCGTACTACCGCACGCATCCGGTCTTTTTCGCGTTGTTGCGGCTGTTAGTATGAGAACCACGAGGAAAACCTAACCTCCATTTCAACAGTTCTTCAATAAGCAAGTATAGCAAATCTTATTGCGTCAACGAACTTTTAAATTTAATAAATAAATAAATTAAAATATATTCAAAAGTAACGTTATTAGTTGCTTTGTATATCCTAATTTAACCTAACATCGAACTAATCAACCGTTCGTACTAACAGCCTCATACTAACGCCCGCCTTCGTACAAAAGGCCTCGTACTAATGGCCTCTTGTTCGTACTATTAGCCGCACTTGTTTTTTTTTTTTTTTTTTTTTTTTCAAACCAATTATTTTATTGTTAAACTAAAAGTATACTATCTGAAAATTATGCTATTATATCTAATAAGTTCAATTATTCATTGAAAAGAAAAAAAGTTGAATATTTTGAAATAGTTTTTAATTTATAAGCGTTTAAAGTTCGCGGTACATCTCTCGTACTAACACCCTCTCTTACCCTATTGTTAATAACACCAAAGTGTAGTAAAATCGTTAATATAACAAAGTTATTATTTCTAATCCAAAGCCTAAAATTGTAAATTATAAAATTAAACTTGCGGTAAAGTCCAAAAATAGTCAAATAAAAATCCCCAGCACACGTGGGGGTTAGGGTGCTCGATAAGCCGTCGACGATTTCAATTTGAGCGGGAGTCTCTCATTAGGCAGAAATTTATCTTCTAAAATACCGTGGCGTGGGCGTCGGGATCGCGTGCGGTGTATCCGTTATACCTAGGATTTCACCTACCGACCAGGATGCAGGATTCTTAAATCAGAGCTCAAAATACAACTCTTTTTTCTTTTTTAATGTTAACAATCCTTGCATCCCCATATTCTTATACCCTGTTTATGCTTTGTTACCTACATTTGAATTTGGTATTAATCTTGCTATTCTTGCATATTTTTTTTTTCTGTCTGACTTTGACATTTATTTTATTTTTTATTTTTACTAGCTGATATTTCATTTATCTTTGATATTTAGTATTTACTAGTCTCTCTCAGCGCGCAAGCGCTCTCAATTGTATTACATTAATCATTATCTAAAACCAATTTTGTCGAAGCTTCATCTAAATTAACCTACAATATACCTTTGCTGCTTCGTTCAGAGTTCATTTAAACTTTCGTGGTGATAAATTCATTGGTTTTGTTTATATACTAATGATTATTATTTTCATCATTTTAATCGGATACTTTCGAACACTTGATTAAATAATTATTTTTTGTCAAATCCATTCTCTAAATGTTTTAATTGAATTTTAATATAAAAATTAAAAATAAAAATTTAAATTTTAGATTTTGTTCTTCAACCAATCACATCACGAATAAAATGCTGACATTCTTTTTGGGTTCTCTCTTTTATCTTAAGATTTCTGCACTGCAGATTGACTGCGATCACTATTTTGTAAATATTTGACTGAGAATGTATGTGTATATGTATTTATAACAATTTTATATATGAGTATATTTTATATTGACGCATTGACAAATATATAGAACAATGATTTGAGTCATGAACTAGATGTGAATATAGACAGCAATTTATCTGTGATTAATATATTATAATATTTAATTTCTATGAATAATCTATTTAATTTTAAGTAAACATTAGCGACAGACAAGAAATTATTTTTCAATAAATAATCAAATTAAAAACGCCAAGAATTATAGTTCAAAAAGAAGTTTTTTCAAATTATTGTTTATTACTGTCAAAACTACTTATAGGTTTGGAATTATAGGAATAATTTCTATTGGATTATCAGAATTTACTGTACGAGCTCATCATATATTTACTATTTGAATATATATCGATACTCGAGCTTATTTTACATCAGCATCTATAATTATCGGCTAGCGTAGTAAAATTTAATTATTATATTTTTCTCAGATATATGTTCGTCGGTAATACTCAGCTGTAATTAAACGAAGTTTACGCGTGCGACAGTTTCTTGCTCCTGATTCGTCCCACTTTGCTAAAATTAGATTCCCGACAAATCTTCGTATATATCATCCCCGCGCGGAGGTCACCGAACTTTCCCAAAATTTGGGTCGAATATTGTGTTTTTGGTGATATAAATTTTCAAGCCACTTCCTGTTTTTCTATTCCCGCGCGGATTTGAATATTCCGAATTTTCAGCTTAAAATATACATGGCCCGAGTTTACCATAAAAATATGAAAAATTCATTGAATACCGACTTTTGACGGCGAGGGCTATCAATCAATTTAACGAGTAAAATTGTTGAAATAATATTGGGATAATTTTTCATTCGTGGGAAAGATTTGAAATATCAAACAATTTTTGACCTACATTCGGTACGACTGAGAGTTCAATAAAAAGCCTTACCTTTTGATATTCAAATACATAAAAAGACTTCATTAGCCAGTGTTTTGAAGATAAATCGAAAAAATTCATGGACGGCTTGCTCTTTGAATAAATAAGAGCTGTTTAAATACGTATTTTCATAAAATAGTCCATATTCTTTTTCTTCTTCTTTGCGTTAGGCAAATGCCTTCTACGATCAGAAATATAATGTTTATATTTATGTCATACTTTGAATACTGGTTTTTGAAGAAATGGACATTAATGGATAACCTAATCTTGATTTACTATAGAAGTCACTAGCAAAATACTAGATTGAGACTATAAAATGGCCAGTAAATGGATAACCTAACCTAAGATTATTATCGTGACATTAAAGACAACCAATACATCAGAACCAATACAGAAGTTACTAGTAAAATACCAGATTGAGTCTATAAAATGGCCAGTAAATGGATAACCTAACCTAAGATTATTATTGTGACATTAAAGAAAATCAATACACCAAATTTGATCAACAATGTAAGCATTTCGAGGAACGACTCGATTGAAAATATTGACACAATAATTTCAATGTACGAATCTTATAAACACCAAGCAAACATCCAAATCCAAAAAAAAAGCTTTTTTTTAATATTAATCGCACGAGTCGTCAGACATTCAACCCAAAGTGCCCACTTGAACAAAACGTCCGGTTAAGAGAAAGTTACACAGAAAGAAAAAAAAAAAAGGTAAAGTTCTATTGTTAAAATAGGATGAGAAAAAAGTGAGTAAGTGGAGAGAGTAAAAGTTAGCCTCGAAAACAGCTGTTCGGGTAAGGGCCGGTAGTTAAAGTACAGTTAACCAAAATACCGAGTCTAACGATCCCAGTTTGTTCATTAGCCAGTTGGGGATCCCAAAAAAAAAAATTATCTCTGGCGGGGGGGAAAGATGGATTGATATCAAACGGCTTCTAATGCGTGGGTCAATGTTGGCTTTGGGGATGAAAAAAAAAGGGATTTGTTAGAAAAACAGAAGAAACTTTTTGTTTTTGTTTTTCGAAAGTGGATACGGAGTTGATGGTTCAAGAAACACAAGCCAATATTAGTTCGCTGGATATCCAGAAACTCAAATATTCGTTTATTGAAAAATCTAAATATAAACTTGAGGCTGGGCGCCTGTTGACTTCTCCTCCTCCTTTTTTTCTCTTCTTTTAGAAGCCATTGAATTGACACTAATTCAACTGAGCTTCCATTGTCGGGTACAGAAATATTATCCGCGTCGACCTCTTTTCTTTCACCTTTATTTCTCTCAAGTATTGATCATGCCCTTTTTTTTGAATTTTTCAAAATTACTACGAGAACAGAGGTAAAATGTTTTTTATCTCTAGCTCTACGTTGAGCTCAAGAGTATTAAGAAGTTTTTGGAATTCTAGAAAGTCCTGTCTGAGGTCGTAACAAATTTTCAACAAAACTGAAAAAGAAAGCTACAAATTTCAAGCATCGGTTAATACGAACAAAAAAGTACCACTGAATTTTTGTTGTTAAAAAAATACAGTTACAGAACTAGATTTTTTATTATAAGTTTTGATTGAAAGATCAGCTACTTAACAAAGCTTCTTGCTAAGCCATTCTAAGGCACTTTGATCACCGAATTATCCAAGTACATTATGTAAATACAAGGGAAGGATGGGAATGAAAAAATTTCGCGGTTTCATTAACAAGCGTGTCAACGTTATCGATGCATAATGACGATCATGTAACACGAAGAGGGCGCCACAATCGATGTTTTTAATAATTTTCGTATTCATCAATCATCTTGACCGAGTGGCTTTGAGCATCCAATTAAGTAAGAAGTAGGCGATGACTCAATTGTATGGAAGCGGTAAAACACAAATTAAGTGATGAATGGTATTCTTCGTAAAATTAAAAAAAAAATTTCAATTTTAAAAACGTCGATGCGAATGTAAAAACTTCCCATAGAGAAGTTACCAAGAAGGTGTTGCCCGGAACCATAAAAAAGGTGATCGGATCCCACCGCAACCACTAGTTAATGCACGGGTTCGACTTACTTAAGGCGAGCGTGTCAGTGGTGGCCGGTATCTTCAACCAGCATCCTCTTAATAGCTCACATCACTAATCACTGAACTTAAAAAACAAGGCCCGCACAAAACTATCACACAAATAACACTGGATATATCACACTCGCGGTTGTTATCAACGAAACTGTGTCACCGACCGCTCCTCCTTCGAGTTTATGGTGGCGGGTGGGTGGGAGGCGGGGGGGTCAGGTTGCTCGCGACCACGAGACTCGCTATCCCGAGCGAGAATACGGAGGGAGCCCTAGGAGCGAGCGCACCCTTCCCCCTCCCTGCCTCCCCCCGGCTGGACCACAGCGCCACCATCGGCGCAAGCGTAGACTCGTGGATCGATCCGACGACGAGCCGGAGGATGTTGCAAAGCTTGGAGGGATGCCGAACTGGTTGTACCTACCTGCAGGATGCTCTTATGACAAACCCTTTTTTTTGAGGTGGTGAGGGCTGTTGGTACGATTGATACTATTAGGTATGCATACTACTTATGGATAAGTTTGAGCTATTGTAATTGTTAATATTCTGACGCCCATAAGCAAGAGAGTCCGGAACTCCGTATATGCTTGAAATTGAGATTTTTAGTTTTTTATAAATGAATTTTTTTTTTTATTTCTTTGAAAATTTCACCTACCTAAAAGTTCTGGTAAATTTTATTCAACAGAAAATAGTTAGTTTATTAAAGTCAGCATCGTAAACTATGAAACCAAATTTTACAATTATTTTTACTTGAAGATAATTTTATACAATTTTTTAATAAATATTTTGAAGATGACAGATCGAATATTTGCTTATGGCGATAGTATTAGATCATACAGTCCCTGTATAAGGTCATCAATTAAATGGCTAGTTACCAACTAAATACTGGATTGAATATATAAAATGGCCAGTCATAAGATATTTTGTTGAGGGGCTACCCACTTAGTCCTGTTATAAAAGTCCTGAATAGTTCTGAATAGTCCTGAATAATCCTGGCCGGCCAATTTTAAACAGAACAGGACAACGACAGCTTGATATAATAGTTTTATCTGATAGTCCTGTAATGGTCCAGTCATAGTCCTGACAATCAGGACCAAGTGCGAAACTCCTTGAATATTCTTAAAGCGATATTTGATTTCGTACCGAAAAATTAACTACCAATCGAATTAATTTTTATGAAGTCGAGAAAATATTTGTACCATTTTAGGGACTGGTATCTCCACACCGCAAAAAAGAAAACTCAAATATTTGAAAACAAAGGGGTGGTATTTCGAAGTGAAAGCGTGTGCGAGTCGATGACGTCAGTACTACGCGCTACAATATTTTACTCAGCGTTGGAAAATTTTTTCATGAGCTTAAAAAATTCACACGGACTAAAATATTTTATCTCTCGTAGTAAAATTTTCTTTTTTTTTTTTATATCTTGTTTCCAGCATTGTCTAAAAAATACAACAGACCGCAGTAATGCAATTAAATAATTTTTTCCAAGAGCGATGTTTAACAATAAAAAGTTTGAATCTGAGTGAACGCAAATAGTGTTTTAATCTTCATGAGAGTTTGTCAACAGTGCAGAATCAAAATTCTAGCAGTATTTTTTTTGTTATTATTTTGCGACCTGATTTGAAAATATCATATCACCCGTCGATATAATCGTTAATAAGAACTTAATTTAGAAAAAATTATTCATGAAGAAAGTCACTCAATTCGAAAAATTGTTCAGATAAAAACTAATTTAATAATTATCAACTCTATGAACAAACATAAATTCGGCTTACTGAATCAGCTGATCTGGTTCAAGTACACATGCGCGCGCATTTCAAAATCTCTTAGTACAAAGTATTATAGTACGAGTAACCGAGTAAAAGACCCGATTTTGAGGTTAGAGTGACCAAGAGACTGAAAACTCATCATAACTGAATACTTTGACACGGTGCGAGTTGCGGAACAATCAAAGCAATCCAAAGCATCAATCAAGCAGGTACATCAAAATTTAATTACGCGGGTATCGTGACGTTAAGACGTGCAAACATCCCGAAAGTTCGGTGCGGTAGCTAGCTGTTCTCCATTAGCGTTGTTTCGGCGTTATCGCACCCGGAATCCTATACCTCCTCCTCGGCTCCTCCTGGGTGGGTGTCTTATTACATCGTTAACTTTTGATGAGTATCGGGGCTAGTAGAGTATTAAAACTTAACTGGATACTTCTTATTGCTTACTCAGCCTAGTTTTTTTTTTATTTTTCAGCTTGTAGAGTCCGAAGTATAACCGCGAGCGAGGGGCTATGCACTCCAGAATCATTGATGATTCTTTTGATTCTTTTTGATTCTTTTTGATTCTTTTGTGATTCTTTTGGGAAATTTAAAGTGTTTAGAGCCTTGGAATTAGTTTTAGTTGATATTTTGTTAAAAATAATATTTTTCGAAGATTTTTACTTGAAATGAAATTGATATTTTATTGATTATATTGATTTTTGTGTGTGATTCTTTTAGTGATTCTGGAGTGCATAGCCCCTCGACCGCGAGCTCGTTAACTGCTAAATGGGATCTATCTTGGGAGGAGATGGATTTGCTTAATCTTGATTTTCGGATAATCAAGTTTGATGATTTATACTTTCTTTGACTTTTATTTTACGTGTTAGGGGAATGGGGTATCCTGTTTTTATATTCTGTTTGATGAATAAACAAGCATCTGGTATTAACAAACTTCGATAGTTTTGAGTATTTTGTGTTTGGCATGTAAAATCTCATGGATGTTCCGATTGAACAAATCATTGCAGAAAATAAATACATCGAATTGATGAGAATTATTAGTGTTTTGCAACAATCTTCGTAAATATTCATCAAAAGTAATGTAAAGTTATGATACTGAAGAAAAATTTTGGTTTGTTAATTTAGGAGGTAAACTTTAATTTGAAATCTCAATGCGGACTTTTTTTTAGTTTCCAACTCTTTTCTTATAGCAGCGAAGAATGAAATTTTAAAACTTTTATGTAGTTATAAAAACAATACTAAAAAATAAGCACAAACAAAAAAAATAAGTCCGTGAATGCCCCGTTACAATTCTAACGAGGGCCCTACTATGCTCTCGGGGCAATTAACGAGGCCCTAGCTAGCGCCTTGACAATCTTTCTGATCGGGTTCTTGTTCCAACGATTCTTTTTATGAAAATTTATATCAATTTAAGATACTTTGTAAAGTGAGAACATCACAAAATAAAATTTCAGCGAAGCTTTCCGCGAAACCTTTGAATCTATCTATAAAAGAGAGATATCGCCATTTTGGTGAGATTTTCAATGTAAGATTTTATTCGTGAGCTGATTGGTGGAGCAGTTTTTAAAATATTCGAAAAGTGCTTTTTGAGGTTACAATCATTGTTTTTTTTCCTATGCGCGCTGAGTGGTACTAGTTTCTTAAACTCGCGTCACGCGTGTACTTCTCTCTTATTTTTCTTCACTTTTTTTTTGCAAAGCTTTTTGAAAAAAGAAAAAAAAAAAAACCGCAGAGAAAAATCTGAAGTAGACCAGCACGAAGCTAAAGTTTTTCCCTTTACAGTGGCGAAAACGAAAAAAGAAAAAAAAAAACCCGGGAGGTAAAAAAGAAGCTCGCAATTATCATATCCACACTACTGAGGTCCAAATTGACCTATTTTCAGGTTGGTTCATTCATTCTATTTGCTTTTTAAATTTCAATGCTCAAGTTAAATTACATGTTTTCTTTGATTTTTAATTTATTGAATGCGTCATTGTGACGTTTGCTCGAATGGAGTGCTTTGAAAACAATTTAATTTTTCATTTAAATAATTAATATGAAAATTTTTATTTTGTTTGCTTAAATTATGTTGAAACGGATTTTTTTTTCAAAACAATTAGTTGTAGATAGTTTAATCATTATTAAATTGGATATATTTTTTTAATCAGTAACTGGTTAATTAAACAAAAATACAATATTTATAAAATACAAAAACTTTTATTTAATAGTAAATGGACGTTAATACTATTTTCAATAATATAATTGACCTAATTAATTGTTCAGTTTCAGTTTTTCGATCAATTTTTCCAACTGAAATAAGATTAGAACAGAAATTTGTAGCAAATAAGATTAAAAAATTCGAATTTTTAACGCATTGAAACAATAAAAGATTTACCAGTAAACGTTTCATCAAAGTAATGCTTTAGTATTTTAAAAGATTAAAAAAAAAAAAAAAAAATCTTGTATGATAAGAAAATTAATCTAATCTGAATATTAATATTACACACACGCATTTAGTTTGTTAAAATATGGTAAAGTAAAAACCCAAACGCTTAATCATTGTCATTTTATAGTTGATTCTAAAACACTCGAAGTTAAACTTTTAAAGGATCACCAGGGCTCGGTGTTGTACGCTCGGAAGTAATTATTTAGAAAGTTTTATCTCCACCAGGCTGTGTACTCATTAATTTAATTAGGGAGTCAAGGCTGAGCGCACATATTTTTTTTTATGCTTTAAAAAAATATAAAATTTTCCTTGATTAAATTCTTAAAAAGTGTTGATAAACTGAAATTGGTGTTTGTTATAAAAAAAAGCAGAAGATGCATCGATCAATCTTGTAACAGAGATTCCCCCTTTCTTATAACTTGACGAGCCATCAAATGAATATTCGTGTAGGCTTCTTGGATATCGCGTGCTGTATTAAACATTCTTCTTTGCACTTTGGTAATCTACCTTGCCTCGGCCTCGCAGCTTGCGACTTTGAATTTGTTATTTATTACTTCGAGAGAATTCCTAAAATGTTTCGTTGGTATTTTTGATGCATTAATTTTGTTCAGGGACTTGTTAAATATTTCGAATTCTTCATTCTTGGACCGAGATTAATCAAGCCTTTTTTGCATGGAACACATAAGAATTTTAAAATTTTTTCTGATAAACTAATAAGTTTGTCATTTTATTGTTACAAAAACATGGGCTTTCTGAAAATCTGAAGATTTTGAGATACATATTTTTTACGTTTTTACTTACTTAGAGGACAACAGTAGGCTTCTAAGAATCGAAAACGTCACTATTTTCACACTGCTCTTTTATACCAACTATCTTATAGAATAATTTCAAAAGTCTTTTTTCTTTCTTTAGGGTTATGTCCAAAAAGAAATAAATATAGCAGAAGTTTTCAAATAATCTATTGATAAAAATTAGATTTTTACGATGACTAGATTCTGGCAGAAATGCAAGCCCTTCTTCATCGTACAAGACTAATTTTCAAGTTTCATTTCAATACAATTTATTATCCCAGCTTTGCTCTCATTATAGATTCCTCCGGACAATTTTACCCAGAGCGATATTATGGATTTCCATTGAAAAATACCTCAAGTTTTCTTTTTCCACGAAAAAAATTGTAGATAGCCGCGCTATTTTGGACACATGTCAAATATTGGCCCTATAAAAAATAAAATTTACTTTCCTAGCAGGTTCCTACGACTGAACTGACCATATAGATTATTGGAATCAAAGTACTTCTATGTTTGAAGCTATACAGACATCCATAAAAATTCCCTTATAAATATTGTTCGGCAAACTAAAAATTTCAAAGATAAAATTCTCATCCAAGTTCTCAAGACATCTCCCTGAAAAAAAAGAAGAAGAAAAAATATGTAAAATAGCAAAGACGACGTCTCATTAGCAGTTTGGACAGACAGTCACGTACGGTTGAGCTACGAGGGAGTAAAATCACGGCGTGCTAAAGCGCGCGAGAATTGAGACGCGGGTAGGTAGGGAGCGAGCGAGGCGTTTGTGTTTACTGTCTCGATCACGGCTCGGTGCGTCGAAGCGATTGTCGGTACGCGACCGCAATATTCATCGGGCTCGCGTGACTGGAAACCACCTCCCCCGTTCCCCTTATTATACCTACCTCGAGCTTCTTCTTTTTTTTCTCTTGCAGTGTGCTTCTGCTCTATCTAACGAATAACGCGGCTCCACGTTCATCTGTCGAGCGTTGTTTTATTCTCCGCGGGCTGTCTTATTTTTTGATATTCCTCTATTACCAGTGCATGAAAGTTTTTGTTAGAGATTCGAGAATATTTTTGATGTGCTGCTTAAGACAAACTGTAAGTGTGTGTTGTTATGTGGGACATGGCAGTTTGAATTCCCGCCGAAATGGTTGACGCGAGCGCCATCTCGACAGTGTCACATGACCCAGAATTCTACAACTAGTCTTGATGAGATTAACAGTCAGGGTAAATGTTGTTAATGTTCTTGTTATTTATTGGTTTCATCAATCCTAGTTGTAAATTTCTGAGGCACGAGACGCTGTTAAGATGGCGCTCGAGTCAAATAGTTTGGCGGGAATTTTAAATCATTATTTTTAAAAATCGTTATTTTTAGATACTTTTGATTGACATTGAAATTCAAAAATACTTACTAAAGTTTCAGACCGTGAGTATCTTAGACCAATAAAAATTTATATTGTATTTTGCCTGCAATTATAAGTACTGAATCGTCAGAGTGATTCCTAACCTAATCACAGTTTATCATTAAAAACTTTCATTATTTTTTGTTAACTGAAAAGATATTGTATTTCATATCGATAAACTGGTGAATGTGCTCAAAAAAATGACCAATAAATAAAATAGCAAAAGCTCAAGCTAGAAAATTTACTCTCTGGCATTTGGACGGTTGATTTACAAAACTCATTTGAAATTTATTAACCAATGCTTACGACATAACAATAAGAGGAGTACTGTAAACCAGGCTTCGTAAAATATCTACCGCTCCTGGTTTGTAAAATATTGGCTTCGGTTGAGCAGCAACAGCGCCAAGAGCTGAAATAAAATATTCCTTCGGTCGTAAAAAACCATGCCTCTCAAACTCACTTTACATTATATGAAATATCTGCCCTCCCAGATCTGTAACTGATGCCTCTGGGAAATAAAAATTAAAACAAATAATCTATCGACATTCGATTCCCATCATTTTAAACGAAAGCAATACTTCATAAAAGAAAAAGAGATTTACAATTCCTGCGTCACATCATCATCATCATCATCGTCGTCGTCGTAGTCTTCAGTTCGACGCAAAGCAAAGGCGAACGTTGCGGTTGAGGAAGAAGTTTTACGCGAAGGCATGTAATCTCGTTCCCCAAGTAGATTAATTCCATGGAAAGTTAAAGGGAATTCTGAATTGCCAGCCAGCCGAGCTGCAGTCAGTTTACGTGGTTGGCGCTAGCTGCAAGTTTCAAACTACCGTTCGTTCGTTAATTTATATACAATGAGAGCGAAGTAGAATGCCGCCGAGCCGAGGCTGCAGACGAGGGATAAACTTTTCGATGCGAGTATTTTATACCAGTCATTCCCTCTCTCTCAGCTCGCCTAACTAAATGGAAAATTTACTCACGGGGCGCTTTCAATTTACCTGCTCTATAATTATTTACCCTGAGTTATAATTGCGGATCGCAGTTTGTGGTTTTTCTGCGTGCACTGTCTAAGGATTCTTTCAATTGGAAGAGAAGTTGAAGTTTTGTTACAAACGTGTAATGGTTTTGTTTTGATCTAGCAAGTTCGTAAATAATACTGTAGGGCTTTTTCGAATCTAATTACTGTCCAAACATAAACTTTCTAGGTTATGTTAAAAATAGAATATTACTACGCATTTTGGATCTGATGACGGCAAAATCGAGCGTTCTCACTTAGTATAAAGGATAGTTTGAGTACAGCATCTTCATCAAGGCTATAAACTATTTTACAGTACTAGTAACTGAATACACGAATCAAAGATCTGATTTTTAGGTTAGAGTTACCAGGAGTACCATACAAATTTTTTAGAACTCCCTTATATTATTGAAATATCAATTTAATGAAATCCCAGTTAATCCATTTAAAAAAAAATATGTCGTTTGCCTACTACATTCATCAGTTCCTTAGTTCGACGTCATAGTTTGTACGTGGTTATACTCGGGTCGATAAGTTAGTCGTCACAGTCAACAACTTGCAAAACCGAGAGCCAGTGCGGTAAGTTCAATTTTGGTTGTCCCCGATGAGTCGATTTCAAAAGGAGAGAGACACTAAAGTTTTCAACACTCGGTACGCAGTACAAGTATGGTTTCTGATTTTCTTTCTCAAACAATAGCGTGTGAAAGTCTTAAAGTTTTAATTTTTAGTTTTCTAACTGTCTTATTCTTCATTACAGAAAAAGTATTGATGCAAATTTAATAGATTTTCAAACGAACTAATTGTTTACCCTGCTACTTTGATACCGAATCAAATCGAAGGAAAACTGAATAATAATGGTAATGATACGGAAAAAGTAAAGTTAAAGTGTTTCATGTTTTTACTCAGAGAAAAATTAAATCAGCAGCAATAAAATTAATTTAAAATTAATGTAAAATAGGAAGAATTGCATTTATTATAATTACTAGCTCTTCTGAGCGCGCTTCAAGCGCGCATCGGAAAAAACAATAAGAGTAACCTCAAAATGCACTTTTCGAATATTTTAAAAACTTGTTCACCAATCAGCTCAAGAATAAAAATCTTACGCAAGATGGCGATAGCTCTCTTTTATAAAGGGGTACAAACTTATCATTAGAGCGTTGACTCGCATAATTTGGATATTTTACTATACAGGAATTTTGTATGTTATAAGTTTTTTGAGAGGGTTATTGTTAATAAATAAATAAAACAAAACATTATAGTTTTTAATGAGCTTGTTTAATGATTATTTAATGAAAACTACTCAGATAAGGATAATGATATTTACACTTAACAACAATAGACATATCTATAAAAGTTTAATATAAACTTTACATTATTTAACAAATTCATTGTGAATTGAAGTATCGTCAATTTGAATAGATCAAATTCTTATAATTGGATTCAATATAACTTTTTTGAAGTTCTTGATTATTTCGAGTTTCGGTAATTCTCCTCGCAGCCATTTTTTTTCGTGCCAACTAATCACCGTAAACCGATCAATATTATCGGCTAATATGTACAAATCCATCGTATCCCACCTGGAAAATAAAAATTAAAGTCTTGAATGCTGAGTCAAATTTATCAATTTATCAAAGCTGCGCGTAATAATTGGCATCGCATCAATATATTTTAATTTAATTCGTGCTTTAATAATTTGATTAACGAGATTCACAATTGGAAAATTACTATTGATGTTAATTAATGGTTCCGCAATAAAACAAGCGAAAAGTTAAACTCGCGAGATCACGCTGATACCAATGACGTGTCATTAATAAGCTCTTGATCTGTTTTCAATCAACCAATAGAAGTTAATTATGAAACTTATCATACCAAAGTACGTTTAAACTTCAATTTATTGAAAATGAAGAAAAATTTGATTTACTTTTAATTAGCTTACCTTTTTTTGAAACGCATGACTTCTCAAGTGCGTTGGCGGATGTGGATTATTTTGGATGCATCTTTAATGGCACAGACCAGGAAGCATCACCAACAGGATCAAAAGCAGCTTGCCTGTGGATTTTGAGGCGGCTCCCTTAGGTCGCAGAATAGCCGCCATTTTGTCTCCTGCAAGCAAAATTACATATTTTCGTTTTTCAATTATTTTTAATTGCTTCAAAGTGCTTAGAAACTAGTTGTAAAAATTAAAGTATTTTAAGGACATTCAACTTTGACCAGACGGGTCAAATCCTCTCGCATGACTATATTTCAATATAGAAGCACGCTGATTGGTTGTTGAAGTCTAACCTAACTTCCAAAAGAACTGTCTTTTGTCTTCATCAATTTTTATCTAATATAAATAATCTTCTAATCATAAATTATAAGATCTCAAAATGATCCTTAAATGTTCTTTTAATAACTCAAAAAATTATTTTTTGTGTCATCACCAATTGTTGAGAATCTATTGAGAAAAGCACAAAAAAGTTCTGATTCCCATAGGATCAGGTATTAAGCCTTAATACTAATACAAACATTGCCATATTGTTGAAGCCCCAGTAAGTGCCAACATTAACTCATTAAATCCAGAAAAAAAATTAAACTTTAGATCATTAAGAGTGCGTTTTTCGAAGGATGAGAAATTTTTAATTAAATATTTTAATTAATTTAAAAAAACCACTAGACAAACTATTCGACTAAGCTCCGCGGATGTCAGTTTAGCAATTTTAATAACAAAGTTAACCGAAAAAAGGGTCCCTTTGAAGTTTAACTAAATTTTACAGGCTCTCCTCTCTCTCTCTCGACACCGGTGTTAATTATCCGTTCGGCAGAATCCCAATTTCGTCGTTGAACAACTCGTAAAATTCCAGCCACCACCAAGTGCCCCTGCCGCCGCGATGGGATGTAGGCCAGTGAAACTTTGTTTTTCGACTGTGTTTCCCAATTTTTATCTCATCACTCTTTTTAAAACCCACTCGAGCGCTCTGTTTTAACTTGGTAATTAGTAGCTGCCGGTGATACTCGACTCGCTTATAAAATTTCTGTTACGAGTTGCTGTGTTTTTTTTTTTTTTTTTTTTTTTTACACTGTCGAATGTATGTTTAACGAATTTTTTTCTTTTTTCACTCTTTTGGATGTGTACGTTTTCTAGTATACATTTTTATCTTTTTTATACAGTTCTAATAATTAAATAAATGTCCAAATTTTTCAAAGGCATCTGCTACTTTAAGTCAGCAAATTCCATTTATCACTTTTCGAGTATTTTGGATTTTAAGGCTAAGAACTATTAAACGTTTCGATTTATTAAATCGTTATCTTAATTAAAAATCTTAATTTCGAACATTTATGAAGTTATGGGTGGTGGCAGCACTGTCACTTCAGTGACTAATTTATTAACTTTTTAGGTTATGTTGAACAGAGTGAATTTTGAACATTTTGGTCACATCCAGTGTCTTACAATGTGTTATTTTTGTTATGTCATCATGTGATGCTAAAAGTAAGCTTCATCATATTCGAAAAATCAAATTTTTTCTGCACAACGTCCCCTCATACTTGCGATTCAATTGTTCATTAATGTTAATCCATTAATCGACCTAATTTTTTCCCTTGAAATATGCTGAAGCAAGCAAGATGAAAAAGTAAGATCTTCTAGTTGCGGTTTTAGTGCCAGGGCTATTCAGCTCGGATAATAAAAACACACAAACCGCGCCGAACCGACTGGGCGAGGAAAATATAAATTTCCACTTTGCGGTTGCGCGCGTTTCCTTCAGCTTGGTGCACTGCGCCATGCCGCCGAAGCCTGCCCTTCGAAACGACTGCACTCAAAGCCGCGTTTTTATTCACTCGTTTTATAGTCAGCCTCACTGTGTTTCATATTTTTTACCTACCGTTGATGCACCCGTGTCAATGCTACCATACATTCAAACGAAAACTCTTGTTTACTAGGGTTGGTTTACGCGAAAAAGATATTTTTTTCCAATTTTGAAAAAAGAATTTTATGCTCTGTGTTGAATGCTCTAAACAATTGGAACTAAGAGTTATTGCCTATGAGTATGAGGTAAAAATGAACGAGAAAACTTTTTAAATAAAATTCATTAAAACAACAATAACGTTTCCAATTTATTGTGCTCACCACATCCAAATTTTACTAACTATTATACCTAGAAAATTTTTTAGTTTATGATTTTTTATTTGGACTGATCATGGTAACAAAAATTTTTAAGATGTGTCATCTCCCTGCTACATATATGAGTTCAAGAATATAAAGGTTTCTTACGTGTCATTTAGAAAATTGAAAGAAAGTAGGAAAAATTTTAAGACACTTCCGAGACCGTTTTTGTCTGTCATGTAACGAATTTTCTCAAGACGCGTCATCTTACAACACTGATGCTGGAATGAATATTAAAATAAAATGTGACACACTCAAGAATCACCTGAATAATCACAAAAGAATCAAAAAGAATCGCCAGAATATAAAAATAAATAAATGAAAATCATAAAGAATTACAAGAATCAAACAAAATCACTAGATATAAAAAAAAAACTAAAAAGAATCATAAAGAATCACAAGAATCAAAATCATTGTGATTCTTAATAATTTTGAAGTGCATAAAGGCACGGTAGAAAAAAAATTTTAATGGAAGAACAAGTATAAAATAAGCGAGATAAAAACAAGACAAGCTAAAAAAAAGCTTTGTAGATATAAAGATATAAAATAGTGAGTATTGGAGGCCCCGGGCTGACTGCTCGCGAGTTACCGTAAGTTTAGTCTGCTTGATCGATTACTTCAAGTTTCGAGAAGTTACGCCGCAACTCGTGATGCGAAAGCTGCCCCCGAGCCATCACGGAAATTAATCAAGACGAGCATCTTTCATCTCTCCCTCAAAACTCTAATAACAATAAATCAAACTATTGATTTTTTCCATTCTACTACTACTACTACTACTCTTGCTATATTTGACTTTTTCCTGCATCCAGATTCTGAGGAACATTTTTGTTTTTCTAATCTCTATTACGTATTCGTGTCCAACTTTGATTTTCTTATTTATTCACTTGTATTTTACATCATTTTTTTTTTTTTTTTTTTATTGATTTATTTACTTCTGTACAAATTTACATAATTTATGATGTATGGGTACGTACCTACTACATTCTGCAATAGGGTTGGCAACTTTTCGAAATTAATAATATTTTTTTGCTTATTTAATTAAAATATCGAAAAATAATCGACACGTATTATTTCTTTAAAAAAAAAAAAAACTAAAATTAAAAGAACTACAAGTGTTTAAATTTTTTAAAATTTTAATATATATAGATATACTTCTAATGGGATTTTGGACCAATGACGTCATCAGCCCGTAGTTTCAAAAACTTTTCTTAATTTTTTTCTTGCTCAATTTTGATTTAAAAATTCCAAAAAAAATGTTAAAATTCATTAAAAATCAAGTACTTTAAAAAAAATATATTTTTAAAGAACCGGTGGCCAACCCTATTCTTTTTTTTTTGCTATGTTTTTATTTTCATCCATTACATTTTCATTCTATATTTCTTTTGCCTTTGCATTTTTTTTTTAATATTATCTTAGTATAACCTCTTTCACAGAACCTTCGAGATTCTTCTTGCGTATTGTTTGTAATGTATATGTTTTTTAGTTTTCATCTATTAATTTGAGAATATTTTTTCTATTGTTGGCATGAATATTATCATTACAGTATATTTCTTTAAAGCCAATTCCAATTAAGTGTACTACCAACTTTAGTGTCTTCATTTTCACTTTTAATTTAAAAAAAGTTATTCTTCGAGAATCGAAACTTCAGTCTCAATTACCGATCAATAAAAGGATTGGTACCTGACTTTAGAGTAACTACTTTCTCTCTCCCAAATTTTTAATTCGATTGTATCGGTATCTACCGTAAAGTGAAAGACGCAGCTCTCTTCCTGTCTCTAAGAATTAAATTGACCAGAAACACGCGCAGTGTTCGAGTTTCTCCGAAGCATTCGCCGGTACAGATGAGAGGGAAAAAGTTTAAACTTCATTAATGTTCTTTGCCGAACTGTTCTTCATTTATTTAACGAGTGGCTCTCTACAATCCGATTTTGCTTCATTTTCGAGAGAGAGAAAAAATTCCGTTGAGGACCAAGTGGAGAACCGAAAATCCCTTTTTTCAAAAAACTTTGACTATTCTGAGTTTGAGTTGAGTGGCTCAATCGGAAGTTACGAAGTTCTTTTTTATCTTTTCTTTTGAAAGCAAGCAGTTATACATTTCTTTCTTTTAGGTCAAGTGTGATGATAATTAATTTATGAGTCCGGGTTAAAAAAACTCAACGATAATTATTTTCGTGCACTCTGGGTTAAGGAAAGATTTACATTTTTATTTTTATCACGTACATAATAAACTCTTGTGATGCTTATTAATTTTTATCTCGGTGTAAAAAACAGTATTAATTTGTTTTTCAATTATCTCCGGTACGTGCTTGCAATGACAACGGCTTTGCGTACAACTGATTTTAAAAGTAAGAGATTTCATCGCGCTTCATACATAAGAATAAGCGTTATTTCATATTTTCTTGTTTAATATTTTTTAGACAGTTTTTAGCGTACTTTTATAATTTGATGCATGCTTCTAGTCAAAGATATTTTTTGATATCTAATATCTGTTATACTCATGTTGTTTCAAAAAATAAAACTAGAAAAGAAAATACAAGGGCATCAAAAGAAATTTTCTATTCTTCTCTAGTAATATTTAAACAAAATATGCAATTTTAATCACACATTTTACTAGAAGGTTTACAGTTGTATAGAAAAATAAAATTAAAAAACAAGAAACAAAATTTTACCTAAATAATACTCTAAAACGTTGATTTTCGATACTAGTGCGTAAAACTTGTTTTATGCACTGGTGTCAAAAAATTTATTTCAAAACTGGTACTAAAGAACCTTGGGCTACGGTTCGCTACACCCTCAAATCGGCTTGGTGATGACGTCGCTCAGGTGTCAAAATGTACTATTACGCGGCTATACATAAAATGAGACTTTCTAGCCCTTTTTGACTAATTTAACACTGTAACCTTTCAAAGTATACTCAATGTAGTCTGACAGGAAATGTCTTTTGCTACCACTCATTTAATTGCTCTTATACTTGCCTTCGGTGACGAATACGAAGATGGAAGCGGCTTTGGTATTGGAGGCGCTGCAGGTGTAGTTGCCGGTGTCCGACTCCTCTGCATAAGCAATCGAAAGCCGGCTCTGGGTCGGTCCGGGTTCGGTTTGCACGGTGACGGTACCTCGGTCGTTGTCGTAGTTTATCATACGGTTGTTGTGGTACCAGAACACATACTGGGGTGGCGTTGGACTCTGCAAGGAAGCGAAAAAAAAAAAGAAGAATTGCTCGTTAAAATTAATCACGAAAGTTGGGGAAGAAAATGAAGCTTAATTACGTAAAAGGTCAATACGAGGTAAAGCTCGGGAGTTAGAAAAGTCGATTAATTCGCAAATCACCGGGAGCTTAGCCCCGGCTGGGCGAGAAAGGAAATGACCAAAGGCTTTAGCTGGCTGCGGGAAATCGATTTTATCGAACTACCTCGATTCAACCCTCCCTCCCACCCCCAGCCACCAACAGTATGTTGTACCGAGATCGTGTTCCACTCTCGAAAGTCTAACGCCTCTGGCTACGAATTTTTTAAAACTTTTTACCCTCCTTTTTTTTTTGCTCTCACGTTTCTCGTTTCAACGCGTATTGCTTTGTTTCTGGTGCACGCCAAGGGGGGGATAATGAACGTGAAGAAAAAAACATGTTTTTCCGAATTATTTCAGTCTACGTGGGATGATAGAGTTTTCTTTTCGAAAAATCATACAGATTTTGGATAAAAAATATCTCACTGACAAATTTTGTAGTTTTATTTGAAATAAAAATAGTGACGGTTTTTTTAAAAAAAATACGAAATGGTGATTAGGAATGGAGATGAAATACTTAATCAGAAAAATTCAAAATGGCAACAAGAGAAACAAGAAGCATAACCTCAAATTGGCATTATCGATTTAATTAGAACAATATGTTGACTCTGCGGAATTGCAAAACAAAAGGCCACCTAACCTCAAAATACAAAAAATTAACTAAAATATGCTTTATTATGGACTTATTTTTTTACATGCCTTCAAGTGACCCTTTAAATTAACCCAACATAACGATTTAAAAAAAAAAATTTCAGAATAACTTTAACAAGCAGCCTA
This sequence comes from Encarsia formosa, assembly GCA_038277355.1. Taxonomy (NCBI): domain Eukaryota; kingdom Metazoa; phylum Arthropoda; class Insecta; order Hymenoptera; family Aphelinidae; genus Encarsia; species Encarsia formosa. Next base: position 1,432,146 of record CM076185.1, on the reverse strand, counting down.
GTAGATCTCAAAGTTTTAAAATTTTCGCTTCGAGTGCATGAGACGTGTGAGAAGCAAATAAACGATTTCGAGCCGCTGCAAAACCGTTGGAATCGAAGTCACGAGGCACGAGTTGATTTATCGTCCGAACGGTCCGATATCTCGAATGATAAGATCGTTCTTGCGCTTGAGTATTTATAAAACTACCTACGATCTCGACTTGGAAACGGACAGCCAATTTTGACCCAGTGGGACTAAACGAGCCACGAAGTAATTCTTTTTCTCTCTTATTTATTTATTTTTTTTCTTTTTCATCCATCGACCTCGTCTGTACACTTTTTGTCCTCCTATTTCTTTTCTCTTTTTTTTTTTTTTTTTTTTTTTTTTTTTCTTTATACAACAGAAGCTATAGAGCTAAGCTGCCATACTAAAGACCGAGGTCAAGTGTGTATGAGAAGTAAGGGGCTGATCTTTATTTAATCGTATATCATTTATTTTGGTGAATTCTTTGTGCTGGAAGGCTAGTATTACGGTTTTTAAAAATACAGAGAAATCCATCATACTTATAGTTGCGGCTTAGCAAAATGATTTCGTACACGCGAACGGACCTGTTTTACCGGAAGTTTGAGTTATCGAATTAAAAAGTTTTTGTATATTTTGAGGTTAGATAGATCAGTAGTATTATCCAGCTGATGTTTCGAAAAAGCTTTTTGGGAGAGCGAAAATTTTATCCCTGACTATATCTTTTACCAAAACAAGCTTACAATAACGAAATACGTGCACGAAGTGAAATTACACTGGAAAGTTTAGTGCCGAAACGAGCTGAGCGTGCAAGTTTTACGCAGGTATACAAAACAAAGTGTACACAAGCTGAGAGCTTTTGCAAGCTCAAAAATGGCAGCCTGGCCTATGATAAGAACGTTGTTACACAAACGTTTGTCGTTTTTGATTAATAATGTCAACTTTTTTATTTCAAATTCTTGGCTTTCAATATTCATAATTATAGATTAAAAAATTACTTCTGTGGTATGAAATACAAATTAATTTTAAAAAATTTTCCAAGTTTTTCTTTCGATTTAACAAAAAAATTAAGAAGCGATACATGATTGAGGTATATGAATAAAATATACTGCTTCCATTCGTAAATAAATCATGGTTTTTAATCAGGCTTACATACATAGTTTCGAATTCAAGATTAACGTTACCCAGCCTTTCATCATTTATTTAAAAACCCGCTTTTATTTATTTATTAACTTTTATTCTCGAGTTTGAACTTAAATGGAAATTTAAAAAAAAAAAGTTTCTTGAGTTTACCTTTTATAAAGCAAAAGTTGACTTTACCGAAACTTTCGGAAACGAGTTTGAGTGAATAATTGAAAGCAAAATTTCTGATTTCTATTTACTTTTCAACTTTTTTCGCCTACTTTTGACAAGTTTGAGAGACTGCATTATTTTTAATTTTACAATGGTTTATTATTAAACAATGGTAAAGTTGTGCTTTTAAAAGCTTCCGTTGAATTTAAATGGATTTGGAAAATGTTGTTTCAGAAATTTTTTTTAAAACTTTTATTGTGTTGAGTGATGATCAAACAAAAGAAATTTATCCCTGCAGATAGTAATAAACAAAATTTATTCTGAAAAATTTTTACAGAAAAATATTTTTTCATTCTATTTAAAGCATTTTTTTCATTACGGTCACGGTAGCAAAGTCCGTAATCAATTTGATGAGAAAATAAGTGAAATAGTAAAAAAAAAAAAATTTTCTCTCTTCGTGCGTGAAAAATTCAATCTAAATTCAGAAAAACTCCAATATTTAATAAATTCCTTGGAATATCATCGGGAGAGCAAGAATAATTAAAGCAATCGATTAATCCACTACAGAGCAGGAAAAAGGAGAAAAAAGTCATACGCACAAATGAAGCTAGAGAGAATTGCTGGAAATTGAAAAAGTTTTGCGAAAACCGAATCTTTAATAGAGTAGGATTATGTACTGATACCGAGATCTAAATAGTTTTTTTTTTTTTTTTTTTTTAATTTATTGAGCATTACTATTAATAATTTTCATTTTCATTGAAAAATTTAAAATACATTTTTTCAACCACTTGAATCATATATTATAATTAAAATAAAAAGAGAATTAAGGATTATGTCTACTCGTACCTAAGTGGATGATAAGAATAAACTTCAGATCCTAATACTATTTTACAAATTTTAAGGTTACGTCTACCAATACATATAAAAAAATAACAACTAATCTACTCAAGCAACAATGAATTATTTCTTCAAAGAGATAAATGAAACTGTATGTTAAGAATAAAACGAATGACGCAGCCAGAAAAGATGAAGAAACGGCTTTTCTCAACCCTGAGCTCGGAATCAAAAGCGGGGATTACCTGGGGGCCCTCTGCAGGTCGATTTTGAAAACTTAAGTCCCGAGTAACGAAGAATGATAATAACAACAGCAACAATGATCCTCGTTGAATTTTACGCGGATGTTATTGCTCGAGAATATACTCACGTTTTCTATGATGCAGACGAGATTTATTATGGATCCTACGTCCACGTGATGCTCGTCGCTGCCCAGTATGAAAGCTTCCGGCGTTACTATGTTCAGGTTAACGAAGTGCGACACCACACCCGTACTTCTCGATATCTGAAAACATAGAAATTAATATTTTTGGGATTAATTTTTTCAACATTAATCATCATAAATTTATAGCGTAATTTAGAAATATAGCAATTATTTTTCGACAGTAGTGCGTAAAAAACGAACTTTGAACTGGTTTTACGTACTAGGGAAAAAATATATATTTCGAAACTGATGCGCATCGTCACCAGTGACTTGGAAATTCATATCAAAACAAAAACTTTCTAAAAATAATCCTAGCATTCTCTTTACAGTACCTTAACTGGTTAATAAAAAAGAGTAAAAAGTTAACAAAACAGTTTAAGTTTTACTTGCATAATATAGATCGATTTCAAAGACTCTAATAACCATAGAAACGCTCACTTATATTCGCTTTATTATTAACACTATAGATTGCCGTTTCGAGAAAGTACCTTTGACCTTTGAATTTACATGTAAATGATACTGCTACAGACAAAATAACAATTCCATCAAATAACATGGATATTGCCTCTCGAATAATGGTTGCTGAATTTTTCATTCTGACATTATTGTCTAAAATTGCTTTTTGTTAAAAAAAATTACAAAGTAATGGAAAAACAAGAAAGCTGCTTACTACCGTACTCATAAGAACACAAAAAACTGACTCTTTTTTTTTACGTAAGCAGCGTTTTACACTGATGAAAACTATAAATGATGCAGCGACAGCTTTTTTTTTTACGCGAATTAAAAAAAAAATCCAAAAATTTTCCCCTTTACATAATTTTATATAAAATTCAAACATTAAAACTAGTTCAAAAGTAGAGAGACGTTTATTTTGAAAAAATGCTATATAACCTCATTAAAACGCTCGCTTGGATAATCCAGTTTTGAATTTACAGAAAATATATCCTACATAAAATTACAAATTCTGTTGATTTGAAGTTTGGATTCGTTCAATCAAATGAAAGTTAGTAAACAATTTTCATCCCATTTAATTGATCATGCATTACATAACCTCAAAACAAGACTCATGGTAAACAGCTGCTTAGCGATTATTAGATACATGATTTTATTAATTTTGATATTAGTTCTCGTAACATACAATTATGTACAGTTGGTGATATTTTACTAGTTGTTACGTAAATATAATTTAATAGTTTATAATTTCAAAACGGAGAAAAGTATCCAGACATTATAATTTCATTTAGAATTGAATAAATCTGAAACTATTTAATATTCAGAATGTTTATTTTACTGCCAAGCAGTCTTAAATCACACAGTTTTATGTAAAAAAACGTAAAAGGCACACGATGATGCAGATGAACTTAAATTTGTCCATAAATTCTCATACCAACAACGAAGAAGTACATTCATCTTGAGAGATTAACAACTTTTTAAGACATAAAACACACTTTATTTTTCAATAAACACGATTTAATTGTATTTTGAAGGGCGTCAAACAGCCAGAGCAGGAAAATTTATCTCCCAACTCAAGGGCCAGAATAAGTAGCAAAACGGGTAAAAAAGTTTTAAACAGAATATACTCTTGGCTTTTTCTTTGAGATAACACCTCGCCCAAAATAACGATCCGAAAAACTTTCTTAGCTCCGAACTTTTCATTCTTACTGAATAGTTTACCGAGTAAAATTCTTTTTTCTTCAATTTACTTCGCCCAGACTTGCTGTACGTGATCTGTGTGCTCCGCCGTCGCAAATCTAATTTCTTTTAAATTCATTAGATGGATACTTTCGAACGCATTAACTTTTTATTCAACAGTTGAATATTTTAAAGGATTTATTTGTTTCGTTCTATTTTATTAGCTGTTTCAAAATTTTGCTTTTTAAAAACAAATTTTTCAAAACAACATAACTTCCGCATAATCACTCAATCGATTTTAATAGATTTTTGCAGATCATTCACCAACCACGCCAATCGTCTGATTAATCGTATATTTTAGTCCACTCGAAATCGGCTTACCGGTCCTCGGTACCAAGAGCATAAAGGATTACCAGACATAAAGCACGTTCATCCTCTATGGTGACGTCCATGGTTGGGCATTTACCGAAAATCCCTGCCCTGCCGCGTTAGTTATGGCCCGGGGAATAATCACGCGATCACGCGACTTCGTATTTCACGGTCTTTGATTGTAAATCCTCGTTAATTCGACACTTTTTATTGTCTCTCCGAAAATCTCCGGAGTCATTTAAAGGCGCTCGATCACTTTGGCCAAGTGGACCTTTGGGGGTTGTCAAACTTTCTACTTTAATTTGAAGCTTACAGTTTTGATAAAATATAATCTCCGGGTGCAGTTCGAAGCAGCTTATTTCGTGGTTACATCGTGGAAAGTTCAAAACTGCTCGGTATTCTGGTCTGCTGGTGGGTAATAGTTTCAAATAGCGGGGAAAGTCATTATTACTTCGTGGGATATTTAATGTTTTTGTAGTTTCTTTTATATGAATTGAAATATATTTTCTAGCTTTCTGAGCTAAGAATTGTTTGAAAAAATAATGTATCATGCAGGTATTCAAATTTTAATGTTTTGATACTGTATGACATAACCTATAAGCGTAGGGGTAATGAAATAGTAGGCAAAATGAATTTATCTTCTAGTATCGAAAAATGCAGTTTTCTTCACTCTTCCAAATTTTATTTTTTCAATTTTTTTAACTCTGATTTCACACTTATCAAAACATCTGACTGTATAAGAGGGCTTTCTCACTCATTAGCATCAAATAAAAGAACGAGTAACAATTCGGGATTGTAGGAAACACAAAAGTACCGAAAGAATCCACAGAGTCGTGACCCTCTTCCCTCCTTCATTCTTTCTGCTCTCGAGGAAACCAGTAAACGCTTTGTGCGTTTTGGCTGCGGTGGCAAACTCGTAACTCGGGGCTGTTTGTGCCCGACCCGGGAGCGGTATTTGTCTTGTGTTCCTCCACGACTTTTGGCCGTCGCTCACTGGGTCACAAATAATACTCCAGGCAAGACGATTAATTGCGGAGAGTTCCCAAAGCGACAAAGACTTCCGGGCAAGGCTACTAATTGTTTTCCACTTTTTCAACACCGATTTGGGTTTGTTAGTCCCGAACGATTAGAATTCATTCGGAATGGTGACGCAAAAGGCTCGTGAATAATTCAGTATACGGCAAATCGATGGAGTACACAAAAAAATCTTCTCACGCTAAATCATTCCGATTAAACTTCTGTTCCGAATGGACTTCCATTTGTTGCGGGGGTTATCAGCGTCCACTTTTTCGTCATCACAAAACCAGCGCCCCCAATTTAATGCCCCCTCGCTATTTATCATTTTCCATAGAAAACACACGTTTTAAAACGAATGCCACGGTTATTTTTCACCCTCCCAACGTGTCCGTGCGCATAAATTTTTCACATACCTCTTTTATTTACGTAAACAGACGTTTTTTAAGTTCCGACACGTTTTTTTACACGTCACGAACGCGCGTTATCTCTTTCTTACTCTCTTTGTACCTGTGCACCTAAATTTATCAGGAGTAATATTCCCCAGACGAGGAGGAAGAATCAAGTTTTCGTGGCTGGTAAGAAAGTGCCGGAGGCGGTTTTTACCCGGAGTGACGCTCTTCTACCTCCGAGAAAACTAACAGCGGACCCGAGGGAACCACCCCTTTTGGGCGCAAGTATTTTGACAAAGTCTAGGTTTTGAGCTTTGCTAATATCCCGGTATCTCTGGCACTTTTCGTGATAACTAGCTTTTGGGTCGGGACAATTAGATGATTGTTTCGTGGAACATTGCTTGTACAACTCGAGTTATATCTTCCAACTTCATTTTGAAGAGACTCTAAAGTAATAATCATTTCTCCAAACTTGTCTAGACTGATTCAAAGATTGCTAAAAATGTAGCGAAAATTCTAATCTTACGAGTTCTTGTAACTCTTCTTTCAATTCAAACTCTCAGAACTCTTTTTGGACTTCAAAGATCTTTTGTTTCCTTGAAAGTAAGTTCAAAGAATTAACCTCAAATTCTTTGAAATATTCCTTTAGAGTCTTTTGTCTAAAAACTTATTAAAAATTACCTACCAAGATTTTAATTCTCCGAATTAACGTTTGGAATATGAGCCTGTAATTTCGCGTAAATTCATCAGGCTTCGGAGAAACGAGAATCGAGAGCCACTGATTTCAGTCGCGGAACATTGTGACGATTATCAGCCGTATCGTATCGAATTGCACCTAGGTGGTTTAACGTCGAATTGTCACGTGACACCGAGCTGCGGTCACTTTGCCCTCGGTCGCGGGTATCGCGCACACAAAGGCGGCTTAATTAACTAATCGGCACGCAAGCTCGCGTCGCGCGTAAGAGAGACAAAAACATTACAAAGGGGGTGCGCGGTGATAATTTCAGGCGGAAAGAGTTGTGCGACACTTGAAAAGCGCGCCTCGCTCGTTAACTCACCTGGCAGAGGGCTCGTTAGCGTTTGCAACATTTCTCTTTATTTCTCAAAAGGAAGCTGCATTAACGCCAAAATTTAGAAATATAATGTTTGACTGTGGTTTTACACGTTAAGTTTGGTAAGCGTTGCGCTGGTTTATATTCCATCGGGCTGAAGTTTGATTCAAATCAAACAGTGGCTCTCGCGGTAAAACTTTACGAGCTGTTTTCGAGAGTTTTGATAGGCTTTGTTTCGAGGTAACAAAGGGTCAAGTCAACGTACCCGAAGAAAAGATTTCAGTTTTACGGATTATTTACACAGAATGAGAATTATTCGCGCAGTACGATTTTTAAAGCCAAGTTTAATTGGATACGATTTTTTTAAGGGTAGGTAAATATTGGACGTATATTTTTCAAACAGTAAAATACGGTATTGTTCAAACAATAAATTGAGTGATTTGATGAACTCCCAAAAATCCACCAATTTTATGAAGATAAACAAACATTTAATTGAATTGAACAGCTCTTTTCGTGATATTAAAAAAAAATGGAGAAAAAAAATAAAACTCAAAGCCAGTGAAATAATTACTTTTGGAGCAATTCAATCCCCACAATAAAGCAATTTTTAATCTCGTTTGTCAAGAGTCACCAATGATAGCATGTGAAAATGCCATCAAGTAAAATACTCCACGGGAATAAAGACAATTTGAATGGGATCCAGTTGGAAACAAACTAGGCACAAACGACTTAGAAAAATATTCAAAACCAAAAAGTACGGTTTGAAATCTTGGACGATTTATTCAGCCGCAAGTACGACTCCGACATATTTTCAGAAGAAGAAGAGAGCCGGGGAGAACAAACAAAAGGCTCAAAGCGGTACTACTGCACCCGCTAAATTACAGTACAACTCTCGGCGCTCATTAGGGAGGCACGTGCAAGCTTTGCGAGAAAAGAGAGAGAGAGAGAGAGAGAGGCTGGAGCTGGAATGGAAAATCTTATTCTCGTGAGCTCCGAGAAATATGTGTGGGCTGCATTACCCGCGGTAAAGGATCCGTTTGATGAAATTGAATTTTTCACGATTCCGAGCTGAAAAACTGTCCTGGATGCACTTTCGTGATCCAATGTGGAACTTGCGCAGTACTTGAGTGGAAAAGTAATGTGGAGTGTAACAAAGTCTTACAGTAGAATACATTTTTTTTTTTAAATATCATAAATGTGAAAAATATAGTGAATAAATTGAATTACATTAAAATGTGTGTATTGCTTAACATGGTTTGTAATGATGGTTTTGACTCTTCAAAGTGATATATTGTGCTTGATATTATTATTGAATTGAGTCTCCAAAAAATCGAAATAAATTTTATTTATTTCTAAATTATGATATTGTAAGTTGTAAAAATAACCTCAAATTTTTCAATTTATATTTTGAAAACCTTTTCAAAATCTGTATCTCATCATCAGTCCAAAACTATCAAGCTTATAAAAAGCAGTAGTGTAGGTCTTGATATAGTCAGACGCATGAACACAAAAAAAACATTCCACCTCTTGGACACTAAAAAATTACGAATAATATTCCTATAAAAAACAAAGTTGTACTAATTTTATGAACACGATGTACAAGGTGCGCCGTAGTCAGTAGTAAGGGTGTGGATGCGGTCGGACGCAGGCGCACGCGTGACGATAACTCAGAGTCTCGCTCCTTTGTCCTCCTTTTACCTGCTGGAAATATATTTTCCGAAACTCGTGTGTACAAAGTTAAGTTTTTTATTTTCATTTTTTATTGTTAGTACACGACTTCCGGAGACTTTTTTTTAAATTTATCGAGGGGAATCGAATGATTGATCATTAACGAGTAGTTTCTACCGGAAATAAACTAATTAGTCGAAATCAATATTGCAGCTCCTGCTCAAATGAACGCGATCAGTCGGTCGGAAGATAATTGATTGGAAGGCAAATAGTCGCTCAAGGTTTCACGCTCCAGTTAAAATATACTCGAAATTTCTGAACCGTTTCGCAAAGTTTTCCAAAAGTTTCTGCTCTCTCTCTCTCTCTTGTTGTTTCTTTTTTCTTTTTCTCCTCTTTTACGCAGCTGGAGTGAATTTAATTAGCACTTTTTTCTTATTTGAAATAATCAATTATCAAATTTCAAAATACATGGTTTTTCAAGCTGGAAACTAAATTTTTTCTCAATTTATTTATTTAACTTACCATTATTACGTATGTAGCTGAACGTTAAAGCGAATTCTGGATTTATTCTCTGTGACGTGATCCATGAGATTTTAAGTGCGAGATCTAGCTCAAGTACGGATGAAAAATGAAAAAGAAGCATCTGATGATTTGAAAAAAAAAAAAAAAAAAAAAAGAAAATCTAGGTCATTCGAAACCTTTTTTATACTCATTAAAGCTCGCTTCCGCTTCGAGGGTACACGATTCGAATCAGCCGTTGAATATGTCAATCGCTTTGAATAACCCCCGCAAGAGTAATTATTCAATCGCTTTTTATTCACCATAGTCAAAGGTAATATAAAAAAACAGATTATTCGTTCATTAACGAAGAAAACGTCCAAATAAGGAATTAAAAGATTCTAGTTGTTGGAGTGACCTCCAAGGACGACGATAAAAACCTACTCTCCAAACGACATTTTCCTGGCGGGAAAAATAATTTTTCCTCAAAATATTTAAAAAAGACGAGGGTGGGTGAAAAGGAGGCCGGTTGTTATAAACTTTGGCTACTCTTCCTTTTTTTTTAAACGACCGGAATTAATTAAAGTATTCATTGTGCCTGTTGAATGGGAAGAGGAAGAAGAAGAAGTAGGAGGAGGAGGAGGAGTCACGCTTCTTTGTAATATTTTCCCTTCCACTTTTTTTTTTCGCGCGCATTTATTCCGGGTCTGAAAAAAAAGGTCACGGGGAGTAGTCGGCGTTGGCTAAGTTACGAGGCGCATTGTGTACGTGCCACCCACTTGAAGAATTTTGGAGGGGAGTTGGGTTCCCCCGGCGTGAATTTATATGCACTGTCTTGTAACATCTTTCCTTTAAAATTCATGAGAAATACCGAGAATCCGTAATTTTAGGGTCATCGGGTTGAATATTGGGAGATCTTGGGAGGGAGGATTAGAATTTTACTAAATGTTTGTTGATCGGTATTGGAAGTCAATTTAATGACACTAGTGTTTGTTTTAATCTTAATCAACTGTTAAATATTAAACGCCTTAGACCTAATACATTATATATTCAAAAAAAAATAACATTGAGAACTATATCAGACAATGAGAAAAATTCAACTTTCAGCCGGAACATCTGTACAAACAATTGTTTCGTTCTGAGTCTTATATGAAAAACTAGATAAGTCAGTTTCTGACCAGTAACACCGATGTACTTCAAGACAGGATGTACGGCATTAAGAGCCTATTTAAAGCGACTATTCATTGAAAGTTTCAAAGGCTCTAAAATACTTGTCTCAAAAAGTATTGAACCAGAAATTGATTCAACCAAGTACTCCACTAGTAAACAAATTTATCATATTCATATTCATCCTCAATCTGGAGTCGTTAATCTCACGTGCTAAAGTCAGTCCACGTGTACATATTATTAACGCTCAACGACCTAAATAAAAACCCAAGCCGAGGATCAGCATAAATAACCGGAAGGTCCAAAAATACCTCCACTGGCCGAGAAATTCAAAGCTCACTTCCCCTCCCCCCACTTAGTCAAACTAACAACGTTTGCTCAAAGATATAGACTTTTGGAGGGCGGCTAATAATCTTTGGAGGGTTTATCAAAACCCAGAGATGGATTCCGTAACTAATGCGCGGAAAGATATTGATCCGGGCACCTGTCAAAGGACGCAGGCACGTCTTTATCGGGACGAGAGATAACTACGCTGCGTGCTTTGTAATAATTTGTTTTTGGAACTTTTCAAATTGTGGGTAGCTTGGTTTTGGACGTGCTGTGGATCCAAGCAACATGCGTCTTTAATTAGATTGACACCGTTTCATCATTAAGTGTTTGCACTTATAAGTTGTTCGAATTCAAGTACTGAGATTTGGAATTATCCGCTTGGTTCTAATACCTAATCTAAGGTAACTTGAATTACGCAGGATGTTGAAATTAGTATCCCTTATGATTTATAGAGATCTAAGTTCTAAGCCCAGATACAAATTTACAATATTTTATTTTCTTTTCTTTATTTCAATCAATATTTATTCTCCAGAAATGACCGTTATTTTGGAGTATGATAATTCTATGAAAAATGTGATCTTGTACCAGTCACATCATTTCTTCCTAAAAAAAATAACTTAAATTATGACATACTCAAATTTTAAGAGACTATTTGCAAAGAATAAACATCATCAAAAATTGTTTCAATTAAAGATACACCCAAACATCAAGCTTTGAAAAGCCTGTGAAGACAGTCAGTTTGAAATTCACTCTCGCGCGCGCCCTCATAAAACACATAATTAGCCCAAAAATTACCACTGCCTCATTACTAGTCCAGACAATGCAAAAGCGAGATACGCTTCTTCTTCTTTTTTTTTTTGTTTCCGTCGGATACCTCTTAAGGGGGAGGGGGGGGGGGGTAAAAAGCCATCGCAATCACGTGTAAAAGCTCACAAAGAGTACGAGTTAAGATTAAAAGCTCGTCGAAACAAAAAGAAGAAGAAGAAGCAAGGGTAGGAGACAGCTTGAATGCAGGCACTTTAATATTCGCGCGGCTTGAATATTCCACCCGGTGCTGGGGGCTTTTGTTTGGGTAGTTTTGTCAAAATTCATGAACCCGAGACCGCAACGAGTGAAAGGAGTGCGTTGCTTTTCTATTCACGAGGTGCGAGCTTTTTACCTCGGTCCCCCATTTTCTTTTTTTTTCTTTTTTTTGCTGGATAATTGAGAGCTTGGTTGCTTATTAGGTCGGAATTTGGACGGATTTTCAAAAATGATCTACCGAGACCTTTTTTCTATTGAAGTGTGATGAGGAAATTGTTTAAGTAGGTGAAATTGTCCAAAACCTTAGACCAAAATTTGTCGTGAATAAAGTTACGACGGAGTTACTTTTGACCATTAAAATGTCTCTAAAAACTTCATTATTATTTTAGATTTTGGAGATTTTGGAGACCAGTGCTATCATACCATTGATACGTTATAATAAAGAAATATTTTTCGGCACACCAGCCACCAATAATATGACTTCATACGATTTTTATAAACTGAAAACTTAGAGTCATTTTATTCGTGGCTAGTGTCGAAATTTTTTTTTTTACTAATATATCATCGGTATGATAGCAAAGATCATTTTAACATTTTTTTCAGTAGGCTAAAATTATACATAGGTAAAGTCTTTTAGAGACATTTCCTTGGCCAAAAGTACCTCAGTTGTTACTTTGTTCGTGGCAAATTTTGGTCCGAGGTTTTTCTTTGTACGGGCAATCGATTTGTTGGTTTTGAAAAAAGTTTTGAGAGAACACACAAGCGTAAAGTTTGTTGCTGTTTGGATTGTTTCTGCTACTGCTACGTGCTTGGAACAGACGCGCGGGAAAATTATTTCTGGCAAAGTTGAAAATCTTTAGAATTGTATTATGAAAACAGTAATTTCTTTTCCAGTAAGTTTTTTAGAAAAATTAATCACGACACAAGCTTAAGTTGTGGTTTCTCAAAACAATTTTTTCATTTTCTTTTGCAAATACACCAACAATATCCAGCTGACCGATAACTGTAAAAAATTCGAAAAGTTTTAAAAAAACTTCAAGGAGTAGCCTTTGTCTAAAGTCAGCGCTACGAAAATTTAAATTAAATTTTTTTTCAAGATTTCTCGGTCTTAGTATCATTAATAAAACTTTATCGCGGAGTATTTTTCTTAACCGCGAGGACAAACCACGGCTCTCAAAAACTTTTTTACCCCGTAAAAATGAAATAAATTGAAAAGAAAATTTACAGCAATCCAAAGTTCCTCGATTAAGCGAAACCTCGAAAGTCAGCCATGCGGGTACATCGATAGCATCGAGGTAAACCAAAGAATATCGATTTTATATAAGCGCTCGGGGAGCCACGCAAAGTCACGCTGGTACTGGCAGAACAATAAGAAACGAGGAATAAAGCACGGCGCGAGCTTTCGAGAGCTTTTTTTAATTCGTTTAGCTTTTGGATCCATGACAGATGAAAGCTCAAACTTGGATTTTAGTTCGTACCTTGCTGAGTGAAGGTTTCGAATTCGCAACAAAATATTAATATTTTTATAAAATATAATAAAATACATGGGTTCTTTCAATTTTCACAATATTTTTATGAACAATATTAACAAATCGATGGTACCAGTGAAAAAAACCATAGTTCAAAATTTGCCACGAATAAAGTTACAATGAGGAAATTTTCGGTCTTAAAAATGACTTTAGCTACCATATCAATGCTATATTATAGTAAAATAAAAAAAAATTCGACACACCAGCCGAGAATAAAATGACTAAGTTTTCACCTAATAAAAATTGCAATGAGTCATTTTATTCGTAGCTGGTGTATCGGCAACTAATTATAAAAAATACTTTGTCGTTTTCTTCAGAATCTAACAAGAAACACAAAAAATTATCTCCATAAACTTTTTTTGTTGCTACTCTCAAGCCACGATTAGATGAAAACAAAGAGTCCAAACACGAAACTCAAGTCATCAGCATCTTAGCAAGTTCCTTAAAAAAATTTTTCCCGCCACCAACGCTCTACTAAAAATAAATTGCGGAACTTGCGGCTTTCATATTTAAATTTACTCGGTACGCGAGAGGGAAAAAAAAAGTAGCGGCGGCGGCATCATAATGATAAGTGATGTGCGAGGGCACTACAAACTTTCTGGACTGGAAAAACTTTGGCCGAACAAACATGGAAGAAGAAAATCTTCCCGAGAAATATAGCCCGCGTCTCCCGAGTTTTTAATTAAATAAACAGTTTTGAAGTCGTTTCTTGGATTACCAGAACTCGAGCTGAGTCGAGGAAAAAAAGAATTTGCTGGAAAAGCGGACGTCAATTAGCTACCAAAAATAATATAAAATAATATAATAAATTTTGCAGTTTCTTTTTGGTGATGGTGATGTTTTTGACGGATTAATTTGTATCGATTTATTACTTGATTTTGATTTATTAATGCTTGTTCTGTGCTTATTAATCATAGCGTTGGCAAGTAAGATTAATGAAGAAAAATAGCTTGGCCGGAAGCTTGTAATTTTGGAAAAACATGTTTAATTTAGTTTATTACGACGGAGAGTTGTGTTAATTTGCTTTATTATAATTTTCTTTTTCGCTTTTTGAAGTGTTCTTAATATAGCTAAAAAATAAATTAAATCCTTCGTCTCGTGTTTATTTTTGGATAATGTAGCTTTAAACAGATTTTTATAAAGTTCAGTTACAAAATAAGAACAATTTTGTCAAAAATAATAAGACTCTGAAAGTTTGAAACTTGTTTTTTTTTGCTTGAATTCAACAGATTTATCCAAAATTAATTAAAATATTCTTTTTTAAATTTAAATAAACAACATTAAAATTTTGTCAAATTAAGTTTATTAATTTTATTTGTCAATTTTTTTACCTAAAACTTAATATTAGTTTAAGGAGTTATTTTTATGCAATTTTGTTTTTCTGCTTTAAAGATTTTTTAGTTTGTGTCGTAACCATGAATAAACAAAGATTCATTTTATTTTATTATTATTATTTTATTTATTGATTTGTTATAAAGGCGTACCCAGACCTCAAAGAAGTCCATAAAAATTTACAGAAATGAATTTTTTTTAAAATATTAATACTTCAATAGCTATACGGTAATTCGCACAAAAAATAAATTAATAAAAATGAAAAAGAATAAATCTTTGTACTCACGAATACTTAAATAAACTATTTTATCAAAGGTACACCATTGATAGTTACAGATACAACTCGACGAAAAAAAAAGTAGAGCGTGAACCGAAAGTAAAGCACAATAAAAAAAGGGCATTGACGCTCGCTCAATAAGCCAGGAGCCAGCGGTAAGGACTTTAACGAGACGCCGGAGAAATTTGAAAAGCCCTCGAGATGCTTTTTTCCTGTTCGGTATCGCCACGCTTTCTTACCCCGAGATAACGACGCCACTGAAAAAAATTTTTGGATTCTAATAACACTTCCGAGCCGAAACTATATCGGAGGATCAAAAGTGTCAACTAGTGTTGGTAATCGATAACCCGATTTCCGGCCAAATTTAATGATCCGGTTTTTAAATTCAATTTACGCGGGCTGGACTTGGTGTTTTGCATTGAAGATATAAAATAAAATGGCGCGGACTGGTATGATCAATCAAAGAAATTTATGCTCGGATACACACGACTCGGGGATAAAAATTTCAAACGCGAAGTTAAATTGTGGCTGACATCATTTTTCATCGAGTGGAAAAATACACGTCGGTGAAGAAATTCTGTCGAGAAGTTTTTTCAAGTTCAGACACTCGGGTAAATAACTCGACGCCACTGCGTTTGTCTTGGGATTAACATAAGAGACAGGGAACGACATAAAATTTTCTCTTTGTTTCAAAGTGAGCAATTATTTATTTGCATTTTGTAGCTGTAAAATTAATAACAGTGAAAAAGTTGAAAAAAATAATTCCTAGCAAAATGCAATTTAATGAATACAATGTATCGATTGCCCGAACGAAGAAAAACCTTAGACCAAAATTTGCCTCGAATAAAGGTACGATGGGTGGACTTTTGGCCAATATAATGTTTTTTACACACTTTATATATTATTTAAGCCAGCAGAAAAAATGTTAAAATAATTTTCGCTAGGTATCATACCGATGATGAATTATAGTAAAAAATAAATTTTGGATACCCGCCACGAATAAAATGACTCTTAAGTTTTCAGCTTATAAAACAAGGAGTCATTTTATTCGTGGCTAGTGTGTCGAAAATTTTTTTTTTTTTTACTTTAATATAGCAAGGGTAGCAAAGGTCATTTTAACATTTTTTTCTGCAAGCTAAAATAATAAATAAAGTGATTAAGAGACATTTTATCGACCACAAGTACATCCATTGTAACTTTATTCAGCTAAGGTTTTTCTTCGCTGGGGCCATCGAAATATATAAACTACAGTTAACATAATTTTGTTTTCATTAAATTGCATCTTATAAGATACTAATTGTTAACATTTTGTTCATTAGAGTTAATATTTACTGTGTAAATCTACAAAATTTAACGTCCGTAACAAAAATAATTGCTCAACCGTAGTTTGTTTATGATTTTACCTCTCGAGAAAATATCTTCGTGCGACCTCTGGTGGCGTTTTTTTTAGTAAGGAGAATTTAATTTAATTTTCTTCTCTTTTCATTTTGGATTGACAAAGTTTGCGCAAGAGCGTATCCTGTTTTCTCCCAGTGGTGAAATTTTCCGAGTGGAAAATCGAGAAGGGGACAAACAATATTTACGTTTTCTTTGGTAAAAATAAAAATCAAATAAGTAAAGGGAGTTTATTTATTTTTCGAAAATTCGAAATTACCCGGAAACTGAGAGAAAAGAAGAGTGTAGTTTGCGATAGAGCTTGAGTACAAAAGAAAACGCGGCGGCTTCCGGCTTGTGCAATCGCCTTTTCTCCCCCCAACTTTATTCATAAACTCCGCAATTTTCCTCTCCCGGGAGCTGTTCCTGGAAGAAAAAGATCTTACACGCCGTGCTGGGAGCGTTATTTTTCATGAAAAGTTTGTCGCTTCGCGGGGAAAACACAAATGAAGTGTGCTGATCTTGCACTACGGTGAGGCTTCTTTCTTTCTTTATTCAAAAGGATTGATCACCCAAGTAAATATTATGTAGAAGATGTGAAAACTCAAGTTACTATCAAAATTAATACGTTTTGATTTTTGTGACAGAAACTCATATTTTGCAAGAAATTATACTTAGATTTACACAATATAAGATACATCATCAGTTGTAATTTATAGGTTAGAATACTTATTAAGTAAGCTATGAATTGATTTTTAATAAAAATGAGTTGAATTTCTGTTATATTTTTTACTATCATACAGTGGCGCCTCCTAGAGGTGTAAATTTTAGGTTAGGATGTGCACAAAACGACGTCTTGTTTAATATTATCAGTAATTTAATGATAGAAATAAACAACATTGATGTTTCGATGAATTTATTCGAATTATGTAACTAATTAGATTGTATTGGAAACTGATATGAAAATATAAAGGTATGCAAGCCTATAGAAAAGTCGTCTGCTATCATCCACCTGCAGTTTGAGGTTATAATGGCATTTTTCAGTGTTTTTCGATGTTTATCGATTGAATTCTTTTTCAAATGAGCGGTGACCTGTATTTTTTATTACACATATGCATTGACTTAAAAAAATCAGTTTGAAGCCTTAAACTTTAATTTGAAATTTATCATTAAAGGGTTTAGGACTTAGTAAAAGTTAGATCAATTTGAAATGTGACCCAGACTCAATAGCCTACTCTCAAAGCGCGAACAGTTTAAAAAAAAGAAGAAAACAAAACATACCTGGCACTCGTACGTCCCGTTGTCTCTCTCCTGAACGTATTTAATTTGCAGAGTCCAGTCGTCCGAGCCTTCCTGGTGCAGCACCTGAAACCGCTCGTCGTTCGTGTAGGTAAACATCGAGGTGGTCAGAACGTGCCAGTCCCGTCTTCTTATCCAGGATATCTGAAAGTAAAAAACCGAGACTTTATCATCTTAGCGTTTCTTGGCTGCGCTTTTCGCTGTATGAATTTTTAGTGACCTCGTTCCCTGAAATATTACACCGGGAGCGGCTAGACTTTTTCATTTTTACGACGGGTAACTTAATATTTTCGACACGCGTACACCGAGCTGCAACGATTCATTAGGGTGCGGGTGGCGCCCCCCCCAACCCATGAATACGAAAAATATGAAGCCACTAATCACCCCCGCCCCGAGCTTTCGTGTACTTCGAGAGATAAATTAATGCCTGGATATTACCGGACGCGATATTTTTCTTCCGGGGAGGGATTTTTAATACTATGTGTTGCCCATCGTAATGGTGTGATATTAATGAACGTCTGGCAGCTGTTTGACAAATAACTTCTTTATTTTTACACTTCAAAATCTTATCGCAAAACGACCCCACTGAAAATACTTAATTTACAAAAGCTCCAAGCTAGAGAACATAAATACGATAACGGGAAGGGGGAAAGGGTAGAAACTTTACTTTTCAGAATATTCTCTCTTATAAAGTCTCGAGGACGTATAAAGGGTTGAAAACAATTTTATCCCTCCGTAAATCCTCTCCTTAATCCTCTCAGCTCTCTCGACAACTTTTTGTATATTTAAGAGCCGGGAGCACGGAAAATGGGGAAATCGATTCGCGTGTCCGAGGGACTCGGCATGAAATTTCAATTGCGTGAGACTTAAGCTCCTACGTGCGACACGACCCCTTCCCTCATTATAATAATAATAATACGAAATGCTTGAAGAACGTACAAAGAGAAAATCGATACGCGAGAATTTTATCTCGGAATATTATTTAACCTCTCGGGAAGAAAATTGATTCTGGTCTATACCTTCCTGCGATTTGTTTAACTTTATTAATGACAGCCCATCGCCTGCTCTGAATTTTCCAGTCGATCGGGATCTCCGTAAAACCCCGATCCGAAATAGCCACTTAAAAAGTAATAGACAGTAGACCCGGGGTAAGGTAGTAAGGGTGGAATCAATGTAATCAAGAGGGGCGAAGGAGGGTAAGTTTTCTGAAAATCGAGGCCTCCCATTTGTTTAAAGGATAGGGTTCGATCTCTG
The DNA here is from genome assembly GCA_038277355.1 of Encarsia formosa. NCBI lineage: Eukaryota > Metazoa > Arthropoda > Insecta > Hymenoptera > Aphelinidae > Encarsia > Encarsia formosa. The sequence goes on along the minus strand of CM076185.1, from coordinate 1,413,385 downwards.
CAATCTTGACGGCGAAGCTTGTTAAGAAGGTCTTACGTGCCGAGACTACCTCGATTACACTCGTTCCTAGGACTGTTATTACGTCTCTTACACTATGTGCAGGATTGTTAACGCGGGTTAATAGAGTTACACTCGCGCGGCAAGAACAATGGATCCGTAGATAAACCTGGTGTAAACTGGTCTCCTGAGAATGAGGGACAAATCCGAATCTCTCTATGGGTCATTCCGAATCTGGAATGGTGTCATGACAATAGAAAAGTTCAGTTTTTCTTTGAAGCAAGTGAATTTCTAGTTGGTTCTAGTGCTTTTGTAAGTAACAAAATAGTAGATTTCTATACAAGTGCGATAAATGTGGATTTATCGCACGCAGTCTCATAAAATTAATTTTTAGTATTTTAGATCCTGCATTATAAACTTTAGAATCAAGTAAATCATTTTTTAGTAATAGTAGATTTCGATACAAGTGCAATAAATGCGGATTTATCGCACGTAGTGCCATAATAGTAGATTTCTATACAATTTAGATAAATGTAGATTTATCGCACGCAGTGTCAAAAAATAAATTTTAAGTATTTAATATCCTGCACAATAAACCGTTAGAACCAAGCAAATCATCTTTTAACTACGTAAGGTAGTGGGTAAACGAAGTATTTTATGAAAACATAAATTTAAACTGAATATGCATCAAAATTAAAAAAGTGATCTCAATCGTTTTGCCGAGACGATCAATTTTAGATTACAAGTTGGGTACCATCAAGGAGAATCCGGTCTCGAGTAATTAGCGTCGAATCTTAGGGAACTTCGTGCAACCTTCAACTATCTTCTCCCTTCGCTTTGATGATGCCAGAGTCCGACCGAGGCGCTTGAAAAGCCATCAACTGCAACTGCCGCATCCAAAACTTTGTATAAAACATCCGGCCCCTGCCCGAGGAAACAAGCTTCCGAAGTCAAGTATTTTGTGAATTTTCGGGGGAAAGGGCGAGAGCGTGTTTGAAAATTGGCCCCTGAAACAAGCCCCGAACACCCCTGGACATGTAACTCGAACTGCGGCGAGTCACGAACTCGGTGAGCTTCTGTTTGAGCTCGATGAAATTATAATCTCGATTCCATTTCTCTGAATTAGGTTTTTTTTTTAAAGGTGGTCGTTGTTTGGTGAACGAGGGGGATTGTGTAATGGATCAAGTCGACTGACTAAATCGATTGAATTGAATTTCTAAGACGGTGTAATTTCAGTTATTGCTTTATTGTGGCTGTGGATTACTCGATCTATTAATCGAACAGATGAACCAAATAGTGGTTTGTATTACAAGCTTGATGAAATATTTGAACAATTCGAGTAATTCGAATAATCAGACATAGAAATTTAATTTGACTTAAATATTTATTCCTTAGATAATTACGATTTTCAATATTAAAATCTTTAACAGTGAGCAAACTCTCACGTCATAATGCTATTATTCATGTCAATGATAAATTTAATAGAATAAGTGCGAATTCAAATTCAAATTTGTATAATTATTCAATTTCAATGAAGCTATCCCGAGAGAGTCATAAAATAGTAAGGTTTTTAGTGTCTGGATTTATCAGGTACTGGAGGAAAGAAAAAATAATATCAAACAAAAAACAAAAAAAATAAAATTATTAGAAAATTTTATTTTGAATAATTGTAATTGAAGTTTTTAGTAGTCCTCAGTCAAATGCGGATCCTGAAAGGTCACGATATTAAGAATAAAAAAAAACAAACCTCGGCATCGGAAACTGTTCTCTCAGCGAGGTTCCGAACTTTGCAATGCAGGAATGCGGTTCCACCCAGCTGGACCGTAACGTTCGTCACCGTGTTGTTCTCATTGGCCTCGTTCACTCGCTGCAACTCGTCCAAGTTGCTGTACCACAACGCCTTCCAGTCCGATGGTACACTGTACGGTATTCTTCGTTCTGTAACAATAAAAATATTACATTTTGTTATTATTTATGGGTTAAGTTTTGCAAACATCGCCATGTCTATCAAATTTTAGGTCATTTCGAGGTTAAATTTAAAATTATTGATAAGAAACCAATTCAAAATTCGCAAATATTCCTGGCACATGAATCTGTAACAACGAATCTCAGCATTCATGAAATGATGATATTATCCTGCAAATAAACATTGATTTTCGCATAAAATTGAGGTTACGTTAGAAATAACTGGTTGTTTCCAAGAACTCAACATTGTTGAAACACGTATTTGCAGAGAGATATCGATTTGTATGCAAGCTCGCGCTGCCCTTAATAAACCCTCGAGCTTTCGCGAAATTAAGCCCGTCAGAGAGAAATTCCGACGATCATTCGGCTCGGGATGAATTAAATCCAGCTGTAAGGGCGTAATCGGTTTGGTTGTGTTTGCGGTCGTTACTTCTTCGGTGCTGTGGTACAGCACGCGGATCAAAAGCTTTCCACCGGGCACTTGAATCCCTTATGCGTGCGCAGTTTTCGTCCCGATGTTTTGAATATTCATACCTTCATTAACCTAACCTCAAACAGTTAATTCGAAAAAGTATTGCTTTGATTGTTCATCAAGCGAAGTCTGTTTTTTTTTTTCAATGTCAGAGCTATGATTGAGAAAAGCACAGTTAAAAAGTTATTTTATGCAAGGAAGGCAACCGATTAAAACTAATTCAGCGAGTTAAATTTACTGTTGTATTGCTACGTGCAATTTCGCAGAATGGAATTTCAAAATAAACTTTTAATTATAAGTTGGTATGCAAAAAGAGAAAGCGGGACGAGGTTTTTGCAATGAATTTTAAATCATTCCTCTAATAATGGAGTTTTTTATACTCTACCGCGCAAAACAAAGCATCATCAGAGGTAAACACAAATGTAAAGTTAAAACACAACGTTGGGAGTTTTTTGAGTGCTTTCTTTCAACATTTAGTACTAAACTTTTTTTGCATAGTCATCTTTATGTAGATTCAAATGATTTAAATTCAAATTATTCATGGTTTTGAAAGACTCGGTCGGTAAAGCAGAGAACTTGAACATAAATATTGTCAATTTTGGTCAGATTTTGAAATACTGGTTCAGTTTTGATGATTCTGCACATGTAAGTAAGAAAATGAAATATAAATGCAAACTACCTGAGTATCATTACATTTTCATCTCTCTAAATTTATTCAACGAATCTATCCTATGTTATTTTAGTTTCACCGCAAGATTCTTTTTTTTTTCTTCGAAATAACACTATTTTTACCTCAATTCAAAAGAACTCGATCCATCGGTGTAATGCCAAAATCAACATCGAACAAATGCAAATTGCACAATTTCCATTAAATTCTCTTTTGTTACCCGGTAAGGGAAAAAAAAGCTAGAGAGTGAGAGAGAGAGAGAGATAGAGAAAAAGTGTAATCTCATTTCCAGGAGCGCTTTCATCGAAATTGAGCGGTAACAACAGTGGATTTGAAAACCCGAGCAGTCATCCTCGGACTGAAATTAAATGCGTTTCAGCGATACAGAATCTTTTTTTTTTTTTTTTTTTTCTTTCAGCTCTCAAAAACCGCTTTAAAAAAAAATTTTTCCCGCGTCATGTAACTCCTTACGATTTTTTAGGCTGGCGCGCGCAAGGCGATTTGGCTGAAAGCTAGGAGGAGAAAAAAAGAAACTCGTCGCGCGGAGTGTTTTGTAAGGCAAGCTTCCATTTTCTTCATTTGAATCTTTTTTTTTTTTTTTTTTTTTTTGGAGCGAGCGAAAAATCAGCACGGCTCAATCGGGAGCAAGCTGTTAATCGTTCTCAGCTACGGTTGTTAGAATCTAAAACAAATTACTTTTTTTTTACTTTTCGCTATGATTATCCTTATTAGACCTCAGTGATTTATTGTTTTATCGGATCTATTTCATTACTACGCATAAGATTTTTCAGATTTATTTTGAATATAAGCGAACGTAGAGCCTTGACATCGACCGCTAGGGGGCGCGAGAAAAATGAAAGCGAAGTACGAGGAATCTAGTTCTATTGTCGGCCGCTATGGCTTACGGTGATGACGACCCATCAACCAAGCAGACCAACGAAAAATCAATTATATTTGTTTTTCCTCATTCGAATCTTAAAAACAATTGATTGAGCCCCCTCAAAACTTTACAAAATTTCACATAAGATGTTTGTCGAAAGCTTCAGTAAAACACCTCACGAGGATATCACAATTATGCTCTTTGTGCTTTTTTGCGCATAAGTTGTAAGCTTCCGTCTCTATGAGAATGGGTTAAGTAATTCGGTTTTGAGCCACCGCGTGGATCTTACGTATCCAGGAAAATACTTCCTTGCACGTAGTATTTCGCCGCATGACTAAATAAACAGCGTCAGCCTGTAGAAAATGCTAATTTCTCGGAGCTAGCTCATACTCAAAGGCGATATCCCGGGACTCGTATCGTCATTATCTTCGTAATCCTCGGCTTCTAGAAGTGGAGATTATAACTTTCAAAGATTGTTTGTCTTCGAAATTCATTGTTGAACTTCTTCTTTCACCTTTGAAAGTATCGACGTTATCTGGAGCACGCTTGTTTATTCACTTAGAAACAATCAAAATTTTAGTATTCCTTAGATCATAATAAATAAGCCTAGTTGAAAAAAGATTAGTCAACATATCACAATTTAATCTTTAATTCAAACTCTTCCAAACCAAATCCTGATATTCATAATAATGATAATTAAAGAACCATACGCATCAACCACACGTTAGAATTGGCATTCAAATGCAGATTAACCCGTCCCGAGACTGAAATTTATATGGATACACTTTCGAGTAAATAACACAGGTCGGTTGAATAATTAAGACCGCGACGAAGGAATTTGCATTGTAACGAGAGCGAGAATGAAAAAAGAGGGGTTAATAGACTGGATTGAAATCCTCCGGAGGTCGTCCCAATTCTCGACGCGTGTCCATCGAGCAAGATGCCCATGCATATGGAGAGGCACCAGATGTCGCTAAGTCATCCCGGCGGATATCAAAGCTGGTGCGTGCGTCTGAATATTCTTGAGCCGAAAATTCAAAATGCAGAGTGCTATCGAGCTTTAAGAAATTTTTTGATTAATTCAGTGATTGCAGGACACTTTTGACCATTATAATTTTAATATTCTTTTTATTCGAGTACCAACCCAGCAACCTTAAAATTATGTAATATTCAAAGTATGACACGAGAGAATTTATTTACCGGATATTGAAAGAAGTTTTTTGAAGTCTGATCTGAATTTATGATCCGAAGTATAAGATATTGCTTATTTTTGAATGTGTATTTTACTGACTTCTCCATAAAACTATATGTTAGTGGAAATTTTTTTGCTGTTTTGAGGTTATGTTCTCGATCCAAGCTCTAGTCATCATTCAAAAGTAAAAAAAAGTAAGCTCAAATTCCAGGTAGATAAATCAGTCGAATAAAGTTTAAAAAACCGTCCTCGTTCCAGGTAATTGTCCGAAATGACCAGCAACAAAGCTCCAAAGAAGTTTAAGAGGGCTGAGTACATACCGTGCGTGGGTCTCTGTACTTTACAGCGTTGCACTTATTCTCAGAAAAAAAGCAACAGAAAACGCTGGAGTCAAGAAAAAAAAGAAGAGATATGAGTACTTGGAGAAAGAAAGCTAGATAAAAGAATTTTTAGGGAGGGCGTAAGTAAAGGATAAGAAGGTACTCTCGAGACTCCCCGAAACTTTTTGAATGGCAGTGCGGTGAAACGCGTAAGTTTCCTTTGTTTTACTGTAGGACAATGCGATACTCCTTTCGATATCGATGGGTGCTTCAATTTTAGAGAGATTATTATGAAACCCACTTATCTTGCTCGCGGCTCGAGGAGATAGTTTTATTCCGGAGCTTTTAAGATGCATTAGTTTTTATCCTACCGGAAACCGTTTATCGAATTTAAATTGAGGAAATTATTTTTCTCGATCCACGAAGATTGACTGAACTTTTTCATTCGGTACCCCAGGGATATTCATTTTCCAAAGTGGTTTCTCAATTGTTTGGCTGGGTGAAGAATTAATTCTTTTTTTTTCACAGTTTACAGCGTTTCTGATTCTGAGAATAATAATTTTGATGAGAAAGTTTAAAATTCTAGAAATAACCTTGAGTAGGTAGAACAATACTGAGGCGATGATATTCTCGGAGAAAATTTTATGTTTTGATATTCCAATAATTTAATTCTCAGAACTAGAATTTACTTCTCTGAAATTTCAATGTTAACTGCTAAGACCTATAGCATCAAGTATTGTACCAAGTACCAAGAACTAATTTCCGTAAATCAAAGTAAAGTTCCGAAACAAAATCCATACAAATGACCATCTACCTTTTCCTTAAATTGAAAACTAATGAAAACAAAGCTACCAGCTTGAAAAAAACTTAACGAGCATCAACCCACCCTCACCCCCCAAAAAAAGTCACAAAAAGTTTGGGCAAGACAAATGTTGTTGGTTCACGGGCGATAAACAACAATTAAACGTCGTCTCCTTGGATTCTCCGAAATCCTCAGGCGTTCGGTAAACTCCTGGCGCAGCTCATTGTCCGAAATCCGCAAACTCCTTGACTCGAGTAAGAGGAGGAAGGGGGGGGTGCAGTACCTAATTGTTGGTTATAGTTGGCACGTACAAGGGCCGCCGTGTTGCAGCAGCGCGCGCGCACCCGGAGGTCACCGGGGGGTCAACCTGGGTCAACCCCCCCCCCCTCCTTTGATCACCACCCACCCCCTAGAAAAGAACTGATCGATCGCATTTGTTCTATTAATTGGTAGCTGAAAAACTCTGGAGATGATTGTTGGTAAAAATTGGGTGGGATTTGGGATGGTTGGATCAGAGTGTAAAACTGAGGAGACAGGTAAATGATTATTGTACTTACAATATTTACAATATTAAAATTGTATTTATTTTTTGTTTGATTCTGTTTGGTTTAAGGTAGTAGTTTCGCCTCAGTGCACAACTAAAACTAATTCTGAAATTAAAATATGTTGTAAAAAAACACTTGATCTTTCAAAATATCACTTAAAAAATACAGGTATCCAGGCTTTTTTCCGAGATAATTGACTTAGAAATTCACCAAATCACAATATATAGTAATAGCTAACCTGTAAAATTTAACATTTTTTGAACTCAATTATCTCGAAAAAAAGCATGGATACCTGTATTTTTTAAGTGATATTTTGAAAGATCAGATGTTTATTTACAACATATTAAAAATTCAGATAGTGTTTGAGTTGTTTGCATTTTGCATGTGTTTTCCCATGTATGTGCTATATATCGCGGAACTACTACCTTAAGGTATGAAAAGTACAAAATAAAATTTTTCAATGAATAAGTAAAAAAGATGAATTCCATCTGAATGAATTTTGCGTGAACTTTTTACTTGTGTGCTGATTGGTAGAGAAGTTTTTAAAATATTTGAAAAGTGTATTTTAAGGTTAAGATTTTTTTTTTTCGTGTGCACACTTGCATCTTATGTTTATTTCTGTCAGAGAAATTTTATCATTATTTATGAATATATACGATTCTTTGCGATAAATCAAAATTTTAAATACTTTTTGAAACACATATCATCGATAGGTAAGGTATATTAGTCTCTCGTTCCCAGAAATGAAAAAAAATGCACTGCCTGAATATTTAAGTGAAAAAAATTGCATTTTTGAGGTTAGGTAATCCAAGACCTTGCTGCTCTATGAACACCGATGATTTAAAAAGAAACAACCCCCACTATTATTCCAGTTGATAGAGATTCAAGAGAATTCAGCATTGCCCACTCGTAAAATGGCAATGAACGGCCAGAGAGAAAAAAAAAGAGGCAAAAAAAAAAAATAACGAAAACGAGATAACACGTACGAGTAGGTGCGCTGCAGTAACATGGACCGGCCATCAATTACCTTTCATTTTTCCATTTCACGTACCGCGAGCGCGATAATGATCGCTAAACGAGTTACGCTCCAAATATTTTTCCCCCTTTCCGCCTTTTTTTTTATTCCACGTGAGTTTTGTTGATGTTTACCGTTTATTTTATCGGCTAATTTGATCGATCGGTGTCGTTTAGGGGGAGGGTAACTCCGGTATGAATTACCTCGCGCGTGTTCTCCCAAGAACTTAACCTGATTACGAACAAACGAAGCTCTCCACCGGTTAATGGATTATTCAATTAGGTTAATTTAAAGTCACGCATAATGAATTGATTACACTGCAGCAAGCGCTACAACCCCCTCGGTTTATTATAAATTCATCGATCCATTAAGCCGAAAGTTGAGGTTAGGTTGCCCAGCTAGAAGAAAAACAAGGGAAATTTATCTTCGTAATTAACTAATAGCCACGGGTAAACTTCCTTTTTACAAAGACCGACGTTAATGCAGCTTGTTGCCATGGGAAATTTATCAAAATTTTAAAAAAAGCGAGTCAAGGGGGGGGGTAACGTTTATTGGACGTATTGGATTCATTAACGCGCTCAACGTCGATCGCTACACTTGTCTGTCCCGAGCGGTAAAACTAATTAACGAGAACAGAGGGTTGGAAAAAACACGACAGCCGCGGGTGCCGGGATAATGAACTCATGAGATTTGCATCAAGTATATATATTCCAAGGTGGTTTTTCAGATTCTGTGGATTGATTACTTTAGTGTTTCAAGAGATTCTTACTGTAGCTAAAAAACTTTTTTTTATTACTATAGTTCCACAAAACTATCAGAAAAATAACAAAAAAAAGTCTTTTCAAACCTTATCTACTGAATAATCCTCAGGCTCATAAAAGACGATTGCGTCTTATGGAAAATCTCGGATGGACAAACTCATATGGGGATTCTCTTTTTTTTTTGGTCATGCGGGTTATGAGTTTCCAGAGAAAATCCTCAAATAAGGAGGAATGTTAGGAGGATCGATGGGTCTAAGCCATAATATTTCTGGGGGAAGATTGAATTACACTATGTTTGACCGTACGCAGGGATCAGCCGAGAATATTGCGAAAAATTTGGGTCAAGGTAAGAGAAGCTTTCTGTGTTTCCAAAATAAAAATCTTCTTCTTTACCTTTTTTTTTTTTTTTTTACCAATATGATGATGTATTGTTAGTCGGTAGACATGTGGAAAAAAAACCTGTCATTTTTTAAGAAAAAATTTTAGGATTTTTATGATTTATATTGAGTGCAAAGAAACAAACAAAAATTTTTTTCAGATGACGAGAAATATCATTAAAATTGAAAAATAAAAATTAGTTTAGCTAAGAATTTTATTTAAAGCCGACTTTAATCCTATAGAATTTTAAAGTAGAATAGATTTGGATTTGGTCAGACGAGTGTATTTCAACGAATCACCAAGAAAGTGAATGTTTGGCATAAAAAGTACCGGAACCTTTTAATTTGTTCTCCCATTCTCGTTGTAAATCTCACCCAAGTGCGAGCTATACTGCCGATGTACGCGTACGATAAGCAGACTCGAGGTATTTACGATCATTTTTTTACTTTACTGCACAAGTGTTCGGGGAAGATAGTTAGGGTGAAAATCGTAAATCCGAGAGTCTAGTTACCGAGAAGCAATTTTTACTTTATTACGCTCTTCAATCTCTATCTATGTTTTTCTTTTCATTTTATTATTCTATATCAACAGATCCAGAAATAATGTTACTTTTGTTATTCAAAAATACACATTAATCTTATTTTTACTGAAAATAACCAAAATTTAAAATCACTCTTTGAATTTTAACTCGTGCTCATTAAATTCAAAATTTTCATAATTCTAATTAGAACTGCTTTATTTCCTTCACTGACTTTAAATACTATTGGGCATTAAAAGGACATGTAGTAAAGAATTAAAAATTCTTTAAAACAAAAATTGAGAAAGAAAAATTTGACTCCAGGACCAGGATTTTAACCTGAGACCTTCAAATTGTTAGTAAGATGCACTTTGATTCCAAGCAATCCATAAAAATTAATTTTTTAACAAAAAAAGCTTAATGAGAAGAAATTAAGATTCTTGAAAACTCATTAGAAAGTACAAAATTGCAACAATTACACCATCAAAGAGAAACACTCCAGGAACAAGATACAAAACTCCCATTGTTTGTTGTATTTTGAAGTGGAAAGAGTAATTTGAAGAAAACTTTGTAGCAAAGCTAATAGACCTGGAGCGTAATATTTCAAGTGGCAGGGTGAAAATTTTCGAAAAGCATTATTTGAAAAGTTACGAAGGCTATATATCATCTTCCGGTCCGCGGGCCCGCCGTTCGTCATTTCGAAAAATGATGAATTGATCGATCTCTCGCTTCCGGTTCTCTCGTACCTTTTGTTTTTTCTTTTTTAAATGTCAAAATGTAAAAAAGATCGTGGACGCGTTAACAAAAAAGGCACCTGATTTCTCGACATAAGGGGAAGCTTTTTATTTATGACGCGACGTCAGCGCCACCTACGCAAGACCAATAGCCTTTGATTTATGTGTACGTATCTCCTTCTTCAAAATTACGAGCGCTTAATGATGAAAAATATATTTCACCCTTTACCCGAGCGGAAGTAAAATATTTCCGTATTTCGCAGGGGCACAAATCACGTACGAGTTTAAAAGTCCTCGAGAATTCGATCCTCCAGACTCACGTTTTCATTTCTTCCTGTTTCGCGTTCTCGAGGGTAGGTAGACTTTATCAGATTGGCCGTCGTTTGTCACGTGCTTCAGTGGCTCCTCGTTTTTAACTCGAATGCGTGAGAGAGGCGCCAAATAGCGCGAGATAGCTCAAGTGAGCGTGAGACACCCGAGTGCGCGATTCCTCGGGACAGATAAGATGGAAGAAAAGAAAATCGAGAGACAGAAGTCGAGTTTTTTTTTTGCACCGGAAAGCGAGCTTATATTCAAAGGAGGAATTTATTAGTTTTTTTTATTTTTTTTTTTTTTTTAACTTTTGATGTATTGTTCAAAATAAAGAAGTGTTTGTTTTTGAGGTTAAGAAATAGTACGTGGAATACTTTAGAACTTAAACTTAAGGAGGTGCTTAGAGTTTCTGAAATATCATATATCTTCTAACCTTTTCAGATACTACATTTTTTGCAATGGGAATGGGCTATAAAAAATTTTAAACAGAAAACTAATGTTAGAGAAGCGTTCAAACTGGATACAGTTCTGAATCAAAAGTTTTCATTTCAAAGCTCAAAAATCATAAATTGAAAGTTATTACCAAAAAAGGTTTACAAATAAGACAAACTATGGACTTAGTCGTATGTACAGTGTAGAAAAAAAGTATTTGTATTTCATTAATTTGAATTGACCACTCATCAACAAACATGGTTTTGATAAATTATAAATCTATAAAATAAGTAACATCTATTGAGCAGAGAAAATAATTAAAAGATTGAATTAGAAAAAAATTGTATAGATTGAATTAGCATGTAAAAGTAAATTGACACAAATTGATTGGTTGAGAGACTTCTTTAATAGGCATTATGAAAGTTATAAACTTCAATTATTGAATATTTATTGCTGGCGATTCGATAGTTACTACTGTTATAAATAAGCATCAAATGTATACTTTATTTGATGATTTTTTTTATTGACTCAACTGTCTAAAAAACTAAACCTAAAACCCAAAACCACAACTCGAAAAATTCTCAGAATGCCATGACCACCGATAAAAAAAAAAAAAAAAAAACTTGTGTCCGTCAGAGCTTATCAATTTATCGAGTCAGTCATGTCGCAACGGCCAGCAGAGTCCATCCAAGCTGTCGTTAGATCGAAGATTGAGCGTTCGGGAGGAGCACTGACAGATCGAATTCTCCCGCGTATACAGGCTCATCGAACCGTGCACTGCTACGCCTCCGAACCGATAATCAACTTCTTTATGCTGCCTTCGTATGAATATCTTTGATTTACACTCGTACGTGTAACAAGTTTGACCTGGTTGCTTGAGAAAATTCTGATGGGACTCGAAGTGGATATGCAGGCGAAAATTGGAGCTGAGTTTGGTGACGGAAGGTGGATCTTTAATCTTTAATCAGACGTACCTTTATACATTTTCGTGCGGAGTACCTAGAATTTAATTTCTAAGTTGAGGTTTGGGTTACTCGTACTTCTTTGCATTTTTTATCAGAGTTTTTGTTGCTTAAAGATTTATAATATTTTGAGTTAGGACTGACAAAGAAAAAACTTGAAAAATATTCCCTTTAATCTTTTTCATCAATTACAAAATAAAATTATGATTATAAAATATAAATAAATTGTATGTTGTATGAATTTATTCACCCATAATATCAAAGACTTAAAAATATCATCAATGACTCATACCCGACATACTTATATAAATTAATTAACAGAATTGCTTAAGCAGAGATATTAATCAAGAGATTTATGTCTAAAACACATTTATTTTAAGCACAAAATTTTGAAAAATCTTTTGTGGACATACAATCAAGAACATCTCTTACAATCAAATGAGCTGCGTTGAATTTTGGTAAGCAATCACTTAATAAAAAAGAAGACTCATCAAACAATTTTCGTCTTTTCATTCATTTAATTTTTTTTTTTTTTTTAGTACGTCTCCAAGCCGATAAAGTAGAAATTTTTGAATTGTAAACTAATAAGTCTCATCAACAGATGGTGAAATACTAAATGGGACATGTAATTTTTAATTTAAAAGCATCTTAATTATTTCAAGTAAAGTTGTATAAGTAACTTTTTATTTACGAATTAAAGTTTTCATATAAAATATTAAGAATATATGAAATTGTAACTTTTTTTAAAAACTGGTACTTTTAAATTCCAAGAAAATCACATTAATTATGTACAAAATCTAGTACTCTTTTCGACAAAAGCGTTAATTACAACAATGAATGTAAAAATAAAAACAGTATAACAAACATGGGACACAAAAACGAGTTCATTCCTTCGGGGACAATGCAGCCGGTAAACGCGCGAATCCCTCGGTTTATAATTAATGTCCAGTCCGCAGCTTCGCGTGCTATTCACCCCGAGCCGAAATATGATTAAGCGCATTACAGTTCACACGCACTTGCGCGTCGAGGCGTTTTGACTCGCATTAATCATTCCTCGGCTAAAATAATCCGTCCAGGCGATAACCAAGCTCCTTTGACCTGATTTTCGACTTACTTTTTTCCCACCCCTCGACCGGATAAAAACACATCCGGGGAAAAGAGCTTTTCTCTATCTCCTCCCCCGCAACATTCCCCCCCTTTTTTCAAAAAAAAAAGTTTCGGGTAGAATTTTTCGCACGGCGCAAAAAGGAAGAAAATAAGCGCTTCCCTTGTTTTTTTCCAAATTATTCCAGAATTTTAAATTAAAAAATGAGGGAGAATTTTTTTTTTTCAACGGAAGATGGATCGATAAATTCGCGGGAAACATGGGATATTTAAATGAGGTGCGATGGGGTAATAGGAGATGACGTTTGAAAATCTATTCGATCTCCGGTTGAATAAATGAATATTTCATTCCTGCGAATGTATACTAAATATAAATATTTACGGGGTAGTTCGGGGGAATTAAATATTAAAGTAAGTTTCCGCTCGTCGAAGCGAAATTTAATAATAAAATCTTTTCGTACCGAAAAGTATTTCAAACAGGCCGAGACGAGTAATTAAATCCTCAATGGCGCTTCTGGTGCAGCCGAGATAATGCAGCTGAAGACTTAAGTAACCCCCCCTGCACCCCCCCCCCCCCCCCCCGTCATTTTGCAGCTGCACGCGTACAAATTTTTTCTTTTTTAGCTCGCGGACTAAAACGGTTTTATACCAGCTGAAGTGCTTTCTCTCGACACTTTTATCGACTCCACTGCTGCTGCTGCATTTATATTTTTTTTTTCCTCTTTGTCGTGACCTTTTTTTTCGTAATTTATCGTCTTTCACGGGAGACGCTTTTGTGAAAGCTGCGAAATTTAATTGAACAGCGAATATGCAGTTAAAAGATTCATAAATCGAAAGCTTTCAAAAATTGCAAGAAAAGGGAATATTATTTTTTTATTGTTTTGAAATTAAATATTTTTTCAAGTTTCCGAGAACAGATAACGCTAGACCGAATAGCAGTCTCGGCCCGACAATGGAGATCATCCCGGCACAATGTCGGACTTTAAATTAAATTCCTGGAAGTTAGCTGGAAAAAGTGGTTAGCTATTGTCTGAGGAGGAAACGGGGGGAACAACAACAAAAACAGCTACAAAAAGCCCCCAACGTAATTGCGACTTCCCACACTGGAAGAGTTAATAAAAGCAATGAAGTTTATGAAAGGGATTAGTAGAGCTGGAAATTAAAACAATATTCATTACCTTTGTCGAGGGATCTCGCAAGCAGAATCGTTGGTAGGATCAGGAATACCATGTACCATGACATGCGGTCGCGCATCCTTGCGAATTTTCTAGTCCACCTGAAAATTATAAATCATTTTTTAAGTCGCTGTATAAATTTTTATGGGTGGGTGTAAGTGTTATGAATTTAGGGAATGACAAAATTAGAAAACTTTTTATTGAGGAATTTTTAGAGTCCAAATGTCCAGAATAATGAAATTTCACGAGAAATTTCATTCGGTTGTTGAATTTGAATTGCCGCCGAAATATTTAAAGTGTGACGCCGTTCTGTCAAGGTCACATGACGCAGAAATTTTATGTTAGTTGAGTCATGTATCGTATTTGTGAGTTACTATCGAATCTGTTATGTTTACTTATTCATTGTAAATCTTTATTTTGTCAGCATAAGTCATTACTCATTAATAGTCAAAGTCATGTGACTACGTTAATCAGACACATATCGTTTTGGCGGCAATTCAAAATCAAATATCCTTTTTTCAGTTATTTTAACTCTTGAAAATAAATACTAAAATTAACAATCAACCATACAATTGAAAAAAAAAGTATTCTGTTCATTTAGTGGTCCATTTCATGAATGTAGAAAAATATCGTATCGGCATATCGTTGGAGTATGAAAATTCTTTCATTGTACAGAATAGGCGAGTTGAGCTTACTTCAACAGTATAAATGCTTATACGGAGGTTATAGATCCCCCCTGCCCCAGCTTTGGGGAAAATTGAGTGCGCGATAGTGGATGAATTCAACTTTATTATCGATTTATCGTCAAAGGAAAACCTCTTGAATAACAGATTTCCGTCTTTTATATACGTTGGTATATATTTTCTGTACATTTATAAAGACGCCTTGCAGCTCCCATTCAATGCGCAATGCTACGAAAGTGCAAAGGAATAAAAGTTATTTTTAGATCTTTGGGAAAAACTAGCGAAACCTTTTTATTTTTTTTCAGTACAGTCCGATAAAAAATTCATCATTTTGTGTATAAACTATGGTAATCAAATTCAAAAGATTAAAGTATTTTATTTTTCTCGAATTTGCGCACAAAATAGAAGCGTAAATGCGTATGAGGAAAGAAAAATATGTGATCACTAGGTTGTTGAGTTTGTTACTCTAGTTGCTACTTTATATAAAAATGCCACATCGTGACAACTAAATTAACGTTGTTTAAACAAATGAACAGTTAGCAAGATAATTGGTTATTTGTTATACTTTTGTAGACATGTGGTCACTATAAGAGCTTCATAGTGAGGTATCATTACATCGTGCGACTCTAGACTATGTTTTACTCGACTTTGAACTTGGTGAAAACTACGCTAGTAGATGGCACTGTTGATACAAATCGAATCTATTGCCAAAGCGAACTTCTTATTTGAAAATCTAAAGTCTAAAGTAAAAAATTACAAACAGAATATATACTAGCTTTAGTCTAGTCCAATTCCGGATTATTTTGACAGTACGCACTTGATTTCCCTTGGGAACTGATGGATCCACCAAAAAGAATCTCTTTGATGTCTCTTTTTGCTTTTCAAGTAGCAAGTTATTTTGAGATTTTAAATTATTTAAACAAAAAAGTTTATCTTTAGTTGAACTCGTAAAATCTTGAGCTCTCAAAAGTCAAACATCAAGCTAATCACCATTGCTGAGTATCCGGGTGTCCAGTTAGATGCAAATTAGAGTGTCCAATCGGTTAACCAGATGCAAAAATATTCGTATTATCTGACTCCCGGAGACCAAATTCACATCGTCCCGGTCGAATCGCTTCCTGAATTTTCACAAACTAGTCCTCCACTACTGACCCCGAAGACAACTTTAAATGTTTTCATTGAATTTTTTTTTTTTTTTAAAGTAAGAAAAAATCCATTTTTTGAAAAACTCTCCCTTTGCACGAAATTGAAGGGATTTCATTAACAAGGAGCAAGAAAATAAAGTAGTTTCACCGAGGAGTGTGGCGATTGTTTATACGACGGCTTCTTTCATCTCGCTTTCTAACTTATTACTATGCGCCCTTACTTATTCATGAGTGTCATCAACCCCTCGTGAACACAAAATACTAAAAAATATTCTTTTCGTACTGAAGCACGAAATGAAAGCTACTCTTTCTTATTCTAGGATTATTATAATTATCATATATTATCGATTTCGTTTTTTTTTATATACATAAAATTTCTAGTGTTTTGAAAGTCTGAAACTCATTAGTGTTCTTGGTTAGCACGATTTTAAGGGCGAAAAGTATTGTTTTACACTCTCGGTACGTGAAGTACTGTTTTCATTTCAATTTTTGAAGGATCCAAATAAATTTTTTTTTTTACAAAAATAAAATCAATTAAAATTTGTAAAGTAAATTTAATCAAACTTGATAGCCACGAATCTTTACAGCCTGCCTCATTACAAAAATATGTGCTTCAGAACCCGAAGCGTCGTAAATTATTTCGGACCGGAGCTTTTGGGTAGCTTACACTTTTACGACGTCGATAGTAATCGATAAATCTTCGTATTGAAATCAGAAAAATTTGGGGCTAACGATAACCCAAAAAAATTAATAAACAAGCTACTAAAACCGGCTTTACAAAATTTAACGACGGTCACAAAAATTTTATATACACCCAATCAATCTTATATATTCATTCATTCGTGCAGAAACATTGAGTAATAAACAATGAAAGGGCAATCAATCATGCGCTTATTTCCTCATGCGGGGAGGAAAAAAAAAAGAGAGAAACAGACTGATTTTTGATGGATACAATAAACCGGTCACGTACTACGATGTGCGTGCGTGCGACCTTAGCCTTGGGGGCAGGCAGGAGTCGAACTTTCCAAATTAACGAGGCCCGGCGCACTTGTTAGGGGCGGCGAGCTCAAATAAACGGGGGGAGCTTACAAAATTAATTTCGTGTCACGTGGCCTAGCCTTACGCGCGTTTAATAATGTAGACCACGGAAAAATTAAGAATATGTGCGAAAGTATTTTTCGAAGAATGTATGGTTCAATTTGGGAAGGGGAGTCAACAAAAAAAATCGATTAATTATGAGAAAATCTATGTTCGATAAATAATAGATCGATTATTTGAGGTTGCTTACCAACTACGTGAGTCAAATGTGCATTTGTCGAAAGTAGTCGTCTGCTCATTGGGTCAGACACTTTATAACCTCTAATTGTAGCCAATTAGAAGTCATATTTACAGGAGTAAAAAATCAGTTGTTTATAATTATTGCTACAGGTTCATAATGTATGTTTTGAAAGAGAATAATCAAAGTTAAAATAATTTTAAAGTATGTTGAAAAATGAAAAAAATACTAAGTACAAAGTTACAGCATTAAACTAAACTGTCTTAAATTAATTTCATTAGCACTAGTTTAAAGACCTTTACCGACAAAACTTTGTCAAGATTTTTATTATAAACATTGCATTTATAATAAATTTTTTTTTCCGAATCTTCCTTACAATGTAAGAACACAAGTAAACAATGAAAACAATCATAATTAGCGCATGATCAGTATGAATTTTATGTTGAAAACCGCGGAGTACATAATAACATGTCGGTGTTGAGTATTCTATAAAACGCGGGGGGGGGGGGGGGGTAATTTCATCAAAATTTGAACAACGTCGTTACCAAGCTTGCTCGTACCTCTCAGCTGCGCGAGCACTTATCGCTAATTATTTAACCTTAATTGCTTTTCCTACCTCGACAGGTCATTAATTTTTGGTAAAAAACCCTCCTTTATTTACTTGATAAATCATTTTTCATAAATGTTTATTTTATTCGTCAAAATTCCCTTTGCAAGTATCAATTATCAATTATTTAACTGTCGTTTTATCGTAATTATGTTATTTTTCGAAAAAAAATATTCAGAAAACAATAGTTAAAGCTTAATCGATACAAACTCGAGTCGTTAATTTAAAGCAGGCATAAATTTAATTACTTCTCGTATTTCAAGCCCATTGCGTGGTTGGTAACAATATTTTGTCGCGTTTTGTAGAACAAGCCTCATTACGAATTTCCTTTTATTGGTATAATAATTTCTTAAATAAATATCAGACTCAAAAACTTTTTACTCCAAGCGAGGTCGCTTTACTTATTGACCAGGGGGATGAAAAAGTAACATTTTAAACTGTTTTCCCAACGGATGCATAATTCAGTGCGGCATCGTCTCCCAGGACTCTAACACCTTTTGTTTTTAACCTGTAATCAGAGCCGATAAATCAGCAGGCTTCACTTTGTCGTACCATAATTGGATTCTCCATTGTTTGAGTTTACACGAGCATCCTTCAAACACCCCTTGGTCTACTTTTTCTTTTTTAACACTTCGGGGTATGGATTGGAAATTTTTAAGGGTTTCTTCGAGGTAAGTGAGTGCGATTATTTCAAACGAGTTTTAAATGGAATAGATCATTAGGATAACATTCGGATCTGTATTAGTACTCATATTTCTGGATAAAAATTCGCATGTTCGGTGGGGTCAATGAAACTAATAAAATCTGAAATTTCGTCTTTCTATACAAGCTACAGGATCGGCACGGAATAATAACGCGTCAATCAATCACAAATGTGAAAGCTCTAGAAAAAAAAAAAAAAAACATGTGGATGGAGGGTAACAGCTTCTTGGGTGGGTTCGTCTACCCCCAAAGACGCTTCGTGCACAAAAGCTCCTTCGATCTGAGAAAGCGTAACTCGAGCTTTTTTCTACTTCTCAAAAATAGTGTGAAACTGAGAATAAAAGTAAGTAAAAATTAGGTAAAGTAACCAAATTGCAATAATCACAATACTCTTTTGATACTGTTTTCAGATGCCTGACAATAAAGAAATTGATCATTTTAGCTTCACTTATTTGTCATAAATGTCCTAAAAACAAATTTGAAACCAAACCTAACCTAAAATTTTCTAAAAACAAAGTTGTCATGAAACCTAACCTAAAAATGTTTTCTTTCTAAACAAATTGGTTGGATCAAAGAATTTTAGTTCTTGAGTACATTCAATTTTTTTATTTTACACGGTAATCATCTAGAATAATACTGCTAAAACATAACCTTAAAATAAGAAATTCGGCGTTCCTCAAGTATTCTTCTCGCAGAATTTTTCATAAAAGTTAAGGTTGGATCAAAGAATTTTAGTTCTTGAGTACATTCAACTTTTTTATTTTACACGGTAATCATTTAAAATAATACTGCTAAAACATAACCTTAAAATAAAAAATTCGGCGTTCCTCGAGTATTCTTCTCACAGAATTTTTCATAAAAGTTAAATTTCGCCAGCACAGCATTTGTAAAGAGGGTAAAAGGAGTCGTTAGGGTGAAGGCACTTTCAAAAGCACGTACGCGGGCGTCATTATTAAACGTCACCCTTCGAACTCGAGTAGCTGTCCGTGTCCATGGCGCGTGTTATTGATTTAGCCGGGCCAATACCGTACGTGTACCTGTCGTAATCCAGCACCAGACTGTGTTGACGGATCATCCGCCGTGTCTGAAGATGTTACTCCAATACCAGTTTAAGGAGGTCCTGAACTCTCTAATGATTAAGTTCAAATAGGTTTTTTTAAGTAAATTAAACCTTTAAGACCCTAAGTTTTTTTAGTGTGCTATTCAGGTCACCTGATGACTTAATACTTTATCTTTCTGAATCACATTTTTTAATTTCTTCATGAAATAATGACCAAGAATAGAGAAGTTGCACATTTTTCAAAAAAATTTGGTTCTAAGTTTGCGATTTTTATTGGATTTAAAAATTTTTTTTATAAATTTCACATCAAAATAACTGAAGATATTAATTATTGAATTTTGAGCATTTTACCCTTTAGTGAGGAATATTTAACGTTAGGAAGTATATCTATAGCTATGAAAATTACTGAAACTACATAAGTCAATATCTCTTACAATTTTGTATAAAAATTAAAAATTGTTTTACTAATTTTATTTTTTCAGATGTTTATTTATATTGAAAAAACTCATTTTAGGACTCGTGCAACCAAATCACATTTTAATAATCACTGTTCTGAATCGTTCAGTTTGGTACGCTTCACTGTAAAAAACATTCAATCCCCAGTATTTTTGAACGAAAAGGCTTATTACACACTTTGGATGATTTATATTCAGCCGGGGTAAAGGGAAAAAAGAGCTGCGAGGGTCGGCACGCATCGATCGGACAAACGGCAAAAGGGAAGAGTTTTAAGGTATAAAGTGACCGCGCGAGGGATAGTGTAAAAAGAGCCCCCCTTTTTCGTGATTCTGATTGCGGTACACGCGGAAAAAGGACCAAAGAGAATTTTACTTCCTAATTTTATGCGAAAAAAGGGGAGCTTTCCTTTGGCTCGGGAATAAATTCTTTACGGTGGGTTTTCAATTTTTTAGTACGGTAGTAAAAGGTTTTTAAACGGGAAGAATAAAGAATGATATATTGGGTTTGTCAAGATGAATTTTCTATAATTAGCCTGAAGTAAAAATAGTCAATTTCATGCGATAATTTTATTATTTTAAAATAATTTGATAATAATGGATACTGGCATGTAATGAAAGCTTCGATCAAATTTTCAAAAGCTTGAATATTATTGAGTGACATTTAAAATATGCATCATCGGTTGCAATTATTGGCAAAATAATGATTTTTACGCTTGAATTCATATTGAAATTTGATTAAATTCGTCATGCATAATTTTTACATCTAGAAAATTATCACTTGACAATTAAAGGGCGCGAAATTGAAATTCTGGTCAATCGTTGTATAGAATCAAGAATTCTGAGAACCAAAATTCGATCTTCAAATTTCAATTATTTATATATTTAAATAATAAATAAATTTCTTTCCTGGTGGATAAAAAAGAAACAGTAAAAAATAATAATAATAAAAAGAAGAAAATTTTTTGAAAAATTCAACCAATAATTTGAACGGTAAAAAGGGCGCGAAATTTAAATTCCGGTCATAGCGAGGGGTACTTCTCCTGACAAATGGCGAGTCGATCTGTGTAAGAGATAAGCTTTTCCTTCTTCCATGGTAATCAAGAGAAGAGAGAGAAACGGTTTGGTGGATGTGTGCATTTGGAAAAAAAGCCTTTAGGATGCAAAGGCACGCGCGATTTCCTTGCGCTATTTACTTTACCCTCTCAACGCGTCTTTTTCGATTTAGATGTGTGCGGTCGGCTTTTTTTACTGCTCGCGATATTATTTACTTTCTCTGGGTTGGGTTGTTGACCTTTCGAGTTTTCACGTTGTAATAATGAGAATAATCTCTTGGTTTGTTATTTAAATAAATTAAAGAATGATTAATATTTATTTTTAAATTTTACAGAAAAATATTTAAGTATACGTGAATGTTCCATTTTTTTTTCTTGATAAAATGAAAATTTCATATCTTAGACTCTCAAAAATACAACTGCACGAATTTTATTTATATTCAAATTTATTTATTGTTTTCAGACGAGAAGAAGAAGAAGAAGTAAATAAAACACGTGAAAAAAACCATGGACCGAAATTTGCCACGAATAAAGTTACAATGAAGCTACTTTTGGTGACTAAAATGTCTCTAAAACCACTTAATTTTAACTTTATTATTTAAATTTTTGTAGATTGGAAGAAAAAGAGCTTTGCTATCAGTTCTTTCATATACAAAGCGAGCATGAAGGCAAAAACATTTTTTTTTGACACACCAGCCACGAATAGAATGACTCCTTGCGATTTTCATAAGCTGAAAACTTTAAGTCATTTTATTCGCAGCTGGTATGTTGAAAAAAATTTTTTTATAATATATCATCAACATGATAGCAAATTTTTTGTTGCAAGCTAAATTAATAAATGAGCCCTTAGACATTATTTTATTGGTCAAAAGTATCTCCGTTGTAACTTTATTCGTGGGAAATTTTCAGCTAAGCTTTTTTTTGCACGGGAAATCGATTTGAACAAATCTTGGTTAAAAGCTCAATTAAGTTTTTTTAAGCTTCCTGGTTTTTCACCTAAACCCTTCCTCTAATAATTATTTTAAGCATCTTACCTCTCTAAAGGCTGATGAACCTTTTTCGAATTAAATTTTAACAATTTTTTACTAGGGAAACTAAAATTTCATTACCCCAGGGTAGTTTATTGAAGCCCAAGTTGGTAAAAGCTTCTTTAATAAAGTAACTTTGAGCTTTGAGTTTACATTAATAAATAATACTCGGGCGCGTAATTTAAATTTAAATTTAATAGGTAGTAAAAAAGATAAGCCTAAATTAAATTTTTAATTTAATTTAATTCATAGCTGGGTGCTCCACTATCGCAAGCCGTTTTTAAAATTTTTGAAAAATTTAAAAATCTCTTGTAATTAATTGATGACACAAATTTTTGGAAAATTAAATTTATTCCCGAGCACGTTCATTACACTCTCAATAAAATCTCAATAACCCGAGCACTTATCGTCCCGCATCGATTGACCTGCATTCTTCCCGCAGCCACTCCCTTTTTCTCTACCTCCCGACTGATAAAAATGTTAAAATTACGGCTCGCTGCCTCGTTTTTTTCCACTTTTTAACTTTATTTTAATTTATTATAATTCTATGAATTTTTTTTTTTTTTTTTTATCATGGTGAAACTTGAATTTATTAGAAAAAATTGTAAAATCAGCTGCAATCTATGATCTAGTTATGAATCCCGTTTTTGAAAATATAAACTTACAAGAAGATTATTTTATCTTCGGATAATTTTTTTCCCTTTTTGGCAACTTTTCAAAAAATATTCAATCATAACCTCGTAATGTCTTTGTTTCTTTGTAAGTTTTTCGGAAAAATACTTTCAGACCTGAATTCTAAAATTTTAACAGTTTTTAAGATAAAAAAAAGCTGAAAAATGCTTTTAGAAATAAGTTTAAAAAAATATTTCAAAAAATGTGCGAAATGATATGTTACTCAACTTGTGTGTGAAGTTGTACATTTACATCGAGAGCTGTTGTTGATACTCGAGGCGTAAGATAGAGCCGAGAGCATCAGCAATTTGAGATGTAAGTGTACAACTTCGGACACGATTTGAGTATCATATTTTATTGAACAAGATCATGTAATTTAGTACTTTGATAAAAATGCGGCTGTAAATGTACTCTATTATTCAACGCTACGGTGAAAAGAAATCAAGATTAAAGGTATCACTTCTACCGCGTATTTTACACGTCAAAATATACCCATTACATGCTCGAGTTGAATAAAATTCTATAAAGGCTGTATGGTGGAAGGCGTTATTTCGTTAACCTTTTGGCATAAGAAAATAATAATCCCCAAAGTTTCGTTTAAGTCGTCGTTTTATAAGACGTGGCCTCTCCTTGTGAGTACCAAAAAATTTTTTTTACAGTTTTGTGCACTAAAAATAGCTTTATTAAATTACAATTTGAATATATTTAAGTTCTTTAGCGCTAACAAACACTAGCCAATAAAAAAGGAACATGGCACTAAAGTTAAACGCAGTAATATAAAAAATTGCTAAACCCGGAATGTTTTTTCTTTCCATTCCATTATTGTCCCCAAGAGCGTTTTCCATTCGTCCCGGGTAAATTGAAATTTTAGCGCGACACCTGGACCGCAAAAACTCAGCAGTCTGGATTCTCCAATTTTCCAGGGTTGTGTGGGCCAAATGCCCCGGCTCCCCTCATTTTCTGTTTCAACGCCGCTGGTAGAAAAACTCGGAGCTTGCAAGCTCGTAAATTATTGCCTCTATGCGCGAAATATGTAATTCGGAAACGAGCTTTTCAGTTTAGTTGTTGAAAATTGATAATCGCGGATGATTTAATGAGAGCTTTTAAGCTCGTTGTAGTTTATTAATTAATTTTACAACCGTAGATAAAGTTTTAGATAAAAAGCTCCTCGATGAGCTTTAACTGAAAATTCAAGTGGAACTAAAGTATCCACGATAACAAGGATCACGTAAGTTTACTTCCGTACTTAACGGGCCGTTTGGCCGCCTTTGTTGAGTTCAGGGTGCGCGAGCGAGCGAGCGAGCGGCCAAATGCATAATGTAGGTTAGGAGAATAATCCTCGAGGCTGGTTCTCGATATCGATATCGGGTTTCGTGCTTGCGGCGTTGTAATTTTGGTCCGTTGTACTCGTATCTATATACATCGAATTCACCCCCTGCTGCGTTTATAATAATCCTGTTTTGACCTCCAAAGTTATTTATTTCAAGATATTTATCACTAGATTATTTACCGTGCTATATCACGCCAATGAAGTTTTGTTAATTATTCGTATTTTTCTTCCTACAATCTAGAGTTTTTTTTCTTTAGAAAAACCGTACGCATAAAGTTGTAAATATTGACTTTCTAGAAACTTTATTGTAATAATTTTAATATGTTTATAACCTCAAAATGCAGTATATTCAAAGATATAGTAAAACATTTATCTGCTAGAATAGAATTTACTTATTCGAAGTCCTCAAAATTTGAAGAACCAATTTTTGTAGTTTGGCGTAATTATTTTTTTTTACTCTTGAATTTGACTAGGTTAGGTAAAAAACAACCTTAATGGGCCTTACATGCAGAAAGTATGAAAGTTCAATAGTATTATTGGTTTTTACTAGGATAAAGCTTTTCACACATTGTAATTATTAATATTAATTTCTACTTGGAAGTACTCGGCTCATGCAAAAAAGGAAGTAAAATACTCTTGTAGTCTTACATTTATTGGGGGATTACATGGTGTCAAAGAGGGGATGGCGCTTGCGCATAACCTCAAAAAATTCATGCTTGTCGGCGCCATATAGTTGTAGCTACTGTAATAATTGTTTGCTTGTTGACGCCATGACACTTCCCACTTCATGTAATTTCCTAATGAAGATGTAATCTATTTCGTTAAATGCACCCCTGATCCCAATCTAAGCTGTAATGACATTAAATTATTGTAAAGAGACGTACTCGGTAATTGCAAAAAACAGAAAGACTTATTATCGTTATAATCAATATAGTGAACGTACCAAGAAGTAAATTATCTTGGCTCATCCAATACTCGCTAAAAAGTATTTCATACACGCTGCTGGCATGGCGTGGCGCATAAAATATTCAAAAGCCGACCCGATTTTATCGCCAGCTGGTCAGGTCCCCCGAGAAATAAATTTACAGGTAGGGTACGCTTTTACCTTAATGTCTGACTCCACTGGTTGAAAAAACATATTACATAAAAGCTGATGAAAATAAAAAAAAAATATACTCGGATGGTAAAGTACTCTATTTTTTTTATTTTTTTTGAAAACTCTACTTTGTTGTTTCGAATTTCATCCAACCCGGGGGCTTGAATTCCCAAGTGGGTCGGAATTATTTGCAAATATAAACACACAGAGGGGGGGAATACAAACCGTGCTTCGAATTTATCGTGCGCGTGGAAAAATAATTTATAAAGGTATCGTAAACAAATGAATTTAGTGTCGTTTTTGTTTGTTGCTAGTGATTAGTGAAGCTTCAACTTACTCGGCCTGGGTTAGTCGCTCTATCATGGATGGTGAGACTAATCAGACTCACCTGAAACAAAGATAAATTGAAAAATATGTTAGACACTTTTATTATTTCTTGATAAGTTTAGTTCAAAATCTGTTAAAAAAAAAAATTAACAAGTCCAGTTTTGAAAAACCAGTTTCAAAATATATTTTATAGTACTCCTGGTCACTCTAACCTCAAAATCAAATCTTTGATGCGAATTTCGGTTACTCGTACTATAAAATAGTATATATATATAACACTGGTGCAGCACGTCACCAGGGCTCTTTAAGGACCTCGTACTATATCCTAGTGCGCGAGTGCGTAAAACCAGTTCGAAATTCATTTTTACGCACTAGTGTCGAAAGTAAAGATTTTTAAACGGGGACTTGGATCAAATTTTCGCAGTTAAAAAATCTTTTTGGAATTCTATGTATATTTTAATAAAATAACTTATAGTTTAGTGAAGGTCAGTTTTAATACCATGTCAATGGCCAATTGATAAAACTATAATTTCTATTTTTCAACCAAAAACAATATTTTAAAGATCTAGTCACAGATGAACTCTTTGTATATAATGACAATAAAAAATGACCTAAAATTAATAGAGACCTACTAAAGTCCTTTTTTTCCCAGCAGTAGAAAAAAAAAACTTTTTTAAAAGACAACCTTCCAAGGATGTTCTACACACATACAAAACCTAGAAAAATAAAAAAAACATAGGGTAGGCAAATGTAAGCACCGAGGATACGAGCAAAACGTGAAAAGAATAAAACTTCTCTCGCCCTGTTTTTCCTTTTCCCGGCGTGAAATGAGTAATGCCGGAATATCACTCACTCACACCCCCTGCTAAAACTAGAGCACGCGTAGGCTTTTTTTTCATTTTTTTTTTTTTCACGCCAGCGATTCGTCAATTTTTTTGAGATGTACTCAGCGCTGATACACCGGTACTTGGACCTAGTCAATTTTATAAAAGTTTGAGGTTATATTGGGCGAATGATTTTTTCTTGTGCTAGTGAGGTCATCCATCCTACTTTTGCAAACCTCTTTTTTTAAAATAATTATAATAGTATATTATTCTCAGAGGGACTAAAGTTTACAGTGGAGGCCCGCTGTCATTGCAAATGCAAATACGTGGGCCTCCTCAGCAAACTTTAGTCTTGAGGGATATATGCACTTTTTTAAAGTCCGTTGATCACAAAAAATAACTTGATTTCCTCCGATTAAAGCCAAAAGAACGAAATGTACTCCCGAAGCGCCAGCGGCCGACACGCAGCCCTTGTTGCAGCTTGCAGTAGGCCGGGTGCGCGTTGGTCGATGGCGCAGGGAGTACATTTCGTTCTTTTGGCTTGCGTCGGAGGGACACAAGTTATTACTTGTGATCAACGAGGTTAAAGAGTTGTATATGCTCATTTGAAGATGAAATAGTATCTTGAAATTGGGACTACACCGAGAGAACTAATACATTACGGTTATGTCGACCGTCTTAACAGTAACTGCGTCACGCAAAATAACCTCCAAAAACCTTCATTCCGCATTAACTGTTAAGACGGCCGACGTACATAATCGTTATGTATTAGTTCTGTCGGTGTATAGAATAAAAATCAAGCTTCGTATCGATAATAAATTACAATTAAATCCATCTCTTCCCAGTTCAACAAGCTCCTCAAATAGAAATATTTGCGCACCCGCACTGTATACCAAAAGAGAATATTCCAAAATCGTGCCACAGAATAATCCAATCCTAATTAACATAAAATTCGTAAAATCTTCAGAGCCATTTTAGCGGCTTATCTTCTCTTTCGCAAACTACTGCGTCATTCATGCACTCCCGGAATATCGCGCTTCCATTGTACTTTGTGACGGGGACAATGCAGGCAAAGGTGCGGTGAGAAAAAAAAAAAAAAAAAAAAAAAAAAAAAGATATTCTCTGTGTCAAAAGTTTGCTATCGCTTTTTATAAACTGTGCTTCTTGACGCGCTTAATGTCTCGGGTCGTCAAGATAATAACTCTGTATTTTCATTTTAATAATATACTATAATGTATCTGAAATGTATTTTTTTTTTTTTTTTTTTTTTTATTGGATGATTATTCAAAAAATTAAAAATTCCTGGGTTCAAATTTTTTAGTTGAAAAAATTTAAATTTGGATTACGCTTGATAATAATTTTTTTTTTCTTACTTGTCAGAAAGTTCATTTAAATTTTAATCAGTCAAAAATGAAATTCTCCACTAGGCTAACGCCTCACTACGCAACTTTGTTGCCTCAATGCTAAACTATTTTACAATATTATTTTTAAATTAATGGTCTGCTTTCTGGAGGATTTTTTATTTTTACCAAACCTGAAAAAACCATTTTTATCTCTTAAATCAACCAACTTTGTAATAAGCTACCCGGTGATAGAACAAAGGAAAAAACTGTAACTAAAAAAAAGAGAATCCAGACACGATCTCCATGAAATAAATTTATAAGTATTTGCTAACCCCTTGAATCCAAGTTGGCAGATAAGCTCGCTTACCTCGAAAAAAGCGAGTCTCTAGTAAGGGAGTTTGCAATATGCTAAACACGGTTGGCAGCACTGTATTTTTTTTTTTCGCTCGGGTAATGTATTCCAGCTCGTTCCATTGTTGGAATAATGAAATTGGAGCATTTATTAATTAAGCCCCGTACATCAGGAGTTCGCGTGAGCCGGAGATAAGACAATTTTTTATTTAACCACTCGAGTCGTCGTCGTCAGAGGGACTCGGTGATGAATCACGATTGCCAACCTTTGATTTAGCTTGCGCAAGCTTGAAGCTATGCGATATCAGTGACACGAAATTTCATCTGACTAATTATTATTACCGCTTAAGCGTCTTTGGAGTACTTTGAAAAAATACAGAGAAAGATTTCTTTGGTTTATGCGATACTCGTAAATAAATTTTGATGATATTTCCATAAAAAATTGGAATATTATTTTTATGCGTCGCGCATACGTACGTATCCTTTTTTTTATGGGTAAACATCGAGACGTGACCTGAAAAATAGTAATAAACCGAATGATAACAATCCGATGTATAAAAAGGTACCGAGTAATAGCTTGTAAAAGCTTGAGCTTCGAGAATAAACGAACGGAAGTAGCTGATAAAAACAAAAGATAAAATATGCAATAAATTCATAAATAAAATTTTAACTAATTAGGTTCGTACTTGTTTTTCCAACTGTGATAAAAAGCTTTTGCAGGTGCTTGAAATTCCCCCACGAGAGAAAAGGCGAAAAGCAATTTCGGTGCGATACGATCCTAACGCACTCGCGGTTTTCTCGAGGACACCTTTGGGACACGCACCTAACGGCTACAATAGCTTCAAAATTTATACACGCTGCGTTGAGATTATTTGTTCCTTACTAGATAAGGTTTCCCAGTGAATCTGGAATTTTTTTTTGTTGAGCTGAGCTGAGTGAAGTCTTATATTGAGATAGTATGATGCTTTGTGTTTTTTGGATGAGTTGCCATGCATGTATTTCATTATTACTATTTTTAGTATTTGTTTTTTATTAGTCAGAAATGTGTTAAAATAGCAATCAAGGATGTGATATGTATAAATTGTAGGATGTATAAATTCTAAGTGTAGATGTCGCCACTTAGCCTAACTGAATGAATCTTTGATGTTACAATCTCGCGTCTCGCACTCCTGAATAAACTATACTTTTGGGAGGAGAAGGCTCGTCTTTTACCCTAACTTAATCACGACCCATGTTTTTTTTTCTCATGATGTAAGCCATCGTCAGGTGAGAATCTTCTTGGTTGGGAAAGAGCTGGTGAAGATTTCACGAAATAAAAGTTGTTTTTTTCTTAACTTTATTCTGGAATTGCAGACTCGACTAGTTGATTTCTTCGGATGTTTATTTTTGAATTAATTGAAGTTACCAAAGTCTGCCAAATTATTGGGATTTTTTGAGGTTATAAGGTAACGGACCCAATTGTGGTCCGCCAAAACCACTACTTTTGAACATTTTGAATTTTAGTGAAAAAACTAAGCGTTTGTAAGCCAAATTTTTTTTACGTACTTAATTTTAAGGTTTTTAGGAATCAAAATGTATTTTTTTCACTCCAAATTTTTATTTATTTATCGAGTAATTATTGTTTAAATTCAAGACCTTTTGGACCCAAATAATGAGAGTACTTTTTACCCCAATAAATGGAAATCCCATCTGCAATTTACTTACCCCCATTAATGGTCCGAGTCGACGATTTCATCCACGCACCAAAGAAGCGAAACAAAGCAAAATTTACCAAATCTAACCTCAAATTTTGAGTCTTCGGACCATTCAGGATGTTTGGTACTTACAAAAAAATGCAGCCATTTTGTCAATTTTAATCGAATCTTCTAATAATTTATATCAAAATAATCGTTGGAGTGTTTCCCTATTTTTGCCCGTCTTAGTTTTTAGAAAAGTCTAATCATTTGTTTAAACAATTGAAGAGGTAGTCTAAAAAAAATCAAGCATTTTTTTTCTTTATCACTTGTAACTCTCTCAAAAATGCAGAGATCGTTGAAAAAACTGTGAGGTAGTTTCGGTGACATTTCAAAGAAAATTTTAATATTTTTCAAAATATTGAATGCAAGATTTTTTTTATTAAATAAAAAAAATGTTTTTCATAAGATTACGTGTTAAATTATTTAAACAACTATTTCAATTTTTGAGAAACCAAAACGAAGAAAAATAGAAGAAAAATCCAACGTTTATTTTAATATCAATTATTAGAAGATTCAATTAAAATTGACAAAATGGCTGCATTTTTTTGTAAGTGCAAGGATCATTTATTGGGGTAAGGTCAAAAGTACTCTCATTATTTGTGTCCAAAAGGTCTTGACTTTATAAATAATTACTCGATAAATAAATTAATATTTGAAGTTAAAAAAATACATTTTGATTCCAAAAAACCTTAAAATTAAGTACGTAAAAAAAATTGGCTTACAAAGGCTTAATTTTTTCACTAAAATTCAAAATTTTCAAAAGTAGTGGTTTTGGCGGACCACAATTGGGTCCGTTACCTTACTTCGTACGTAACATTTTGAATCATTTTTTTTCTATGACAGTTCCGTTTGTTTTTTATGATACTTAATCGAGATTTGATGAAAAGTATCTTTTTTTCAGAATAAACCGACCAAGAGATTATTTGCAAACTTCATTGCATCCATGTATAATCAAACAAAGCAAGGTGATGACATCGAATATCAAACTATCAAAGACTGAATTGGTTTTCAACACTGTTCAGACAAGTACGAATCCATGAAAAATTAAACGTCGATAAGTAGCCAAACTCCTTTCTGTGAACGGTTCAAAGCGCTTGAATGTAAGAAAAGTTTTCCGACTGCAGGATGTCGATGGAGCACGCCTCGGTGATTATGACAGCTGGTTATCGATCCTACAAAACTCCCGAGGCTGGAAGCCCGTGGAAGAGCGTTATGCCTCGAGTAATCGACGACGGCTTACTCGATCAATTGTCTCGTGATCATCGGCATTACTGCCTTCTCCTGAGTGAGTGACCAAGTTTCAAGTAATTTTTAAATCATCGTGTAGTGACTGAAGAAGTTGATTGAGATTTTGAAAGTTCAAAGTGGTGGAAAATATTTAGTTAAAATTGACTACTTAAAGTTTCATTGTTTTGAACCAGTTCAGATATCTGGACTGTTGGAGGTAAAGTTAAAGGTTAAAATTTATTACCATTTATATCACTATAGTTATCCACTTTTTAAACTGAAAAATTTTTCACTGTTTATCAGGTAATTATTCATTTAGGCTCTTTAAGATTAGTATAAGTGAAATATAGCAATCTTTAAGCAAAAAGTTAACTGAATAGGATGAAAGTTATGAATTCAACAGATTGCACTGTTGCATATGTTATTTTCGGAGTGAGAATCATTAATCTTAAAACAGTATATCTCAACTCATATTTGTATTATTTTTTTAATAAGAATGTAATTTACATAAATTTATCATTTTGTTGAGATTTAAATGTTGAATAATTTATAATGCAGTTAACAGTTCAACCGCGAATCAATTGGTGTTAAATCTTCAAGTTTCGAGATCTTACCTCAAATCTTAACTTTGATTGCAAGATTCAAGTATCCAACTTCCTCAACTTACAACTCGGCAAAATTTCAAAGTCAAGCTTAATTTCTCAATCCATTTAAAAAAAAAAAAAAAAACAAAAACTTTTCAGCCACCAGAAAGATTGATTATTATTATTAATTCAGTCGTCAAATGCTCGAAGGACATATCGAAAAGATAAACTCGACAAAAACCCAGCCACGCAAAAAACGCATTTACAGGCCTGAAAATTAAGTTCCATCAAAAATGTAAACGCGGAAATTTTCGCGCAGATCCTAATCGCTTGTGAAATTTTTCGAGGTGATACGTCAATTTAGGACGTATTTTCACGCCAGACGACGTGACGACGCCCCGGGGGCGTAACCACCCCGACGTTTTATCTATTTTAGCTGCGGAAAATTACGTTGAGGTATACCTGTTTTAAAAGTAAACGGTCTTCTGGGCTATCGTATTTCATATTTATTTATTATAAAGTAATGTCGAATTTTTTATATTAAAATTCAAGTTAATATTTTAATATTAAAATTTGACAAAAACTTTCATGAATACTGACGGTTAGCTATTTTCAGATTTTAAAAAAATGATTGTTTTTTGTAGGTTCAATATTAGATGAATTTTTAATTTTTTCCCAAAACTTAAAATAATATTTAGATAAAAGAAATTTATCATTAAATTATTATAGTTGCACATAGTTAAATTATTAAAATTAAAATCATTAATTTTATGTTCTGAACCAGTTACAATCATATTTTCAAATCCAGGAAATTCTATTTTGGTTTATATTTATATAAATAAAGATAAAAAAATAATGTACAAATATTTTATATTAAAAAAAAAAAAATCCACCAAAAAAACCTTGCTAAAATCTCCACAAGCTTGAGTGAGGTTTTTTCATAGTTCATTCAACTAAAAAAAGGGATATCATTTAAAATATTTCATAAGGAAGATTTTGAATCTTTGATAAAAAATTCTATTATGTAAAAAGAGATTTTCAATTTTTTATGGTACAATGTTTTTCAGTATAATTCTAGATAACTCTGAAAAATTTTGATGAAATTGATTGATATTATAAAACACCCAGTTTAAAAAAAAAAATAATAATTATGAAATTCACACCGTACGAATATAGAAACAAATCATTTTATTTAAATAAATTAAATTAGAGAAAACCAGTTTATAAAAAATCGTACGCAATATTATTATCAAATCAATCGAATAGAAATGCATAAAATAAACAAAAGAAACATAATTGATTCTGATAATTTTTGGGAGTTGAGTCCAGAACTCGATCGAACATCAGTGATCTCCGGAAAACGAATAAGTACTTCGTTAATCCAACCAATATGATATCTGACATCGTGAAAAGCACTTACGCTATTTTTCTCCATTCCACAGCTGAAGCTGCTATAAGCTGAACCGTATAATACACCATTGTGTACCAGGCCTGAACCTCCGTCTCCCTAAATTAAAAGTTTTATCTTATTCCAGATTACTTACGGATATTATTTTTAATATCAATAAAAATGATTACCAAGCAAATATCTTTTTTGGTTCTAAGGTCAGCAGCGCAAAAAATATATTCAGGCTCAAAGTATGATGGATGAGTTGTACGTCGTAGACACTCGTCTTTTTTCATGTAAAACAGGTCGATGTACAATAAATTGTGTGACATAGCGGTGTAGTTGAAATTTTCTCCGTGCTAAAAATTTAATTATCGGACTGAGTATTTTTATTATTTGGGTTATTGGTTATTAACATTATAGTTACCTGTATTAAGCCCCAACCAGCAACTGCAAGTTTATCACCAGGTTTCAGTTCGTCGCGGCTGTTCATGACCAACGGTTTCAATGTTTTTTTATTGAATAGAAAAGCTTTGTTGACCTGTAACCGTTATTAAATAGTAGTCGTTGTTTACTTACACGAAACAATTAACTGTTTATTTTAAGATATTATACTCGTATTAGAGCGATGCCGGGGCTAACTTGCGCAGGGTCCCAGTTCGGATGAGGAAAAACATCAGTTACCATGCGAAGATGTCCTGCATCTCTTGCCTCTTTCAGACTAACCAGATATATTTCTCCTGCTATAACTGCGATTGGGTACACGCCATTTTTTTTAGCGAAGTCGTCATAACTTTAATCAATAATCGATAGTCAAACTTGATCAAAATCATTAAAATCCATTTATTTAAAACCATAAGAGCGGCTTTTATCATAGTATGCGTAAAGTCATTTTTAACGTATCTATCATAGTGCGTTAAGTGGTCGCTTTACGAACAGCCTAAAAAGTTTTTAAGCTACTGTTTTTTACACATTTACTTTTCGCTCTACTGAGTTACTGTGCGTAACACGAGTGTTAAAAATAAGTGCCAAGTGCGCGAAATGTTTTTTTTTACGCCCTTAATACGAAAAAAACTATTTAAATGTACGTACTTAATAAACTCAATACATTCGCCCACAGTTATAACCCATCTATTTCCTATGATACTTCCACCACAAAAATGTCCACCATTTTCCTGTAATGATCTCAATGATACCTGTAAATTTAAATTATACACGCGTAACCTTTTTACTTACCGATGATTCAATGTTTATTAAAAAATCATATTGATACGATTTACCGCTGCAGGAAACTGGCCTGGCCGAGCTTCAGTGCCGCCAATAATACGAAACCTCCCGGTTAGTGGATTTTTAGTTTTCTGCTTAACCGCCTCACACCTCAATGTAATCATGCCTTTGAAATTTAATATTTATTTAACAATTAATTTTAAAACGCACAGGTGGATGTTGTGACTCGTACCCCGATCTGGATATTATTATTTTATTGTGCCTGCCTGAAAAGCCTGAATAACTTTTGAGTAAGGGCTAAAAGTACTCACAAGGTGCCATTGTGGCCTGTAGCGAGAATCATACAAAAGAAGTACGAGTAAACATTGTATAAGGAACATAAAATTCTTAAGTAGTTTTAGTTTTACTTGATATGTGCTTATGCAGGTACAATAAAACAGCAAGGATTTATAAATTTTAAATACAAGATCGGAATGCGTTTCACCCGCACATCAAAACATTTTCAACTCAAAGCAATACATTTGAAAAATTATTATTTTATCTATACTTACTTAAAATTAAAATTATTGCAAAATTACGTTTATGCTTCAACATGACAATTTAGTTGTGAAATCCAATGCTCGATGATCTTTCAAAAACTATTTACACATTTAAGAGTTGGTTATGTTATATTCACGTAATGTCAATTGTCAATAGCCGAAACGGTTATGTTTATTATATTTTTTATCTGAAGTTATCCACACGAGAACAATTTTTTTTAAACAATCTCGAGAGGATTTTTTCTATAGTTCATCCAACAAATAGAAGTGATATTATTTAAAATATTTCATAAATTTTATGTAAAAAAGATTTTCAGTTTTTTATGGTATAATATTTTTCAGTAGAATTCCAGACAACTCTGTCATACCAGTTTAAAGGTTCAGTTGGTTTAAATTTTGTCGGCGAAATTTTCGTTCAATGAAACGCTATGAACCCATTATTCAAACTGTGTTGAAAATTTTGTGCTTGGATCATCAATACAAAGTCACTCTTCCTATGAAAATTTTTTTGGTTGCAAATTAAGAATTATTAATTATTATTTCAAATAATAGTTAAATAATTACCTCATTAAAAAATGTTAATCATAAATTGATAAAAAATCTTTTTTAATTTTGCGAACTTCTATCACGCCATCTGACGTTAAATTTTTGAAATTCCAAAACTTTTTAAAAATTCTTCAGCTACGAAGGCCGCTAAAATGGTCAGCACGATTAATATTTCGCAAAAGTAGAAGCTTTTGAAGAGTTTTACTTGAAAATATTCAAGAAAACATTTAAATAAAATTATAAGTGAGGTTATGGTAACTTCTATTACTCTAAAAGCGTGGTAGTACCGGCTACTTTTTTTATGGGAAAACTCACCCAAGCAACCGCTGGTTTAAATATTTTTTTTGCTTTTTTGACAATGAAAAGTAAAAATTCATGTACGCAAAACGACAACGGTACCCGGTAAAGAATAAATGTTTTCAGTCTTTCGCATCCACTTCTCTTTGTTAAAAGTCCCTTTCAATTTATCTCCAGCTTTCGATGTTTTTTGTTTCGAACTTTAGGTGAGCTTCGCGCGAGTGACTTTCCGCGTACGCGTCAGGACCAATCTACGAACGTTTTTTCGTATTTATTAAAAAAAAAAAAAAAAAAAGTACTCCAAAACTTATATCAAAGAACGAGTTACAAAAGGTAAATGAACGAGCTGCTCTCTTAACCGTGTTTATCCTTGGAAAGTAAAATATAATACTCTTGCTCTGAAATTCGTCATATTTGCGCAGTCTTGACGTAAAACTTATACTTATTATCACTCACGCGAACTTTCTCAATTAACTTAACTTCGGTATTTTCTTACTGTCACGGAATGAGAATGATAAAGGCCTGGGATGTATAGTCAAACAAGACCTACTTTGAGGTTATTCACGAGCACTTTTCGCGGTCTAATTGGGTCCTTGATCCTGCCCCGATGAACCAGCTAATTTATGCTTGAGGTAGATTCCGACCTGGATTTAAATTAAAGTTTGTAGTTTTTCATACGGAAAATTTTCCATTTTATAATTTGAAACTCCCGCTGAATCGATGGAAGTGTCAAGTCACGTGACAGGTGTTTTTAAATACACATGACAAGAAATTTTAGCGTGGGAACGGGACTGCTTAAGTTTTTAACCAATCACATTGGATCTTTACGATTAAGAAGAGCTGTCATTGGCTGAATGGGTCCACTCCCAAAAAAAATCAGAATCACGTGACCTCGTCAGGTACAAGTCACACTTCAATCATTTTTGCGGGAATTTGAATTTACTTATTCAATATATTCAGGTTTTTAAAAAAAAAAAATAGTTTAGAAACTTTTTTTATCTTGCTCTATTTACGATAAGCAGTTTTAATCAAAAATTTCTTACGACTCGAATGAAAATGAACTTTGAAAAGTACAATCAAGAGAGAGAGAGAGAGAGAGAGAGAGAGAGAGAGAGAGAGAGAGAGAGAGAGAGAGCCAATTAAACGCTCGGGGGAAAAATATTACACGACGCGTTACCCGATTCTGCTCGACAGCTTTCCAATATGACACACTTTTGGACTCGCCGTACTTTTCACGGTACTCGGCGACTTTTATTATTTTCAATATTCTCGCACTTTTAGTTTCGGTAAAAAAAATTAATAAATGATACTCTTTTTTTTTTTTTTACTATTAGGGTTCTAAGTCATTTTTAGTATGTGAATTATTTACTTTTTTTAGAAGAAATTACGACATAATTGGTTTATTAGAATCTGAGATTACACCATAAGCCACAAAATTTGAATTGAATTTTATTATACTATAAAATTTTTTAATTAATTAACTTGATTATTTCCGAAATCGGTCCGTTACTTTCTTGTATAAAATCAAGTTACTGATTGGATTCGTTTCTTTCATTGTTTAAACAACCCTGTTCTTATAAAGTGAATTCTCATTGAATTTTCAATTTGAATTTACAAAAATTTTTTAATTACTCAGTTTACCTTGTAATTTATGACAAGTTCACAATTCGCACGAAAATATCGTTATGTAACCGTTTGAAGGACATTCGTGCCTGTTGACAATGACCAACCTAAAAAAAAGGTAATAATTCCAAAAGCGAATAAACACACAAAAAATCCAAAGTTTTTAAAATTATCTGGAGAACCCGCTTTATTTATCCATCCCGACGCGCGCTCGCATAAATTTTTCGAATTGATGTTTTCATTCGAATGCATTATTTACACATCACTGCCGAGGGGATAAAAAAAAAGTGCGCGATAGCCGATTCGCACGCGATGATAATGGCGCGCCGGGGCCTGTTGATACAGCCGTCACGTTTGTATCTGAAATATCGCGTGTATATTTATCGAAGCACTTTTTTTTTCTCCCTTCGCTGCTGGTTGAAAAATAATAATCCAAATTACATGCGCCCTTATGATTACTTTTCAAACTGGGTTTTGTTAATTGTATGGATTTACGAAATGGATTCAAATCTAAAATAACAATAACTTCAGTACTTAAATCAAAATTTGTTGATTTTAATATTTTAAATTAATGAAATGTTCAAATGGCAAAAGTTTTAACAAATTTTTTTACTCCTTAATTTATCAAGTTTAAAGAATGTTCTTTACTTTGTATTTTTATGTTATATGTAAAGTGTATTTGCCTTAAGGTCTCAATAGAATCGAATCAAATCAATGAAAAATTTTAATAGTCCAAGAATACGTATTATTTAAATGTTTTTAACTTTTCATTAAAAATTATAAAATCAAAAAATTTGTCAACCCAAAAATCTTTGTTGTAGTTTACTGACGAGCAATAACCATTCAACAATTATTTTATTTTTTACAAACAAAGGAAAAAATTTGAGCCTGAATCTTGGGTAATGTTTATCAATGAACCGAAACTCAATCCCAAGTCTGCTGAAACTTTTAGTATCTTTCTTTCTTCCTCTTAACTTTTACTTTTTTTCTCGGCATCGTAGAGATGAAAGCAGTCGGCATTGTTTTCCGGATCGACACGCGGTAGTGCTTCTTTCATTTCCGAAGAGCTTTGGCGCTGGATTATAACGAAGCATTGTTTTTCTCTCTCCTTCCGACATAGTGTACAGCACACTTTAAAATATTAAAATATTAAAACACGTTGCCCAGTTTTCATTAATCACTGGTTTTTTCCGACTAATGCAGAGTCTAATAATTGATTCTAAGTTTGTGTAGTGTTTGACATCGTCCCTGATGTGCATCTAAAAACGGCTAAATTTCGAACATTCATCACTTTTTGGTTTGCTATCCACGCGCTTTTATATCTGTACTCGCGTGAGGCTAGTCAAATGTGAGGTTTAAATTTCAACAGGAATAGCAGGGGAACTATTAAAATTTTATCAATACAATATTCGATGAGATACGAGAATAGTTTGTCCATTGATACAATAAATTATTATTACAATAATTCATTCAAAAAGATCACCCTATCGTTGTTATTCAATTGCATATATCTAATTAAATGTAATGCTTTACAGAGGAAATTAAATATCCGTTAATCATTATTTTTCAGTTACAAAAGTTTTGTTCGATTCAGAGAACCCTTCGATTTGTTATTGTTATTGTTGCTAACGCCAATTGACGACTCGTAAATTTTTGTTAAATCCTTGTTATCCGATCTGATAGTTTTGTACCCTCTCGAGCTTTTCATTAAACTTTAAAATTAATTTTTATTTATTACTTGATCAGTGACTCCATCATTTAAAACTAGTACATTAACAGGTTATGGGCCCAGACCACATCCACTTTAATCACCTCAAAAAGCAGCTTAAATAAAAAACATTAATTTTGCTCTAGGGTCGAACAAAAAAGTGTAAAACGAATTTAATCTTTTAGAAGAAAAAAAAAAAAAAAGCCTCGAGGACATGGAATTAATTGGAAAGTAATAAATCAAATGGCGCAAGAAGTCAAATCAAGCGGGCCGGTATCGAGCTAACGACCAGAGAAAGAAAGAAAGAATAAAAGACGCTCGGCTGGCACATCTTTAAAAGCTCTCGAAGAAAAGAGATGAAAGAGAACCGACTGACCCAGTTTCGACTTTGGCAGGATGAGATTCTTTCACCGGAAGTTTATACGAGCTTGTATCGATTCGCCTCAATGTGAGAGCCGAGTGTTAACTAGATCATACGAATTACAGCCCGGGCTGAGATCATTAATTAAACGAGATGAATCCCTTAAGTCATAGTGTCAAAACCGTTTTTTTTGTTGAGGCGAGCTTGAAAAAAATTCTTTTAGTTGAAAAGAGTGGGAGTAGCTGATTCTCAGATTTAAAAAAAAAACTGATAACGTTTGATGCTTTTGATTAAAAAAAATTGATAAGCTCGATTCCTAAATCATCTCGTGTGAAGAAAAATCTTAGTTGAAAATTTGTCACGAAAAAAGTGACGGAGGTACTTTTGGACGATAAAATTTCTCTATAAGATTTTATTTTTTATTTTAGCTTGCAGAAAAAATGTTAAAATGACTTTTGCTACCATAGCGTTGATACATTAAAATTAAAAAAAAAATCTCTCAACACACTAGCCGCGAATAAAATGACTCATGAGATTTTTTTTAATTGAAAACTTAGTCATTATATTCATGGCTGGTAAGTCAAAAATTTTTTTTCATTATAATATAGCAAAGGTTATTTAAAATTTTTTTTCTGCGGGCTAAAATAATAAACAAAATGCAGGTTTAGAGACATTTTAATGGTCAAAAGTATCTCCGACGTTACTTTTTTCGTGGCAAATTTTGGTCTAAGACTTTGTATGGGCAATCGATCTATCTATAAAGCCCATACATACCTATAATGAAAATAGAAACAATTGAACGGTTTGACGGAGTTTTGTACAGAAAAAAATGCAAACAGTGGATTTATAAAAAAAAAAAAAAACGTACAGAATGTAAAATTTAATTGAAGCTTTCAGCTCACAAAGTTTAAGCGTCGAGTAGCATCGGCAAATCAAAGGAAGGTACACACGCCGACGGATAAAAAGGGAGTCAATGCAGCGTCTGAATAAATGATGCGGCTCGGGTGTCTATTGAATATTTCCTCATGCAAATGTTCTCTCTCTGCCTCTCTCTTTTTTAGTGTGATAAAATCTATTCAAATCCTCCTAATGCACGGAGCCGTAATAACCCGAGCCTTTTTCAATCTATTTTCAGGCTTCACGCTTAAAGGTTATCGCCCGAGGCACTTCGCGCTTTATTATGTTTTTTTTTTTTTCTTTCTATTTCAAAGTGGGGCTCTATTTTTATCCGGGGGTGGGTATATTTCGAGCTTCACCTTAATTCAACTGCAAGACAATCGCTGTTGAGAATCAATTACGTTTGTAAAGCTGTAAACTACAGAATCGCCGATGATTCTTTTCGGAAATGTCATTTAAAATAATGATTCCTGTGGATTTTCATAAAAAATAGAGTTGATGTTTGATTGTATTCTAGGTTGCTGAACATTCTCACGTTAAAGAGGAATTCATGTAAAATTAGTTTTTTTGATGCTATTTTGTAAATAAAAAATTTTATTGAGTGAAAAAATACATGATGTATAAAATTTAAATATTGAGACAAATAAAAAGTATTTGACATAAAAATGTTGGAAAAACATTTAAAAAAGTAAGTAAGTTTTTGGCCACCTTTGCTATCATAATTTATAGGGCATGATTAAAAAGTTGTAAGAAAAGGCATTTTACAAAATTTTTTTTTATTTTTCCTTCAAACTTTTTTAACTTTAAGTTGAATTGAAAACGTACGTAGCCCAAGATAATTTTCAATAATTCGCAAGCATTAGATTATTTTAATTCAGAATTCAGTATACACCTAACATTTTTTTGCAACTTGTCCAATTGTCTTTATATTTTAGGTAAACCAATGCACAATAAACTTCATATCTAATTTCAAAAAAAAATAATTTTGAATTTCTTTTTTTGAGTAATTTTATCAGTCGGAACGAACTCATACCAAGGTTCAAAAATCAAATGAGGAAATATTCACAATCGAGAGGAAGTAAAACACGAACTAGCCTCCATTAAAATCATCGAATTTGTCTTACGTAAGCAATATTCAGAGGCACGGCGATAAAAGCGGGGTTGCGAGAAAAACGGGGTCAAAATTTTTTGACGCAGCTCTAATAAAAAAAAAAATTGGGCTCAGCTCGTCCGACAAAAAATGCAGAGGACGCATACTGCTGATCCATCATATAAATACGAATAAAAATAAAATTGAATATCTCGAAAAGTGTAACGGAAGCTCCAAAACTTGATTAATATGCATGTGAGTTATTGACAAGAACTTGAAATAAT
Source organism: Encarsia formosa (assembly GCA_038277355.1). NCBI lineage: Eukaryota > Metazoa > Arthropoda > Insecta > Hymenoptera > Aphelinidae > Encarsia > Encarsia formosa. The sequence goes on along the minus strand of CM076185.1, from coordinate 1,371,698 downwards.
AATTAACTTTTAAAATAATGGTTTTTGTGAAAATCATTCTTTTACAAAATTAAAATAAAAATAATAGCTCCTGATTTATTTTTACCTACGAACAATAAAATACAGGAAATAATCAGTGAGTTAGGATCAAGGTGCGCCTATTCATGCAATAATATTTATGGATTTCCGGTGTGGGGTTGACACCCACCTTGCTTGTTTAGTGACTAAGCCCGGGGGTTTACTCAAGATTCGTGATTCCATATGCTAATTCAGCTTTTGGATGAATTGGATTTCAGAGTAATTAAAATTCGTGTTAAGAATATGAAATATTAAAAATTTGATAAACCCAGTCATGCATTTCTACACAAAAATGATAAAAAAATAATTAAAAAAAGATAAATATAAAAAAGCCGTACGTCACTTTAGAGAAAAAGCTCGCAAAAACGAGAATCCATATCACTACTTATTATGTTGAACTCCATTCATTTTTTTTTTTTAATGACTTAGAACTTTTTTTCTTTGTTTCTACAGGAATTATCTCAATAATGATCAATGTATTTATCTATAACTTTTTATCATAACAACTTGCCTCGAATATTGTACTTGTAATGAGCATGTTAAACCAAGGAACAATTCGCAATCAGACTTAACGTTTAAAAAAAAAAGAAAAAAAAAGGTCTAAATTGCAGCGTCTGGTGTTGGTAACCCTTAACAATCCCCCAGACTGTAAAGAAAACGCGGTAAATCGGTACGATTGTCGGAAACAATGTACCGCCAGGCCTGCCTCTCCCAGTCGGTTTTTTTCTTCTTCTTCTTCTTCTTCTACCCTCGCATTTGAATCGCTCGAGTGCCGCCGGAGGAAGAAATTGCTTTTTCAACTGGCTCCGACGCCTTGCCCTTTTTTAACCGCTTCTAATCAGACCTGAACGCCTTTTTTGTTCTAAAACCCCTTTGAGATTGAAGACTGAATTTTCAAACTATTTTTGGGAAAGATCACTCGAAAGTTGTCAAGTACCAATCCAAGATTTATTATGGAACTAATATAGCTTTCTGAAAGTTAATGTACAGTTTGAAATACAATGTTTAAGAAGAATTAAAATTTTTCAGATAAAAATATTAAAAGAGACGAATCCGAAATTTCTGTAATCCGAGTCGGATCCGAACAAATGTTTTATATTTTTCTAATGTATATGTCAACATTTTTCAAGACAATCATTTGTTTCAACAGATTATTTATCTTTTCATTTTATTTTTACAAAAATTACGACCTTAATGTATTTTATCATTAACTTAAATTATTGGATCCGACTCGGATTTCAACGGTCAATTTTTTTTTCTTTAAACAACTGCTGTAGAGTATTACAAAAGTAACAAAAAAAAATGTTTTTTTGGTTGGCTGTCAAACCTATCATGTAAATTTTTCTAATGTACAATACCTATTTTTTAAAAGAAGAAACGGATCCGAAATATCGGTGTGATCCGAGTCGGATCCGATCAAGCAATCTATATTTTTCTAATATGTGCCAACAATGGCCCAAACAATCAATTGATTCAACTGAATCTTTCTCTTTAAATTTTATTTTTGCAACAATATTATTATCTAAATGTACCATTAACTTAAATTTATCAATCAGCACTTTTGGATCTACAAGTATTACAAAAGCAAAAAAAATATAAATTTTTGATTGATTGCCAAACCAATTATATATATAAACCGGTTTAATGGAAGAAAGCTATTAAAAACCCAAGCGGGGGGGATAAATCAAAACGATGATAATCCTCGAGGCACTCGTGTCGAGTGGAGCTGTCGCGTTTCGAAATTTTCATAATATTCCGCTCTCGGTGTCTCTCTAAAACATCAAGACGACGCGCCATTTGCAAACCAAATGGTCACTCCATTTGCTCCAGGAGTAGCCCCTCGACGCGGCCTCTCCAAATTTACGACTCTTTAAACGCAACGAATCAAAGGGAATAGTGTACTAAATAAATTCTTTACGCTCGTCTGCTTCCCTCTGATAATTTTTTGGTGAATTGACGTGAAACCTTTTTTTTTTTTTTTTTTTTGGTTTTTGATTGACGAGTGGCCCCTTTTTTTCATCTCGTTCGTACGTTCCTGAATTTTATCATGGGAGTCAATACTCATAGTTTTATCTACTTTATTTTTTCCCGAATAAGTACTTCAATTTTAAAGTCTTATAAAAAGATTATTAAGATAAACAACACATTTTTAAGAAGACTGTGTGTTGAGTCCCAGAAACTCAAATAAACAGAGGAAGAAGACAAAAAAGACAGAAAAGTGGTGAAGAAGTCGGACGTTTATTATTTATTTGTTTGGGAAAAGTCGATGTGAACAACTCTAGCATTCCCAATCCCTACTGTAGCGTGTAGACGATAAAACAAAACCAACCAAACTTATTTACTGAATGCATATATAAATATTTTAATTGAACCTCAAATTTAAAACACTATAAAATCGAGTCGATAAAATGGCTATAGCCGGTAACGTTAAAAAAGACGTATTTAGAATTTAAAAAAAGGGTAGGCGCGGTTAACCACCAAACACGTTTCACTACCAACCGCGAAATTCGAGCCGTAATAGGGCTTATATCGGCCGTGAAATTTTCATCCGCTACTGATCATTGGCTACCCTGAATTTTTCATCCCCGTGGCTCGCACGTTGCGCGACTGAATTTTTCATCAACTTTTAAATTTATTAAATTTTCACAATTCGAGCGGTATTAATTTTCTGCGTTTTCTGGAAATTACTTCCAGAAAAGTTTTTTCTTTTGTATTTTCTGTTTGAATTGACTTTTAGTCCTTTTGCCACAGACGTTTGGGTTATTTTTTAGAATTTTTAGATAATTTGTGCTCAAAGCCTACTGTACCTATAGAATTCTGGATATGGACCTCTCAATTTCTTCATAATTTTATGAATTTTAAAAGAAATATATTTGAGAGTTTACATTCTTCGATTTTGAATATTTACAATTTTGTTCTGTAAGACTAAAAAATGCAAAAAAGTTTTTCTACACAGAAATCAAAATAGTGCATTACATTGTCAAACATATGTACCAAAAATGACATTTTAATAGATCTGTACATGTGTAATATGTACACTTGATCGAATAGTCAATAGCCAGTGTTAAGATGGTTCGTGGAAGTAGGTCAAAGGTTAATGATCCACTAAAGCATCACTCTAAACTACCGCATCTCTACAACCTTTAGACATAAATATTCCATCATTAGGATTTATATCCATGCACATGGATTTGTTATAAACGCACGTATCAAAGCTCCAAAATAACAGCGGGCCGTTTTATGCAGTACCGGAAGCCAGTAAGCCAGGTCTAGTCCCCCTGCAATTGTGTTAAATCAATGATCCGCGCACGACTGCATGCCAATGGGCGCGCACGCATCACGTACTCCAGTGTTCCACCGGACTACCTCCCGAGGCTATTTCGGGGACGGCCCGCCTGCGTGACACTGTTACGACCGAGCCTTGATTTATCCTTACATATACAATCTTCTGGATATTTTCATTAAGCTTTTATTGTCTGCCCGTAAACGCCTGGGCCTCGGGGTCGAATCAACTTTTCTAACAGTTTGAATGAAAAATATTCTTGGTAATAACTTTTTTATCAGAATAATTGTCTAAACGGTCACATCTATCATAATATAATCCTGTTTTGAGTTCAAATTTCTGGACATTTGTTTCATAGCAGAGATTGCTCGGTAGCGTTGTATACTGGATTATCGTTTAGTATCCAGTATTGTTAGCTGACCGCCAGGCTGTATTTGCAGATCAAAACATAAAGCTCCCACTTTTCAATGTCCGTACATATTAATCGACATTATTGGTCGAACTATTCGTACAACCCTTGGAATTTGTATTCCTAGCGAGTTTCGGGGATTTGAACGGCCAACTCGACTTCGAACTTCGAAACTTGGACTTCTGGCTTCGACTCCCTGGGGTAATTAATTTTAAATTAGAGCCCTGCTGGCTTATTGATATTTACGCGCATTGCACCACTAGTTACCTCCGACTCTCCAATCAGCTTGTTTTATTAATCGCTAACTAAAATATCGGAACTTGCGTCTGACTAAATTTGGTCTGTTCTACTTGTTAACTTTGAAATAAGATAAAAAAAAAACAGGTTATGTAAGAACACAAGTCATCAGAGAATAGAGATGAGAAAGCGCAAATTTAGGTTGGTCCGGGAAGTTTGAAACTAGAACCATTCGTCGTCCCGAAAGCAAGCTTTAAGCGCTGAAACGACGACGCTAAACGTTTCATAAAACTCGTTAAAGGAGGCCTTTCAACTACCAAGAATTAGTGCAACACTGGCGTAAACGCGCTTCTATAAATGACCACTAACTTTAACAACGCGTTTAATCATATTCGTTAAGTTTTTGATTCATTTATAGATTAATCATCTCATAAGATTGAGTAAAAAAACTTTTTACTACGAGTTATTGACGATGTACCCTTTTTTGGCAAACGATTTTTTGAATTTACAAGGAGCAACGGTTTATCAACCTTGTTTACCTCCTTCGCTCACGAACGTATCTCGTAAACATGCAAAAAAATTTGACTCCAAAATGATGTTTTCGGGGAAAAAAAAATGTTAAAAACTTTAAACGCGCCTGCTTGTTTCGAAAAACAGCAAACAACGGGCACGCGATAAAGAAACTTCGGGCTTTTGACCCCGATTGAATTCCACTCCACACAAAAAAGGTGACAAACTTGAAATGTTGCGCTTCCAATTTGTAGCTTCGGTGTGTCTGAATAAAGAAAAACTTATACATCTACCTTTAAAGAAAGAAATCAATTGAAAGAGCCGCGAAGTAGTTGGAAAAATCTCGACATTTCTCATAACTTCCTGGGGGGAGAGAGCACGGGTAAAAAAGAAATGATGTATAAGGGAAATTTAAGGGTAATATATATCGGAAGAATACCGGTGGTGCGGTGGAGGAATCATTCGGTCGGAAAATTGCGTCGTCTACGTCTTTGTCGACACATGCGGGGGATCGCAATAACCACCAGCCAGCAGGTGCCCCGACACGACGGAAGAATAATAAATTTCTAATTGTGAGATGTGTTACTTCATATTGGAGATATTCGGGTCAAAAAATACATTTAAAAAATAGTATTTGTAATTTTTTTTTCGGGGTGCTTTGAAATCCAATGGATAAAATCTCTAACAGGGTCTATAAAGTCATTGCATAATGTTAATTATTGTATTTAGTACTTTTAAAGCTATTGAAAAGCTCATTTCTGTTCAAGACAATATAAATGATTTGCTTGTATTAATTACTAATTGATTATTGTGATAATAATAATAATTAAATTTATAGTAAATTACTTTTGGTATTATTCAATTCAATATTATATATCCTAGACAATCCTATGAATTCAATTGTAAATCAAATATTATCTACTATTCTCTTATAAATTGATTAAGAAGAAAATTGGAATCGTTCATCTATTAAAACGAGGAATATAAATTATACAAGCTTAGAAAAATATTAGATCAATATTCTTGAAATTTGAAGCAGAAATTTTAAAGATTAGACGCTTCTTGAGAAATTTAATATCAAAGCAGCTCCAAGAACTTGGTTTTGTGACGTGTCTAAGAATCAAGCTACCTCTGACGGACAAAAAGTTACGGACACGAATCGGGTAAACTGACCCCGGTTATTTATTATTGAACTCGATATCTAAGGCTTGTTATTCATTACCAGCAAGAAGCGTCAGGTTTTGATGTATTATGATGTATTCTCAAACACGCTAATCTTAATAATTCATAGCGCATCGTTGATACTAATCGTTCGATGATTTATTGATTACCAAGATTCCTCACTCGGAACTTGACGATTAAAAGTAAATGTATGTTTTAAGTACCGTTAAGTGACTTATTGACTATGGACACTTTTCCAAAGGGTTGTCAAATATTCTCGAACGAGACTTTAATAAACTTATTTTTTTAATTTTAGTTTCTTTAAATAATTTAGTGGATCGTTTTTCTGTAATTAGTTTCAAAAAATGTATCCAATGAGAATTTTCTCAATCTTGTATAGATATTTTACAGAACAAATATTGCGTGTTTATCGGATGGTTAATCTGCTCCTCGAAATCTTAAAAAAAAAAAAAAAAAATTCGGACTCGAATCGAACCTACCCAGGAGCGAGTTTACAGTTGGAGAATCCGAGAGAAAGAAAGTAAAATAAATAAATCGAATTCCGGTAAAAGCTTTTTAAGCTTGTCACTCCGAAAGTGTATAAGAGACGGAAGAGAATCTCATTAAATCCGGTTCTTCTACTTTTGTTGCCTTCGTCTGATGGTCTCTGACTAACGCAATGCCACTTTTCTACTTACTTCAAATCATTCACGACGCCTTTTTTAAACTCTAAAACCGGATTAGTTTTTTCATTCGCTGTGAAATTTATGTACACACTGCAAGAGTTTGAATAAATTTTTAGAATTTAATTGAGATATTAGTTTTTGAAGCTACCTCATGATCTTCGTCCGAATGTACAAATTAAAATTTCAAGATAAATAATAGTAATAATATTAATAAAAGTACTATTCATCTTAGTTAGTTAATTAATTATATCTTAAGTGCTTATTGTATGCTGAGAATTTTTTTATACAACATTATATAAACAACAACAGCAAAAATCCTAAAAACAGTTGCAACGTTTCTAGTTTTCAAAACGACCACAGTGCTTACGCAAGAATGCGGATATGACAACGAAAGAAAAAATTCCCAAAGTGGAACACGGAAAAGTGAATTTTTCATTTTTATCTACCTTCCCGCGTCTTTATTGTCTAGTAACTTCGGAGTTGTGTACCGGTGCGGTTACATGAATTTTTAAATAAGCGCGCACCCAGTTAACAACGAAGTTATTTCAAATCAAAAATTCCATTTGAAACATTTGTTTTGGGTTAAGTTGGGAGTTTAACTGTTGTTATTATTATGATTATTATGCTCGGTATCAAACTGACCGGAGTCGTGAAATCCATTTCCCTCGGGAGAACCAAACGCCCGTGAAGGTAAAGCAGTGACCTCAAAATTTACGAACGGCCGAGCAAACTACCGACCTAAATAATTGTAAATAGATGCGATTACACCCATGGCTTGATTTCACGCAGCTTTTAATTCTGTATCAAGTTGCTTTTGAGAAACGTTGCCAAATTATTTTTTTCTTGTTGTTTGGATACTGACAATCTGTATGGCTCGGTTGTTTTAAAATCATAATTAGTAATCACTTTTTTTACTCACTTTTCTAAAAATGATAGTATTTTTTTTTCTGCGTAAGTTCTATTTAAGCGCCGATGTCAATGATTTTTTACTTTCTTTGTTTTGTAAGTAAGTTGTAAAACTGAAATTTTCAATAATTATGTTTTCAGTAATCATACAAGCTTTGCTATTGAATAATTACTTGAAAACTTAAAAACAAATATTACTAATTGACTATTTGATGTAAAATTAGTAGTTTTACTTATTTTCATTCAAAGTAGCATTTTCACACGAGTGCTGTAAACTATTTTATAGCACGAGTAACGGAAAATACGAATAAAAGATCCAATTTTGAGGTTAGAGTGACCAAGAGTATGATAATGATACAAACTTTTTTCTTACATGGAGATCATGAAGAAAAAAAAAGTAAAAACTTGAAAGTATCCTCAAACAGACTAATTGCACACTATTCTTGAACAATTCATGGAAACAAAAAAAATAATCAACACTCCAGTTGCAAAAATAATAACCCCGTAATAAACTTCTTGGAAGAAAAAAGAGGATTTTAGTTTCAGCCTCGAGGGGCGGGCTGTCAATAGCGAAAAATTGAAAAATTAGATTAGAAGCCGGGCATTGTCGCGACAGGACTCGCAACTTTTATTCTTTTTTTTTTCAATTTTCCGGGTAAATACAGAGCTGGGAGATATTTTTTTCGAAACGCGGTTCGTCATTCGTTGTTTCTCCGGTTTCGTTACGGGTCGATGCGCCCGCTTCGGTCTTTCTTTTCAATTAGAACAAGGGAAATTTGAAAACTAACCGAGACTTGTAATTCACCGCTTGCGTGATGAATATATTTCCGTAACTTTTTTTTTCTTCATTGTTTGAAAATTCTGAGTTTTAGTTTTTTTATTTATTTTTATGATTGTGTATTTTAATATTGTGCAACTGTAACTTTGTAATTGTTTCAATTTTTTTGAATATGTATTTTTATCTTATTTTCAATCAAAAGTTGAAGGAAAATTTCTTCAAAAGAATAGCTAAATTAATTTAACAAAATTAAATTTACAATATTTTTCTGTAAAAAAGTATTTAAATAATTTTTTAAGTAATATATTAAATGACAAATAAAAATTATATTAAGTGATCTCAAATTAGTGACGTATTTTGATTCAAGCTATTTATTTTTGAATGGAATATTCATGAGATTTTAAACTTTGCCCTCAAAATACTAAATAATGACAATTTTAAGTTATATGATATAAGATTTGATATATAATTGATTTTTGAATCTTTCGTTTGGTTTTCTTAAAAATTGGAAAAAAGTAAATTTCATAAGCACTTTTACTACTTTTGCACATTAACTACTTTTCTTAACAAGTAGAACGAGTCTATGTATGTTCTGACTTTGTCGATCAACAAACATTTGATTTTCCCAACTATTACACTAAAAAAATGTTATCTAATACTTACTCAATCATTGAGACTACTTTAAACATCAGAAATTAAAAAAGATTTTTTTTTAAAAATAAAAAGCGAGGATTATAATGTAAACTACGTCCCGATAACTTCAAACGAAACCTACTTCCGAAAGTATTTTAGAGTCTCTGTATCGGTAATTAAATGAAGTTTACGTGTGTAACAGTTTCTTGTTCTATTTATCGCCCGAATTCGTCCTACTTTAAGAAAATTAGATTTACGATTTCGTCGACTAAATCTTCACGTGTGTCATAGCTGCGCTAAGTAAATTAGGTCAATACGTGTTTTCCCGACAAAATTTAATTTTACTTTTCCAATACATAACTTTGAATTCTACAGATTTATCGAGAATATTCTTTTTTAAATCCCGGATTTTATAATGATAATCGTAATTTATTTCACATTGAATTTTATGAAAAAAAAAAAAATAAATAAAATAACGATAAATTCGAAATAATTTTATTTGACGCGCGTGAGTGACGGTAATGGTTTATTTCCCTTGAAAAACGTTAAATATTGAACCCACCCCTCGGAGCAAACAGACCAATTCATTTATTTTAATAACGTGTATTAGCTTGCTTAAAGGCACTTTAATAACATTTTGAACTACATTTTCAAAATGCCATGAGTATTTGAAAAAAGATAAATAAAGCTTCGAGTGCCACACTTTTATTTGAGGTTTTGATTGATGGAAATATTTTATTGACTTTGTGATAGAAATTTCCGAGTTTTTAGTTTGAAAGTTTACTAAGAAAGCGCGTCAAAAGTTCATGTGAAATCTAAATATTGATTCATATTTTTCTTTTCAAGCTGATGTAACGACATTTTTGTAGTATAATGACAATTTTTGTCCGAGTAATAAAATGAAAAAAGTAACTTATCAATTCTGTGACTGAGAGGAAAAAGTACTTGAGTAAATTTTTCACATTTTCAGGTAATATCAATTTTATATTTTGTGAAAGTCGAGGAATCGTAATTTAGTGTTTAGGTTAACAAACCTCAAAAATGCTGAAAAACATTTAAAAAAGTAAAACAAAGTAGTTTTTCCTTATAATTAATTCCCAGCCAAATAATTAAACACAACTTCAGTCTTGTGAGTTAATTAAGTATAAAAGAGTTTAATTAAACAAAGTTACGTTTTAAAAAGCCTAACACCAAGCTTCAAATTAAAATTTATTAAATAAAAAATAAAACTTTACCCACTCAAATTTAATGTTGCATAAAGTACTAGCATGAAAAATTCGGTTTGCAAAAAAAGTTTATCGTTGTAATGGTGCAAAAAAAAGTTTTTTTAAGCTTTTTTTAAAGTATAGTTTAACAAAACAATAGAGCTAACGACACTAGTTTTTACATTTCACTGCGATTTAACTCATACGAACAAGATGATCAAGTAAGATAAAGGTTTTTAAAAATGGGAAAAACCCAAAGAAATTTGATCAATTTTTATGACTTTGACAGGCATCAGAAACGTATTCTATTATGTATTCATTTATGGGAAAATCCAAATTTAACATGTAAGCGTAGGTAAGTTTGTTAATTTTTATTTTTTATTACAGGGTTTATTGAACAGGCACTAATTTAACTTTGGGAGTTATTTTTTTATGGAAATAATAATTAGATCCACGTTCTTCAAATTTTTGTTCGATTATAAAAATGAAAAAATTTTTTAAGTTTTTAAGTGAATAAAAAAGCAGAGTAACATTTTTCTCTCGTTGTGCAGGAATGAAAATTATTTTAAACTCTGTGAAATTTTTAAAATTAATTCCGAATTCATTGATCTGTGTATACTTTTGAAAATATTTCTCTGTGAAAGTTTTTAAAATTCCATTATTGAATTTTTCGCACGAATTCACAATCTTGCTTTGGCCAAGCTTGATTTATTTCATTTTTGATAAAAATGTTTTTCAAGATAAATACATAAAAATGAATGAGAAAAGTACTTTGATAAAGTTTTCTCATTTTTTAAAAGATTTTTAAGAAACTTGACGATAGAAAATCATCTTCACTGAGTAATTTTTATATTTATTAAGAATTGAATGTACTTCGACAATTATATTCTGCAAATGAAAACTGTAAGTTTTAATCGCAACAAAGACTACAGTTGAATTTTTAATTTTTGAAAGACTTTTCATTTCTTCTACAGTTAATAAAAAATGATCGATTCCGTTCAAAGTTTTGTGAATATAACTGTTGGTAAATTTATTTTTGACTTTTTTATGAAAAATCTTTGGTAGCGTTAAGAAAGAAAAACTTCAGTTGCGCGTGCAACACCATAGTAGAAGAGAAATAAAGTCATAATGATTCTCACTCAAGATTCAGAAACAAAAAAAAATACATTTTCGTGAGGGTAACCGATAGGATCAGCCTTTATAAATGATAAAAGTATTTTTTCTTCTCTCAGTTCTTCTCGAAGACAATAAATCATCCTACTCGAAACACCCTGGCTTACTCTTTCAAAAGAAGGTCATTCACAGTCAAACAACCCAACATTAATAATAATAATAAGCTTTTTCAGATCGTGAAATATCGTTCCGAGTTTTGACTCTAAATCCAGAAGATTGTCTTTTAATTTCGAAATTTGAAAAACAGATTAATATTTGAATATCAATCGTATACTTTTGATGCTTGGATATTTTAAAACGTGATAGTTTAGAAATTTCATAAAAAAAGAATTATCTTAAATTTGATGAATCTCTTGGGTCTCGATAATCCTGAACTTGAAGTTCAAGTCACTGAGGTTAGAAAGTGACGAAAACTTAATTGGGTTATTGGCCACTACTTCCCAGGTTTTATAGGCCTCCGATAAAATTTTAATTCGTGTTGTGTTAGCTTACCCCGAACGAGCTTTTGATAAATGATCGGACCTGAGTTAAGACTTTTTAATCATTTGGCAATGAATGACTCGCGTTAGGCATTCTAAAATTTTAATTAGTTTGGTAGCTTTCTATACTCTGGACTTCGAGTTTATTCCCAATCTTGTTGTAGTCTATATAAGCAAAACTTATTGTCCTACAGAATAAGTTTTAACTATATTTCGTCGGCTTGGAGCAAGAAGGTACTAATCTAATGGGCCCAATTGAACAAGATAGTACATTCTTACTCTAACCCCCGAATATGGTACCTTCTTACTCTAATCCGCTGAGATGGTATGTTATCCTCTGTGATAGTACCCTGCTAATAATTTAAGCAGAAGGCGAGAAAAATTTACTTAGATCTGCCCAAATTCTGCTGAAATTTTTTACTCATTTCGAAGAGGGTACCTTCTTTCTCTAAACCGACGAATTTTGTGATTTATAAACTGTTATATTCATTTGGGAGCTAACAGTTTCAGAAATACTCGCAACTCTCCAAATGACAAACTGGACTTTAATAACTTCCCTCCAATACATAAACAGAGTGATTCGGAGACTACGTATAGATCAATTATTTGTAAAGGGTCATCGTAATGTTTTATTAGCAACCAGTTTAAAATACAAAACAACCTCAAGCTAAAATTCTTAGATTTCAAAAGACTCGTCATAATTCCCAAAAGCAAGAAGTCCCCGTAGGAATAAAGAAGGATGTTACTCACTTTAGCGAGTGCGGCGTGCGAAAGTGTGTCAGCAGAAATAAAAGCTTCGGCTGGGTGCGGGTTGCTCGAGCTGACGTCAAGCGCGTCGCCGCCGCGCCGGTTGTTGGCCCTACTCCTCTACCTCGAGCCTCTACCAACGTAACAACTCATAACACAAACTCGTGCATCACATGTTTTTATCTTGATCACCACTGTATAGAGCACTTCACAATCAGAATCACCTTATCACTGATCAAATAATAATAATCACCTGATTGAACTGTGTCACTGTAGCACGCGCGATCAGCTCCGGCCCGCTCGACGTCCCGAGCGAGAATAACACCCCCCGAGCCCTAGGAAGGAGCGCACCCTTAGCTGTGGGGAGGGGGAGCTGGACCGTGTACATGCGCATGCGCGCTAAGAGCACGGTACAGGGTTGAATACGATATACCTTCGTGGGGACGGTGAGCTGTGTTCAGGGCGTACAATCGTACCAAGAAACAAACGGTCTATATATATTGAGCGGTTTATAGGCTATGAGTTCGAACGTTATCGACATTGCAGATTCGTAAAGTTATTAAAAAAAAAAAAATTATTTATTCATTTTTATAAACTAAATAACTCTTTAAGATTGGAAAAAAAATTAAAAAACAACCTCCGAGAAATAATAATTGATGATTAAGAGAATTATCCACCAAACATTTAAAATAAAATACCCTGAGCATCGAACTAAAAAAAAAAAAAAAAAAAAAATTAGTAATCGTTTATCCCCACGCCTTTAAACCCGAATACCCTGGGCGTCGAGTTGAATAAAAAAACGAAGTGTTCATCTCAGAGGCTTTATACTAAAATACCCAGGGCATGAAAAAAATTAAAAAAGTAATTCTTTATTTTTAAACAAAAAAATTATGTGCGTAAGTTAATTAAAAAAAGTAATTGTTTATCCCCCAAGCTTTAAAACTTTAATACCCTAGGCGTCGATTTGAAAAAAGAAATAATTGTTTAACCCCGAAGCCTTTGAACCTGAATACCCTAGGAGTAGACTTGAATAAAAAAGCGAATTGTTCATCTCAGAAGTTTTATACTAAAAAACCTGGGCATGAGTTGAATAAAAGAATTTATAGTTTACACCCCAAGTATTTAAACCTAAATGCCCTGGGCGTAGAGTTAAATAAAAAAACGAAGTGTTCATCTCAGAGGCTTTATACTAAAATACCCAGGGCATGAGAAAAATTAAAAAAGTAATTGTTGTTTTTTTAAAGCTTTATACTAAAAAAACCTGTGCGTAAGTTGATTAAAAAAAGTAATTGTTTATCCCCCAAGCTTTAAAACTTTAATACCCTAGGCGTCGATTTGAAAAAAGAAATAATTGTTTAACCCCGAAGCCTTTGAACCTGAATACCCTAGGAGTAGACTTGAATAAAAAAGCGAATTGTTCATCTCAGAAGTTTTATACTAAAAAACCTGGGCATGAGTTGAATAAAAGAATTTATAGTTTACACCCCAAGTATTTAAACGTAAATGCCCTGGGCGTAGAGTTGAATAAAAAAAACGAATTGTTCATCTCAGAGTCTTCATACTGAAATACCCAAGGCATGAGAAAAATTAAAAAAGTAATAGTTAATTTTGAAAGCTTTAAACTAGAAAATTCTGTGCGTAAGTTGATTAAAAAAAGTAATTGTTTATCCCCCAAGCTTTTAAACTTGAATACCCTGGGCGTAGATTTGAAAAAAGTAAGTAATTGTTTATACCCCAAGGCTTTAAACCTATCCTGGGCGTAGAGTTGAATGAAAAAACAAATTTTTTATCTCAAAGGTTTTATACTAAAATACTCAGGGCATGAGAAAAATTTAAAAACTAATAGTTTATTTTAAAAACTTTAAACTAGAAAATTCTGTGCATAAGTTGAATAAATGAATTAATTGATTATCCCCCAAGCCCATAAAGCTATAACCGTGGGAGTTAAGATGAAAAAAAAAAAAAGATTATTTATCCCCAAAACATTCGACTAAAAAATCCTCGGCGACGGTTTGAATTAAAAATTAATTGTTTATCCTTCACGCCTTCAAAACAAAACACCTTGGGCGTCGTAAAAAAAAAAAGAAAGATTGTTTTTCCGCAAAGATATCTATTAAAAACCGTGGGCGTCGAGTTGATTAAAATAATCAACTATTGATCTCCAATATTGATATTTGTGGGAGTTATGAGATTTCAAAATTTCGATATTTTTCTTGATTTTTCAGCTGTACATACCAGCTTGAAAAAAAAATAATTTTTTGACTTCATAAAATGCTATTATTTCATGAATATACTCCAAAATTTTCAACCTCATACGGTTATTTAATCCTTCGATTTAGTTTCACAGTGGGTTTCCCTTAATCTTACGGAGATCTTGAAAAACAAATACAATTATATATCGACAAATGGTGAAATTAGTTATGAAAATAAAAAATATGATATCTTTTCGATATAATTAAGCTTTTAGAATCAAGCCCCGAAGAGGTACACCTTAAATATAAGTTCCAATTTTAAAATTAAAACAAATGCTTGGTGTGGTGGCTAAGGTCTCCGATTTCTATTATGCCGTCGTAGGTTCAAATCCTGACAATAACTTTTTTTTTTTTCGTTCTTTCAATACAATTTTGTTGAACTCTGAACCATTTTAATGTCTTTATGGACATTTTTTACTTCTTAAAAAAATTTTTTAATAGTAAATATACTCATGCACGCCTTGAAATTTATAAACTCACCCTACGCACCAATGCTATAAAATATGGTATATAATATATGGTGCATAATATACTATTAATAAGTAAAAAAATGTCCAAAAAGAAATTAAAATGGACGGAGTTCCACAAAAATGTATTGAAAGATAAAAAAAAAAAACGATGGTGTCGGGATTTGAACCGATGACGGTAATATAATAGTTGGAGACCTTAGACACCACACTAAGCCTTTAATTTAATTATAAAAATTGGAACTTATATTTAAGTTCTACCCCTTCAGGGCTTGATTATAAAAGCTTAATTATGTCGGAAAGATATCATATTTTTTATTTTCATAACTAATTTCACCATTCGTCGATATATAATTGTATTTGTTTTTCAAGATCTCCGTAAATTTAAGGGAAACCCACGGTGAAATTCAATCAAAGGATTAAAAAATCGTATGAGGTTGAAAATTGCGGAGTATATTCATGAAATAATAGCATTTTATGAAGTCAAAAAATTATTTTTTTTTCAAGCTGGTATGTACAGCTGAAAAATCAAGAAAAATATCGAAATTTTGAAATCTCATCATGCCCGAGTTCAACAAAAAAACTGACCAGCTATCCCCCAAGCTCCAAACCCCCAAATACCCTGGGCGCCCAGGTTCAATAAATAAACTGATCAGCTATCCCCCAAGCTCCAAACCCCCAAATACCCTGGGCGCCCGAGTTCAACAAAAAAACTGATCAGCTATCCCCCAAGCTCCAAGCCCCCAAATACCCTGGGCACCCAGGTTCAACAAAAAAACTGATCAGCTATCCGTCAAGCTCCAAACCCCCAAATACCCTGGGCGCCCAGGTTCAAAAAATAAACTGATCAGCTATCCCCCAAGCTCTAAACCCCCAAAACCTTGAGTGTCCGAGTTCAACAAAAAAACTGATCAGCTATCCCCCAAGCTCTAAACCCCCAAGACCTTGAGTGCCCTAGTTCAACAAAAAAACTGATCAGCTATCCCCCAAGCTCCAAACCCCCAAAACCCTGGGCGTTCAGGTTCAATAAATAAACTGATCAGCTATTCCCCAAGCTCAAAACCCCCAAAACCTTGAGTGCCCTAGTTCAACAAAAAAACTGATCAGCTATCCCCCAAGCTCAAAACCCCCAAATACCCTGGGCGCCCAGGTCCAATAAATAAACTGATCAGCTATCCCCCAAGCTCCAAACCCCCAAAACCTTGAGTGCCCTAGTTCAACAAAAAAACTGATCAGCTATCCCCCAAGCTGTAAACTCCTAAGTACACTGGGCGCCCGAGCTCAACAAAAAAACTGATCAGCTGTCCCCCAAGCTCTAAACCCCCAAAAACCTTGTGAGCCCGAGTTGAATCATTCCAAAAATATGAGTACATTTTAGTTAACCTAAGCATGGTACCTAATCATGCTGCACTGGTGCAATAGAGCTTGAGGGATAGCTGATCAGTTTATTTATTGAACTCGAAGCCCAGGGTTTTGGTGGCTTAGAGCTTGAGGGATAGCTGATCAGTTTATTTATTGAACACGGGCTCCTAAGGTTTATGGGGGTTTGGAGCTTGGGGGATAGCCAATAAGTTTTTTTTGTTGAACTCGGGCGCCAGGAGTTTTGCGGTCTAGAGCTTGAGAGATAGCTGATCAGTTTATTTATTTAACTCGACGCCCAGGGTATTTGGGGGTTTAAAACTTGGGGGATAGCGGATAAGTTTTTTTGTTGAACTCAGGTGCCCAGGGTTTTGGGGGTTTGGAGCTTGGGGGATAGTCAATAAGTTTTTTTGTTGAACTCGGGCGCCAAGAGTTTTGGGGTCTAGAGCTTGAGAGATAGCTGATCAGTTTATTTATTTAACTCGACGCCTAGGGTATTTGGGGGTTTATAGCTTGGGGGATAGCCGATAAGTTTTTTTGTTGAACTCGGGTTCCCAGGGTTTTGGGGGTTTGGAGCTTGGGGGATAGCTGATCAGTTTTTTTGTTGAACTCGGGTGCCAAGGGTTTTGGGGTGTAGAGCTTGAGGGATAGCTGATCAGTTTAATTATTTAACTCGAAGCCCAGGGTTTTGGTGGCTTAGAGCTTGAGGGATAGCTGATCAGTTTATTTATTGAACTCGGGCTCCTAAGGTTTATGGGGGTTTGGAGCTTGGGGGATAGCCAATAAGTTTTTTTTGTTGAACTCGGGCGCCAAGAGTTTTGCGGTCTAGAGCTTGAGAGATAGCTGATCAGTTTATTTATTTAACTCGACGCCCAGGGTATTTGGGGGTTTAAAACTTGGGGGATAGCGGATAAGTTTTTTTGTTGAACTCGGGTGCCCAGGGTTTTGGGGGTTTGGAGCTTGGGGGATAGTCAATAAGTTTTTTTGTTGAACTCGGGCGCCAAGAGTTTTGGGGTCTAGAGCTTGAGAGATAGCTGATCAGTTTATTTATTTAACTCGACGCCTAGGGTATTTGGGGGTTTATAGCTTGGGGGATAGCCGATAAGTTTTTTTGTTGAACTCGGGTTCCCAGGGTTTTGGGGGTTTGGAGCTTGGGGGATAGCTGATCAGTTTTTTTGTTGAACTCGGGTGCCAAGAGTTTTGGGGTGTAGAGCTTGAGGGATAGCTGATCAGTTTAATTATTTAACTCAACGCCCAGGGTATTTGGGGGTTTACAGCTTGGGGGATAGCTAATCAGTTTTTTTGTTGAATTCGGGCTCCTAAGGTTTATGGGGGTTTGGAGCTTGGGGGATAGCCAATAAGTTTTTTTTGTTGAACTCGGGCGCCAAGAGTTTTGCGGTCTAGAGCTTGAGAGATAGCTGATCAGTTTATTTATTTAACTCGACGCCCAGGGTATTTGGGGGTTTAAAACTTGGGGGATAGCTAATCAGTTTTTTTGTTGAATTCGGGCGCTCAGGGTTTTGGGGGTTTAGAGCTTGGGGGTTAGCTAATCAGTCTTTTTGTTGAACTCTTGCGCTCAGGGTTTTGGAGGTATAGAGCATAACATTAAAAAATATGTATATATCCATCCCGCTGTCGTACTTAAATATTTATATATCAACTACCCAATTCGACTTTTAGAAGTACCCATATTTCAGTAAAAACTATCCTTTTGGTTAGAGGTACCCGTTAAAATATACACTACTATACGCCAAGGGTATTCGGGTTCAAAGGCTTCGGGGTTAAACAATTACTTTCTTTTTTTAAATCGACGCCCAGGGTATTTAAGTTTTAAAGCTTGGGGGATAAACAATTAATTTTTTTAATCAACTTACGCACAGGTTTTTTTAGTATAAAGCTTTAAAAAAACAACAATTACTTTTTTAATTTTTCTCATGCCCTGGGTATTTTAGTATAAAGCCTCTGAGATGAACACTTCGTTTTTTTATTCAACTCTACGCCCAGGGCATTTAGGTTTAAATACTTGGGGTGTAAACTATAAATTCTTTTATTCAACTCATGCCCAGGTTTTTTAGTATAAAACTTCTGAGATGAACAATTCGCTTTTTTATTCAAGTCTACTCCTAGGGTATTCAGGTTCAAAGGCTTCGGGGTTAAACAATTATTTCTTTTTTCAAATCGACGCCTAGGGTATTAAAGTTTTAAAGCTTGGGGGATAAACAATTACTTTTTTTAATTAACTTACGCACATAATTTTTTTGTTTAAAAATAAAGAATTACTTTTTTAATTTTTTTCATGCCCTGGGTATTTTAGTATAAAGCCTCTGAGATGAACACTTCGTTTTTTTATTCAACTCGACGCCCAGGGTATTCGGGTTTAAAGGCGTGGGGATAAACGATTACTAATTTTTTTTTTTTTTTTTTTTTAGTTCGATGCTCAGGGTATTTTATTTTAAATGTTTGGTGGATAATTCCCTTAATCATCAATTATTATTTCTCGGAGGTTATTTTTTAATTTTTTTCCAATCATAAAGAGTTATTTAGTTTATAAAAATGAATAAATAATTTTTTTTTTTTTTAATAACTTTACAAATCTGCAACGTCGAAATTCATAGCCTATAAACCGCTCAATGTATATAGACCGTTTGTTTCTTGGTACGATTGTACGCCCTGAACACAGCTCACCGTCCCCACGAAGGAATATCGTATTCAACCCTGGCACGGTAGAGCATTGATCCCCCCACCCCTGCGGAATATCGTACGTACCTGAGCGCGGGAATCGGAACGATTTTTTTAGTTTTTTTTTTTTTTTTTTGGGGGGAGGAGATTGACCGAAATATGGGAAAGGGTAATTTGTGGTTTTGGTTTGATTACCTGGTGATAAATACTTTTTTTGGTTGGTGAGACCAAAAGTCGGACTCTGAAGTTACCCAAGTTACTGGAATAAGGTTCTTGGTTCAAGCGAAGTACAAAAAATGAAGTTAAATGTCTTCAAGTGAAAGTCTAAAATTTATGTATCGGTGGCTCTTACAGGTTATGGCTCCGTATTAGCAATTAAAAAGTTTGTACTTGTTTAAAAAAAAAAAAAAAAAAATACTCTCTTCGAGAAATTTTACGTAGATTATAGCGCTCTAAAATGGACTAATTTAAAATTTAATTTTTTTCTCATAAAAAAAAAAATTATTTTTGTAGTTTTACTTTAATAATAACTAAACTTTTGGACAAAAGGGGAAATTAAGTTGCGTAACTGAATTTAGATCTAATTTTATTACATTATTCTTGTCTGACATCCGACAAAAACTCAAAAATATACAAATTTCAAACAATATTTTTTTAGAAAATTAATGAAAAAATTTAAAAACTGCTAAAAAAAGAAATTTAAAGAGTCTAGCTGTACACTAAACAGAATTCATAATATTCAATGAAAAAAAAATGAAATTGAGAAAAGTTTGAAGCTTGTTTGTAAACTTTTATGGAAATTGCCTTAGAAATTGCAAAATTGACTTTTACTATGTTAATTTTTTAAGATTACGCGATAAAAAATAGTTTTGCACTGAAAACTTACTTTTTTACCTAAAGAAGCATAAAACATTTCTTTCTAATATGTCACCAGACAGAAATAAATTAAAAAAGATTTTTCTAAGTATTTTTTCAAATTTTCAAACAAATCAAAGTTATTATTTCTATCTGATCACTGTTATTTTTAAAATACCTACTTTTACATGATAAATTTGATTTAGATCAAAAAAAAAAATAATGATAATGAAATAAAATTTCTATGAATATTTTTTCGTAATTATTTATAGAAGCACAAACAAAAAACTTGTTACTATTGGATATTCAAAAGAGCAATTTAAAACAAATAATGGTTTTTTTTTTTTTTTTTCGATGCTTTGTTTATTTCAAAAGAACGGACCATTCAGCTTGATGACGTCAATCCGACGATGTGCAGTATTTTATTTTACGCTCGGTAACGCTTTTATTCCTTTAATAAAATTCACCGTAAAAATATATTTTATACTTCGCTTTGTAATTTTTTTTCTTTCTTAATCACCTCGCAGCTATGTCAAAGAGAAATGAAAAACATTCAGGGGGATAAAATTGTCGAGTTTAAATATCTCAGTAAATTTTCAAAAACTTGGGTTGCCAACTGCGGTGTTGAAATTGAAAATCTTGAAATGAAAGACCTTGGACAAAAATCTGCCACGAATAGAGTGACATTCAGGGTACTTTTGTCAACTAAAATGTCTTTAAAAGACTTTATTTATTATTTTAGCCTGCGGAAAAAAATTTGAAAATAACCTTTGCTACCTATCCGTATTTATAAATTATAATAAAAAAAATTTCTTCGACACACCAGCCGCGAATAAAAATTTGTATCAACAAACTAATACCAAAGTTCATTTTCTTCCATCGTAAAAAAGTTAAAATAACTAACTGTTGTAACTTTATTCGTGGCAGATTTTGAGCTAAGGTAATTTACGTTTTCTCAAGTCTATTATCAATTGATACTCTATAAAGTTTGTCCAATGTAAAAAATTGCAACTTCCGGTTTAGAAACTCGAGGTTGTTAGAAAATTCCATTACCCAAGGGGGTCCAAAGCAAACAAAGTAAGTGTAATGAGCACGACGTTTACGCGTGTAAACATTCCGGTGAAAGTTCGAACCGCTACTCCATCAGAGCCTTAAACTAACTACCATCTTGGAATCCAATCTCTTAGACTCTCGCCAGAGCGTGCATTTAATTTATAACCTATACTTATCTAACTTCTTTTATTTTATTCCCTAAAATCAGCTGTTTAAAATCCTACCTTTTTTACACTCTTTAAGAGATGAACCACTAAGCTCGTCAAGTTGGTAACGGCTCGAGCCAATCTTTATTTTCAGATAATTAACTCGGAAGTTTTACGAACGAGTACTCTCCTTACCCACCCTATATAGTTTGAAAAAAGTTTGACTATTGATTGTACTGTTTTATGTTCTTATATCATAATATTTTTCCTGTTCCTATATTACATAACCTACGTTTTGGGTATGTTTAACAACTTCGATCCAAATTAATCAACACTTGCAATTATATTTCAATAAAAAATGCGATTCTAAATCTGTGCGAAATTTTTAAGCTTCCTGTTACGAAGACACGCACGCACTTAGTTTTTTTTCTTGTTAAGCTTCCCCCTGGCTTTTTGAAAAATTAACATAAACCGTGGAAAAAGAAAAGTACTAAGTAGACCAGCGCTAAATGAAGAAAGGCAAAGGCATTTTTCTTTACCTTCCGCACTGGCGGCAAATGAAAGAGGAAGAAGAAGTAGAATAAAAAGCATGCAATTATCATCATCTGAAGTTTGAGTCCAAATTGACCCACTTTTTTTTTTTTTTTTTTTTTTTTCTTTTGGCTACCGTGGTTTACATACCTTTAAAAAAGAGAATTTTGTTGTTTGTGTTTAATTATACCCAGAGTTTTATAACCCATTAGTTGGTTTTAATTGAAATGGACGGGATTTTTTGTTAATGAAACGGTTGAGATTTAGTTTATGCGTAATTTTTTGAATAAAAGTGCTTTTTTGGAAAACTTCTCGAACCCATCACGCTTGAAAAGTTCTGAGATCTCGTTTTTTCTCGATTTTATATACATTTTGTAAGAAAAGTTTTTTTAGACTTCGCTCCGAAAAATTTACAACTATTACGACTAAATTACTTCAAAAGTTTCAAAAAAATTTAAAATTATCTCCCAAACAAAGAGGCAAAATTTGGATCGCGTCAAAAATCAATTACGGCGGTGGTATGGTGGTGGGGGGGAGACAAAGATGATCATCCGTCCCTGTAGGAATCCCATGGGGTTCACCCCTGCAACTGCGACTCCCGCAGGTCACCATATGCTACTGCTCCTGCTGTGGCACCCCTGCACTGTAGCCCTAGCCGCATAATGGGGAAAGTGTATACCCGAAAAATTATCTCGTGAAAAATTAAGCAACCTTACGGGGAAAATATAAATTTTGATTTATCCAACAGTGTTAATGCACTTGTATAATTATTATTTTAAAAAAAAATCATAGCATTTAATAATCAAAATAACAATATTGTACTCTCATAGAAGCTAACATCGCTGGGTTCGTCATTAAATGATGATTTTTTTTTTTCGCGACAAACAAGTGGTGAAAAATGTTGTTCAAATCATAGTTAGTTTTTCAAATAAAAATCTCCTTTCGGCTGCGTGATTCGATTGGCGCGGGCGAGTCATCGACCGGAAGTAAAATTTCTATTGACCGTCGCCCCCTTCCTGTTTACATTTTTCATTTATACCTCTATTTTATTTGTTTTTGTGAATGTTTGATCGGCGGATAGACATTGGTGCGTGCGTGTAGATCAAAGGATACCACCGCTTAATTATTTTAATTTTATGATAACTCACGACACTTACAAGATGCAAGTAATTACTTCAAAAGTTGTATCTCCGTGCTTCGTTCATCAATCAAAAGGTAAAATAAAAAAAAATCCGATTAAATGCACGCCAGAGAAAAAAAAAGAAAAAAAAGCTCATGAAATTTAAATAAGTTGGCCCTATCTGTTGTTTTCCACAGCCCCAGGGCTTTGGCTCAGATCCATCATATAGTCAAACAATTTGACGAGCTGTCGGATAAATTTTCGTGCTCGCTTCTTGGTGTAGTATAGCGTGTCTGGGATATTATACTAACTTCTTCCTTACACGTTGTTATTACAGTCTGGGTTCCTTCGCGAGCCGAGGTTATTTACGACCGAGGAAATATTTCCTAAATGTTTAGACGATGTTTACGCTCAATGATTTATTGAATTTTTGCTATAAATATTCTGATGCAAAAAGTTGTAATCAATTTTTAACTTTTTTAGTTTGGAAATACGCGCCCTTTTTTTAAACAGGATTACAAACTTTTCTTTAGTAGATAAATTAAAAATGTTGATATTAAAACTCAAAAAGTAAGCGGGAGGCTTTAAAAAAACTTCTTCAAAATTAAAAGTAACCATCCCATTAAAAACTCTGCCTCGAAATTATTAAGAAACGACATTAAAAAAGCACTGCAGTCAGCTCGTTAGGGTGGCAGCCGTGAGTGACAGCCAGCGCCAAGTTAAAACCCAAGACAACAACAAAGAAATTTCAGGATGGTCAAATTGAAATACAGATTTTTGTGGCTTCATCATCAGGCCAGACTTAAAATCTCATCTTTTTTTTTTTTTTTTCAGCCTGAATGAATTTTTTCTGCTGTATTTGACGAATTATTTTGTAAACTCTAGAATTATCAAGAGGTATATCATCTTTATGCGAAATATTTTTGATTTCAAGGTTAGGTTTTCTTACCGAAGATAATCACACTTATGGGTTATTTAGTCACTTTGAATAGTTTATAATTATCAAGAAGAAATAAACTTTATACAAGAAGTTTGTGGTTTTGAGGTTAGGCTACTTTTTCTATAATCATTATCGAAATTACAGCTTATATGGTTTTGTTTTTAAATAAATTTTATTCATTAATAAATAAAAATTAACGTCTTTTCAGTCAGTTTGAGCATTCCCAAAAATTTATTTTAAGTAAAGTAAAAAAAATTCATCAAAGTAAATATTAAAACTCGAGTTTGACGATTTATTAAAATATCGAAAAAAAACTTATATATTTATAAGAATATTCAAATGTATGAAAAGGATGGAAGGTTCATGAAAGTCAGTCTCCAGTGGACCACCACAACAATACCCTTTGGATGGTAAAAAGATCATAACATCCATCCCACCCCATAATAATTTCCCCTTCCTTGGGAGGCGAGGTCCCAGTCTCCCACTAATGAATTCCGCAATTTGTGTCAACCTAACAAGATCCTTCACTTAGACTTGAATTTTCATACAATTATGAAGAGTGGGACTCTCGGGTACCCTTTTCAAGTGCTATTTACACATTTACATTTTTACGTTAGCAATTCAATGCGTTGGTTAAATCACTAATGCAAATGTGAGAGTTGAAATATTACATTGAAAATAAAATAAATTTATGTTACATGAATTATTCATTTAACGCGTTGTGCGCATCTGTCGAAAAAAAAAAAATATTGAAAACGAGTACAGATAAAAAAAACTAGAACTTGAAGACTTAATTTTTTACAGAAAAAACTGACCAAACATAAAATTGTGAGTTTATTTAGGATAAGCAATTTATATATTAATAAAATATTTTTTCTATGTTTAGTTTTTGGCGGAAATTTCCAGCAGCACCGTTCAGCGAGATTATCATTTCCTTCAGTCTCAGCATCATTACCGTAATTACCAGAAAATGCAATTTCGCTGCCGAGGTTTTGGCTAAAGGGATGTAATCTCATTCCAAGTTGATTAATCCTGTTGAAACTTTGTGGCCGATCCGAATTGACGAAGCTCCATTCAGCATTCTTCCTTTTTACATCAAATTTTAAACTTACTTTTCTTAATTCATTTATAAGCTTGAGATGCTAAACTTTGACGTCATAAGTAACGGAGTAAACTTTTCAAGGTGAGGGGTTTGTTTTTGTTTTATCCATTGCTTTGAAGTTTATCTAAATGGAAAATTACCTACCTTCCTTATCTACTTAATTTTCTTTCTTTATAAAGAGTACATCCAGGAGGTTTTTCATTAAATAATGCAGCTTATTTCAAAAGAAAAAATTATTTTCGTTTATGATTTAAAAAAATTTTTACCAAGAGATATTTCAAAAGTTTATGGATTCAAACCTTAGTTTAAGATGTCGGATACAGAACCACCTTACAAGTAAATTTCCAAAAATGTTTAAAAAAACTATTGAAATAACTTTATGATTAATTGTTACGAAAATTTATTTTATAATGGTTGAATCTAAATTTTAAGATAAAAAATTTAAATATGACGGATGGTAAATGACAACGATAAAGAATGAGATATCAAAAATATTTTTGAAATAAATTCCCAAAACCAAACTGTTTTTTGATTTGATAAAAGTCATGTAATTTTAACGGTTTCGACGATAATTTTTTTTTATCAAAAATTAACAATAAATTTATTAAAATTATTAAACAATGATTTTAGATCTTCGATACTTCGTCAAGCACCAGCTGAGGTTTTCTAGAGTTCCATTGGAAGCAGGACACTGCAAGTCAAGAATATCACAGAACATTGGAAACAAGTCGACGTTTTCGAAAGCCGGAACTTTGCATCTGGGAACGAAGGCAGGACCAACTCCGAAAAAAAATGCACGCATTTCCGGTTCGTCGTTGTCGTATCCGTGAACACCAAACTCTGAATTCTCGTCGACTAAACAAATACCATCAAATGTTACGCTATCATTAAAAAAAAAAAAAAACTATTCTTTAAAAATTGTTTATTGTACTTTTGATGTTGAATTCCTTCTCGAAGCGTGAAAATTTTTTCTCAATACTTTTAAAGGCGTACCCAACCTTGGCTACAATCAGTATCGGCCCTATCCTAGGATTGTCAGAATAGTGGTACTTCGCTGGAACATGTTCTTTGAGATAGACAATGAAGTTGTTTTCTGTCCTGGACACTTGTTTCAACTTGTCGTAAATCAAATTCGCCTTGCCTAAAATAAATTTCAACCTTACTATTTGGATATTCAACTCTGTCAACCGTTACCTTCGCGTGGATAAATCATCATCATGGGACTAGATCCAGAAGCTGTGTAGTCCTCGGAGTCGATGAACTTGTCGACGTCGATTATTCCGTCCAGAGTGACGGTTGACATTCCGTGGTCACTCAAGTGCACAACGTTGAGATTATCCAAAGACCTTTCTCGTATTTGATCGTGCAGGTACTTGGTGAGGTCGTCTACTTTTTTTAGAACCTCGTTGAACCGGTCGTTGTTGATGCCAACTGCGTGCGAGGTGTAGTCAGGCTCTTCGATGTAGAGCATTCCGAGGTTGATGGGAGTTGTCGGGTGATCGAACCAAGACATCATAAGATCAACTTTCTCTTTCCAGGTTATGGATTTCGTGTAAGGCTGTTAATTGATAATTCAGAATTAATCCAATCAGAGCTTTGTTACAACGGTACGATCTTGTGTGATTGGCTGATGCATTTGACCTAACCTATCAACTCTACTCTAATCACAACTCGCAAGTTTAAAGTTTATTTAAGTAAAATCAACAGCGAAATTAAGTTAGACTAAGGCTCGAGATACGCACGCTAAATTTTAATTAACACAATTTTAATGAAATATTCTAGTCTCTTAGAAACTTTGTATTGAAACAATATAAACTATAAAATAATAGTTTTATAGATTTTTACAAACTTTAACAAAAGTAACATTAGTCCCTCCGTATTCGAATTCCGAACCAGACCACAAAGTACCACTGTGTCTGCCTTGTCCAGCCTTCTCATTGACGGTCTGCAAATTTAAATTTCAAACTCGTATTTCATCCATTTACAAAATTATCAATTAAATCAATGACAACAAACCCATATTGGCAAAATATTATCGTTGTAATGGTACAATTCACTCGAGTACTTGTAAGTCTTGTTGGATCTCGGATCGTAAAACGATTTATCAACCACACCGTGCGTCTCGCAGTACAATCCAGTCGCGATTGAAAAATGATTGGGTAAGGTTTTGGTTACGAAGACGCTTTTGATGTAGTCCGTGGTCGCGCCATTACTTTTTAAATTTTTTAAAAACGGAGTTATGCCTCTTTCGAAGTAATCGTGTCTGTGAAAATCATTATAGTTTACTTACAAAACGAGAGAAAAAAAATTGCCGACTAAAGTACTCACCTGAATCCATCGTAAGAAACAATCAATAGCTTTGGCAGGCCTTTTGAAACCGTAGGATTCGGCTTGGCACTTTTGAAAATTGTTATGAACAATAATGTGTAAATTAAAAAACCCATTTTACGTAATAACAAATAAAAACCATTGTTCTTAGACCACGACGATGTTCTCTGCTAGATTGGCATAGTCGTCAGTGTACCAACAGCCAAAAAAAAAAGAAAAATAAATAATCATAAAAAGTAATTACTTGTGAATACGAATGATTCAATTAAAATTTAGCTAGACTCAAGCGTGAATAAGTGAGAACTAATTAATAGGTCGCGATAAACTCGTCTTAGAGTGAATATTTTTACAATTTTAATCATGTCGTTTGTAAAAAGACGTTTGGTTGATAATGAGCAGGATGTGTGAATGAACTCTTCAAAACTGCGGTCTACGTAACTTGATAACGCACTATCATTGAGTAGAAAGTATTTAAAAAAGTAATATTTACGGCGATTGGTTTTTAAAAAAGGAATCTAAATACAAAATTATACGCTAAGTATGATCTTTAAAAAATACTTTTAAAAAAGTAATATTTACGGTGACTGGTTTTTTTAAAAGAAGTCTAAATAAAAAGTTATACGCTAAATATAATAATCTTTTTTTGAAAATGAATTAATGAAAGAAGTGAAATCAAAAAATTTATTACGAACGACTTGAGGCCGAATTACTTATTATTTAAAAATAATTTCTCTTCTAAAAAATGATCATATTATGTTGAATCACCTTCAATATACGTAAAGTTAACAATTTTTTAATTATAGCACATACATGGGAAAACACATGCAAATTGCACATAATTCAAACACTTTTTGAAATTAAAATATGTTGTAATTAAGTTAGAAATCAACTAAATCACAATGTATGGCTACACTTGACCTGTAAAAATTTAATATTCTTTGAACTAAATTATCTCGAAAAAAATCATTGATACCTGTATTTTTTAAATTATATTTCGAATGCTCAGTGTGTTTCTTAACAACATATATTTTAATTTTTAATTTTAAAAAGTGTTTTAGTTGTGTGCAATTTGCATGTGTTTTCCCATGTATGTGCTATAATTGAAAAATTGTTAACTTTACGTATTTTGAAGGTGATTCAACATAATATGATCATTTTTTAGAAGAGAAATTATTTTTAAATAATAAGTAATTCGGCCTCAAGTCGTCCGTAATAAATTTTTTGATTTCACTTCTTTCATTAATTCATTTTCAAAAAAAGATTATTATATTTAGCGTATAACTTTTTATTTAGACTCCTTTTAAAAAAACCAATCGCCGTAAATATTACTTTTTTAAAAGTATTTTTTAAAGATCATACTTAGCGTATAATTTTTTATTTAGATTCCTTTTTTAAAAACCAATCGCCGTAAATATTACTTTTTTAAAAGTATTTTTTAAAGATCATACTTAGCGTATAATTTTTTATTTAGATTCCTTTTTTAAAAACCAATCGCCGTAAATATTACTTTTTTAAAAGTATTTTTTAAAGATTTTATTGCGTAAATTCGGTAAATATTTAAATGTATTTCCTTTTTGTCCACGAGTTCAAAAAACCAAACTCCATAAATAAATCATTAATATTGTTGAAATATGTCTTAATAAATTATTTCACGAACTTAACAAATTCTAAATAATTTAACAATAACTAAGATATATTCAATTATTCTGATGTACCTGGACATAAACCAGAACCTATAAAAGTCCAAGGGAAATCAATTTTATATGTAAAAAAAAAAAATTCAATTTAGTATTTACCTATTTTTTAAATGTACATTGCATAACTTTATTTTAATGTAAATTTACATTGAAATGTAGCAAATACTCATTTGTAATCTTAAAATGATTAAAAAAAAGATAAAAATTTTCAATGATTGGTTCATGTTAATTTAGATATATCTAGTTCTTCTGTTTAAAATTACTTTTATATAATTTTATCATTATCCAGAACCCATAAAAATCATAGACATAATTTATTGTTATGAACTACTTTTGGGAGTTTACAAGTTGGGAACAGCAATAAAAAAAACTACAAGTTGGGAACAAGTTGAATTCGTTTTGCATACATAATAGATGGACAAACTAAATCCACTTTAAAAATAATGGAGCAAATGCTCATCCGTACTTTAAAAATCCATGCCAAATAGAATTCATAATTTTTGGTCCACTGGATACCTAGACCCAAAACTATCTATTTCTGATGTACTTTTTAATTCTTGTAAAAAAAAATTAACCAATTTTAAAATTTAAAATCACTTTGGCCGCATAACTTAAGGTTGCTTACAGAAAACAAAAAAGATAAAAATTTTTAATAATTGATTCATGTTGACTTGGATAAATCTAGTTCTTTAGGTTTAAATTTCTTTTATATAAATTTTATCATTAGTCAGAACACATAAAAATCATAGACATAATTTACTGTTATGAAGTACTTTTGAATTCATTTTGCATACATAATTGATGGACAAACTAAATCCACTTTGAAAATAATGAAGCAAACGCTCATCCGTACTTTAAAAATCCATGCCAAATAGAATTCATAATTTCTGGTCCACTGGATACCTAGACCCAAAACTATCTATTTCTTTTGTACTTCTTAATTAACCAATTTTAAAATGTAAAATCACTTTGGCCGCATAACTTAAGCTTGCATACAGACAACAAAAAAGATAAAAATTTTTAATAATTGATTCATGTTGACTTAAATATACTTATCATTAACACCCTGAGTGAATGTAACAGTTACAATCAAAATTAAAATTCATTGTCAGACATCAAGTTTATTTTAGAAAAAAGGTGGGATTACAAAACTTTCAGACATCAAGTTTATTTTTGAAAAAGGGTAGGATTACAAAACTTTAACAGTTCAAGTGTATTGGCTCAGAGCATATACATTTCTATGATGATTCTATGAAATTAAGCGATAATGCGTATGACAATGACATTATGTGCTGCAATTGCACCTTTTGCAATTTGCAAGTTGGGTGGATTATAAAAAAGTAATTTGCAAGTTCAACCTGACACACACACACACACAAACACACTCATTCAGAAAAAACTTTATTTTTAATATTGCCAATATGCACCTCCAGCCATCAGGTCCCCAACACAACCACAGCACAATTATTATCAACTCACAGGGCACACTACAATAATTGAAAAATCTTTGATGATGATCATAGAAAGACTGTAGAGATTATTTATATTTCATACTCTTTTATTGAAATTAAACAAATTAATAATTATAAATTCTACCACTTATTTAATATATAATGAAAATAAGGGTCTTCAGTACTGTTTTTTCTATGACAATCAATTATTTATAAAAAAGTTACTGCTCATAACATATTACAAGCTGCTCTGCTCAGCGGCTCCGCAGTCAGCTGTAGTCAGCTCATGAGTCAGCTGTAGGGAGCTGCTAATTGATACAGCGCCACCAGTCGCCTCATGGCTACAGGCTCGGGCCTACATGCCCCCGTCTGCCGCTGTAGGTAAGCAGTAAGAGTGAGACAGCAAAAATAGACACGCCCACTGCATACGTCACGTTCGGTTAAGTCTACAGAGAGCGCAGGCAGAGAGACCGGATGCTCGAAACTGAAATCGAATTCCCCTGACTACCGTGAGCCAAAGGAAATCAGCGTTTCGAAAAATGAAACGTTCATAACTTTTCAATGCGGGCTTTGTTCGAGATAATTTTTTTTTTAAATTACTCAGGGGATCATCAGCTACGCGCGGGATGTATAATATAAATTAAATAATCATCCTAAAATAGTTTTTCTTTGAAGCGTCCTAACCTATAACCAAAAATCAAAGTATATAAAGCCCTGCAGGCTTTCACGGCAGTCGGTTTAAAAAAAACCAAATCGCCGTTAAAGCCCGATTGGGCTTTAGGATATTCGAGTGCACTACTTTTATTGTAAAATTAAATTTTTTTTTTTATTTATTCTGAGCATCGATTTTTTATTAAAAGTTGAGGTGAGGATAAATAAATTTACTCTTAAATAAAATAGGTTTATATATGAAAGTTTAATACAAACTTTAAATTTTTTAACAAATTCAATATGAATTAATGCATCAGACAATTTGAGTGATCAAATTTTATAATCAAGATTTTCATTGTATTAATTTTTTTAGTATGATTCTTGATTCTGACGCCCCGGTGTGAGCTCTCGATGGAGTTACCAAAGATTAGGCAAATCTCAAATGACCTGTAATGAAAATTGTTTTAAGTAATATTAATAAAAATAAAAATAAATTGAATAAATATTATTTTAACTAAAAATAAAATAATTAATTTTGGAATAATGAATAAATGAACAATTAAAAAAATTTTAGTCACCGAAACGCATAAAAAATTATTCTTGATCAAATAAGAACTCTATTATATTTTTTTTTAGTTTCTTTGTGATGATGAAATTTAATTTTTGTTTCTTTTAATGGTACCGCTCAAAACTCAGACAACTAAATGAGAAAAAAAATTCAAAGTTTTATTACAACTAAACTTTTTAAGGTCCCATTCTCATCTTTGTAAACTCGAATGTTTTAAAAAGTTCACGATGCTTTATTCTGGATGCAC
This sequence comes from Encarsia formosa, assembly GCA_038277355.1. Classification (NCBI taxonomy): domain Eukaryota; kingdom Metazoa; phylum Arthropoda; class Insecta; order Hymenoptera; family Aphelinidae; genus Encarsia; species Encarsia formosa. The sequence goes on along the minus strand of CM076185.1, from coordinate 1,339,988 downwards.
TGTTACTGGAAAATACCAGAAATTATCGTCACCAAGAGAAGCGACAGTCCGGTCGTTGGGTGCGAGGCGCCTCCGGCTTTGCGTCTCAGAATCGCCGCTATATTGTTACCTGTAAACGATATAAATAATTTATTTATGAGTCAAAATTTTTTTTAATGTTCAGAAATTTTAATTTTTTGATATTTTGGCTATTAAATAGATAACCCAGTTAACACTTCTTACAGAGCAATAATAGGTAAAATTAAACAATAACTACACGACTCTTAAGTTTATTTTATTAAAAAAGATATTATTATACTTGTAGCTCGAAAAGATAAAAGTCGTATGACGTAATACGCACGAAAAGAAGTAAGACGAAGGGTAATTTTCTAAAAAGCCCTTGGGACTCTAGTTTGAACTTTTCATCTGCGCGTTGCTATTTCAGGAATAAAGAAGCTTGACGGATTGTCTTTTCTCTCGCATGATCGAGGATCTTTTTGATAACTTCGGCCTCTTTTGCTTATTCATAAGGCTCGCGGATCGTGTCTGACGAAAAATAAGCTCTTCATCAGTCAAAACGTCAATATTAAATTCAATAATATATTCTAAAGCTTTAAAAATAGGAACGGTGGAATTGGAATTTTCAATCACTAGAGCAGACGAGAAATTTTACATAGGTGCTAATGCGATTACCAGACGATTGTCGAACTTTGAGTTTAACTCGACCGAGTTTCAACTCTAAAGCTCTTTGTCTTTGAAACGGGATTTTACGATTATTTATTTATTCTTTTCTTGTTTCAAGGGATTCTCGGTCTTTTTTCAATTGAACAAGGTTTTTTTCAAACTATGATTTAAAAAGAAAAATTATTTTAATAGTCTGAATGGTGAAAAAATGTATTCCTTCGTTCAGATTTGTTGCAAGACCAAAAAAATTTATTTCGAGGTACTTTAATTTCGATGTATTATAAAGCAATTTTAATTTTTCGTCTTTTTTAAAGAGTTATGACGAAAATTAATTACTTACAACTTATGAATTAGATAAATAAGATACTTACTTCCTCATTTAAATTATATTTTTATCTGAAAGTTGATTTTTAATGGATTTTAAGATTTTTTTGAAAATTTTCATTATTGACGTCATCAGTACCATTTTACATTGGAATTACGATTGTATTACCACTAATTTTTTATAATAAATTTTGTTTAATCTTTATTAATTTTTTATATATTATTTTATTTAAATTTACTAATTAAATTATTTTCATATTTAAGTATTTATAAATGTGAAAGCTTTTTATATTTTATTATTCAAATTAATCCTATCATAGATCATGTTGGAAAAAGGAGTATCTTATAAAAATTTTTAAAATTGAAATTATTTATATTTAATTATAACATTAAAAATTTTACATTTCAGATTTATTTTATTTTGCCTATAAATACTGAAATAAAAAAATTAAAAAATCTTAATTATAATAATTAATAAATAAGGGTAAAAAATACAGCTGTAGGAATGAAAAACTAAAGTTACAAAAAAAGTCGACAATAAGTTTTTTAATTAAAAATACCCTCCATAAAAAACTCTTTGTAATTGTAATTCTTTCCATAATGTACTGGATCGAACAAGTTTTACCATGACACCGGCTTTAATTATCAACCAGCCGAACTTTCGATTTTGTCCGGTAAAATTCCCGTGGTAGGTAGGTGCACCAAGTGTACGAGCCAAACTTTGTTTTTCCCTAAATTACTCTCGTTTTAGAGCGCCCAACTTCTTTTTTTTTACGTACTGCCCCCTGTGTTTACTCGATAATTAGCAGCTGCTGGAGTTTGTTGACAGGCTCGTAAAATTTTTATCCCAAACTTATTCTTTTTTCCCGTCTAAAAAAGAACCAAAATTATTGGGAAAAAAATGTTTTAATTTACGGTGCGCGACGCGACATCGAAAACCGCTAATTGAAAATGGATTCCCGGCCGCGCGCTGTGATATTTCAATAACCGCGCTAACCGAAATATTTATTTATCCGGCTCGTAATATTTAATTAAATTTTTCCGAAAAACTCGGTTACTTTTTAGCGTGTTTATTTAAATTTACGGGTATCGCGGGCTTATGACTTTTCACGCGGTGTATGTAGTATGTACATAGATGGTAAAATTGTAAATCAAGTTTTCCGCACTGTTCATGCGAGTTCGCAAAGTAGTTTTGAAATACTCGGGCTCTTAGCTGGCCGTACGTAATTTCTTTAAAGTTGGCAACGCCAATTTGAGCTGGGTAATTTTCAAGAGTTAGCACGACGTACCACTTTGCTGGAACTTAAATTGAACAAAATATTAAATTTAAGTTTACAAGTGTATGGTTTACGCTACTTGAACAATTAACCGGAAGGTTCCTCTCTTTTTTTTTTCTTTTCAAAAAATGAAAAGAATCAAATTTAAACTTTGGATTAAAGTTTTTTTTTTAAATTCATCGCGAATTATCTGATTTGAAAAACTAGTCTTTTAGTTTAAAATAATCTGATTTCTACTAAGAAAAAACTATAATTCTTTCTCTTATGAAATTGTGAATTTCATTATAAAAATTATTTAAGATATTGTTGATGGTTCATTAAGATACAGTATCTACCAACATTGAAAATTTCCAATTCGATGAAATTGATGAATAAAATGCAACGAACAATATCCACAGTAAAGCGAGGTTTCGACGTAAACGTTGCCAAACCGAGCGAGATTAAACGCGCGTCTTCCTTGTGATTACCAAGTAAAGATGCACGATGCATTAAACGCTTTGTGCGGTGCATTTGAACTGCTCGTTTTATGCCCTTGCTTTTTTATGTGTACCAGTGTTGCCGAACCTTTGAAGTATTGACGGGACCAAAGGGAGCAAAGTTACTTTTTTGCCCTGGGAATAAAAGCACGGAATTTGAGTACATTTTTTTTTATGTTTGTTAAATTTTACGAGAGAGGGAAGTTTTATTATTCGGATCAAGTTTTTTAACAATCCGGCTGCTTTATTACTTCTGAGACTGTGGTTACTTTTTTATTTATACGTGTAAGATTTTGGATATTTCTTTTATTTCGAGCGAGGTGTTTAAAAAATGACTAATAAAAAAAAATTATTTATTTATATTGTAAAATAACTATGTTTCTGAATAATTTAAAAGTTTTAGTCAACCTTAACCTGAAATTTTGTACTCTCTAAATGTTCAAAACTTCTCAGAAAATAAAATAAATCCATAAATTCGACAAGCTTGAAATTTAGAAAATTCTTAATAAAATCCCTCAAGAAAGTAACTTTACTCAAGGACACATCTTAATCGTGTGTCATATTTTTTACCTTTTACTACACAACATGGAGCTTTCATCTAAGTGATCGATTACTTCAACTCAGTAAAAGATGCAGTTACTCATAAGACCTGTCTTCAAGTAGTTTCAAAGGTAAGACGAACGTTTTTCATGTCAGTTCAAATATTTAATATACATAAGCCGTTCGCTGCAATAACGACCAAAGTCAACTTGAGTCGTTTTTCAATACAAAATTATCCCTACCAATTTTTATGAAAATATATTTAAAAATGAAATATTGAAAAATCGTGTTCTTGGACTTAGGTCGTCCTTGCAGCGAGCGGCTCATGTGTAATTAAAAAATTATCAAAAAAATATTTTGCTTTTTTCAATTAATTTCTCTTAATTTTCAGTAATTTATTTCCTACAACGTGATATTCTCAGATTTATCCTTTACTTCATAAAACTATGAACTTATTTCTCAGAATAAAAACAGTAATTCTTAGGCTTTTGAATTCTTAAAATTTTATTGATGTTTTAAAAACTTAAAGTAAGGTTCTAAAAATTTAATGAATTTTCCTGGTCCTCGAAAATTATCAGAGCTTTTTAAATTCACCCTGTGACATCTAAGTAAAAATTCTGAAAAAAGTCCCAACGTTTCAATCCTACATAAGACGCGCGAATAAAAACTCGAATCGTTTTGAATACCAAATTCTAAGAATTTTCTTTTGGCCGTACTCTTCCAGGAATTGTAAGCACCCGGGCCACTAATTACGATTGCCGACATCAAAGAATATATCTACTCCAATTTCGGTCACGTTTTCTTTTTTCCTTTGATGTTTTAATCACAAGTTTCTCCGCTGGGTAGTTTTTTTCCCCGACCTTGGTCCTAATTACCGATCGATAACAAGATTTATCTTTTTTTGTTGAAGGAGTTCCTTTCATCCGATTCCTTTGGCTTCCGTTTTTAATTTTATTTCCCGCGCGCTTGACTTAATACCGTCACCGAGAAATTAAATTGAGCGGAAACGCCGAGTTTCTCAGAAAACATCCGTGGAGAGGTACTTTTACCGGGAAGAAGAGTTCAAGCTCCACAAATCTCCTTTGGCGGACATTTTAAAATTTATTTAATGATCGATATACTCTCATCTTTAATTTTCTTATTTCCAGGGACCGGGTAATAACAAAACTTTTGTTATGTTATGTTATTTTTTAAATACCATAACGAAACAGACTTTTGTTATGTTATTTTTTAAAATACCATAACAAAATTGACTTTTGTTATGTTATTTTTAAAAATAACATAACAAATTAGACTTTTGTTATTTTATTTTTGAAAATAACATAACAAAATAGACTTCTGTTACGGTATAACAAAATTAACAAAAGTCAAAAGTGCTGGTAAAAATTATTAAAATATTTTTTCCAACTTCTTTTTTGCTCTAGAGATTACTAAATCGACTTTAGAAGTACGAAAAAGTAAAGTAACAAAATTGACTTTTGTTATGTTACAAAAAAAAATAACAAAATTCAAAAGTGTTACTTAAAAATAGCCACAGGACTTTTAAACACAATAACTAAAAAAAAAAATAAAAAAATAAAAAAAGAAAAACAACAGTAAAAACAAAAAACAAAATTGAAAATTGCTTTAAAAAAATGTAAAAATACATTTTTTCAACTCCTTTTTTGCATCAAATTTCGATGTAGCCATGAAAAGTTTAAAAAATATCAAAATACGTTTATTTTTTTTAATATTATTAAAAAAATAACAAAACTAAAATTAAAATAAAAAATCATTTAAATAAATGGATAAATTTTTTTTTAACTTAAAATTGAGAAAAAAAAATTAAAAGTTAAAAATTGTTTTTAAATGAAGTATAAAAAAGACATAATTATATAGGATAAAAATTATCATTTCCCCGACAGTCATTCCCCCGAATCATCAATCCTACGAAAAATCCCCCGAAAACTTTTTCTCCCGATAGTCAATCCCCCGGAAACTGAGTCGCAGGAACTGCATGAACGAAAAAAAAATATTTTGAAAGCAATTAATAAAAAACCAAATTAAATTTTAATTTAGAGCAAAAAAGAAGTTGGAAAAAATATTTTAATAATTTTTACCAGCAGTTTTGACTTTTGTTACTTTTGTTATACCGTAACAGAAGTCTATTTTGTTATGTTATTTTCAAAAATAACATAACAAAAGTCGATTTTGTTATGTTATTTTTAAAAATAACATAACAAAAGTCAATTTTGTTATTTGTCCAATAACAAAATTATAACATAACAAAAGTAACAAAACATTTTGTTATTACCCGGTCCCTGCTTATTTCTCGAGATGGGACACGAGAGAAAAGAAAAATTCAAGATGAGAGGTATTTTCGAGTTTTTTTTCTAAAACTTTAACTCAAAAATCAGCTGTTGATGCTACATTGCTTGTATTGCGTTTCAAATATTTTTATAAAATAAATATTTAATTTTGTAGCTGTATATGTATACGTGCGACCATTAATTAGCGTATTGATTTATGATAATTTATGATAAAATTAATTCAACGTACCAGCCGCAGATAAAATAACGAATTCCAGCTTTTTATTTTGGTCACGTTGTTTTTTTAATGGATCCTTATCCCTGCTTATTAATTTTAATTTTAATTCTCTGACGCAAACGATTTTTTATTCTTTATTTAATCATCTCCATAACGTGCTTCTAATAACGATGCTTTTATAAAAAACTGTACCATAAATTGTAAAATTTTTCATGTAACTGCGAATCCCACGTATTATGTAAACGAGACATTTTTTAAATTCCGATATTAATTATTTTTATAACGATTGCCATTAGTTGTGTGTAATATTTAAAAGTAAATTAAATGAATGATACAGAAAACTAAAACTCTTGGTTTATGTAAACAGCAAAACATTGTCAACTCGACCAGCCATGAGATCATTCTCAGACTAACAGAAAAATTTTATTTTATGGCACTAGTGTAAAAAAAAAAATATTTTTTGACTTTCTTCAAGCTACTAGTTCATAAAAGTACACTTTGTGCTCTCTTGAACAGTCTGGGAAGACTACAGCATCATCAGGGGTTTCATGGTATACTAGCCTTCTGTCACAAATACAACGATGGAATCAGCTATGGTATTGGATGCGCTGCAGGTGTAGTTTCCAGTGTCCGACTCCTCTGCATAAGCAATGGAAAGCCGGCTCTGAGTCGGTCCAGGTTCGGTTTGCACGGTCACGGTACCTCGGTCGTTGTCGTAGTTCATCATACGGTTGTTGTGGTACCAGAACACGTACTGAGGTGGCGTTGGACTCTGTAACATGTAAAAAAATTTTTCGTCTTTTTGAGGTTAGGTTACCTTTTCCATAAGTACAGATATAGTCATATAGGCACGAAAAAACCGTGCGTAATAATTTCACTTAAGATTTAAATTTTTCTGAATTTGCGTCAGACTTGATGACGTCACAATCATAATCAACATAACCACAAAATGCGTGAACTGAAATTACAGCTTATCGATTGAAATCTGTTGTTTCCCTTTCATAATATTAATTTGAACCGTAAATGAGGGTTGTTTGTTTGTTTTGATTGTACGCAGTAAAATTAAAATTAAAATTTTATATTTACTGTTTCTTAATAACACAGAGTGCGCTAAAGAAATTGTTTACACAATCTCGGATAAAATCAAATTTTTCCAACCTACATTCAATTTTGTTATTTAAACCAAACAAGTGGGTCGATACATAAAGCTCGAAAAGAGTTCAAAAAGCCGATTGATTAATTCGCAAATCACCGGGAGCTTAGCTGGTCAAGGAAGCTGGGGAGAAAAGGGAAATGACCAAATCGATTTTATCGAACGTAAATGTGTTATACCGAGATCGCGTTTCCACTTTCTCATGTCCAACGCCTCTGGCTGGCCGAATTTTTCAAAACTTTTTATTTTTCCTATACACGGAGAAGGAGATACACTATGAAACATAATTCATGCACGGTGTTTTCCAGTGTACGCAGTTGACGCATGCTTTTTTCTCGGTTACTCAAGTTCTGCTGAATCTCTAACCTCGAAACTTTAAAAGCGTATAAATATAAATATCAAGTTTGTAATCATAATTGAAGTTTATAAATTTGTTAGGAAAGATAGCAACAACATTTCAAAGTAAGAATCGTACAAAATTTTAAGAGTAAAACTTTGAAAAACTGGATACATGGGTGTTCTGAGCGCCGTCGTCTGCTCTATCGAAATTATCTCTCTAAAAATTTTGCACTGGAAAACACGGTGCATGCACTTGGAAATACGACTGTAACTTAAGGAATCACGCTGTACCACGCATCGTCTAAAACGGTGGCGCTGTACACTAAGTTTCATGGTGTACTTCCTTCTCCGTGTAGTTTCAACGCGCATTGCTTTGTTTCTTCCCTGCAAATAATGAATGCAAGGTATTTTTCATAATTATTTAAACAATTATAAATTTGAAGTATCTCTTCTTTCTTTTTCTGTCAAACGTTTCAAAAAAATGAATATTTAAATAAATCGCTAACCTTGCAGTTTCCAAGGGCCGACGCAGCGGCATTTAAAAGCGCTTCCAAGTCTCGTGCGTGGAACAAAGGGGTGAGCGGCCTGAATAATTCATAAATCCAACACGCGCCCTCGTTAAAGGAGATCTCACCTTTCGTCTTTGAGATACTTCATCTCAAATTGATACTACGTCCTAAAATAGTAACAGTGTTAAATTAAGCTTTGTGATAACTTATCTGGCTCGCTACCCCGCCATTGTCTTGCGGCAACTACTTTGGATATTTATCGACTGAGCGATCGAATGATTGCGTTCGATTGTTTTAAGTGTATTGGTATTGAGTTAATTTGGTTTTAATAATCGGACTGTAGACGGCAAAGGTTTTGGAAAAAAATACTGGGACATAACAAATGTAAAATGTCAATTAGCGCTAGAATATTATTAATGTGAAATTGTAAAAAATATATATTCCAGATTTTGAGGTTAGGCTGATTTTCAAAAGATTTATATTTTAAATGTGATATATCGTAAGATTAAGTATTTTGCATATTTAGGCCCCTATCGATTGTATGAATATTGATAAACTCAAAATCTTTGGGCTATTCAGTCTGAGTAATTTCGAATATTTTATGAAAATTCAAACAACTACTTTTATGTTTAGGATTACTGAAATTCTTCGGGGGCATCAATCGAGATGCTTTTAGAATAACTAGCCTGGAATATTATACTATATTACCTTGGCTTTGATAAATTATTCGATAATTCGATCTCTAAAATATTCGAGTAATTTTCACTTTGATCAATGAAAAACTCCAAGTTATTCCACCTCGTGCCTTGAATATCAAAGTTTCTTTTCCTGACCAAGTGCATAAATCCGAAACGTGCATCCAAATAAATGCATTGGGATCAAAGTCACGCGTCTCGAGTTGATTTATCGATAGAAATAAAAGATAAACTTGGTTTTATAAAACTACCTTGTACAATCTTGACCCAGAAGTCTGCAATTTCGCGGGAAGATATTTACTAAAATCTCTTTTTTTATCGCTTGACCTTATACGTACAATTTTTCCTGGTTTTTCCCCTGTATTAGAGCTTTGTACCTGTACTAAGGACCAAGGTCAAGTGTGTATTGTAAGAAAATACTTGAGCTTTATTAAGTCGATTATCGTATATTTTCAGAAACTTACCGAAAATCTGCCATGAATAAAGTTACAATGAGACGACTTTTGGTGACTAATAAAAGTTTTAATCAAAATAAAGTAGACTTGAAAATGCTTCGATCGAAGTATACATTTTTTCGAAAACAAAATATACGCTCTCGGAAGTGAAATTACATCGAAACTTTAGTGGAGAAACTGGGTGCGCGTGCAGGTTTTACACAGGTATACAGAAGCTTCGTAGAGAGCTTTTGTAAGTTCAAAAATGTCGGTTAACAATCAGGTTACACCGGTGTTGCGAACAAATCTTCTTCGTTAACGCATCTATGGCTCGTTAACCTCGTTCTTTAGGTATCTCTTTAAAAAATAAGAGGGAATTGTAAAAAAAGAGGGATCGGTAAAGAGTAATTGAGGTATTTTTAGGTAGATTCGATAATTAGCAACGTGTTTGATTACTCTTGGAGTGTAGATTTTTAGCTGTAAGAGTGATTGCAAAAATAAAATAATTGAGCTCCAGTCGAGACCAATCTTTCATTATGGTTTTTTTGGTATATCTTTTTTTTTCTTATAGACTTTTTTTTCTAGTTTTAAAAAATTCAGTGCTACCAAAATTCTAAAGTTCCTCACATTTTCTCTGACTTCTCATAAATTTTTCAAAAAAAAATTTTTTTAATCATGATCGAATGCAATTGAAATTTCTAAGACTAAAAAATACTTTTAGCAATCTAAATACACTTTATAATATGGTCAAATTTTGAAAATAAGATTTCGAAATATTTTTCTTTGAAAACTAAAGAAAAAACAAAGGAAATTCGAGGTTCCAGAGTTCTATGTGTAAGATTTGGAGCAATAGTTTTTTTAAAAATTGTGCTTTCAAAAAATTTGTTCTGTTTACTATTTAATTTAATAGCAAAGCAATTTTTAGAAACAAAGCTCATCGAAAATACATAATTTTCCATGTCCCAATTTTTTATAAAACTTAACGAATTTTTAAATGTATAAAAAGTAATGAAACCGATAAAACAAGAAGAATGTCCTCGAGGATTAAAACAGATCCTGATTAATGAAGAAAAAATCATTGGGCTCAGGGCCAGAAGAGCAGAAACTCGCTAATCCGTCCGCACTGCAGCCGGCACTAAGACGCGAGTTTAATTAAGCCGCGCGCGAACTCGATCGTCGCTGCGACTCGTGCGTCGTTAATTATTACAAAAATCCCTTAAAACTTTCCCGCCTTGTCAAATTTTTAAAAAATCGCTCAATTATTTACCGATCTGTCTGACTATTACCAAAACTGGGACGCAAAAAGAGTGAAAATTTGATATTAATTCACCAGTGGACTCCCCGGTCATCAATTATTGAGAGCCTGTAAATAAGTAAGACCTTTCGATCCGGCTTAAGGTCCGCGCGCAAGGTAATTCTGGATTAACTTTGGCACATTTTTTAATTCATTAAATACGGTTTTTGATTTGGCAACCCTTTATTGAGAGAATCTTGAAGCGTGAACGTATAGTGAATAAAAAAGTTTCAGTAACAGAGGAAAAACAAAAGTTTCGGGACTTTACATTTCATCGAGCCAATGTTGACTTTACCCAAAACTTTTGAGAACTTGTTTGAGTGAATAAGTGAGGGAAAAATTTCTGATTTTTATTTATCCTTCCAACTTTTTTAGCCTACTTTGTCCACGAAATCTGACTGATTTATTTTTGAATTCGGATTTTTTTTTTGGGTTTCTTTTTTTTACCTAATTTTGTTAATAGTTACTTATGAATTTTTAGAATACCCGAACATAGGAAAAAACATGATAAAATTTAGTTTGAAACATATTAAGTAAAAATTTATTTTCTTTGTGTGGTTTGCACGGAAATTCAGATAAACTGACAAAAAATTGTATATGTATTAGATATTTCAAAAAAATCATAACTTGATACTTGGTCGGTAAAATAGAATGTTCACTTCTCTTACCAAAGTTGAAAAATAATTTTTTGATACGTACCTCTTTAATTTAAAGAATTAAATTGTTTAACTAAAATCTACTCATCTTATAGTTGCGAACATCTAATCTGATATTTTATATTAATTACTTGATACTCGGTCGATAAAACAGAATGTTTCTTTCTCTCTTAATAAAGTTGCAAAACAATTTTTCGGTAACTCTTACTTAAAAAAAATCAAATTATTTAACTGAAATTCTCAACTCATCTTATAGTTGTAAATATTTAATATGATACTTATTGTACTCGGCCGATAAAACAGAACTGTTCCTCTTTTTCAGTTTGGGAAATAAATCTTGACAATTCTTCAAATTAGAGTAACTTTATTGTTAATTTTTGGGCTAGATTTTCTAAATCCGCAATTAGTTTTGGATTTAGGTAGTAATTGAAGTACGTGTTGCGGTTGTAACCACTAACAGCTTTCAAAGGAATAATTTCAAACGCATCATAATCCCATGATGTTTGGATGGTTTAACTAAACCGACAAATGCACTCCTGGCACCGTCAATCCGATTCGACAATATGATCACGTAAGCCTTTTCATTGACTCCGGTAGTGCAACAAGTTTTCAAAATTTGACCAATCGACCGTCACAAATCCCTAAAATTTGATAACTTGAAAATTTGAACGAAAAAAAAACAACCTTTTTATTTCCATTGTGCGTAAAAAGAGATTGCGTAAATCAAAGAAAAAGTAAACTGCGACGTACGAGCGCAAAAAAATTCAATCTAAATTCATAAAACTCCGGATATTTAATAAAACCCCCTTGGAATATCTGTGCAGCGCGAACGAGAATAATTAAAACCGTTGATTGATTCACACCGCTTGTAGAAAAGAGAGAAAAAAAATCTCGCACACTCAAACAGAGTGAAAGAAGAATAAAACTAAAGAACTATTTTTTTTTTTCAATTAATCGTATAAGTTATAATTTGGTATTGTATTTTCTATTACTTTATCTTTGAAGTAATATGATCAAACTGAAATATAGAGAAATCATTTTTTTCGTAATATAATTTAAGTAGCGCCATCTAGACCTCAGAAAGTAGATTTTGAGGTTAGGGTACTTTTTTTTTTCGATTAGTCGTATTACTTATAATTTGGTATTGTATTTTCTATTCCTTTAAACTAAGAACTATTATTTGGAAGTAGTATGATCAAACTGAAATACAAAGAGATCATTTTTTTGTAAGATAATTTAAATAGCGCCATCTAAACCTTAAAAAAGTAGATTTGGAGGTTAGCATAAAAAAATAATGAATGTAAGAATTAAAAAAAATAGGGGTGCAGAGTGGGTATTAGTAAAAGCCGTAGCTAAACTATTTGGGAATTCCGTACGGTCGAATAAAGCTGGCTGTCGTGGTTCCGCATAGATTATCCGTGCCAAAACTCGTCAGACTGCAGGCCTAGCATAAGCGCGAGTTCGACGCTAACTACAAATTAACGTAAGCAGCTTAAGTAACTTGTACTCCTATCCTCTTTAAAGCTCCGCTCAGCCATTATTCCCAAAATACCATCTAATCCAAATATTTACATTTTTTCTTCTGCTGTACGTCTTTTTTGACAAATTTTATCTTTTTTCTCAATTAAAAGTTGTATTTATTTAGGGATAAATTTTATTAAACTTATTACGCTCACGTTTTGTATGATGCAGACGAGATTTATAATGGATCCGACGTCCACATGATGCTCGTCGCCGCCCAATATAAACGCGTCTGGCGTAACTACATTGAGATTGACGAAATGTGACAGTATCCCTGTGCTCCTCGATACCTGAAATAAAACAGTAAATATACATTGTAAAGTAATTTTATACTTATTATATGGTAAATTTACATTGCAGTTGTTACTTTGAAATATCAATACGTAATTTACAATTGAACAATGTCATTGGAATACTGACAGAGACAAAAGATTCCAAGTTACAACGCAAAGTCAGGTGACAGACACTGCTCGTCTATTAAATCTTCATGGAATGTCTTTCACAAATTAATTTGTCAATTCTTTTTGCAGATTCTATAACTACACTGAAGTTGTAAATTTTGCTTTGATTTAAATCTAATTGACGTTTCATAATTGAATACAGGCTGGCTTCAAAAAGTATATGTATTGAATAAAATTTTTTAATTAATGATTAATACTAATTACAATGATTGGCATAAGTAAACCTTCTTTTAATGAAAATAGCTGGAATACTAACAAAAAAAAATTTCATTATTTTCTTGAGCTAGTTTTTCACTCTTTTTTTACTAAATAACTTTTATCATCAACTAAAATAATTGGTTCAGACTTTACCCAAATTTGAAGTCTCAAACATTTAGGAATTGAGAACTAAGATCATAAACAACAGAGACGCCATTTTTTAAACATTCACAAAAAAAATTTTTATTAAAAACAGCAAACATAACCTAAAATTTTTAATTTTTACTTATAGATTCAATTATTCAAAGATTACTTTTTTGGTGAACCTAGAGACTCAATCGGCCCTTATTTTTTATCGTAAGTAAGTCTCCTGGTCCATCAAATAATTTACTCTCGAATCGATAAAACGCAAGCTCTCTTTTTCCGCTGAAAAAGTTTGGTTATCAAAGCCGACTCGTAAACTTCACCCAGGGGATTCGGACGCTAAGTACAAATTCTTTTCTTCTTCGCAAACTTTGACCTCGCGATTTACATAATAACGATACTGCCACAGACGAAATAACAATTCCATCAACGAATTTTTTTTTTTATCCTCCTCGAGATTATCGCTTTTCATAGAATAAATAAAAAAAAAAAAAAAAATGAAGGATCAAATCCCCGAACAATGAGGCAAATTTTTATGTGAAAATGCAAAAGACACTCCGGGTTTTCTCTCGTATCGCGCATGAATCGATTTGAAAAAAAAGGACATAGACTTGTAAATCGTATTGCTTTTCGTGATTTTATTTAAACCACCGCCCGCCTGACGTTTGTCGTGGGTTCAGCCTTCCGTAAAACATTTATGCATTATACGCGAGCTCAGGCTTGTACGAGCAATTTTTTGAGCCTGGCCGCCGCGCCTTTTGGATTATTCAAATTTTATTCTAACCGATTTATTGCCTTTCACCGTTGGAATTTATTTTTTGATCTTTCAAAGCTTCTTATTTTTTTTTATTTATCGATTTTTCGTAATGGAAGCAATTTACTGGAAAAAAAATGCTTGACACGTGAAGATGAAGTCTCATAAATATTCTCGAGATAAACTTTCATCCTGGAAAAAAACTTTCAAGATACACTCGAACTTCAAGATTTTTGCGTTCATCAAAATCTGGGTTGAAAGTTTATCAGAAAGAAGAAGTCTTGCACAGGTAATAAGTCGATATTCACCGAGCTCTGTAATAGTGAGTTCAGAGAGAAACTGTATTTTGAATTTCATGAATTTACAGTTATCGCTGAGCATACGTTTAGTTTCAATTAAAACTTGGTAAGTGCGCGAAGTTTGTCGCGTGTAATTAACCATGCACTGCTGCATAATCGTGAATTGGTGTAATTGGAAAAAATACAGGTGCTTGCTTAAGAGACTTAATTAGATTAATTTTAAACGAATCTTATCGTATAAACTGGAAAGTTATGATTAACCTCAAAATCGAATCTAGTTAACTGTGTACTTCATGACCATTAACCTTAAAAGTAATTAATACTCAAAGAGATACTCCTAACCTGCAAATGTATTTATAAATCTTATCATACGAACTTTATAGTTAAAATTAACCTCAAAATCGAATCTAATTATAACTACGCACTTCATGACCATTAACCTCAAAAGTAATCAATACTCAAAGTCTCAAAAAAGTACTCCTAACCTGCAAATGTATTTATAAATCTGCATTATATACTTTGTGAACCTTAAAGGTAATCAATAATCAAAACGTAATTTTATATTCATTATTCCCCCTGTACAAAAATATACTAAAAAGCAGTATGATGTTCGAAAAGCCTTTAAAGTCAATAAATCCGTATAGCAAGAATAAAGACTTATATTCATCCGGAGAGATTTACAGCTCTTTTAAAACCCGTAGCGGAGTTTATTTTTCGAAAAAAGTCTATTCAATCGAAGTTTGAAGGGCGGAAAACGAGAGGTAAGCTCGCTGGGAGCAAAGGAATTAATGCAAATTTATCTTCTTAGTCGAGGGTCAAGAGAGAGGAGCTGATAAGTTTATATACGCTGGCTTCCTCCTTAAGATAACACCTAGCGTAAAATAACCCTCCGGAAAACTTTTTTTCCTTTCGAACTTTCAATTCTTTTTACGTAGTTTGCTGAATATTTTCTTCTTTTTTTAGCTTACCCGGAGTAGCTAGAAGTTTCATTATTTTTCTGTATCAACAATGTTGTTTATTTTGATTTTTTATCTTTCAATTTTCACTAATAGTTTTTTAAAATCATTAATAACTATTTTTTTTACTTATTTCTTTAAAAATCAATAATTTTTTAATATTAAAATATGTATTATGGCACTCTGGACGAAAATTACTCGCCCTAGGGCGAAAAAGGTCAAATTTAACAACTGTTTAGCAACGAATTTTACATTCTTCACGTTTATACAGCAGACGAAAGTTATCTAAAAACAACCATGAAATGATAGTTCAAAATTCTGAATCGTCGTTTATGTATTACGGCTTAAAGCTGGCTTCGATTCTACCGCATTAATAAATTCTCATTAATTCGACACTTTAATGGGCCAAATCTCTTCTTATATCTTGATTTCCAAAGGTATTCGGAAAATTTGGCACTGCTAACCCATAAAACTTCCCAACGCCATTCGACTCTTTAACACACCGGATCTTGAACACTTTCTTGACCTAGATGTTACAAATACAAACATTCAGTTTCGGAAATTAAAAATTGTACAGTGAAACTCAAAATACCCAGTTTTCACAGCACCAGGAGTTTCAGTGTTTATCACAGTTACAACGATGAGAAAGCGTTAATCTAAAATTTCGTAACTTGAAGTAACCAACAAAAATGTAATTGCTACAACTTTGAATTTTATCGCTGCTGTTACTCCGTTACAGTTTTAAAATTTAATTGGATAAAATGAACTTTTCTGACGTAGCTTTTCCGGCCGCAGGGATAAACCAAAATATTCCTGGCTTATAAGCGTACCACGAAAAACTAATAACGATCCAGCTTGGGGATGATCCGCGGTGTTAAGCTCGTAACTCGTGGCTGTTTGCGCGACCAGGAGTGATGTTTGTCTTGTGTCGCTCACAAATAATACTCCAGGCAAGACGATTTGTCGACGAGATCTCGCTAAGCGACGACTTATTAGTGCAACTCTGGAATACTAATAAGCGGTTTTCTTCCACCAGAGGGCGAAAGGTGCTCATTGGGGAAATGCATGATTTCGATGGTTCCAACGAAGAAAAACCTCAGCTCAAAATCAGCCACGAATAAACTGTCTCGGTAAATCTGTAAGAGTGAGGTTAGCTCAAATCCACTCGAAGCCTAGTAAAAAGTGAGCCACTCTAAGCTAAGAGTGGCTCACTTTTAACTCGATTCGAGTGGATTTTCGTACTTTTCACTCGAACAAATTTAGAAGGGTTACAATAGAAGTACTTTTGGCGATTATAATGTCTCTAAATCACTTTATTCAGGATTTTAACTGGTGTGGATTAGAAGAAAGTGACCTTTGCTAACAGGCTGTTGATACACGAGGGTGAAAAAATTGTCATCGACACACCAGCCACGAATAAAATGACTCTAAGTTTTCAGCTAATAAAAATGACAAGAGTCATTTTATTCGTGGCTGGTGTGTTGAGAAATTTTTTTTTTGTTATAATTTGTCAACGGATAGGTAGCAAAGGTTATTTTCCCATTTTTTTCCTCAGATTCAAATAATAAATAAAGTGATTTAGAGACATTAGTCGTCAAAGTAGCCCCGCTGTAACTTTATTCGCGGCAAATTTTGAGCTAAGGTTTTTCTTCGCTGGGACCATCGATACAGTATTTTCCCAATGGACACACTAGCTCCCTCTGGAGGAATAATAACTGTTTAGGCTTGTTCTCACCGATGTTTGATAGACAAAAAGCTCGTGAATAATTAAGTACCTGTCAATTCGCCCAAAAAATAGCTCAGCATTATTCCTCCATCCTAAATCATTTGGACTAAACTTCTGTTATGAATGTAAACCATTTGTTGCGCGGGTCGGGGTAGTTATCAGCGTCCACTTTTTTCGTCGCGACCTCCCGCCACCCTAATTTAAGCCCCCGACTCGCAACCTATTTATCATTTTCCATAGAAAACACGTTTTTAAATAAACGCACCCACTTTTTATCCATGCGAAATTTTTCACACAAATCATGCGCGCGCGCCTTTTTTTTTTGTTTTTCCACGGGCTCTTTACATTTTTCGTAAATAGGGCTTACCTTTTTTAAGGGCTGGAAAAACATTTTTACACCTCGGGCGTCATGCGAAATTTATCAGGAGGAATTAAATTTTCACAGATAAGAAGAAGCACGAGGGTTGGGCGTTTTTATCCGGGGGACCGAGACTTTTGGCCGAGAATGGGAATTCCACTCGTGCCAAGTCGCTGAGTTTGGAGTTTCGCTGATGGGTTAGAGAGCGAAGCTTAGTATTTTCACTGATTTGATTGCCGCGTCTGAACTTTATGGTGGTTCTGACTCTATAAATGCTGATGAACAAAGAGTCTCGGTTTATGGAAGTTTCAATATGTGTTCAAATCATGTATGATTTCGAAAAAATAGTCCTCTCAATTTAAATTCTTAGAGCTAGAGAAGGATTACTTAGGCTGGATTATTTTCCCAAGCTGAATTTCAACCCATAGAGACGTAGTGTTTGACCCACAAACTTTTTATTTTAAACTCTTCGTTGTTTAGATTTTTTTACCCATTTGAAACTTTTTTTATTAATATTACCTCCATATACATCCTCAAATTTTCAGCTGCATAACTTACGACCAATCAGCGGACGACAATCATCGGAATTGGAAATAACCGAAAAATTAAAGAAATTATTTCACCCTATTACCTCCGTCAAATGTCTAATACGGCGTTTCTATTGGTTGAAATTCAGCTCGGGAAAATAATCTTAAAAATTTATTAAAAACCTGAAAATACAAAGTTCTTTTTCCAAAGATTTTATGAAAAATTATAAAAATTAAAAAAGTAATGTTAATTTTAAACTTTAATTTCCAGGAATCCATGCAAAACTATTTTTACAAAAAAGAATTCTCAGAGTTTTCGTTCAAATTAAAAAGCTATAATTTCGTGTAATTTTACTTTTTTTAAAGGTACCATTTGAAAAATTAACTTTAATTTCAGTAAATTCTAATGATGTTTTACGTTACAATTAAATCTAATTTTTAATTCTTGGTATGAAGACTTTGTGTTGCCCAGCGTAGAGTTTAATAAATATTTAGTGACTTTGTTTTGATAATCCAGGCAGAAATTCTGTTTGTGCCCGGATTATCAATACAAAGTCACTAAATATTTATTAAATCTAATTTTTAGTAACTCGTAAGAAAAATTCTAGTTTTCTGTACAGTATTGAAAGAATATTTTGAATTAACCATTTGAGTACAAAGACGAGAGCAGAAATTGATTTTAGCCGCACATGGCAGCAGCCACACATTGCGTGGATTATCAGCCGTATCGTATTGCATTCAAAGCGGTAGTTTAACATCGAATTGTCGTGTGTGTCAGGTGACACCACACCAGTCACCGGGATCTACCACACAAAGGTGAAAATGTTTTTTTTTTTTGTACTTTAAAACTATCTCAGCAATGCTTCAAGCTTTATTTAATTGAAACTGATATAATAAAAATTTCTGTTTTATTTATTTTTTGATAATACTCGACAGTTCGAATATTATTTATTTTTCCCAAGGTGGAGTTTAGTTTAAATGCAAAACGATTGATTTCACTGACAACTCTTTTGTGAATAAAATAATTATTTTAATTTAATGAACAAACAAACAAACCGTATGACATGGCGGTAAAATAAAATTGATAATTATCGGGGTAAAATTTAACACGACAAGTTTAATTGAAATATCAGCGGGGCAATATTTTCATTTAAAATAATGACGTTGCGACGCGTAATTGGCACAAAGGAATACGAAATTTTGTTCGTCACATATTATTATAAAAAAAAAAAAAAAAAATGATTTGAATTTACTGAAAATTTGTATTTTAATAAGCTTATTTGTAACTTGTATTTTTCAAAAAAAATTTTAAATACACAACAAAATCGTATATTTATAGGTACAGAATCAATCCACTAGTCTTCTTCTCGTAAATTTGAAAAAAATTTTTGAACTTGTCTTGATAAAAAGTTTTTTGAAAACGAGTCTTTTTTTGTTTGTAAATATATTTATTCTCGAGTATAAATTTTTGAAATAAAGATCTCCTCACAAACCCAGTTAGAGAAACGTCGAGATGATAAATTATTATCCAAAAGTAAAGTTATGATTGAAGGGCTAATAAAAACTCAATGTAAAATCTTCATAGTTTTTTACGAAGTTTCATCTTTTATCAACTACCAAGGGCAATAAACTAAACAACTAATAATCTACTTCTCGAGCGTTTTGATTCGCGAGTGACGCAGGCAGTGGTACGGGTATCGATGCGGTCAGACGCACGCGCACACGTGACGATAACTCAGAGTCTCGCTCCTTTGTCCAACAGCTACTCCGAGCTTTGATCGAGGCTGGGAATTAATTTCCTGGGACGTTACGTTATTCTCGTCCCAATTTAGTACCGGCTTCTTTTTTTTCGTACGAGTTCTTATGAGAAGAGAGTTTCGAGAGTCTTTATTCTGATGATGATGTCTGATGAATTTTTGATAATTTTTGAGTAACGATTGCTCGTGCGAAGGAAAACTTTGAACCAAAATTTGCCACGAATAATGTTACAACTAGCGTACTTTTGGCAACTAAAGTGATCTATTAAAGATTTTATTTATTATTTTAGCCTACAGCCAAAAATTTGAATATGACCTTTGCGACTCTACTGTTGATACATAATAAAAAAAAATCTCAAAACACCTGCCACGAATAAAATGACTTTTGAGTTTTCAGCTTATAAAAATCTCAAGCGTTTTTTTATTCGCGGCTAGTGTGTCGAAAATTTTTTTCTTCTTTCGTGTATCAACGGTATGATAGCAAAGCTTACTTTCTTCTAATTTACAAAATTTAAAATTACGAATAAAATGGTTTGGAGAAATTTTAGTAACTGAAAGTTGCCTCATTGTAACTTTACTCGTGGCAGAATTTCGGCTAAGGTTTTTCTTCGCTGATACCAACTATCGTTTTTTACAGGGTTACCATGAAAAAAGTGACGTTTTCATTGTTAATTTTAGTTAAAATAATAAAACAATTTTTCAAATCCACCATACGGTTTCCAAATTTAGACAGAACTAATTGTATGTAGAAGCCACAAATCAATACAATCACGATTCATTTTTTTATTTTTATCATTCAAGCATATTTTAATTTCATTGTAAATATTGACTCGGTCAGAAAAAGTTTTAAAAGTTTCTCCAAGTTCATAGAATATAAATTTATTGATAATTAACAGGTTTGTTTTCACCAGAAACGAACCAATTAGTGAAAATCGATATTACAGCTCAAACAGAGGAGATCAGTCGGTCGGATAATTGATTTGAGGGTAAATACATACAAAGTCTGTTATCGTTTACGCCCCAATTAAAACCGTGCACTCGGTATTTAAATTTTATGTAATTCTTGACTCCCTATAACGAGGCTTAAATTAATAAGAGATAGTTCATAAAAAATTCCATTCAACGAGAGTATGTTGATACTAATACTCGAGTGTATTTGTCACAAAAACTGGGTCGTTCCTTTCACTCGTCAAAACTAATTTACAGATCATATTTAATAACCGCGATCAAAGTAGTCATTTATACTCCGGAAAATGTTGAATGATTATTCGCTGAAAAATCAAATGAAAGACTCCGTGGAAAATTAAAGGTAGACGAGAAACGAATTAGGGAAGAATATAAAGGGCAAGATGAAAATGCTGAAAATTCTCTCTTCATCTGTCTCTTACTTTTTTTTTCAACGACCGGAATTAATTAACGCATTCATTGTGACTGCTGAATGGGAAGAAGAATAAGAAGAAGTGGGAGTGGCCACTCCTCTTTATAATTTTTTTTGTTTTTGTTTTTTTTTTTTTGGGTCGCTAAAAAGGGTCACCGGCTGACTTACGGCGCATTGTGTACGGGCTCTTTACGCGTTTGTGAAAATTTAGAAAAAAAAAAAAACTAGATTCTTGATGATTTTTTGAATTTTACGGGAAGAAATTTACTGTATGTACATGGAACATAATTTTAACTGGGCTAACTATTCAGAAATTTTCAAATTCAAAGTATTTAAATTAAATGTAGATTAAACGAAATTAATTGTTCTGAGATAGATTAGTTGAGTTGGGAAGGATTTCCGAAGCGAGACCAATAAAACATGACATATTTTTTTTTTTTTTTTTTAAACAATTTTTCACTAAATCGTATTATTATCGCATATTCCACCATACGAAAAGCATTGGCTTTCTGGTAATATTCTGGAAACATCTAAATTTATGTCAAAATTCGATAAGCCTGGCTGGGTTTCGCCCTGGCTTCGACATTGCAGGTATAGTTTATGTTCGGTTTGATCTCAGAGTTAATGACTATGAGAATCTCAGGTAGTAAGTTCTTGATCGTGAGCTGCCCCCTGACCAAAAGTATTTCTGTTGTTACTTTATTCGTGGCAAATTTTTGTCTAAGATTTTTCTTCGCTCGGGCAATCGATGCTAGTGTAACTACAAACCAAACAAGAAGCTTTGTCCAAACACATGCACTCTACTTGGATTTTCCCCACTTACAAGAATGAACAAACAACTCTTTGATTACTCAAGTACATAAAATTCATAATACTCATCTATGGAGATTATTTATTATCAATAAAAAAAAAAAGCTATTAGATCCAAGTAATCGGCTCGGCATCCCTTCTCTCAGCGCTCAACACTTCATCAAACTAACAACGTTTGATATCTAAGATACCGGATTCAGGAATGCAATGAAGCTTAATAATCTTAGGCAGGTTAATCGAAATTCTGGCGGATTATTTGATGAGATTAATTTCTGTGGATCTCGGTAAATCACCGAGTTCGTTATTTAACTACCGTGAGGGCTTACCAAGCTTATCTCGTTTTATAAATCAATCACGCTTTTATATAAAGTTTCTTTTTTTTGCAACGAGATGCATAAAACGTTAAGAAATAAGAGATATAATTATTTGAATGTTTTTTTAGCAAATAGAGATGAAAACATGAAATAGTTTTATTTTAAAAAATTGGCTTAGTAGATTGTTTTTACGTCACAATAAATTACTGTTTAATCTAAGATTGATAAGTTTTTATTCAATGTTTAAAACAATTGATTGATTAAACTCTTATCAACAAATTTTTGTATCAAAAAGTTTGGTAAAAAAGCGAATCACAGTTTGAATTTAAAATTTTTGTGAGTATCAATAGTTGGCCTGAAATCAGTGAGCTTGAGTTGAGCATAAAAATTATTTTGCGCCAATTAAGATCTGCAAAAAATCACGAGTGCTTTTAAAAGACTTTGAATAAAAAAAAAAGTTAGAAAGTGAAAGAAGAATGCAGCGACTTGAATATTCGCGGCGTTAAATTTATCTTTTGTACGGAGGGCCGACGCGACGTAGTTTTGTCAAAATTCATGAAGCAGCGAGACCGCAACCTAAATAAGTGCGGGGCCAATGCTGACCTCGGCTGGCTCTTCCATTCACGAGCGCTTTTCTTCTTTGCCTTCTTTTTTTCCTGGGTAATTGGGTCCTCAATGTAAACCGGGAAAGATAAATCAAGTCATGCTTTGTTTTTTTATTTTTTTTTTTTTTGGGCTGGGTACAAGCGACGAAAAAAGTTTGAATTATCGCGGTAAGTGTTTTACGCAATTTTTAAAATATATTATAATAGCTTTCATATTTTTTCATTTTCCAATGGTTTGTTTGTTTATAAATAATAAAATTGAACTAAAAAAATAAAAAGAGTCAGTCTTTTTTTCAGTGAACAAATGAGTTTTTATTGCTAGACAGCAGGCTTATCCACAAAAATTGGAGCATATTTTTGAAATCCTTGCTTTTAGAATAATTGCACAATTTTAGAGAAATATTCTTTTTTTTTTTTTTCTTCCAGGATTTTGCTAAACTTTTGTGTTTATTCAGATTGCTTTTTTGCTTGCTTAAAATTTCACTGTTATAAACTTACTTTTAATATATTTATAAAAGATTTTTTCCAATTTACAAAAATATACATTTAAAATTAGAACTGTAAGCAGTTATAAACAATCAAGGTCTCGCTGTAAGAACATTGTATTATTGAAACTCCATACTGTTCGGCTTAAAAACAATAAATACGAAATTTCATGAAAAAAAAAAAAAAGAATACTAGGAAAACATTTTGTTCTTTTATATTTTTCTTTCCCTTCGATACGGTATAAAAGTTATTTTTGAAATTGATTGAAAAGATCTCCTGCTATTCTGGTTTTCTTGTTGTTGGTTTCGTCGATTCTCCTGGCTCTCAATTTCCAAAATGGGGATTCACTTGGATTTAGATGAAATCTGTTTTCGACAAAATCGAAAATCTGCGGTATTTTTGATTTTACAGTAGGAGCTCTCGAGATACAAGACGAACGGAAAATTTTAAAATAAAATTTTGTCGCAACTTTAAATTTAACCCTCAAAATAATATCAGGTAATGTCGATTAGGTTTTTTAATAAGCAGACGACGTCAATTTAGCGGGGGATGTAGTAAATTATATTTTATAGTTTTATAAAATTTTTAACTATAAATCTCTTTTTTGTTTTAAAATGTAATTTTAGATACTTTAGTAAAGAAAAAAATTTTTTTTTGTTTATTTTTCTCTTACTTTAAAGCCGATGTAAAAATCTTTGTCGTGTCCTACCCCACACTAAAAACGTCATAAACATTACTAAGACTTTTAAACTTTATGCATTTTTCTTATCAAAGTTTTTGTAATTTTTAAAATTCAATTATTAAACAAATTTTGACTATTTTCTCGATAAACACAAATTTTTAATTATCAGCAAGTAAAAGGTTATGGAAAATCTAACCTCAAAAATAAACCTAAAAATAATTGTAATCACTCAACTCTGACCATTGCACGAAAATAGAGAATATTCAGAACGACGCAGTGTGTTTTCCAGTCTCGATTAAATAAAGCTTCGAAATTCCAACGGTGGGACGAGAAGTAAAACCAAAGGAAATCGATTTTATGAGCGCCCTGGGAGCGAGTCACTTTGCTAAAAAAAAAAAAAAAAAAAAAGAGAAAGCAGAGAAACAAGGGATAAAACACAGCAGCGACGTACCTTGCCGGAGGCTGTTCGTACAAGCGTTTAAAAGCTTTTTTAATTCACGAAATTCTCGGCACCGTTTGCCGTTGACTTTTTCATTGCCTACCGCGTAAAATATGTCTTTCGGATATTATTGCTACTAAAATCTTTATGTTTTTTGCTTCTCTTTCTTGACTTTCAATTTTTTAATAGCCTTATATTGTTTTATTTTTAACACAAAAATCAAAAATTCTTACGTGATTTCAATTTTTTTTTTTCATACATGCATTAAGGTGGTTTTCTACCAAATGCATGACAATAGAGAAACAGCTCAAATTTTCTGGAGGTGTTTATTAGATATTAATAAACATTTCTACGAAGTCTGATCAAAATTGACCATATAGTTTAAAAGTTATAGCAAATTAAAGATTGAATTTTTTTCATTACGCATATGGACACTACGCTGAAAAAGTTTAAATTATTGTGTACTAAATTATTGATATTTGTCTTATTACAATAGAGATCCTTTGGAAAAACCACATACATATAGTTTCACTATCGAAGAATTCATTTCTTGAAACTGCAAAAAATTGACCTTTTACAAATTTTACAATCATTTTACAAAAATAATTTTCACGTGAATAACCTCCAAAACTGCGGTATTCAAAGGTGAGGTTAAAAGTTTAAAAAAATGTTTTGTTGTGATTGTCAATGTTTTTTTGGTAGAAAATAATTTCAGAAGCCATAAAAAGATAAGAATTAAATTTTAATAAACAATTTTTACTAATTTGGTGAAATAATTTTTTTTTAGTCTTGAACTTGACTAGCTCTGGTAGAAAACCACCTTAAACTATGTAGTTTGGAAAAATTTCCCCTAGTGTTTATAATTAATTATTTGTGCCATATCATGCACAAACTACCTAATTAAATTTAAAAAAAAAAGTGAGTAAATAAATAAGCAAAGTTAGATAAAACAAAAAAAAAGTTCAAGTCAAATGTATTCAATTTATTACCAGAAAACTATACATATGTACGTAAACATTCAATATACACATATATCCTACAAGAGATAAACCGAGGGGCTACGCACTCCAGAATCACAAAAAGAATCAGACATAAAAATCAATATAATATCGATTTCATTTCAAGTAAAAATCTTCAAAAAATAATATTTTTTACAAAATATTACTTGAAATTGGATCCACGGCTGTAAACTCTTTAAATTTGCCAAAAGAATCACGAAAGAATCACTAAAGAATCAAAACGAATCAAAAGAATCATCGGTGATTCTGGAGTGCGTAACCCCTCGAGATAAACAATGTTACCTGTGCGTAGGTCGGTAAATAAAAAATATATAAAAGTATTATGCATTCGTTTTTCTAACAGATACTCATACAAAAAATAGATTGCATGATGAGTATCAATTGTATTACACATGATCAATTCATATTTAACAATATGATAAGATTTTTTTTTTTTATAAAAATAGCCTTAAACAAAAACAATTATATAATTATGGTGTTCAAAACGTCAAATTTATTTTCAAAATACTGCATAAATAACTTTTTTATTTCGCGTACAAAATATTATCAAATCTTTTGAGAAAAATATTTCTCACTATCAAAAATTTACAATCTTTCAATTGTGAAATTGAAATATTTAAGATTTGCAATATGAACATGATAATCCTACGACAATTCTTGGAGGCAGTAACTGAACCTTGCCAGAATTTTTCAAAAGGCACACGATTATTTAGATTTTGTCTCACCTACTGGCACCGTATTTCATGAGCAATCTCACGACCATGAAATTACGATCAACAGCTGCTTTGACCAAGGGAGTTTCGCCCTTGTAGTTAACCAAGTTGAAGTCAGCCCCTGAATCCAGAAGTAATTTAACAGTTTTTGGGTTTGATTTTTCCACCAAGTCGTGAAGAGCCGTCTCGCCCCAACAATCCTGAGCATTGATATTTTTGGTTTTTTTTAATAGTTCGTTTATGACCAGAAAGTGTGAGTCGCCCTTGTTTGCGGACGCCGCTAGTTGCAGAGGCGTTCTATTGTAAACGTTTCTTATGTTAGCATCAGCACCGCAGGACAGCAACCTTTGAACATTCGACTGTTCGTTGTTGGTCGCAGCTCTGTGCAACAGTGTCTCACCGTACTTGTCCACCCAGTTAACATGTTCCATCACTTGTTTTGAAACTACACTGCAGATGCGCGCTCAAACTTAGAATGTGGCAGAATGTGTTATGTGGGACCTTTTTGACGCCGATCTTCTTATATAGAACCTTAAGAAGTTAAGGGCAAGATTAAGGCAGGCTTAAAGGCTCCACGCAGTGACGCCACAGAAGTTTGTATACCTGTATATGCGCAGAGGTCAGGCGTCCGTGCGTCGGCCTGCCTTAAGGCCTCCACATGAATAAATGCCTTGAGCGCATCATTACTGCGTCGAGTACGGGCAACGGGCTAAAGGGAGGAAGTACATCGACTGTTACAACGAATTCAAATTGAGACCTTGGTTCTCTGGGATTAATCTTAATAGGGTAAGGATAGGGAT
Organism: Encarsia formosa; assembly: GCA_038277355.1. NCBI lineage: Eukaryota > Metazoa > Arthropoda > Insecta > Hymenoptera > Aphelinidae > Encarsia > Encarsia formosa. The sequence goes on along the minus strand of CM076185.1, from coordinate 1,313,155 downwards.
CGCGAACAGGATTAGGGCAAATCACAACAGGAGTAAATTTCATTTGGGCAGGATGTCTATTATCCGGGATCAATGGTGTGACTGCGAAAGGGACGTACAGACAGTTGAACACCTTTTTTGGGATTGTCCCTCTGCTCAGATTGGTAGGGCGGCGGCGATCGAGCGGTTGCGGCGATTTGGGGTCTCCATTGGGGATGATCTCTGTCTCGCCTCCAACCTTCTTACACCATTCGTATGTATCATTATTGCCGATTTCTTTGTAGACAACAAAATAGTAATTTAGAGTAAATTGTTGAGTTAATTAAAAGCTCTTGTTTTGTATTATTAGCGTCAATTTCTTTAATTTTCCTTTAAAATATTAATTTATAATAATATTTATTATTATTAAAAAAAAAAAAAAAAAAAAAAAAAAAAAAAAAAAAAAAAAAAAAAAAAAAGGGAATTAGCTAGACAACTTATTAATTTAGGAGCAAGTTACTTTCATTTGTACACCTACTTTAGTCATATGTATTTCACTTGTAAAGAATGCCATACCACAAGTTCAGATTATATAATATGGAAATTACACATAGAATTTACAGGTATTTCAGATTTGACGCCTTGGACATTGCTTTGGACGGTACTGGGATTGGGGTGCGCAGATGTACTTCAGGCGACGCTGATTCCAACCAAACACCGACGCAATACCCATAGCGACAACTAGTCAATTGGTTTTTCGATCACACTGAGGAGTGAGCTCTGCCCGCCTCAGTGGAGGTTATGGTATCTGCTGAAATCTGCCACGCAGAATAAGCATAATATAAAAAAAAAAAAAAAAAAAAAAATAAATGCCTTGAGCCGTAAAGGCCAGGACAGAGATAAAGTAATAAGCGCTTGTGCGTCTGTGCGCGGTTACAAGACTCACATGTACACGAGCTATAACCACCACACATGGGCGCCGACTAGTATTAGTAGTTATAACTTGTGTACATGTGAGTTTTATAACCGCGCACAGATGCACAAGCGCATATTACTTTATCTCCGTCCTAGCCTTTAGAGGTTTAAGCGGTAGCTTAATGCTAACCTTAGTGCACTGGTCTGATCAGCATATTTTTCAAAATCGATTTTGATTGATATCAGCTGATATAAAATTAAAATGCGCATCTTTTTTGTAGAGGGAAATTTTCTTCTTAAATCGTTAATTTTTGAGTTTTTATCGGATAAATAAAGTGAGGTTAGCTTTAGAGTTGTGTTAAGGTGTCCTAAAGCCAGCATTAAGCTTACCTTGAACTTCTTACGGCTCAGCCCCGTTTATTAGGATGTTCTGAAAAATTTGTCGTTTGGTGTCGCTAGTGTAAACTTGACTCTGCTCCAGCTGTTTTACACGGAAGCATACGCTTGACTGTGTATATCGGTGAGAGGTTCCACGACAACAAACACACTCAAACATGCTGGAGCCGAGTCAAGTTTATATCAGCGTTTGTGACTACTGGTTTGAGTTTTGTAACTACCGATTTGATACTTTCGGTACCCTTAGAATAAGGTCTGAGAAAAGGAATAAAAATTTTTTTTTTTTTTTTAATTTCATAACTATTTTAGTTTTCAGAATTTTTTCTGTTTATTATTTAATAAAAAATGTTTATGTTGGCGTGTTCGATTTTGGAATCCAACCGACAACGTGAAGTTGCAGCAGTCGCCTTGACGACTGGCTGTAGCTCTCTCTTCACTTGATTATCAGACACTGATGGTGTCGGTGTAATTAACCTAAAAGTTAAAACTAGCCCTCTCTTTGTCTATTAATAATTAATGTTTAATAAATAAAGTATTTCTAATAATAATAAAGAACGTGTCTAAAACTTATTTATAAAACTGCACTTAATTTAAATATCAAAAGAGAGGAAATCCTAACAGGTTTTGGGCAACAGCACGCGAAGAGCTGTGGCTCTTGCTACATTTTTTTTCTTTCTTTTGGTTTGGATTTTGAAGAGTGCAGTGTGTAAGGAGAATTCTTCAAGAGTTGTGAATTGTTGAATAGCAAGGATCAAGGTATGTACATGCGACGTCGCAATGGTGTTAGTTGAATTTCAGCTTTATTAAAAAAAAAGTTGATTAAAATTCAGAAGGTGATCATGATAATAACTAAAATTTTAATAAAAATGTTGAATTGTCATGTGTGTGCGGTGGGTACGGTGGAAGGGGGGTGCAGGGTCTCATACGTGGCGAGGATCGGTACGAGGAAAATCGTTTTTTATGAAAAGCCTGAATTTATAGGTTATTTTTGTTGTTGTCATGGGAATGTGTTTATAATAAACGTGAACGTGTTGATGAAACTCTTTTATTTTTATTTTGTTTTATCGATCGTATTTTATTTGTTTTGAGGTTATTATATCATGTTTATTATGATTATTATGAGTAAGGCTATAGTATATGAGATTATTCCGGCATCTTCATTTTTTTTCATTGTGCGAGCTGTACACACAGGGACAACGACATGACCGCGGCATGTCATCATGGTTAGTGATCTCGAAATGCAATTTTTGAGTGTTTATTTTTTTTAAAGTTTTTTTTAACTCAGTTGATCAATAAATTGTTTTATTTGAGAATTTTTTTTTATCTTGATGGGAATCATCAAATGATATTAAAAAAAAAAAAAAAAAAAAAAAAAATTGAATGAATAAAGATGAAGTTAATAAAAGCATCGAGATCACACCACTGGCGAGTGACGATTCAGGCAAATTTAAGCCATTTTCGTTTGCTCAGGCGGTCAGCTGAGGGTTCTTCTGCGGGGGCATTGTGCATGGCCACAGACTGGAGGGAGAAGTTTTTTTTCTCATTTATATTTTTATATTCTCCACTAACTTCGGTATGGCACAACTGTCTTCGTGGGGGGGCATGACGTTGATGACGCTTTGTGCCATTGTTTTCTTTGTCTTCAGTAAAACTTGAGATGAAGAAAATAAGGACTCTCTGTCAAAATTTTTTTTTGATGTTTTGGGAACAAAATTTAATTTATTTTGTTTATGACTCAGATTGAAACCATGGACAGAGAGGCCAGTGGACAAGATAAAGAGTTGAACTCAGATGTTGACATGGAAAACTCCAGTGTAGAAAAACAAAATCGAGAGCAGAATGAAATTGCTGAAAATAAAAACGAAGAATTGACTCAGAAAGATAAGAAGATAGAACATTTTACTGGTATAACTATGGTTCCTGGAATTTTACCCACTAAATCAGGTGTGGCAATATCAGGTGGTGAATTACATAATAATACGGTTGAGCAGAATAATGATCAGTACACACATAAAGTTAAAGTTGTATTATTGTCGGAGCATCAAAAAGCTTTGATAGAAATTCAAAGATTAAAAGAACATCTGAAGATTGCAGAAGACAAAGCACGAATGAGTGAAATTTTAGCTAATACTATGTCAAATTTGGCAAAAGAGTCAAATGAAAGGTCAATAAAGTTTTGTGAACAGCAAAAGAGATTAGCTGAAATGAAGAGAGCACAAGAGAGCCATTCCACCGTCAACCACCAAAGTCAGGGGTTAAATTTTTCCAATAAACTTACACAAACCCAGAGAGGAACAATAGTAGAAGATAATGCAAACTCAGTTGAACAAAATTTTATGATACAAAATATGCAAAGTACAACACAAACAGATGGAAATGTACAAAATGAGACACAGACAGAAAATGAAAACTCAAACATCAACACAAACTCAGAAGACAACACAAATAACAATAACTCAGGAGAACAAAACTGGCACAGGTTTGATGAAGATCAGCTTGATTATGAGGGTGATTTTTATAATGACAATACGATAAATCAGGTGGGTCTTAATTCTACACTTATACGTTTAAATAATACACTTGATAAACAGAGAAATAAGATAAAAGTAAAATCAAAATACATGCTAACAAAAACAAGTGATTTTAGGATTTGGTTTGATAATTTAACTAATGAATTAACAGTTGAAGATTTGTTGGATGTTATCGAACCAAATGCTAAACCACTAGAATTTTACAATGAACAACAAAAATTAAATAGACAAAAACAGGTTAAAATGATTATTATAAATCATATAGAGCCTTATTATCATAAACAGATTTTATTAATGAATGATCCTTGTGAGATTATAGAGTTTATAAAGAATCAGAGAAAGCTGCAGGCTAATTTGACTCATAACACAGTAAGATCTAGACTGAAAAATATGCGTATGATACGTAGTGAATCAGTAGCAGATTATATTGAGAAATTTGAAAGTCTTGTTTGTGATTATGAGGCTCTGATTGTTGATAGTGATGATAAAATTTCGAAAAATGAGTTAACTTCAATTTTACTTAATGGTGTATTAGAGGCTATGCCTAAATTGGATGATCACTGGGAGTACTTTAAATGTAATAATAATTGTGAAATGTCGTATGAGAAATTAAAACAAACTATGTTACAGCTAGAGGCACGATACCATGAGAAACAACAATACACAAATCAAAACATCAGAAGTAGTCAGCCTAGAGGTAGAGGACAACAGAGAGGACACTCAAACAATTATTACAACGAGAGACAACATAACAACACAAACAATCAATTAAAACAAAGAGGAAAATCTGCAATTTTTTCAGACCCTCGTACAAAGGACCTAGAGTGGTCAAGTATTTATAAATCATTTTTGGCTGGTAAAAAATGTAATATTTGCTGGCAGTGGGGACACATTGCAGAAAGCTGTCTTTTGAAAGACATGGGTCTTTATTTTTGTGGAGCGTGTGAAAAGATTGCAGATCATAAAAGTGACACATGTCCAAATCCAAGGTTAGACTTTATTAAATATAAAAATAAGTTGCATGAAAATTATGGGTATAAAAGTGGGTTTAAAAATGGTGGTGGTGGTGGTGGTGGTAAAATGTCAAGGGGAAAATTTAATAAAGCAGCAAGAAAATTTAAGACATCCTACCAGAGAAATGCTACGGCAAAAATGGCAAATGAGGTAAATTTAAATTCTTTATTGAATAATAACTCAGGTGATAAAATAGGTTTTATAGCAGACTCAGGTGCTTCGGAACATATTATGGGTAAAGGGTTGATTTTGTCAAATTACAGGAAATGTATAAAGGGTGTTATTAAAAGTGCCAATAAAAGTAAAAATGCAGATATAAAGATAAATGGTAAGGGTGATTTGATTTTGAGAAATGATTCAGGGGAAATGATTGAATTAACTAATGTTGTGGTAGCAGATAAAATAGCTGGGAATTTACTTTCTTTAAGAAAATTTGCTGACATGGGTTTAGCTATATTTTTGGATAATGAGAAAATCAGAGTTTATGATAAATTAACAAATAAAGACTATATTACCGGTTTATATATAAAACCAAACTGGGTTATTACTTTTCAAACTATGAATTCAGGGAATAAATTTCAAAATTATGAATGCATGGCAAGAATGATTTCTTTGGATGATATTATTGAACAATCGCAAACTGATGTTGTGGAATTGTCAGTGTTGGAGGGAGTAAATAACTCAGGAGAAAGGTTAGCGATTGGGAGGGAGAATCTAAATAATATCAACCAAACTGAAAACATAAACTCAGAATTATTTGGTGACTCAGATTTAGATTCTGATAAATTAAATAGAAGAATACATGATTTGATTACTGATTTACAAATTAATAACTCAGAGTTTAAATTTAGTGAAAAATCAGGGATAAATGAGAAGAGTGTTAAAAATGACTCAGAAGGTATGAAGTGGCATAGAAGGTTAGGTCATCCTTCACTTGACTATTTACGTAAAATGAAAAACGGAGTTGATGTATTAAGAAATGTGAAATTTTGTGATGATATTAAAAATTGTGAGGTTTGTATATTAGCAAAAATGCAAAAGAAGCCATACAATGAAACTAGAGTTAGGGCTGAGAGGCCAATGCAAGAATTACATACTGATATAATGGGACCTATAAAACCAGTATCATTTCCTGGTGGGAATAGATATTTGATAACGTTTATTGACGATTTTTCAAGGTATGCAAAAGTTTATTCAATAAGACTTAAAAGTCAGGCTGGTGAATGTTTGGAAGATTTCTTGCGCAGAGCAAGAAATCTTCTAGGTCACAATGCCAAAGTTTGTTTTATAAGGGCAGATTGTGGGAGAGAAAATCTTGGTGGAGATTTTTTTAAAGTTATGGAGGATGAGAAAATTGATAGTGATTTCTCTCCACCTTTCACACCACAACACAATGGCACTTCAGAAAGAATAAATAAGACGTTAGAATTTAAAATAAGATCATTATTATTTGACTCAGGGCTTCCAGCTTCTATGTGGGTTCTTGCAGCTGAAGCTGCAGTTCATCTTTACAATAGATCACCTCATAAGACAATTAATTTTAAAGCACCTTTAAATTTATTTGCACCTAGGGTTAAATTACATTTAAATAGACTCAGGAGATTTGGTTGTAGGGCTTATGTTCGTATTCCAAAGCCGGAAAGTAAATTTTCACCGCGAGCGTTAAAAACAATTCTTGTGGGTTATACTCGAACGGGTTATTTATTGTGGCATCCTATTACGGGTAAATTTATAAATTCTAGGGAGGTAGAATTTGATGAAGAATTGGTGTATAAAGATTTATATAAGATTAACTCAGAAGTTTTTGAAAGTATGCAAACTGAACATGAAATTGATGATGCAAAAACAGACTCAGAAGTTATATTGTCAGATTTGAATTCGGAACAAGATAATGTTCTTAAGATAACAAAAGGTAGGAAAAGAAAATTTAATGAGACTGATGGAACAGAGAAATCTGTACCTTGTAAAAGGTTTCAACCTCCACGTTCAGCTAGTAAGAGAAAAGACTATTCAACTTTTGCTAAGACAGGTGAGAAAGTAATTGTTGAAGATACGAGTTTTTCTTTTTACACTTCTACTACTTTTGATAAATCTAAAGTAATTTTTGAGGATGATAATCATTACTCAGATGAGGTTAAACTTGAGGAGGATGAAATTAAATATTGTGTACTAGCTACTGTCAATAAAGATCCTACGTCTTATGAAGAAGCCATGGCTTCTCCAGAAAGAGAGTTATGGCAGGGCGCAGTGGATGAAGAGTTGAATTCTATGCGTCTGAATAACGTCTGGACATATGTGGAAAGACCAACTTCAAAGACTCAGATGAATAAAATAAATGTTATTGATTCAAAGTGGGTATTCAAAAGAAAGATTGATGAATGTGGTAAGGTAAAATATAAAGCTAGGTTGGTAATTAGGGGGTTTAAAGATACAAATCAATATGAGCTTATGGAGACTTATGCACCTGTTTCCAGACTTCAATTAATTAGAGCACTTTTGGCAATTGCAAATCGTGATAATTTGGAATTATGTCAAATGGACGTCAAAACAGCTTTTCTTAATGGAGAACTGGATGAGGATATTTATATGAAAATTCCAAAAGGTATAAAGATGACTGAAGAACTCAGAACGAAAACTTGTAAATTAATTAAGGCTCTGTATGGTTTGAAAGTTAGTCCAAGAAAGTGGAATAAGAAATTTACTAAAGAAGTGAAGAAACTTGGTTTTGAGGCCACTACACACGAGCCTTGTCTTTTTACAAGAGGTAAAATGGGTCAGTATGATGTTATTTTACTTTATGTAGATGACATGATTATTGCCTCAAATAATATTCAGAGAATCAATGAAATAAAGGCTAAACTCAGTGAGGTGTTTGCTATGAAAGATCTTGGCGAACCAAAATGTTTTCTAGGTATGAAAATTCATAGGAATAGAGAAAACAAAATAATTAAGCTTGAACAGTCTGAGTACATTGAAAATGTTTTGAAACGTTTCAACATGATTGATTGTGCACCAGTAAAAACACCTATGGAATCACGACAGGTTCAAAGAAGGAAGACAGATGAAATTAACTCAGAGACTCAGAAGGTTGTATATAAACCCAGAGTTCCTTACAGAGAAGCCATCGGTTGTTTATTGTATGCTTCAGGTTGCACTAGACCAGATATCACATATGCTGTGAATGTCATGTCTAGATTTCAGATTTCTCCTACAGCGCGAGACTGGGAAGACGTAAAACGAATTTTTAGATATCTGCGGGGTACTATGAATTTAGGTTTAACTTTTAAAGCTGAATCAGATGAGTTACACGCTTATTCTGATTCAAGTTATTGTGATTGGACAGATTCTACTTCTACTGGTGGGTTTTTAATTTCTTTATATGGTAATTCGATAGCTTGGCGTAGTTACAAGCAAAAATTTGTAAATGGGTCTACATCAAAAGCAGAGCAACTAGCTATGAGTGATGCTTGTCGTGAACTTGTTTCATTAGATAAGTCAATAAGGTACATTAGTAACAAAACATTTTTACCTTTTACAATCTGGTGTGATAACTCAGGAGCTTGTAAGAATACTCAGAAGGAAGGTTGCCATAAGCTTAGTGATTTTGATGAAGATCTTTCAACTATTCATGCAAATTTGAAATTCAGAGAGTCCACGGGTAAAATTTCGAAATTATCAAATGTTCATGGGGATTATGTTAAACAACTGGTATTTGAGGGAAAGGCTAAAGTTAAATGGGTTCATACTAAAACTAATCCTGCTGATATATTCACTAAACCGTTAGAATTTCAAACTCATAATAGTCTCAAAAATTTAATTTTGAAAGCAAACTAGTAAAGAATTCAATTTAACTCAGTGGTATGAATATTTTTTTAATGAAATTTTATTTTGTGTTTCAGTCAGGAATATATTATGAACATGCTTCGGAGAAACAACGTAAGACAGATCCATCAATAATTCCACAGATTAATCCATGTAGTCGTGGAAATAGAGGACGAGGTGGTCAATAAAATATTGCCAGTTATTATAGACTCAGAAGATGTGAATCAAAACAAATTGCTAAAATATTCATTTTTATGTATCCGAATTTGACAGAGAGATGAGTTAATTATTAGTTTTGTAAAAGTTAGGATGATTAAGAAATTTAAAATTGTTTTTCATTACAGGGTTATTCCCATTTCTAATTATTTAAAATGTTTTGATTGTTTAAAACTCAGATATAATATAGAAAAGTTAAAACTCAGATGTAATATAAAACTCAGAAGTATTATTCATTATATGTTAGATTCCAAAAGGAGGGAGTGTTGGCGTGTTCGATTTTGGAATCCAACCGACAACGTGAAGTTGCAGCAGTCGCCTTGACGACTGGCTGTAGCTCTCTCTTCACTTGATTATCAGACACTGATGGTGTCGGTGTAATTAACCTAAAAGTTAAAACTAGCCCTCTCTTTGTCTATTAATAATTAATGTTTAATAAATAAAGTATTTCTAATAATAATAAAGAACGTGTCTAAAACTTATTTATAAAACTGCACTTAATTTAAATATCAAAAGAGAGGAAATCCTAACAGTTTACCATATATTTGTCATATTATTTCAATAATTTAGAAAAATACAATTAGAGCAATTTAGGAGATAAATAAAAAAAATTTTATGTCATGATTTCAGAACTATTTTAGTATTTAAAAGATAGAATTGCCGCATTTTTAATTTAATAAAATATTTTTTTACGCATTAGTCACATCTTTGAAAAAAAAAAAAAAACTTGAAAGGGAAAGATCAGTGAAGCAGAAAAATTAAGGTCCGGTCAGTCCGCGTACGTACGTACTCGAGTAAATGAAATAAAAGTTCCTTTGAGCAGCTCGCAGTGCTTTTAGTTTTTTTAGCAGAATCGAAGAGGAAGAAACTTCTTATCGAATCAGCTGCGCGAAGAAACTTTTCTTATACAGCCGTATCCAGCGTGCGAGCAAATAAGAAACAAAGAAAGTTTGACAAAACAGAAAAAATTTACTACTGCTTCATTACTCTTACCACTTTACCAGGCTGCTTTGATTATTCCTTTTTTTTCCCAGTCATAAAAGGCCAAAACTTGAGTTTTTCTGAATTTTCTGGGTGAAAAAAAAAAAAAATATAAGAAAGTCATAATGATAAGTGATGTGCGAGGGCACTCCAGGACGGAAAAAAGTTTCGCGGAACAAACATGAGGGGAGAAAATCTTTTCAAGAAAAATAAACGCGCTCGCACTTGGAATTTTTAATTGAATAAACAGTTTTTAACTCGTTGGCAGAAAGTTGCCTTCTGGGATTTTTCAATTTTCTGTTGCTTTTTTTTTTAATTTTACCGTATTTAACTGCATACTTGCTATTTTACTCTTAAAGTATTAGCTTATGAAAATTTATGCATCGCTTGTCAACTACCGCTGGTAAGCAGGATTAATGAAGAAGAATTACGGAGGTTAGTTCGCGTGCTGCACAATTATGTTTTTAATCAACTTTATTATTATGCTTATTTGCTTTTTTAATATTATTTCTTTTGTTGGACACTAAGTTATTTTAATCTCGAAATATTTTTACAATTAATTTTGAAAAATTCATTAAAATTATGAGAAAAAACTACTTCTTAATAATTTGTCACTTGAACTTCGAAAAATCATGCTTTTAGGAAACCCAACCTCTTAAAATTTTTGTATATTTACTAGCAACCTGATGATTAAGTTCGAGCTCATTATTAAACTAAATGTTATAGATTAATAAAATATTTGAGAACTTAATGAATAAAAAATATTTTATTAGACTAATATTTTACCAAAAAGAAAAATAAAAATTAATGCTGTTGGCACACAAGACAAAGATAAAGAATGTAAATAGAGAGGTTATGTTTACGCTTAATTTTTACTAAAATATTAATTTTTCTTCATTTTTTCATGTTCTCAATCAGCACTCTCGAAAGTGCCAGAATTCTCCACGTGAAATTCAAAAAATGGCCACTTACGGGGTCTCTGTTCTCAAGAATATAAAATTTTGAGGTTAGATCAACCTGAAAACCAGTGACATCTCCACTAAAAGAATCAATTTTCAGGTCAGGTCAGTAGAAAAAAAGTGCGTCATCAAAACCACACAGAGGCAAAATATTAAAATACGATGAAAATCCGGGTAGCACGAAGGGGGAGGGTTTAAAAAAGGAGCAGTAGCCAGTTGCGATGAAGATTTTAACGAGAAGCCGCCGCCGCCGGAGGAATCTCGAGAGTTCTCGAGACGTCGTCCTCTTACTTCCTCGTTCACCCGAGATGACGACCCTGCCTATCGAGTTCCTCTGCGTATTTTATTACTACTACGGCTCGGCTTTTTTACCGGTTCGGTTCTAGTAATCTGTACGGACAGTACACAATGGTGCCAAAAAAATTGATAATCCGATATGGAGTCGAATCTAATGATCCAATCACGTTTACTATTCTGATTTTTTTTTTTTTTTTTCTATCAAGGGTTCGTTTTGAAAATTGACTGACACAAAAATTCGTTTTTAAAAAACATATATTTTTGATTATTTGAACAAAAAAAAAAAAAAAAGAATTTTTAAGAATTTACGCATTCTTGCCATTTTTATTGGGAAAATTTTTGATTATTCAAAATTCAAGATACCAGGATTTGAAAGATTTGAAATTTTATTGCAGATTCAATAGTCAAAAGTTTTAAAACTTTGCCAAATTTTGAAATTTTTATTTTCACTGATATACAGTATCATTATGAATACTTATAGATAAATTACTTTAAAAAATCGTTTTACAAAATTTACTTTTTGTAGTATTTTTCACTGTTTCAAATTTCTACCCAAAAAAAAAATACTATTTTCAATTTGATAAAATTTCACTTACACAATTAGCCAAGCACAATTTATAATCAAGAATATCGTAATGAAAAAATTACAGAATCCTGTGAACTCTATCAAAGCATAATAAAAAACTTTTCGTTCTCGTAGTTTTGAAAACAGTTACAAATATGTTATGCACAAGTCTAATCGATCAAATAAATTTATGTCGGAGTACACACGCATCCCCGCGATAAAGAATTTCAGTCGCAAAAGTATATTTCGCGGTATAGACGAAAATTTTAACCGACATCATTTTTCATCGAGCGGAAAAATATACGAGCAAAAAATTCAGCCAAGTTTTTTCAAGTTCAGACCCAGGGAAACAACTCGGCTCTCCCTTTTGTCTTTAAATCACCATAAGACGTAAAAAAAAAAAAACAAAAAAGTTCAGAAAACTTCTTCTTCTGCAAAAGGTCAACTAGTGTCGTTTGTTTCTGATTTCCCAGAGCGAATTTCTTACCGGGACTTTTCAACTCTTGAATTTATCGCCCTCTGGTGAAATTTTTTACAGATTTTCCGTGGCCTCCCCCCCACTTTTACGATTTATGAACCTTCTTTTTTGGAAGAGGGAGGAAAAAAGTTTTCAAGGCGATGGGTTCGCGTGTAGCTCGTCTGAATATTTTAATTTTTCGGTCATCTGCTAAGAGAAATCTGAGAATAAGGAAAATGACAACTTTTTAAGTACGTTTTTCTTCAAAAGTATATGATTTCAATCTGAATTACCTAAGATAGACCAATAGTACAATATCTGCATTGTTATTGTTTGCATTGTATTGAGTATTAAGTAACCGGTAGTATTGAATTCAATACTAACTATAAAATTAAAAATTTAGATGATTATAGTAATATATTTACATAATTGCTAATTTTTAATTGTAATTATTAGTTTCTAATCATTTGAACAATAAGATATAAAATTTTGGTCCAAGAAAATCAAATTAGTGTATGTCAATGTACCAGTACTCTTGAGGCAATATCGATACCAAAACAATTGTGTATTGATAGTTTCATTTTGCAACAACTTTGTTGACGAATTTTACAACAAACTTTCCTTGCGGTTTAGCGTGAGAAATAACATCAAAGGTGTGCTTCAATTAGTTGTATGTTTTTCTGTCTATTTGCATGGTTTTAAAGTTTTTGGCAATTCCCATATATTCTTAAAAACATATAATACCATGGACATAAATATAATAATAACTTAAAATATAATAAAATTTAAAAAATCTATACTTTTTTCAATTGAAAATCTTCCCTGTTTCCTTGTACTCACTACACTAAGAGATTTCCAAAGAAATAAATTTTAACTTGAAAAAAAAAGGAAAAACAGCAAAACAGCATTCGATTTTTTTTCTTTGTTTTCGAGTAAAATTTTAAATTACTCGGAAGAGCGTGCGCGGGCCGGGCGGAAGACGAGAAAAGTTCATGAGAAAGATTAAGCACAAAAGAAACGCCGCTGCGACTTCTTCTTCCGGAAGTTGCGCAATAGCTTTTTTCACAACTTTTTCCATACAACTACGGAGTGAGTGTTATCCTCGAGGGAGGAAGAATATAATCCGCGGCACGTTCACTCGTGGGCATATCTTTTTTTTTTTTTTTTTTTCTCTTTTCGGAACAAACAAATGAACCGAACTGATTAACGATCGCGGAATCGCGTAAACCTAAGAAGATATTAATCATTCCGGGGGGAAAAGTTTTAGATGAGGTTAAAGTCCAAGTCACATAAATTTCATCCACCTCTTTTTTTTTTTTTTTTTCTTTTTATCTGATTCGGAGATTATGCAGAACTAAAGGGTGGGAGGAGGAAAAAACTTGAGTTTCTCAAATTGCCAAAGTTTTACTTTTTACAGTGGCTACGTACGCGTACTTATTATTCATGCGAGTTTATGATGTGATGTTCTCTAGGTTAGAAGTTTAATTATCACCGGATAAACTATCTTTATGAGTAACTTTGAGGTTAGGATACACACCTGGCTAGCTCTACTACCATATAACAATTAATTTTCTATAAAAATATCTATTGCAAGACTAAGACATTATTTTAAGCATGTATTTTATTCCGCAATAGTGGCGCCCTCTTAAAATGTCACTTTTAAGTTAAATTATACAGTGCGTGAGCTCTACTATCTTTAAAGAATGAGTTTCTTTTTTTAGGTTAGAGTGTGCATATTGAAAAATTTAATAGTATTATGATAGTTAAGAACATTGCTATTGATAAGTTTTTATTCTTTGTAATAATTTACGTGTTAGAAATCTTTTAAGACCTTACAATGTTGATTTTAGGCGCATAATACTCAAAAATTTAGTGTCAGTATTTTAAAAAACCAACATACCTGGCACTCGTAGGTCCCATTGTCCCTCTCCTGTACGTATTTAATTTGCAGAGTCCACTCGTCCGAGCCTTTCTGGTGCAACACCTGAAACCGCTCGTCGTTCGTGTAGGTGAACATCGAGGTGGTCAAAACGTGCCAGTCCCGTCTTCTTATCCATGATATCTGAAAAAAGAACCCGCACTGTACTCATAATTACGTTTTTTTTAGGAAACATCAGACCGCAAGGGGAAAATTTTTTTTTTAAACGATTCACTAACGAGGAAAGCCTAGGCCACGAATGCGAAAAATATGAAGCTACTAATCACGGAAGGCGAGCTTTTGTGTACTTTGGAGGAGAAATTAATGCCTGGCAATTACCAGAGTTGGAGAGTTTGCCTCCCAGTTACTATAATGTGATGCGCTTGTAACGTACAGAGCATTGTTACGAGACTAGGGCATTAGGTAGAAGAGTTAATGGCCAGTGACGATGATTTAAAAAGTTTCATGTGCCTCTCTTAACCGTTTTTAAATAACTGTGTCAAATCATTAGAATATGGAATTTCATTGTTTTTACAAAAAATTTACATGCTTTATTGACCAAAAATTCGACAAGTCGCTTTTATCTTGGTAGAATAAGCTTTAACGATACTTGAATATGACGATCACTTGTATGCAAGTGATTCACTGTTCAGAACGTGATCGATCACGAAAAACGATCGAAGTTTTTGAGTCGATTTTTGTCTGCTACACGACCTGTGAGTCTTACCATTAAAAACAAATATTTTTATTACAACTACATATAAATTTACGAAATGTGAGGTTATAAGTGCCCAAAGTCAAGATAAGAGTGACTCCTAATTAAGGTGATCATCACCACAAAGCCGTGATCATTTGAATACTTGTGAAGACGGGCTTCCATGATAGGTAAAGATTTTAAGTTTCCAGAATAAATTAAAGCTCTCTTATAAAGTCTCGAGGACGTATAAAGGGGTTGAAAACAATTTAACCCTCCGTAAATCCTCTCCTTAATCCTCTCACAGGCTTCTGCCCCTTCCACTCCTTGCAAGTATTTGTATATATAAGTCGAGAGTGGTGTAGGTAGGAGCCGGAAAGAAATCGATTCGAGTGTCCGAGTGCTGGCATGAAATTTCAATTGCGTGAGAGTTAAGCTCCTACGTGCGGCACGATCCCAATCGCACTGGGACGCGGACTCTCGTTATAATAATAATAATAATAAAACACGGGAATGTTGAAAAACGTTAAGAGAAAATCAATAGTCCAAAGCTTTTCTTTTGAAAATTTAATTTAATTTTTTAAAATGTATTTCAAAATTAAAACATTGTGACGTGAATTATTACGGTCTTCTAGAAATTCATAAATCATTTGCTATAATAAAAGATTAAATAATAATATTTTAGAATGAAAAATATTTCTTTGGTGAAAGTAGATGTTACCATCCTCATTGATAATTCGCGTTATCTTCAAAACAGTTCAACAAATTTGGGTTATGACAATCAAAATTTGAGTACTCATCGGCTAATAAAATTTATATAATTAAAAAAACTAGACATGATTTTGCTTTAATCAATTTCATACTTCACGAGTGATTTGTTTAACTTTATTGATGTAACCTTTCACCTGTTCTAAATTTTCCACTTCGGATCCCTGTCGATCGAAATCTCCTAAAATCCCGATCCGAAATAGCCACTTAAAAAGTAATAGACAGTAGACCCGGGGTAAGGTAGTAAGGGTGGAATCAATGTAATCAAGAGGGGCGAAGGAGGGTAAGTTTTCTGAAAATCGAGGCCTCCCATTTGTTTAAAGGATAGGGTTCGATCTCTGCAATCTTGACGGCGAAGCTTGTTAAGAAGGTCTTACGTGCCGAGACTACCTCGATTACACTCGTTCCTAGGACTGTTATTACGTCTCTTACACTATGTGCAGGATTGTTAACGCGGGTTAATAGAGTTACACTCGTGAGGCAAGAACAATGGAGCCGTAGATAAACCTGGTGTAAACTGGTCTCCTGAGAATGACGGACAAAACCGAATCTCTCTATGGGTCATTCGAATCTGGAATGGTGAAATTTTATTTTCTCTCTTTTGAGAGTGGGAAAAAATAATAAATTTTCCGTGTTGAGTACATTAGAAATTCAGATAAAGAACACAGTTATACAAATCAAACATCTGTATAAGAATCAAAATTTTGATTTGGATTTTTAAAGTTCAAAGATCTAAATTCTCAGAACTGAACTTTCAAAAATTTCCCGAAACTCCAGAGAAAGTTCAGAGAAAGAACATAGTTCTACAAATCAAAGGTCTGTATAAGAATCAAAATTTCAAGAATTTTGATTAAAACTCTCAAACGTTTCCTAAACTGAAAGCCAGAAGAAAAGTTTCCGAGAATTTAAAAAAATTAAATATTTCTTAAACTAAAAATAATTTTGAAGATTTTTTTAGAGCTAATTCGTTGATGATTTGAATCCAAAGCATAATTTATATTTAAGAAGAAGTTTAAGAACCAGAAATGGAAAATTATAATCCTGAAAATAGCGCACGTGTCTCGCAAGGAAACATATTTCAGGAAGTAATTTGGTCCCAGCTGCAACGAGCCCGGGCGTGTAGCTTCAACACCCCCTGACATCCATCTCAAACGGACACCGGTCACGAAGCCAGCTCACCAGCTTCGAAGTTGGCGAGATTTTATTAGCGTCTCGACTTCGCTGAAATTGAAATATCGAAGTTACCCGCTCGCATTGATTTTTTGATTCTCTAATACGTTTACTCCTCCTGTCTTGATTGACGTATCTTCAATTCGATTGATGCAGTATTGGAAAAGTAAGTCTGTCGAGGTATAATTGATTTTGAGCTACGGCTCGAGAAGACCGGCTTAATCGACCTGAATGAAATTCCGAGATGATGTAATCCCGTTTACAATTGGTATTACATCATCCCCTGCCACGAATAATTCCATCGCTTTATTATTATTAATTAGTCATGAGACGTACACCAGATTTGAAGTAAGTATTCTGTACCAAGTTTAATTAGATTTTTGAAATACAAGAAATCATGCAAAGATATTCATTTAGGGAAGACTGGAGCAGGTTGACCGACTTTTACTAAATTTACGACTAAAATAGCGAAAAAGTGTTTTTAATGTGAACTTTATCATATTCAAAATTTTTCAAAAATAGAGCATTCAAAGATTATTTTTATGTAGTTATCAGATTGAAACTCTAAAATTATATTTATGTATACAGCGTTTTATTAATCCTACTAAATATCGCAAGGAATAAAAAAACAAACCTCGGCATCGGTAACTGTTCTCTCGGCGAGATTCCGAGTTTTGCAGTGTAGAAATGCGGTTCCTCCCAGCTGAGCCGTAACGTTCGTCACCGTGTTGTTCTCCTTAGCTTCGTTCACTCGCTGCAACTCGTCCAAGTTACTGTACCACAACGCCTTCCAGTCTGTGGGTATTCTTCTTTCTGTAAACGAACCATTTTATCATTTTCTTAACTCGTTAGCTCATTTTTGCACTTCCAAGGGCTGTATAATATTTTTCACGCTAGAATACGGTACGTACAAAAAACCTAGGAGCCCGAAAGTACTTTCGGTGCTACGAGCGTGAAAATTATTTTTTATTATGATCAAATCAGTATTCTAAATATTTACTTTACTATCTTATTAACAACGCTTTTCTATGACTAGTGCATTTAAATATTGAAAAAGAAAATTTGAGGTCAAAAATTTCTTTTTCACAAGATTTTTCTTCAAGTCTTTTCAATATAAAAATTTTGAAATTAAAAATTTGTTTAAACTCTTGTAAATTTATTGTTTATAATTATTTCAGAGTAACCATCACCTTTTGTTTTCCTTCTCAGTTATTTTCCTCTGCGCTCCTAAACTAAGCTAGAGTGGCCTACGTGACCAATAAGAAGTCCTTAATAAGCCTTCAGTCCTACCCCCCCGGTGTGTACTAAAGTTTGGGCTGGTGTCAATCTTACCTGATCTGCTGCAACTCGGCGCTCAGTTGTTTCTCAATTGTAACAACCGACACCACAAAATATACCTGCGATTGTTGCCTGATTTTCAACTTAACTATTTTTCTAATTGTTTCATGATTTTCAGGTAGGCGACTGCACTAATTACCCTGCCCCGCTCACCCCTCCCTCTTCATTCAAAGTGTGTACCGAAGCCTGTGCGGTCAAAATTTTCGGTCAGAAGCCGACTTGAATTCATTCAGTTCGGACATCAAGCGAGTGGAGTGCATATTGCCAAAAAAATTTGAAAAAGGTTGAATCAAGATGCAGCAGCTAGACGCTATCTCACAACCAGCAGAAATCAAAAAAGGAGTTAAAAGAAAGGCTGATAGTACAACTTCTACTGCATCATCAAAAAAAGCAAAGACGATTCCAGCTACAAGACAATCTGGTAAACTGGTTAAAAAGCCTCAAAAAGCGAGTGGTAAAAAGAATGGCAAGTTAACAAAAGCATTAAATTCATGTAATAAAATTTTAAAAGAACTTTTCTCGGAAAAATGTTCCACCTTCGCATGGCCATTTTATAAACCTGTTGATGTGGAACTCTCAAGACTTTACGATTATTATGACATAATCGACAAACCTATGGATCTCGGCACTGTTAAGTCGAAATTGGATATAAGAAAATATAATTCAGCTTTGGAGTTTGCGGCTGACGTTAGACTTATATTTAAAAATTGCTATAAATACCATCCAGTGGATCATGAATGGGTTGTGATGGCCAAAAAACTACAAGATGTTTTTGAGAATAAATATGCCAAAATACCTGACGAACCAGTTGCTGGCACGGTTAACACAAAAGGCGGAAATATTTTATGTTCTGACGATTCTTCCGATTCTGACAATTCTGAAGAAAAAATAACTCAAAAACTATTAACTCCCTTGCAACAACAAATGAATGCAATGGAAGAACAAATTTCGAAGCTTCTCGAGCAAGTTGGAAAAAAGAAAAGCAAGAAAAAGAAATCAGGTCAAACTAAAACTAAGCCTTTTAATAATGAAGATTCGATGACCAGTGGACATAGTGGCGCAATGAAAGAATTTGTGAAGCAAAGTGGAAGTTTCGAAAATGTTTCTGACAGTGTTGGTTCTAATTTAGCAAATGCGTCATTGGGCCCAGATCATAATTTACCTCCAAAGACATCGGTAGAAGCAGCAGCAGTTGGACTTGAGGTTAAAGATACAAAAGAAAAACATAGCCCAAGTACTTTTGACAGCGAAGATGACAATGGTATACCTATGTCTGTAGCTGAAAAGACAAAACTTGCTAATAACATCATTAAACTGTCTAGTCAGAATCTGTGCCATGTAATGGAGATTATTAGATCGAGGGAACCACCGTCTACGATCAATTCAACAGATGATGAAATAGAAATAGAAGTAGACATTTTGAAATCATCTACACTGCGTAAACTCGAGTTTTACGTTGAATCTTGTCTTAACGACGAATCTAAAGACGAACAAATAGCTGAAACATTAAAAAGAAAACGTAATTTTGATCTCGCGTCTGGTGACGAGCTGCGTCGTCTTGTGCTTCGAAACGCAGGACTAGAGGTTCAAAATAAAAAAGAAAAAGATAGAGCTGCGAATTTTAAAAGTCGAAGAGAAAAAGTAAAAAGAAACCTTAATTTTGACTTTGGTGAACTGTCTGCTGACGAACAGCGTGTGTCTTATCGGGAAAAAAGTAAACTAACTTATGATCTCGACAGACTGTCCCGAGATGAGCTGCGTCATGTAGTGGGCATTATAAACTCCTGCGATCCGGCGTCTGATGCAGTAATTAAAGTAGATTTTGAAATTTTAAGCCCATCTATACTGCGTAAACTCAAGTTTTACGTTGAATCTTGTCTTAGGAAAAAGGTTAAACCTAAATCCAGATTCGAACAAATATCTGAAAAGTTTCGTAACGCTAAAAATACATTATGCTATTCGAGTAGTAGCGACAGCAGTGACAGCGACTCCAGCAGCAGTTCTTCGAGTTCTAGTGATTCGAGTGACAGTGAATCAGACTTAACATCAATTCATTAAATAATCATTGAAACAGAAAAACTTTTTTTTTATAATTTGTCTTTTTAGAAATTTATGCGTGAATGTGTTTGTGAATACGTAAAAAATAAATGTTGTGTATGGTTATAAATGTATTAACTATAGTTATTTGTTATAATTTTCATGACTCATCAATTGTACTGTTTTTAGGATTATATTAATAGATGTAAATATGTACATAAATATATTCATATATGTATTCTCTCTACATTTGTATGATAAAAAAAAACTAAAAAAATTAATTAGCTATTACTGTTAAAAAAAAAAAAAGATAAATAAATAAAGTTACAAAAGCAATATTTTCTTTTTCTCGATCTTACCAACTACACGGTGATGTGCTAAACATTAAAAAAACGTGTGGGTCTTGGGACTCGTGGTGGAACTTTAAACTCTTTTTCCTGTAATTATAAACACAATTTTGTTTTTATTCTGGGCAGTTATTGTGCGCTTTGCAAACGTATTACTGAGGAAATAGAAAAATAGAATAAGATACCTCATTGAATCTCTTTTAAGTGAGTACACTTTAAATATCTGATGCTCTTTTGAATTTCAACAATCTTTTTCACCTATAAAAGTATTATAAAGTTCAATTTTAATTTATTATTTTTCACAGATAAATCTTAGTTTTATTTATTTCAATTTCATTAATTTAAAAGCCAAGTTGAGGATTTCAGAAATTAAAAACAATCATGTTAACACTAAAAAAAATTATTTTTTACTTTAAAATCTAGTGGTTTTGATTTGAGGTTATGTTACGTAGATGTATAGATAGATAAGTTTTGAATGAGAATAGTTTAAATGATTAATTTTAAAGATTTTAATAAATTGAGGTTAGGTTAGCACAAGTTTATACGAAATTTAGATTTAATAAATCCCTGGAGGAAATATCCAAAATCCCTGTAACGGCACGATCGTTTGGCTGTGTTTGCGGTCATATTACTCCTTGGCTGGTGCGGTCTCGCGTGCCTCGCTCGTTTGAATTTCAACTCGGTTTCCATCATAATCTTATGATTGAACACATCAGCGATGAGTGACGAATTTCAATTTTTTAAATACACTTCCCACCAAAAAACGTTGAAACAAATTGGCTTTTTCTCGTCTCATAGCCCGTGAAAAATTTTCAACGCTCCGCTTAATATTCAGGTTTTTTACGCGCTTGCGTATCGTCAAATTTACGGCGTAAGCATTTTGCCGGATGAATTTGTGTGTGTGGGTGTTGGGTGCAGGCGCTTAAACTATTTATCTATAGTTGACATCGCTCCCCAAATTACGAGAGCTACCGGCTTTGGGGACGCTGCAAAATTGATGACGCACAAATGGCAAACTCGGGCGAACATGCTCTTTTGTTATTTTTCATGAGGGGCTCTGTTGATTTTCGTTTAATGCGTTATGACGCGAGCGTGACTGAAGCGCTTTACCAACAAACATGCTTGAATTTCGGGTTTTATCTTAGCGTTCGATGAATACAAATGAGCATTCTTTTGAGCGGACGCTTGATCAAAGAAATTGGAAATGTTTTCATAAAATTTCAAGAGACTTTGCTAACATATTAAATTGTAACTAAGTACTTTCCAAAAAAAATTGTCGATGTATGAGGTTTCAAAATTTAAACTACACCGTTTCATTCAGATACTATTTTGTAAAGAATAGTCAAAAAAGAGAGACGCAAGGATTTCGATCGATGCTTTTATCGAAATTGAGCAGTAACAAATAACGCCCTATAATCCATTGCATTGCACGCATGTAAGCTCAAGATTTTTTAGCATGTCTTGTTTGAACATCTTGGGTTCTGTAATTTAATCTTGCGTATCTGTATCTCCGACAATGAGGTAATTCAGTTTTGCGCTCGAGGATCTTCCCGAAAATACTTCCTGCACGTTGTATTTCGTCGCATGACTAAATAAACAGCGTCAGCCTGGAGAAAATGCAAATTCCTCAGAGTTGGCTTATACACACAAAGGCGATATCCCTTCACTCGTCTCATCATCATTGCCGTTTCCGTTATAATCCTCAGACATTGTCGGGCTGCACTGGCTCATGATTAGAATTTTCGATAAGTGTTCTTGTGTTTTAACTTAAATTCTCCCATTGTATTCTTTATTTAACGGTGTCAAACTCCTTGTCTAACTAATAGACTGCTGTATGCAATTCGCCTAATAGACTGTCTCGATAACTGTATTCAAGCTCAAGAATGAGACTATTTACTGTATGGATTTTCACTGGACTTATTACAGTTGACAACGTTTCGACAGGATATTCCTGTCCTCATCAGGTATTTTTTAGCATGTCTTATTTATTTCTCTACATGAGAAACAGTTATCACATTGATTGACTAATATGAAGGTAAACATCAAGTTGTTTAAATTGTCTCTATGACTCAATATTATCGGCATGGATTGACCAACTAACAATGACCCATGTTTATTACTAATTCAAATCTTATTTTTTCAGACAAAACGCTTTTCCCGTGCGCTGACCAAAGTTATCATCCGGAGCACCAAGTGCAGATAATATTAGCACGCTTAACTTTCGGCATTCACATGCAGAGCGAGCTGAAATTTATATGGATTTACTTTTGAGCAAATAAACAGGGAAGCCCGGGCACGCTTGAATAATTAAGACTGCGTCGTAGTCCGACCCTCGGAATTTGCATTACAATGAGTACACGAAGACACGCCGATATAGAGAGCTCATCAAATGCAAACGAAGGGAGAGGAGGGTGAACAAAAAAAATACAGCACCGGCTAATTTGATCCAGGTAGTCTCGGCTGGATTTTGATAAAGTTAGACGACTCGGATTGAAGTACGTGTACATATATATGTTTCGTTAGCTTGAGAATCGTTACGGTTTTGATCAAAGTTACTTTGAAATCCCTTGATTTTCTAGCTTTGATGTATTGAATTAAACAAATCAATACAAAATTCACAAAAATTCATTCTTGTATGGTAATAAATGTCCAGTAAAATTATTAAATGGATAACCTAATTCACATTGGTAACATGAATATGATACTTATAAGTACATCCGTAAAATCCCTGCCAGAAATTTCAGAAGATCTTCAAAGTGGCTCGCCAGAATCTGGCCATAAGTGTCTGGTGTACAATTAAAACGTACAATTGAAACTTATTTTATAAGTGGTTTATATGGTTATATTTTAAATTTGATACAAAAATTTTTGTTCTTGAAACATTGTTCGGAAACAACATTTACATGTTTCATTTTTTTAAAATTGTTTTTGATAATATCGTTATGTTAAAAGCATTGATTTTCTGACGATATTCTGGCCAAAATCTACCGAAGATTTGTTACAGGGTATTTGAAAAATCTGTTCTACAAACGGATAGGTCAGTAAGTGAAAAAAAAGAAGAAGCAAGATATCTCGAAGCGTAAGAAATTCGTGGAAATGACCAGGAAGCTTTGGCAGTAAAGAAGCTAAAGAAGGCTAAGTACAGAGCATGTGTGGAGCCCGGGGTTTAGGAGGAGGGTGTACTTTATGGCGGTTGGTGCACTTTTTTTTAAAGCCACTCGAGAGTACGGAACCGGAAAAAGTACCTACCCTCGTATCCAACAGAAAATGCAAAAGTCTGAAGACGACAGTTTAAAGAGACTGCACAGAAGGATGCATGCTATATATAGGTTATAAAAGTAAAGGATAAAAAGCTCTCGAGACTTTTGAACAGCCGATGCTGCGTTGGAAATTCGCTTTTGTTTTCCACGAGGACAATGCTGCCTTTAAGTTGTTGTACTCTGCTGAGAGATGCATTTAAACTGATAAGAGTTACTTTAAATCTATCGATTATTTAAAAGAATCCACTTATCCTTTCATTTAAGCCTTAAAGAGATAGTTTCGTCTTATCCATTCGAGATGCTACGGTTTTTATCGCTCTCTTACCACCTCTCCCTTTATTGAATTCAAATTGAGGGGATTATTTTATTCCACTTTTTACTCTGACTTGGAGATTATCTGAATTTTTCATTTCATCCTCAACTAGTTGCTAAGAAAGTATTTCGTTTCCAAAGTGGTTGTACCTGTGACGATCAGTTTATATGGTAATCGCTCTGCTTGAGCAGATAAAAAAAATGCAAAGTAGTTTTTGTACCCTTTTCTTTATCATCATTATTTACCGAATTAGTTCTATTGAAGTTTATTAAATGCTTAAGTCCTTCAATTCTTTTTACTGAAGGTTCTAAGAAATAGTTTTTATCTCATCTACAAATTCTAAGAACCTTGCATTTTCTTGTGTAAGCTCCTCAGTTTGCTCCCAAAAAATTACAAAAACTGGTTCAAAATTAGCAAAAAGACGTTTATTCGAAAATCTTCCCCTGTCCCTTCTTTCACCGCATTTGATGTTACGAAACCCTCTGGTAAATCTCCTGGCGCAGCTCATTGTCCGAAATCTGCAAACTCCTTGACTCGAGCAAAGAAGGGGGGAGTTCGATACAGTACCTAATTGTTGGGTGTAGTCGTGCCGCCGCATCCAGGTCATCGAGAGTCAATGTTGATCGATACCTTTTCAACCCAAAAAGCTGTTGGGTTTTTTTTATGCAAGTCTTACATTTTCAGTAGTCAAGTAAAGACATTATTTAGTCTGACATGGATTTGTTGATTTTTTTTTTTTTTTTCATCGGTTTATTTGATCGATCGATAAAATTTTCATCGGCAGTTTGGAGAGGCAATAGACCGTTAATTGGCCCCTTGCTTCAGCTCGATTATAAACAAGGCAAGCTCTACACTGTATATCGATTATTAAATTAGTCTTATTAAAATTCCCGGATAATTGATTGATCAGCTGATACATCAATCAAAGCTGTACCTTCACTTTATTAAAAAGTAAACGGTCAGTGTAACGTTGAGACTATGTTTCGTTCAAATGTGTTTATTAATTGCAAAGCTAATTTTCTTTGGACCTCATGATACTGTCGAATTCAGAATACAACGCTCATAACAAATAAGTTTACGAGAAATAGTTGCAAACTATTGAGTCAAAGTCTGAACAAAAAGTACGTGTAAAATGAAGTTGAAGTCAGTCTTAAATGGTAAAGTCAGTATCTGTAATGTGCCATTTGAATTTTCATTAATTTTACAAAAAAAAAATAATAAAAAAAAATCAAAAAGAATTGATTAATTGTGAGAAAATTGTATAAAATTAAAGCCCTGTATTGTCGTGACGTTAATAGCCATCACCATGTTGTTAATCTGTTCCAATCACCCGAAATTAGGAAAAAAAGGGGCATGCAGAGTAACATTTATTGGACGCGTCGCATTAGTTAGGCCGTCAATTGTCGAACGCGACGTTTTCGGTCCCGTCGCGTCGAAAGCCAGAAAACTAATTAACGCCGAGGGCAGGGGAGCGGAGGGACAGTAAAAAAATCCGTCTGGCGTCGGAATAATGGACTCATGAATATAACATGGACTGGCTGCCTCCCTGCTGAGCATTTAACGTCTCTTTCGAAGCGTTTTCGTGAATTGCTGCGACTTGGATACCTTGTTGTTTTGAGCTTTACCTAACTCGATAAAAAATGATAGTAAAAAAAAGACTCGTTCGTAATGAAAGTAAAGCAGAAAAAATGGTTTTCTTGGAAAACTTTACAGCTGCAATGAAATTCATAAAGTTCAATGAAGAAAAGAAAAAACGGACGAAGTTACTGGCAATATAACCTCAAACTGCAAGACTCAAAATAAACATTTTTTTATTTTCTGAAGAACGTTTAACTCAAAAAATTAATCATGAATCTGAAAAGTGACGTTTTTGAGGTTAGGGTGGACTCGAGCTACCATGCAAGTGTATATCTATATTAAAATAGAAACAAGTATTGGAGTTAAACGTCATTAAAAAAATGAATTTTTACAAAAATTTGGTAAATTCAAACGTTTATTTGATCATCGCAACTTAAACCTTTTTTCCTCAGTAGTGAATTATATGATTGCATAATTCAAGAAAAAAATAAACAAAAAGCTCTTGGTGTACGAGCCACTTTGACATTTTCTTATTTTCTACGAGGCTCTCGTAAAAGAGGGATGATCATAACGCCGGCGTATTAGGAATCGGACGTCATTTCTTCCCACCACGAAGTCCCTGAACTCGTAAAGAGCCTTTTTTTTTATTCTTCGGTCACACATATGAGTTTTTAGTGCAAATATAAAAGGACCAGACGACGATCATATCGAAGTGCGAGGGTAAAAAATAAATTACGCTTCGTACCTCTTTATAAAAAGTACACTGTTTGATCGAGCAAAGAATCATTATTAAATAGTTTATCTTCGGAGGGAATTTGGGTCAAGGCGGAGTAATTTTTTTTTCACGATGAAAATTTATTTTTTATTATTATTATCTTTTTTTTTATCGCCGTGAAATATTGCTCCGAGAACAGGGCAACCTGGCCGGGTGAAATACTGTTATTTCTTTTTTATAAGACTTTTGCTCGTTTTTTACGCCCGGGTAATTTCCAAAGTCGAGCGAGATTTTTTAGATATTGATAGCAAAGACGAAAAAATCCCCGAGGCTAATTCGTAATTTAATTTGTTTGAGAATAAAGTTCAGAAGGGAGAAGACGAAACAGAAAATAATTTATTTTTCAAAGTTGATTGATGTATAAAATCATATTATATTTATGTTGAACAATTTCATAAAAATGTTTTAAAGACAAATTTTTTTATTTTATAACCTCGAATATGTATTAAACAGTAATAATATTAAAAATCAGAAATTTACTAAAAAAAAGAATTTTTCGAATTTTTTTTCTTTGATCATAAAAAATTCAGTAAAACTCCTGTTTAAGATTAACATTTATTGGAGTCGTAATAAAATTTCAATTCATGTAGTTCAACGATAAATAATAAATAATTAAAATATATGCAACTTAAAAAAAATTTTTTTTAACAAAATAATAAATTTTTGCAACAGTCCAGATTACAATTCAATTAAATGTTAAGTAGTGAAGACGTATGTACGGTCAGACAAGGTTAAAATAAAATTCTTCAACTGATACATAGTAGTGAAGTGTAATAAACAGTAATAGCTATTTAATTTTTGTAATTTTTTTTACTATACAAATGCAGACAGAATACATATATATATATATTTATGTACATATTTATATCTATTAATATAATCCTAAAAACCGAAAAAAAATATTTTTGACCAAAGTAACGCGTATTTAAGGAGTTTTTGGCTGCGCCTCACGTAAAAAAATTGTGCCCTTCAACTATATAATATAGTAAGATATATTTTAATCACTGAGTTTGTTGACCGATCTTAATCCTTTTGAATTTTCAAAGAGTTGAGACTTTATTTCCGAAAACAATAAACTGAGCAGCGATAAAACCTCGGGTGCATCGTGCGTATCTTTTAATTTCTTCTCCCTTTTGTTGTAAATCTCAGCCACGCTCGTATTAAATGGCCGATGTACGAGTCCGATAAGCAGAGTCGCCGTGCTATTTACGATCATTTTTTCCCCTTTCTACTTTTTATTTTACCCAATACCAAACAAATAAAAAAATTTACAATAGGAAAAATATAATGAATTTTTAAAACATTCACTAGGATAACAAAGTGACGCAAAACATTTCAGCAGCAAGAAACTACTCGAAAGCTGCACAGCTGTTTATTGTATTTTGAACTTGAAGAGTAATTTGGAGAAACTTTGTAACTCCAGAGTTAGTTAATAGACGAGAAGTGTAATTACATTTCAAGTGACTCTTCAGTAATTACAAAAAATTTTGAAAAAGCATTTCAAAGCTATGAGTCGTCTTAAAGCACTCGGAATAGTTTTACGAATGATTGATGAGATTTTTAATTATGACCTTGACCCAGAGATCAACATTGACGTCATTGAGAAGTTTCGTCTATTTCAGACATTGTTTATTATTTATATTTTCTTTGATGATGTTAATTAGCACGTCCTTATTGAAAAAAAATCCCACTCAGATCTACGATAATAATAATTAGAGGGAAAAGCGTGGGAGTTTTTGTGTTTAAAAATCCCAAAACAAAAAAAAAACCGGAGAAACCAGGCAGATCCGGAGATAAAGTCAACGCGTAACGTACCCAACAACACTTTTTATGAATAATTATTCTCCATAAAAAGAACACGGAAAAGATATTTCCCGAAAAAAATTACCATACTTCGGGTACCAACCGGCAGATACCTTTGATTTATATTTATGGACCGGGTTATCTTTTTTCAACGTTCAAACATTCGTTTCCGCCTAAAGCCTAAAATACGGCCTACGACACGCAATTATAAATGATCCATGAATCATTTATGATAATCCCTCGATCAATTTTCAATTTGTAAAAAAGGTAATGTGGTGGTTTTTTGGATTCGAGGACCCGCGCGTTCTTATTTCTTCGAGGGGGTCGTTTGAGTTTATCGTTCGTCACGTTGCGATTCGGGACGACAGATAAGGTCGAGGGAAAAACAAGTACCCTTTTTTTTTTGACGCATTAGGGATATTGAAGCAGAAAAAGAGTTCATTTAGAAGATACTAAACTGAATTTTTACTTTTTACTGAGTGATGAAGTACCTTTTTCTTCGAGTTCAAAAAAAAGTCTTAGACCAAAATTTACCACGAAAAAAGTTACAAAAAAGTTACAAATAATTCATTTTATATTTTAGCCTGCGGAAAAAAATGTTGAAATGACCTTTGAGGAATGTAAAAAAAAATTTTCGACACAGCCGCCGCGAATATAATGACTCCTAGCGATGTTTTATGAGCTGAAAACTTAGAGTCATTTTATTAGCGGCTGGTGTGTCGACAAATTTTTGCAAAAGTCATTTTAACATACTTTTCAGGAGGCTAAGATAATACATATTCAAAAAAATTTTAACTTCAAAATAATGATATTTATAGTAGAGAAAAATTTTCAAGAAATAAAAAAAGCTCAGAGACGTTGATAAAATTGTTGAGGTTGTATTCAATGTTAGGGAAACAAATAATCTTATGCAGGCGTTCAATTTTTCCAAGCTCGCACATATTAAATAAAGAAAATAATTTTCATTTATGAACAAGAAAAGGAGTATTGTGTGTTTCGAGTCCCAGACGTAAAAAAAGACTGGCGTCGAATCGAGAATTGAGCGGAGATCGAATATTCGCACGAAGGCGGAGGAGGCGCTTGACCTCGGCCATACAAGCCTGCCAGACCGTGACTTACCCAGCCCCGCAATTTCAGCGTTGCCAACAAACCGATAATCAATTTATATTTATTCCTTCCTTCCGGCTGCGTATTAAGAGGTGAAACTTTTATTTTAAACATAAGTGAATCATTATTACGTTTGACTTCTAACTCTTGTGGAATATATTTCTACAGAGTCAGTAAATTTCAAAAAGCTCAATGTCTAGGCTTATTCGCGTATCTATTCACTTATTAACATTATTTTTATTTTTAATTCATTTAACAGTAGTGTACCTCTGATGCCCAATATGAACAACCCTTTAAGTTTGAAATGTAAGCTTGCTAATATACTAATAAATGGTCAAACGAGGATTTGTAGATGTAATAAATGTAAATTTAAACGTACAATTAGATTTTGAATACCTATATTAGTCAACTCAAAGTTTAACTGAAACGCAGTTATTAATAATAATCATAGAAAAAACAGGGATGCCCACATATGTTAAGCACAGGATTTATTATTGACCTAAATAAAAACTTTTTTTTTATCTACTGGTGTTTTGAGACATTCAATCAAAATCATGCAAGCTGTTACTTATAGCTTCAAAATAATATAAATAAATGGTTGTCAGTGAGGTTTACTCGTAAACAAAAGTGTTAACGACCGCGATGAATGTAAAAATTAAAACAGAGTACGGCAAGCATCCCACGAAAACTAGTTCATTTACAAAAAGAGAGATGATTTCAGAAAAAAATACGAGTGGAAAACTCATGTATCTCTGCCCTTCAAATTAATGTCCAAGCCCAAAACAAGTATGCACCTCGAGTCTACGAGATAATACAGTCGAAGAGTCAACCCCTAACGAAAAAAAAATTTTATACCGGTCGAAGTGCTTTTTAGTTCGTTGTTTTTTAGGAGTTTGAGTGACAGCGATAAATTGAAAATTCACAGTGGGGTACTTGGTGGCTTCAAATTTGAAACTATAATAAAAATAACGTAGAAATATTTAGTTCGCAAGGTCGAACAAAGCTCGAAACGTATCGCGGCCACAACAATGACTCGGGTTAACTCCTCGCGATCCTGAACTTTAAATTAAATTCCTGGAAAAACCGGCTAGCCATTGTAAATTGAACAACGGCCGAAAGATAATTGCGATTCCGCAGACTGGAAGAGTTAATAAAAGCAATGAAGTTCATCAAAGGGATTAGTAGAGCTGGAAATTAAAACAATATTCATTACCTTTGTCGAGGGATCTCGCAAGCAGAATCGTTGGT
The DNA here is from genome assembly GCA_038277355.1 of Encarsia formosa. Taxonomy (NCBI): domain Eukaryota; kingdom Metazoa; phylum Arthropoda; class Insecta; order Hymenoptera; family Aphelinidae; genus Encarsia; species Encarsia formosa. The sequence goes on along the minus strand of CM076185.1, from coordinate 1,282,688 downwards.
AGGATCAGGAATACCATGTACCATGACATGCGGTCGCGCATCCTTGCGAATTTTCCAGTCCACCTGAAAATTATAAATCATTGTTTTGATCCTCTTTTATGAATACGAGCAATATTAAACCTGTACGAGCAGTTTAACGCTTAAATTAAATTCTTGTAAAGTTAGTTTTTTTGGAGGTTATTTTATGAAAAAAAAATCATTTAAAATTGTGTTTTTCAAAAAAATATTGCAAATAATGTTGATGGAAAATAAAAAATAATCAAGTCATTTTAATCAAAACAAACATTAATCTCTTTTATATTTTTTACAAAAATTTTAAGGTTGATCAAGCAGAAAGGAACAGAAACAAGAATAAGGAATAAGGTATACGACGTAAGTTTCGAATAGTTCATTTATTATAATAAGTTTCGAGTAAACTTCATAACCTTATTTACTAGTGCCATAAGAAATACAACTGTATACTCTAAAAAACTTAACAAAGCAAATACTTAAATAATAAACTGTGTTATTAATTCATGCACTTTTTAGGCTATAGTTACGTTCATAAGAACAGTAAACTGAACAAGGAACAAGGAACAACGATCAAAGTTCGTCGTTACCGAAGCCATAAGACCCATTAAAAAAGGCAAACACGATGATTTATAAATAAAAAAATAGCTGCGCGCATAGAGTGAATTCAATTTAATGGTAACGCGACGTTGGAATTAATCTTGGGCGTGAGATTGAAAGCGGGGTTATCGGGTATGTAGCTTTCTGTAACATCCGTAATCTAGTTTACCTCCTCCCCAAAATTAACTCCTCTAAAATTATTTCGCTACAACGCTCCGAATTTCCCCCGAGGGCTGACGCACGCGGCCCCGTGGAAAAATAATCCCTCCGTTTGTCTATATGGCTTTTGTTTTTTATTAAAAATTCGGTTCCACCTTTTTTTCATAAATTTAATTGTTTGAGATGGAGGACAATTGGATGAATTGATCGCTATTTCGGGATTCCCTTTGGTGTCATGAAACCCGTTGAAAACTGCTGACAATTCAATAGAGTACATATAAATACTGAAAATTCATATCGGTCGCGTCTGTCTTGGTTCAATTCCAGAATCGTTCAGTATCAAACATTTAAAATCAATATTTATCGAGATAAAGTAGACTTCAAAACTTTTTTTTTCTGAGTCTTACGTAATTTACAGTAGAGGCAAATGTTTCATAAAGATCGCAATGTTTAATTATACCTCGATTTTAAGGCATAATTGCTATAGTCATGTTTTTGATACTCCTAATCGAATATTTTATGACTATTTTTAGGTTAGGTTCACATATCATCGTATTTACTAGAATAGCGTCAATGATTTTTAGGTTAGGTTAACGTATCATTGTATAGAACTTTAATAAAGATATGGCTTGGCAATCTATATTATTTATCTAGAAAAGTAAAATTTTGACTTTTTTACACAAAGCTACTTATTTTTTGGAAATTACCCAAAATGACCAACCACTCGAATAGAACCTAACACCTTACACTGTAATAAAATGATTGCGCAAATCGAAATCTACAATTTTCCGCACGGCAGTTTAAAGAGTCAAAATAAGGAGGGGGGGGGGGGGCTGGCCTAACAACCCTGGCCGTTAAATTTTATTCCGCCAGAAGTTGCAAATCGTTTAACCAGATGCAAAAATATTCGTTTTCCCTCGCTGCCCATCGAATTCGTTCCGGCGTACTGCTGGCGGATCGTTATTCTCCAATTTTCTCTGGCCTGCATGCACGCCCTGGCCGAAATTGGTTGCACACGCGGCATTTTTCTTCTACCCTTTCGCCTTTAATATTTGACCATCAATTAACTCTGTCCTGTTTTCGACGTCTATTTAAATCAACCCTTTTTTTTTGGATCGAGAAATATCAAAATTGAATTTTTTTAAATGGATATTTTTACGAGAAGACATGGATGTTACATGAAATCTACTTTTTTCGAGAAAAAAATACACTCTGTAGCTTCAATGATGGGGGAAGGATTCCATTATCAAGGAGCAAGAAAATAAAGTAGTTTCATCGAGGAGTGTGCGGCGATTATTTATGCGACGGCTTCTTTCATCTCGCTTTCGATCTCATTATCATACGCCCTTACTTATTCATGAGTGACATCAACCCCTCGTGAAATGAAAAATATTCTTCCCTGTCATAGAAGGAAAAAAAAAAATAATACTCAAGTCTGATATAATTTTTTCGATCATTAATGTTACTCAGATTTTTCCGAGTTTGTTTAAGTGGTCGCGTAGTCACTGAGTAAGTATGAGAAATTGATTTTTTTTTTTTTTTGAAAAATATTGAATAATAAAAAGTTACAGCTTTAACGTAAAAACTAAATTTCGACAAAACCCAAATTTTGTTTTTCAAAAAATGAATATTTAGTTCCCAAATCGTGAATTTTTATAAGCCGTCTTATCAGACCTACATCCTTCGACAAAAAGAATCTCATTCATCGTACCGAAGCTATTTTTAGAAAATTGAACGACCCTCCCATTATTTTTTCACCCATTCAAACAAAAAAACATCGAGCAATAAACAAAAAAGCAGGCAATCAATCATCCACCTACTTCCTCATGTGGGGGCAGGAGTAGAAAAAAAGAGAAAGCAGATTGATTTTTGATGGAAACAATAAACCCGGTCACGTACGAAGTGCGTGCTTGCGACCTTAGCCTTGGGGTCAGGAGTCGAACTTTCCAAATTAACGGCGCACTTGTTAGGGGCGTCCAGCACAAATAAACGAGGGGAGCCTACGAAATTGATTTCGTGTAACGTCCATTTGCCGCTGGATCAATTGGAGCTAACGCCAATTTTACAATGATTATGGTATGAACACTCGGACTAATTGTTTCCATGAGATGAAGTTTTACGCTCAAAGTCACGATATTACTATCTTTAGTATTCTATAAAACGTTAAGTTATTTTGAACGGCGTCGTTACCTCTTGTAGCTTAGCGGTAATTATTTAAGCTTAATCGCTTTTAGTGCCGTGTGATGCCACTAATTTTACGTGAAAATACTCTTTTTTGTTTTTAAATAAGAATGATTTCAACTTTATTATTAGATTCATGCTTTTTTCGTATTTGATGATATGTGTACGGATTTGTTAGCTTGCGTGCAATTAATAATTACAAGTATCTTATGTTTGCTCAAAACTCATTGTAGCCAGTACAGACATTATTACTGTTACAATCTTCACAACAATCATAACAGATTGATCAATACTAACTTCAAATAGTCAACAACGTTAAATTATAAACAATCGAACGTTAAAAAATTGAAGCAAAATTAAGTTTCAAAGTCATAAAGATTAATAAAATAATAAATGTTCACGCATAATTTATTCATTGTCAACTATACATCATCAGTTACATTAAAACTAGAAATAACTATGTTAGTTGCAAGTCCAATAAGTAACCAATTCTGGACTAAGGACCTAGAGCCTTATCTTCTTAAAGACCGATAAGTCACTTCGAACTTAATTGATAAAATTTTTTCTTCCGAACAGTACAACACAGATTTCCTGAGAATCAGTTTCTGCTTCTGGTTTTCACCCCAACCACATCTCTAGTTACAACAATAGCTGGACGATTCAACTTAGAAAAATTTAATTGGTCAGATGTTTCTTCCACGCTAGTTTTCACTGTACCATGGACGCTCTCATCTGTGGCCTGAGTTTTTGTGGACAATTTTTGTTTATTATTCTTTATCCTGACCACATCCTCGATCACAACTGTGGCTTTGGGGTGGTACTTGAAATCAGTTTTTGTTCGATTGCTGGTAGAGTTCACTTGGTTTGATGGTTCTTCCACCCTCTCATCCGTGACAAGAATACTTCTAGAACGTACTTGGTTGTGTGTATCTTCCACATTGGTTTTTACCTCACCATATATTGTTTTGTTATCGTTGTAAAGCACACTGCCAAGTGTTTCTTCAAGAGTGGTTTTCACTGAACCATACACGTCTTTACCTAAATCATGATGCTTCAGTTGGTTTTTGCCAGGACGCAGTTCATCCACACTGGTTTTCACCACACTATACACCTCTTCACCCGTGGTATAATAATACTTGGAGAAAAATTGTTCGCATGCTCTGAGCCAAATTCTATTGACGGTTGAAAATGGTATCTTCACCTCAGCATTGATATAATCAGCGACGGATTTGTAATTTGATGATAGTTCTTTCTTATATTCTTCTTCGAGGAGTTTCAATATTTCCATGTTCACAGTGTTTGACTCAGAGGTATTGAACGTCAAAACCAAAAACAATGGATTGTCATTTGGGTTACCAGCACCGTTTTCTTGGTAAAAATCTTGTACTTTGAGACTTTGAAAAGAAAAACATGAAAGTTGATTGTCAACATTAACATGTTCTTTCAAAATTTTTTCAAGCAAATCTATCGAATCCTCCAATCCAGAAGCAGTGAAAACAGTCAAGGTTAAAATAAAAATCCCGAAAGGTTGAAAAGAGACTGATCTCGAGTTCTTCCAGACTTGCGAAAACCGCATGATTTTTGAATAATCCATAGAGGTCGATGCAAAGAAACTCTGTGTACAATTTAGGTAGAATGATCAACCAACCATCTAAGCTGTGTAAGATTTGTAATTGCGTTTATAGGTCAAAAAATTTTGAAGCATTCGCTTAATTCACGACACACTTTTAAAATTTGAAAAGATTATTACTGATGTTAACACTTACGTCAGACTTAAAATAAACATTTCATAAACGTGACAATTGTGTATACTCAAACTGACGAAAAGGAAAATATAGGTGAACATAAATTATCATCGACTTATCAGTTGGTAACAGTACAATAATAATAAATTTGAAAACTTCATTGAGAACTTGAAGGAATAAATTTTGCTTCAAAATTCTTGTAATACTCAATCTTATAAGCCTTGAAATATAGTTTTTTTTTAGTCTGTCTAGCAAACATTGATGTGTATTTTTCGTTGAACTTCAAAATAAAAAAGAGTAATATAAAATAAGCTTGATAAAACATGCTGCAGGCTCATTAGACTAATCCAAAATAAAGCCATCACTAATGTTTTGAATTCAAATTTCTTATCATTATAAGCGTCATAATTAGTGTTTTTTTTTTTTTTTTTTAAATGCATATATTATCGGTGGAATAATTTTTCACGAAAAACATTAATCTCCGTAACGTAGTATCTGCAAGGATAAATAATTTCAGTAAAAATCTTAAGAAAATAAAACGGTTTTACAGAATTTATTCAACAGCCAAAACATACACATTTTGATTGCGTACAAACGTAATTGTTTAAACAATTGAAGAGTCTTGAAACTTCAGTTCGCACCGAATATTTAGCCACGATACTTTGCCGTATTCTTAATTGGTACATTAAACCAAGCAAGCATCACACTTCCTAATAATTTAATGTCATAGGCAGGACAATTCAAAGGCGATTGTATTTTAATACCGCTACAAGACAATAATGCCTGTTTAGTAGCCTCCCTGACGTATTCCACTGGAAGTTTCGGGTTATCTTTTCTGAAAGCCACTATGATCTTTTTGACTTCTTTGCCAAAATTTTTTCTCGCCTTTATCTTTCCAGAGAATCTCGTCGCGATCGACTTGGAAATTGTCTCAACTATCCCAGTTCTTTCGTATTTCTCGCCACAATGAAACAGCCTGTAGTCCATAATGCACTGAGACAACGATTTTTCGTCAGAGTCGAAGAATAAATCATTAGAATGATTCTGATCACCAATAACAACATTAACGTCTTGGTTCTGATCTTCTAAGGAATAATAGTAATAATTCTTGGAGTTGGGTTTATTACATGCCTCGTGCCAAATTTTACCAACTGTCGATCGAGGATTTCTCGATTCTCTCTCGATGAGATCCGTAAAAGATGGATTCTTCGATGTTAGTTCTCTTTTATGTTCCATCATGAGGGTTTTGATCAAGCTATAATTCAATTTACTCGAACCAGAAGTGTTGTAGGTTGTAATCATGTAAACTGGATTATCCCCGTAATTGGTCACATCCCGTTTGTAACGTCTTTCAGGAGTGAAACATGAACCACCGGGCATAGACAAAGATCTCATTAAATTCAAAATTTGTTCTTCCAGTAACGCGTTATTGCTTATAGAGTTCCTCTCATTAAACGTCCTGGAACTCGAGGGATTAGTCCTTTCATAGAGTCTCAAAGTTGACAATGTTTGGACCAACGATTCTCTAAGATTTGAAAATTGACCTGCATCTAGGCAAACATCTGATGCGTTACCTCGCCCACAAGCTTCCACCGCATGCAATGTTTGCATCAAAATTCTATGTAATTCCGAAATGGACCTATCCGAAGCCCTTTGATGTGAGGTTGAAGCCTCGGTTGGATCGGGTGTACCAAAAAGGTCCAAGAACATATACATTCGAATCAAAACACTTTCCAGAGCTTCTAAATTTGAGTTAATAGTCGCTCTGGCCATACGTTCCACTGAGTTTATCATTCCAATCGTTATGAATTTTAGTTTCAAAACTTTGAGTGTAAGCCCATACAAATCGGTAAGAGTATCCTGTTGTGCCCGATTAGTTCTCGTGGTAGTGGTGTTAGTTGATGCGATCTCATTTGATAGGTACAGGATCACAAATATTATTGCCAAAGGTTTAAAAGAGATGAGTCTTGAGTTTTTCTTAGCTTGCAAAGACCACATGATTTTTGAATAATCCATAGGGGTCGATGCAAAGACACTCCGAGTACTATTTAGGAAGAACGATCAACCAAACGTCTAAACCGTGCAAGATTTTTAACTACGGTTTCAAGTTCAAAAGTATTGATTAATTTACTACCTCGACTGTTGAACAATGCTTTTGAATTATTTCGAGACTTGCGTATGAGAATTTAAATAAAACAGCTCGTGACGAAGGAACGTAACAAAGCTTTGGAAAACATTGATATTATTATTGACGGTACAATGAAAATAAGTTACAAAACTGTGTTAACAACTGAGTGTTTGAAGTTTAACTTTGAAATTTTTTATTTCGAAAATACTCGATGTCTTAACTTGACGTAAGTGTCTTGAAAAATAATAAAAATTTTTGGGAAAAAAAACTCAAAAACTATTTAATTGTTTAAGATTCTATATTATTTTTTTAAACACTACTTTTTGACTAATAATAATTTATTTTTCATGAAAATTTAATTACCAAAAACATTTCAGATGAAAAAAGGTTATTTTGGATAAAAAAAAGGGTTTTCTGTAAATCTGGTAGTTGGAGAGTCCAAAAATAGGAGTATCGAAGAAAAGATTGACTTCCGGGGGTCGAATGAATATTTAATCAAACGAATCTGCACTTAGGCCAACTCCCCGGGGTTCTCGGGCCGGCTCACCTGGCGCTGTTTTCCATCGATAAATCACCGGGATGCACTTTGTCCTCGCATAATTGGATTTTCCATTGTTAACCCAACGCACACGAGCATCCTTCAAACCCTCGCTCGGTGCTCTACTTTTTTTATTCATCCCTCGTGCACTCTCGGGCGTCCTTAAATCCATATTTTTCTCCAAAAAAAAAAGTCAAGTCAAAATTATTATTCCAAATTACTAAAAATTGTTCATTAACTATTTTTTTTTTTTTTTCTCTTTGAAAATTCTTTTTTACCAAAAATACGTAGTCAATCATGTCAAAACAATTTTTCAACCCAAGTTGTGTATGTGAAAATTATTTTTGTAAAATTATTACAAAATTTCTAGAAGGTCGGTTTTTTGCAATTCAAGGCGATTAATCTTTCAATAGTTAAACTAAACGTGTGTAGTTTTTTTAATCAATTCCTATTGTTTGAAGACTAATATCAATAATTTATTACACTTACTTTACATATACGTCATGGAAAGTGGTTCAGAGACATTTTAGTAACCAAAAGTCGCAGCTCATTGTAACTTTATTCGTGGCAGATATTGGGCTAAGGTTTTTTTTTTGCTGGTACCATCAAAGTCTAATTCGAGCTTTTTTTTCAGTCCCAAACTAAAAATATCGATCATGATATTTATGTGCGTAAGGTGGTACCAGCATACGCCATTGTAGTAAAAAAAAAAGAAGCAGAAAAATAAAATGTAGGTGCGTGTAAACGTGGAGTAAGAATTTATGGAACAGGCTCGCGTCAAATTATTCGAAGGCATAAATCAAGCCCGTAATCGTGTGCATGCTGATACATGCACCAACCAACGTGCTTGTTTTTGTTATTTTATATCGCGGCTCATTACCAACGGGGACTGTTATGCCTTCAACCAATATTTACTTTATTAAACTTCTTTTTTGTTTATTATCATAACAGTAAATATGTTTTGTTATTAGAAAAAAAAAAACAGTTTTCAACAGCTTGCACTAATAAGAAAAAGTAATTTCTTAAAATTTTTCTTTAATTTTACAAAAGCTGTCTAACGAGTTTTAACATTAATAAAGTTCGCTTTTTCTAATGCAGAGGCTACAGTAACGATTCATTCACTCAAATATTTCCTATTGATTACAAAAAATGACATAGAATCATCTGGGAATCCCAACTAATAACAGTCCATCTCAACGCTTAAACGCTCCTCGGCAGTAAAAATCTCAGTTTCATTTTTCATAAAAGTCTCGAACTTGCGTCACGAGCCGAACACTTTAAATTCAGTGGCGAAAGAGCCGGGAAGTAAAAAAAAAAAAAAGCCCGGCTTTTCCGGGATCGTAAAAGTACGAATCGATCGGGAAGCTTTTTCAAACGCGAAAAAGGAGGAGTTTTACGTGTATAAAGTGACCGAGCGTCTATGTTAAAAGGAAAAAAAATCTTTCTGTTACAGCTGACCCAAGCTCTGGTTTGCAAGCTTCGGTTATATTACACGATGATTGGGTACTTTCTTTGTTACTAGGGTCAAATTATCGAAGCATTAAAAAAAAAAAAAAAAAAAAATTGACAAAGAGACTTACGACAAAGACTTTTCACTCGAAATGAAAATGTGTAGCAGAAACATCTCTTTAATAATACAAAAATTCCCCTTATCTTGCATAAGAACTTAATTTAGAAAAATCATTTATAAAAAGTATTGTCTCAATATACTTACAATCCAATTCACTCTATTCCAAAAAATTTTCAGATAAAAAACCAATTTAATTATTATTAACTTGATCAACAAACAAATTCGGCTTATTGAATCAGCTGATCTGGTTCGAGTACGGATGCGCGCGCATTTCAAGCTTGATGACGACAAAATCGAACGTGCTCTCTTAGCATAAAGGATTCACACATTTTTATTGCAGTTTAACGAGCCAAAAAAGATTTTTTTCGTTGGATCCACTATCATTAGTTCAAAATTCATTATTTTATTCAAATTAAAAAAGAGAACGAAAAAATTATGCAATTTATGCCTTGTTTCAAAATTAACTCAAGAATTTCAGCTCATCAAGCAGGTAGCGGGAATTTAAGCTCAAGTAAGAGAAGAAAAAAAGGCGCCAAATTTAAATTCCACGCGTGGTTGGAAAACCGGCGTCGCTGATAAATGGACAGTCGATCGGAGATAACGCAAGCTTTTCCCGCTTCTTATTCTTCCATGGTGACCAAGAAAAAAGAGAGAGAGGTAAGTACAAACCTGTGCATTTGCGAGGAAGATTTTGAGATGCGAGTTCAAGTCTTAGATACACATGGTTACTTTTCATACTTTCCAATGAAGATATCTTCTTTTAAAGAGTCATTGTTTATTTTCAGCTTAAGAGTTATGTAGGTAAAAGATACAATTATAGAATAGGTAACAGCTAAGAATAAAGAAAATTATAGTTGTATATAAAATGTATAATTCTTTTACGTACACTTGACCACCAAAAGGACATTAATTCTCATAAATAGGTAATCTTTGAATCCTAGAAGAAGTGAAAAAATTTTTTTAACCTCTTTGATCACAAGTAATAACTTGTGTCCCTCCGACGCAAGCCAAAAGAACGAAATGTACTCCCTGCGCCATCGACCAACGCGCACCCGGCCTACTGCATGCCCTCGCTAGCGCTCGGGCCGCAACATGGCGGCCGGCTACGTGTCGGCCGCTGGCGCTTCGGGAGTACATTTCGTTCTTTTGGCTTTAATCGGAGGAAATCAAGTTATTTTTTGTGATCAACGGACTTTAAAAAAGTGCATATATCCCTCAAGACTAAAGTTTGCTGAGGAGGCCCACGTATTTGCAGCCCTCGACTTCGTCTCGGGCTGCAATAACAGCGGGCCTCCACTGCAAACTTTAGTCCCTCTGGGAATAATATACTATTGAAGGTAAATAAAAGAATTAAGAAAATTTGGAGTGAAAGATTGAAGGCAGTATTGTATTGCGGTAAACGTGTTCATAGTAGAGTGCAGCTTTAGAGTTTCCCAAGCTTGCGGATGAGTCCAAGCCGCAAACCCAGACCCGAGTGAAGATAAAAGAGAGAGAATGAGAAATGCTCTGGTTAACCAAGAAAGATGAAGAAAGGTGAGCTTCCCCGGCTAATGTAAACTTCCAGGAAACGGAATATTGCCGTACTACCTTTCTTGTTGCTTTGTTTAAATAAACTAAGAACTTTGCCTTTTTTTATTTATTTTTTTTCGCTGAGTGCTCGATCTTGAATTACAGTTTTGTGCGAAAGAGGATGCTTTTTAAAATTTTTCTTCGTTAATTGGAAGGGGAAGTATTACGTAGAAAAAAACTCGGAATTCCCGGAATTTAGGGATTTACACTGTGCAAGATGATTCATTTAATTCTCACAAAAAAAGGCAAAACTGTATTTACTTATCAGCTAAAAAAAGTTACAAAAAATACTTTAGCCTGGGTTCTAAAAACATTTTATTTACAAAGAAAAAAGAAATTTAGAAAATCAAGAAAGTTAGAAATACTATCAAAAAAACAAGCTAGACTACTTTAAGATTGTACAAAAATATACTGAAAAACTAGTTACAAAAATTTTTTTAATCAGATAATTTAAAAAAGTTTTAAACATTAACTTTCAATGTACATAACACACACTAATAGAATAAAAAATTAAATTCGAAACTTTTTAATGGTTGTAAGTTTGGAATACGCCACCCTATCTGAGAAATATGACGGATGAAGAAACCCTAAAAACTTTTTTTTCCATTCCATTATTGTCCCCAGGAGCGTTTTCCATTCGTCCCGGGTAAATTGAAATTTTAGCGCGACACCTGGACCGCAAAAACTCAACAGTCTGGATTCTCAAATTTTCCCGGGTTGTACGTGTAGCCAAATGCCGGCTCCCCTCATTTTCTGTTTCATCGCCGCAGGGAGAAAAAAACGGAGCTTGCAAGCTCGTAAATTATAGCCTCGGTGCAAAAAGTTGGGAAATATGTAATTTTGAAACGAGATTAAGCATGAACCGGGAACGGAATTTTCAGTTAGAGGTATATTGTGTGCGTTTTAAAGGAGTTATTAACGGTATCGATGGTCATTATTTATAAACTGTGGAGCGTGATTTAATGATCTTCGGTTGAGGCACTTAAGCTCATCGTTATTGCAATTCGCGTTTATTTAATTTATTGCTTATTAATTTTGTGCACTGTTCTGGTAATACAGAAGATTCATATTTATTATTGAAAGTGAATAAAATTTTAATTATGTGTATTCTGGAAAGCGGTAAAAAAGCTCTGATTTAAATAAACTTTTTTGAACTATTACACGGAGAGAAAAAATACACGATTTTAGTGTGATAAGTTAACACTGCAGAATTCTGCGTGAATTGTACACAAAAACGCTGCGCCGTACACGAAAAAATTCTGTGACAGAGCACAGTTTTTTTGTAGCGCTCGCATAAAATTTATGCGCGACTTCAGCACACAAGTTTCTCGTGCAGCGTCCACACTAAAATCGTGTATTTTTTCTCTCCGTGTAGCTGTCACTTTAAATGAAAAAATTGTAAAATTCTTGAAAATCTGGAAGCTGATATTCAATAACGGAGGTACGTGTAAGTTTACTATCCTATGATCCTATCAGGCTTCTTTGCTGAAGTCCAGGTTACCATGGGTTAGGAGAATAATCCTATAACTTCTTCCTCTCAATATGAATATCAAGTTTCAAGCTTGCAGGGATGTAATTTGGTTGGTTACAAGCACTGATCCACTGAGCAAGGTTGAGATAGCAAAAAACTCACTTTTGTAAAAACAAAAACCAAATTAATTCGCAAAATTAACCATAATCCAGGCGCGTGTAAATGGAATAATCAAACTAGGTGCATAAAATGGAAATAAACATTGAGTATCAAGATTATTGAGCTTTAATGATTCACACGCATGAAAGCTTTCATACGAGGCGTACGGAATTTTAACAGCAGCCATAACAAAACATCATCACGAGCTTGTTGTTAGTTCGGCTTTTCTACCCCCTTAAAACAAGCCTTAGCCAACTTTGATAATGTTATGGAGATATAATAATTTCAAGAGGGCAGCACTTGCACGTTGTAGCCCAACAAATTATTACCATCGGAATATAATCGTAATTATTTACGTTCGGTTCAACGTGTAAATTCTTGAAAGCATTCAGCTACAGGAATACCAACTAAAAATACATCTTACACATATTGAGTAAAATAAATTTTACAGTCTAATGTAATAACGTGTGCAATATGAAGTTACATTTTTTGCATTGGTTCATGAATTTTCAAGCAGGTCAGGATTATTTGCAAAATACAGCTGGAATATTTTAAAATTTAAAGGATGCTGATCACGATTCTGTTTTAAATTTTAACGTCGAACCCATGAGCTCCGGAGGAAAATATGATGGTGCGCGCTTTCGTAAAAATGCATGAGATGCTTTGTGCACTAAATCGTCGTATAATGCACATAAACTTACTCGCTTTGGGTTTATTGTTCTAACATGGATGAGGTATTGTAACAAACTCGCCTGAAACAGACAAAAAAAAAGTAATATTAACATTACCAAATGTAAGCGCATAAACTTTAATTTACAATCGAGGATTTACAGAGTTCAAGAATAAAAGACAAAGCTGTACGAGCAAAGGTCGTTGGGGAGACAACTACGAGCAGAACGTGAAAAGAATAATAATATAAGGTCTGTTAGCTGTTTTTATTCCTCCAGCCGGGCTGAAATGAGTAATGGTGGACATCATGCACCACCTCGGTGCTGCAGTTCGTCAATTTTTTTGACAGTGCTCAACGATGATGCATCGGCCAACTTTAGTTTATTTGGAGCCAATCAATTTTTTTCTGAAGGGTAGTTTTAAAAAAGTTGGGCGTTCAATTGGCTAAATGATTCTTATCGAACATCCGAACTTTATCCAGCGCTCAGTGATACATGATCGGTTAAACTTCTTTTCTTTCGGAAGTAACATTAGCCGTTGAACGTTACCCTACTTTTGGAATGTCTAAGTATTTTTTTTCTTTCTTTTTTCCATTTCCAGAGAAATTTCAATTCTTTTCTTAAACAGTGACTAAAAGGATCGTAAAATTGAAAACATAATTTTTTTGTTCGACTAACGACTAATTCTTTTCCACCTGATATCTGGACATATTTGTAAAATTTTTTGTTAATAATACTTTTGTCAAAGAAGCTTCAAAACTGTACTTAGTTGTTACTGAAAAGAGTATATTTTAATAATAAAAAAAAAAACTTGTCATATAAAATATATTTTTTTAATATTAGTGAAACTATCAAATTTTATTCTAAAGGTAACAAATATTTGAGTTTCCAAACCATTATCATAACCTTTGAATTCCAAAAAAGTTTAAATTTTTCAAACCAATGGATTTTTCAGATATACTTTTGTGCTTCTCAAAAAAAAGGAGAGGCTATAAATTCAAATCAATCTAGTACGCTGGGCTGTGGATTAGTCTCAATTATCGGCGAGTGTACTGTTAATCTTATCGGGATAAGCCAGAATTAGAACTCATGATCATTAGAGCGATGATTGCGCAGCTCGCACGCACCATCGTTGCTGTTTTGGCTATTTATGAGAACGAGCCTGGGCGACTTACCTCGGGTAAATTACCCAAATTTACGAAATAAATGACCTCCTGCTCTCCCCCGAGATAAATCACCCACTAGCTGTGATATTTACAGCCTTGGGAAGAATACTAATGGTGATACGGTTGTGGATTTTTGATCTTACAGGTTAGAAAATTTTTTTAAATGTTCAAGTGGTAGGATTAACAATCACGTTTTTGAAAACCCTTGCAAGATTTCACCTGCACGTGTCAATGTAAGCTTTGTCAATAAGATTAATCACTTGAACTTTTTGAACAGAGATAAAATTTTTTTTATAAATATGATAAACGAGCATATAAATTACCATGACATACGATTTTCAAATAATCTGTCACAATTTCAAGAATTTCTTAAACGTATGATAAGTTTTAAACAAATCACCTTTTAATTCAAGTTTCCAGATATCTGATAAGTAATTCGGTGTTGAATTAATCACAAAACGACTGCAATTCCATCTTTCTTTCAGTTTCTTTAAAGATTTTTAAATTAAATAGACAGGGGAACACAAATAATACATTATTCGAAAAAAAAGTTAAAATAACCAAACTCGTTTATCATGTTTCAATATAAAAAGTTAACTCTTGGGTCATGTTATGTACAAGGGATCATTCTTAAAATTAAAAAATGAAAATTATGTTAATGAAACTACAGCCTTGGCTGATTGAAATTTTTTAATTCAATATTCTAAAACACACATTTTTATAAAAATCTTCAGCATATCATGAGGATATTTTGATGTAAATCACTTACAAATATGCTCTCGTATTCACAAAACAGTTTAAAAGTTTCAGCTGTTTTCTGCACAAAAATATCTATTTAATGTCTAGTTATTCACATCCAAACACAGCAACTATTATTAAAGCTCACTGCCGATCCGAAGAAAAATCTCGTATTTCCAAATTCTGCAGTGCCATGTTGAGCGCGTCTTCCAAGTAACTCAGTCGATCCTCGGTACCGTTCCGGCTTCCCCGAAGTCCTGGACGCGCTTCCTCGAAGTCAGAATCTTCCGCGTCCGAATTGTAGTGCTTCTTGGATTTGCATTTTCCCAGTACTTCCTCCTCTTCCGATGAACTGTTGTCCTCATCGGAATCAGAGGTGATTTTCGAGGTACCGGGAATTTCGTGGGAAGTTTTCGACTTCTTGGTTTCGCATTGTTCCGAAGGGTCGATGGGTATTTTTCTTTTACCACCGTTTGGCCCTGAGTTATCCTTGGATCGCTGATGCCTCGATAATAAGCCCCAATATGATTCTTGAGATATATCTATTTTGGATTTTGGATCTAACGCTGTTTTTCTGATTTCCAGACCGTTACATGTCGTAATAATCAGAAGCGTTATCAAAAAAATCCAGCCTTTCATTGTGAACCGGATGGATAATATTGGAAGAGCACAACATGTACCTCTAGCTCGAAATTTATTACTCAGAAATTAATTTTTTTCTTTTATCTGTTTGGCAAGCAGTTTTCAAATTGACGTTTGAATAATTTAAGCTGGAAAAAATTAACTAATGCGCATCGTAAACTCAAACGGATGATAAAATATCTACTTTATTTGATCAAAAAGATATTGGTTGAAAAACTACGCTCACCTGGAGGTCGCATGATTGATGTTATCACTATAAAAACTAAATTTTTAATCAAAAATTTAAAATTACTTTTGTATGAATGATGATATAAGTTTTTTTTTTTTTTTTTAATACTTATTTATACGACTTTTTATGCTCCGTATGGGCTTATTGACGACTTTGTCCCTACACTGCTTCGCATTAGCCCATGGCCCATATGGACCATGTGGAGTACGGGAAAGCCAGGGTATGTGCCTCATTCGAGTTAATCGTAAGACCAGCGCTGAACCGGACGGCTCATTGGGACTTTTTGATCCCACATATCGCCCCCAATCAGATAGTCTTGGATTAGACCAGTGCCGAAGCGGGTAGGCTCATTGGGAAGGTATGCCCCAAATATTGCCCCCGGTCGAGATAAACTTACGACCAGCGCTGAAATGATGGCCCCCGGTAAACACCGACTCCAAAGCAGTCGGGGTGAACGTAGGGATCGACATAACCGACGCAACGAACGAAGAAAATAATTCCAAGTTAGTTGCGCGGAGACTCGAACCCAAGACCCCAAAGAACGACGTTGTTTCAGTAGCGAGCACGCTAACCACTGACCCAACGACCGCTCGTAATGATATAAGTTATTAATGAGCTGAAAAACACATGTATTTAAAAATTTTCTGTATTAATAGAAAAAATATTATTTTAATATTAGTTGGATTCCAGATAACTACGAGTGAAATGAAAATTGTTTATCTATCCTTATAATTATAGTCATTTAGATGTAATTTTTTTATTAATTTTATAAATTTTATTTTATCATGAACTCATGTTTTTGAAATCCTAAAATTTCTTAAAATTTTAATTATGTAGACTCAGCTGAATCTGTTTCTACAATTTCGAAGTAAAATGCTTGACAAATATTAATTTCAGTGTCATTCAGCTGGCTTAACAAAAAACTTCCTTAAAAAAGAAAAAAAAAATACATTCGTACAAACTGAAGCAAAAAAAAAAAAAAAAAAAGAAAAGAGAATCCAAGCACGATCTCCATGAAATAAATTCTGAAGTATTTGCTAACCCCTTAAATCCAAGTTGGCAGATAAGCTCGGTTACAAGAATAAAGAAAGAAAAGAGAGTCAAGTAACAGACTTTGCAATATGCTAAACACGCCCCGAAGATTGGCAACACTGTTTTTTTTTTCGCTTCTTAGGTTATGTTTTCCACCTCGTTTAGTCGTTGGAATAATGAAATTGGAGCATTTATTAATTAATCCCGTACATCAGCTCTAGAGTTCGCGTGAGCCAGAGATAAGACCAACCCCCCGACAGTGCTAACTGGGGGATCCTTTCCCATTTTTTATTTCCTTGGTGATGAATCACGATTGCCAACCTTTGATTTATCTTGCGAGAGCTTTGACGTTCTGCGAGATCACTGACACGACATTTCATTTGACTAATTATTGATTCTAACTAAATAAGAGGAATAATAGAAAGATTATTGTAAATTTAAAGTTCTTCCACTCTTGAAATTTGAGGTTAAGTTTCTTGATTTTTGCTAAGTACTTTTTCATCAATGTTTACATTGTTACAAAAAAATCAATGAAAATAAATGTACCTAATAAATGTAACCTAAAATTTTAAAGTTAATATACTCAAGACTTTAGCAATTTTCTAACCATGTATAACTCTTATATGATTAACAAAAGAAGTGAAGAAAAAAAGGATGGCTTTACACCCACCGGAATCGAAATAATAACTATACTGTCAGGGTAGAGCCTTGCTCCGGTATTTTATATTCTCGATATAACAGTAAGCATAAAGCGTGAGAAATGGAGGGAGCGAATTCTCCAAGGCGTGTGCGTACAACAAAGGCGCGAAACTACGCGCGAAATAATATGAGCGAGTGGAAAAGGCAAAAAGCAATTTCGGGGGCGACCCCGGCCGACTTCCCCTTAATGCACGTGTACTCTTGAGAATTCAGCAGGAGCAACTTTAGGACACTTTTGGGACTGGCATGTTGCAATTACTCGAAAATTCAGATACGCTGCCTCTGTGTTCCAGACAATATTGTTTTTTTTTGTCTTTTACGGTTTTTCCAAATTAGTGCATAAATGTCGTTGATTTTAAATATCTGATTTTTTTTAATGAAAATATACTCTGTCTATATTGGATAAATCTTTCGACTGTTCTACAACAAATAATAATAAGATTTTTTATTGGAATGATTATATCCTTCATTTCATCGTAGAAGTTCCAACTATCGTTCAGATAAGTCGGCGTTTTACCTACAACATTAACTAAGATATCCGACAAGTATTTAGAAAATGTGTATTTAGACAATCTTATGAATATTTGTTCTATATTTGAATATAGAATCAATTTTACTGTGCTGATAGTCCTATTTCTATTTCTGTGATTTATTTAAAATTATTTATCTATGCTCTGTTGGATTTCATATTATTTTTCACATTTTTAATAGACATTCGCTCAAATTGCTTTATGAATTAAAGCCAACCTGTAGAGCAAAAATTTCTGTAACTTAGCATAATCACACATGTGACTTTAGGACAAACATCGAGTAACCAGTCTTGTCAGAAGGCAAACGACTCGAGTGGTCAAAGTTGAACGTCCTCAAAATAACTCATTTTGGTTGCAGAGACCCAACAGCATTAATTATTCAGCTGATCTACGGTAGCCTTGCCCACCCAGAAATTCGATTATCAAACACACTCAGACGAAAATGTCATCAGGTCACGACGCTCCCCTGCAGGTTCTCAGGGTAGATGGCGCCACTTAACCTCTGAATCTTTGATGTTACAATCTCACGTCTCGGGCTACTGAATTAATGATGCGAGCGTACTTTTGGGAGAGCCACTTCTTTTCCTAATCACGACCCTCCCTGATTTTTCCTCGTAATGGTGGGTTTTATCAGGTGCGAATCTTCTCGATGGGGGAAAGAAGGTTGGAAATAGTATTTTTTTTTTTTCGTCCTAAGATTGCGCTCTTATCTTTGACACTTATTTTCGTTTATATTCCCGGGGCGCATTCAGTCCGAGCAATAAAAGTTTTTTTTTTCCTCTCTTTTTATGTTTTTCCATTACCTGTGGAATTGCCTAGAGTCGTAACGAGCCTCTTTGTTGCTCACCTGGCTCTTCAAAACAAATATGAACTTTTAATTACCATCGTTTTGGTAACTTATAATTCGAGTCTTGATCAAACTCGAAAAAAAAAAAAATTTCAAATTTTCTCAACTTTCAGCAGGGGAAATACAAAACTTGGTGACAATTCCGGGAGCAGGATTGATTTACGGGTTACGCGCGACGTCGTTTCTTCTTTTATCTTTTGCAGGATCGTTTTGACAGTACCTGCGGTATCGGACTTCCATACGAAGAATTATTGAAAAGCCATCCGTTTCGAGGTGGAGAGCGCGAAAAACAAATCAATTTAATCGAGGAACGTTAAACTTCGGTCTCGTTTAATTTCCACTTTACTGCCTTTTACTCGAGCCTGCGTTTCGTAACTAGGGCTTCTTTTGTTTCTGGAATTCGAATCTTTAACTACTGCGGGGGGGACAATGAAAAATTAATTAATTTTTTCATAGTTCGCACAGAGGTAGGGCATCGATTTTTCAAGCTTCCGAGGAAACAATTTTTATTTACTTTCTTAATTAACCTGATGATAAGAGGAACTGATTTGGAGTGTAAATAATTAACCATGCATAATTTTTAAAAATTACCATATTAATTACCCTGCGGCCCATAAAAGAAACGCTAGTATCGAAATTTTGCATTGTGCTCGGCCAACTTCTTTAAAACTTCACCGCGTGACTTAATTAAAATTCATCTATACAAAAACTCTCCAAAAACTTCATAAAGCTACTCACGCAATCTTTATCCTGCCGGTAATGACTTTGAAGCACAGAATCTCAATTTTAATTATAATACACTGATGAGAGAAAAATATCTAATTTCCTGTACAACAAAGTATGTTTACCGATAAATAAAGAAAAAAATTAAGTAACTTCATCCGGTAATATTTGATGAACCAAAATCTGTCGGTTATAATTGATATTGTATTGAAAATCCCAGACAATGATTATGGATTATACTGCAAAGAATTTGTAAGTAATTCTTGATTGTTAAGCTTATAATTACTATTCAACTATGCTAAACTCTGGTGTATATAATAATAATTATTATTTTATCTTATTAAATAATTTTAATTAGTTTTAATTATTGCAAGCCTGATTTATACTCTGTATTACACTTGTAGATGAGTACCAATATTGATAACTGGTTTTTCAAGTTAATTAAAAGCTCGGGATTGTTTATAAGTTTTTTAAAACTATCAAAGTAGCTTGTCAATGAAAATTTTAGAAGCTTGAATAGTTCGAGGAGATCCCCGATCACGTTTAACGCCCCAGTCATGATTTATCGGTTAGCGTGCGTGCGCATCCGGGAGCAATCCCAGTTGAACGTGACGGTGCTCGGAACTTCAGCCGGACGTAATTACGAAACTCCTCTGAGAAAAGCGCCGGCATCTAAAGACATTTTGCTTTTTTTTTCTTCTTCTTTTTCTTCTTCTTCTTCTTCTTCTTCTTCTTTATTCTGTCCCGACGCTCTTTTGAAAGTAAATTACTTTTGTAATGCGGATGGCTAAGTGTAATCAAAAGAGTGATTTTAGTTGTATGTTATCTATTAGAAATAGTAATTTACGTTTTCATGCAGAAACTAGTTATTAGAACTATGATCTCAGAGAGGTTCAGCATAATAACCATTAAGTCTGAACACCATTATTATTATTATTATTATTATTATTATTATTGTAAGATATTGATGAAGGATGAAGTATATATTTGATAATTACATTGTTTAACTTTTCCGTAATAGGTCTTCTGACATTATAAACCCTTGGGAATTAATTGAGAGAAGCTTTAAGTCAGATTTTTAATTTCTCTCTCTCTAATTAATAGAATGAGATAGAGAATAAAGACATCTCCCATTACCTAGAGTAATTGTAACTGTAGATTTTTATGAATTGTGAATTTTTTCTACTTTTATAAAGTGCTTTAAATCTGTTGATGATGATCTAATAAAAAAAACAAAAATAATAATAATTTCTGTACCACTGTTTAATAAAACTCAACTTAAAAAAAAAAAGAATTTACATGGTAATCATAACATATGTATCGTTATGAAAAATAACCAAGAAACCCGCGGTGACTTAAAAACTTAAAGAAAAAAGTGAGGTTATAATTCATAAATGTTTATCATCTGGTGTGTAATCAAATCAAAAACGAGCAAAGCCAACGTGTAAGCATCCATCGGTGATTTCTTGGCGGGTGTCAACGTGCTGGAAAGAGCAGGAAGTTCGTCTCGCTCTCGGATAAGTTTATCCTGGGGGAGAAGTCGCTGACGGGTGACGTACGACAGCCGGATATCGATCCCCATTATTAACTCCCGAGAGCTTCTAAGCCTTTGCCCAACGTAAATCGAGCTTCGTGCCTCGAGTGATTCCCGATCAATTATTTGTTTCAACAATTATTGGTATCGTATATCGCTCCATATATTTGAGGTTATAAATCATTCATCACTATTCATTTTCGACGCTTTTCTATTAAATATTATTTGAATTAAAATTAAGTTTTTATTTTTTGATGTCAATCAGCTTTACTGAAGAACGTCAAAACAAAGCTAGTAGCCCCTGGTAATAGAAAGATACCATCTCTGGTCAACACCAGAGGCACAAAAAAAAAAAAAAAAAAAAAAACTCGATATTTTTTTCCGGTCGGTTGGCTAAATCGACCACGCAAAAAAAGTGTTTACACGCTCGAATTAAATGTCCCGGCAAACTCGTTGACGTTAAAACGAATTGCAAATTTACACACAAAGTGTTGATCCTAATCGTTTTTCAAGCCGTGTCGTCGCGCCTAACGTTTCCTGCGGTCCGGCATTACGTCGATTTAAGACCTTTTTTTAAACCTTTAGTGCCTCTGGAAAAAATCTATTCTCTTCTAGAACAAATATTGCCTTGGTAAAGTTCAATTCAGAATTATATCGATTGTGAATAATTTTTGAAAAAAATGAATCATTGACATTGCTATGAATAAACATTGTACTTCTATTTATTTAAGCAATTGGTTTTTTTTTATAAAAAAAAAGATTGTGTGAAAATAATAAAACTACATGTGTTTCTGATTGATTGAACATTGTTTATTAAATACCTGTTACATATTTTTATGAATTATTTGCAAGATTATTTGATTTATTTATGGACTTTTCTGATATTGAAATTAAATTGGACTCGATTTACCTTTAATATCATTCAAACATATAAACTATTTGCGGCAAACAAGTAACTGTGAATGTTATTTCAAAGCAAAAATTTCAATTTTTAATAATGTAACCATAATAATCTTGCAAACCAGCGATCTTACCAACGTAGTCTTTTTTCATTAATTCAGTCATTAGTTTTAAAAATATTGTGCTTTCGTCGTTACCTTCACATGAATTCTTGCAATTTAAAATCAAATCTGGTCCACTAGATGATTCTTGATTATCACTTTTGTTATTATCTATAGAATAACCGTAATACTTTGAATGAGATTCGTTGCACGTTTGTCGCAAGATTCTACTAACAGTAGAAAACGGATTTTTCAACTCTCGTTCAATAAAATTCACAAAAAACATGTCTTTTGATCGATTTGCGTATTCTGCTTTCAGACTTTCATACACATCTCTATTTAAAGTATCCAAACCAATATATTGAGCACTCTTTTTGTCAACATGAGCTTTGTCCAAATCTCGTTTGAATCGACTCGAAAGTAACGAACACCAGCCAAACAGTCTCGACGACATGGATCTATCCTCGAATTCTACCGCGGGTAGTTCCACCGGTGGTGGAGTTCTCAAAACCAATGTTGGGTAGGTTCTGGTTGTGTAAGCACTACGCGATAAAACATGCCTTTCAATCATCTCTCTTAATTTTTCTTCCATTTCACGGATCCGCTCTTGATGCTCTGGATCAAATTCAGGTGGTGGTCGGTTCCATTCGCCATGCGGATAAGTCGGATCCAGCCTGACGAAGTCGAGATCGTTTACATTCGCAAGTCTGTCCAATACGTGAGGATTTTGATCTACATCTATGAAAGAGACGTTGAATTCAGAATTGAGGTTCAGCCAAGAAGTTTCTGAACCTGCTGCGTAACCAACCACCGCCTCGATCATGAGATGATCAACGCCTTCCTCTTTCGCCCATTGGAACAACAAAACCAAAAACGACGCCAGTTTGGATCTAGCCAAGCTGTTTCCAGCGATCAATGTTCTCCTGCCACGATTGAAGTATTCCCAAACAATTTTCTCTGGATCAAGTCCGTAAGTTCGAAGAAGAATACGATAGTTCTTCGTTTCTTCCTCGTCTGGCAAATCGCTTTCTCTGAATATGTAAGAACCTCCCGAAGAACTATAAACGAAATTATCTGAAAATGGAATGTGTTGAAATGTGTTGCTGGTAGATGTGAACCTATTCATTATCTGCAGAGTTCTTCCGAGCCACGCAAGATCGTCCAAGAAAACCATGATATCCATATAGGAGTAGACAGAAAGATCTTCGGCTATCTCGATCAAGCCTTCGATATCTCTCCGCAGCAGATACTTTCTAGTAAATTCTTTCAACAGTTTCAGCGTCCTCACATTGCAGGGTAAGTCTTCTAAAGTATATTTAGTAACGTTCTTAGTCCAATCGGAATGTTGATAAGAAATAACAAGCCTGTCGAAATTTCTAAGCTCTTCGTCGAAATTTTCCGGCCTACTGACGTTGTTCAATGCAGGTACAGTTGTTTCCAATATTATTGGAACAATATGGTAAACGCCTTCTACATCAATCTCGGTTATTTGACCTTCCTTCAATGCATTTGTTATAGTTACCACCTGAAGTATACTAGTAAGGTTAACATTGACCTCTATGGCCCAGTCTTCTAGAACATATAAAAATGAAGCCAGACCCATTCCAGTGTCGGCAATGTCACCCACAACAGTTTTCCTGTTTGAATTTTCATAGCGTTCGAAAATTGTTCTGGGACATAAGCCAATTTCTTGAAGCAGCAGTCGATAGCTTTCTACTTCTTCCCTTGTGGGTAGATCGGCTCCTTCTGGAGTGAAGTACCCTGGTTTTTGAATATTTACATTGTTTAACAAAAATTTACCTGAAAACGGAACGTGGTGAAATGTGCTCGTTGTAGGTCTGACGCAACTCATGAATTCTGATATCGGCTTAAGCCACGCGGGACTTTGACCGAGAAAGTATACGTCGCTATCGGGAACCAAGTCGTTGAAGTGTATCGCCACATCGATTAACTGTTCAAAGCACCTGTTTAGGTCCAAGCTTCCAACGTTACTTGTATCACTGTTCTCTAAAAATCTAGTCGCTGTGATATTCAAAGAAAAAGAAATAACAATGATGGCTGCGAGGAGTACGATTGTTTTCCGACTTAGTCTTGACATTGAGTTGTCCGAAAACTTAATAATACACAGGAAAAAAAGTGAAGTGAATAAGTGAGCAGTATGATGAGATGTGAGATCTTAAAGTAGTAGATAATTAAATTCAGGTTCATACATTTCTACCCCATTTCTGTTTAAAATTTTTAAATATATTTGCTTGGACGCCTATTTGAGAAACACATTTAGATTAAACTTATCAGAATCAAACATTAAGTGTTGACGAATTAAAAAACGTTCTCTATGTAGTAGCGACTTATTAACTAATACGGATACATCAAATGAAGTTTTCAAAGTTTATCTTTAAATTTCACACGGATATTATCTTTGATATTATATTAGAAATTTTTTTATAGTTTATTCTGTGTCACTTGTTCAAACTTAATTTATCGTTGTTACTCCTGAATTTTACTAAGTCTTGGGTGATATTTTAAGCTAGTTTCGTTCAAAAAATTTAAATGTTCTTTTCTGCAAAAAATTTTAAAACTGTTTGATCAAAAGAACGCACGTGTACATTTGCTCATTGGAGATTATTTTTTTTTTTTTTTTAGAGTGACGAAATTAATTTCTAAGCTATCAGTAAAAAAACATGCGTAACAGTCTAAGTAAAAAAGAATTATGATTTTGATATGAAATAACTATAAAAAACAATGTTACTACAAGTAAAATAGCTCAAAAAATGCAGAAATTTTTTGTGTATAAAAAAAAAGCAATAATTAATACGAGACTCTGTAGTTTTTGTTAGTAGGTTTTTTCACTGATCATAATTATCAATAGTAACTAATAGAATAAAAATTTTAAAAAAATTTCTTTGAAATTTGACAGTATCCTCTTACAAAGCTAGTAAAAAAATTGTTTTTTTTTTTTTTTTTTTTGAGTTAAAGGTGATTTTATTATTCTCCACCATAGAATCACGACGACAGAGGTGTGAAAAATTTATCGTAGCGAGAGTGAGTTTTCATTTTCCATCACGTTAAGCCTTCTCTCGTCTTTCAATTTCCCTCAAAAATCGCCCCGGCTTATCGATCGACTGTAACAGCTACCGCGTCGATTAAATTCGAATTCGGCGCTAACTGTTATGGAACGCAGATGCGGATCGGTAAGTCAGGTGATGACGAGATCTACCGATCAGCATTACTCTAATCTCGGCGCTTGGCGTGATCACACGTGTGTCAGAGAGCGAATGTACTTATTTACTTTTTTGTGTTGTTAGATAACTTTATTGAGGTTGTGTTAGATAAAGTTATCAGTGAGAAGTTGTATAGATTTTCCTGTGATCCAGTTGCCATTGGATCGGAGCGGGGAAGGCAAACCTCTCACGGGAAGTCAGCGTGCGGCCTTGGAAGGCATTGTCGTCTTGTGTGAAGCCATTCGGGCTAATAGTAATTATTATTATTGTTTAATCAAGCGAAGGTGCACCTGCTAGAAAAGTAAGTCCGCGTAGCGGTTAATCTTTGAGTATTTGTTCGTGTGATAGTTAGAGTGAGAGTGTGTGCGAAGTACAGGAAGTACTTAGATTTTTGTATCGGAGTTAGTCCAAGCCTTTGTTCTTTTGGCGCGCTGCAGCAAGCAGACGTGCGCGAGTGTGTGTGTGTGTGTCGGTGTGTTGATAGCGACCACAACACAGACGACGAACTTTATTTTTGTAAAATTAATTTTCGTCGTATCAAGACTTTGAGTCTTTCGGGTTGGATTGTTTGTAAACAATCAGATAGAATTAATTTGGAATATTATGTAAATTTTTGATTCATTTATTTTTCTTGTTAATTAAAATTATTAAAATTTACATTTTATCATTAATTTAATTAACCCGTGTTCCTGCGATCGGTCCACGTAAACTCACGCCACTACCGACGAAGGAGAGCAGCCGCGCCGCGTAATAAAAACATTAGTTCGCGTACGCGTCTTCCCCCCTCTTTTCAGGTATTGAAGAAAAATCGACGGATTGTCGTGTGCACAGAAAGTGCATTTTGTCATCAGGTCGGAGGAGTGCGGACGACAATCGCCGCGGGTTCTCGTGTTCAATCACGATCCTCCGAGGAATTAAATTCCTTAATTCGAGCCCTGTGACACGACTTAGCCCCCTCGTAAAGTCGAAAATTCAGTTTCATGCGTATTTACGACTCTTATCTCTTTTAATTTATTATTTATTGTTAGAAAAATAATAATGATTTTTTCAATTGACAGTTTTACTATTTCGATTGTCAAACGATTAATTGTTAGAATAAAAAAAAAAGTTTATAATATTATTTTCTTCCCTTCGGAGAGCTTAAAGAACTAAGCCAGCTGATAAGAGCCAGCAGTGCCTAATCAAACAAGACGTAGTTGAAGGAATTTACAAGCACTTTTCACACGCTAATTGGATTCTAGTTTCTGTCTAGATAAGCCGAGGTTATTTATCATCTAGTCTTTTTTGCCTACTCGCTGTAGCCAGACTTATAATATGCTTCATTTTTCTTTTTTACTAACAAAGGAACGAGTTAGGTTTACAAGGATACATTGAATTGAGAAGAAAAATTTTTTTTAAATAGTTTTTAATCTACTAATTTCGACTATCCGTGCTAAGAAAAACCTTAGACCAAAATTTGCCGCTAATAAAGTTACAATCGAGCTACTTTTGACCATTAAAATTTCTCAAAGTCACTTTATTTATTATTTTAGCTTTTGCTGATTGGTAGAAACATCAATACACAATAACAAAGAAATATTTTTCGGTACACCAGCCGCGAATAAAATGACTCCTTGCGATTTTTATCAGCTGATACCTCAGAATCATTTTATGCGAGGCTATAGTGTAGAAGTTTTAGAGACATTTTATTGGCTTAAAGTACCTCCAATGTAACTTTACTCGCGGCAAATTTTAGTCTAAGATTTTTCTTCGCACTGGCAATCGATTGATCACAGTCCAAGATAATTAATTAATTTTTTATGGTGTTTGGTTTGTGTTTAGAATTACTTAATTCAGCTTGGAGCTATAAATGAAATCAAAATATATTTCTAACTGTTACAATTTTTTTTGTAGTTTTTACAAAAAAATTTTCCTACCATACCAAAAAAAGTGCTTGTAAACCATCTAAAAAGCAAAGGAATCAAAGCACAGACTTAAAAAAAAAAAAAGCGTCTCGAACTGAAGTAACTTAAATTAATGAGCCAAAAGTCGATTACAAATGAATCAGCTCGCAGTCCGTCAAAAACTTTTCTTCTTTCTTTTTTGTCCATCGCCATCAGGAAGATGAAACCATTGTTTTCCGGATCGACGCCTGGCTCTTTCATTATTTCGGATACTCTTTCCCTGGATTATAACGAATCTTTGTTCCCTCGCACTCAAAAATATTAAAATATTAAAACACGCGCAGACGGCAGATCAGGCCAAGTTTGACCAAAGAGAATAAATATTCGACTTCACTGCTCGAGAATACGTAAAACTCAAAGGTAACGTATAAGAAGAAAGGCAACTTTGTTTTTACAGTCCCGCATCGAGAGAAACATTCAAAGTAACAGCGTATAAAAAATTCAAACGGAATTTTCAAGTTTTACACGAAAAGTTGTAAAATAAAAATCAAAGTTTTTCCAAACTTCTCGAAGTAAGAAAAAAAAAAAAAAATTAATTAATTAAGCCGGGTATTGAGCTAACGAAGAGAGAAAAAAATAAAGGAAGATCAAAGACGCGTCACCGAAAGCAATCGAAGATGAAAGAGAGCCGGCCGGCTGACCCGATTTCGATAAATACCTGAAATGAGACACGCGACAATTTGTCCCGAATTTTTTTTAGGTTATTTTTTCAACTTTTTTTGAAAATTATTTATAAAATATTTTTTAATTTATATTTTATTTACACTGTATTATAAACTATATGGACTAACTATGAAAAATAAAACTAAATAAAAAATAATTATTGTTATTTTTCTTTACCATTCTTGGATAAATGTAATTCATTGATTGTAATTTCTTATTTAATATTTTATCTAGCTCAACAACATTAAAAATATTCAATTTTTGATTAAAATTATTTTCCGACAAAGGAACGTTTATTAGTCTATATAACTATAAAAAGCTGTCATTTGAGTTTTTAGTTTTTTTTTTTTTTTTAGTGTTTGTAATGATTTTGTAATAACTGAAAATGAGCATTTTTAACAGTTTTTGTTTATACAACTACCTTTTTGACTTTTTTACGAGTATATGAATTTTATATTTTTCAAAATTTTGTTTATAAATGATAAATCACTTTCAAAAAAGCAAGACTATCAAACAATAAATCAAAGCCAAGAGTAAAAACTTTTATTTTCTCTGAAATTTTTACTTTATTTAATAATCGAATAATTCATGAGAAGTTTCTAATAAAAGAGTTATTTATCCTTTCATTCATACCACTTGATTTTTCTCATAAAAAAGCATTTTTTATTAAAACTCATCCATCATTCATTCAAAATATACATACACATAATATATTCATAAGCTTTAAAACTTTATAGAAGTAGATAAAAACAATATAAATAAAAGTTGATTTCGCATGAAAACAAAACCAGCTTTTCCGGCCGATACTTCGATAAATATTTATCCCGAGCGAAGTCCCAGTATTGTACATTTTTTTTTTTTATCAGGATTAAATTTGAATTTTTATTTCGTTAAGCCTAATCAATATCTTCTCGAAAAAAATTTTCCGTTTCCTCGCTGCTTCTGTTTTAAAATTCCGTTTGCGCGGGGTAAATCTTAAGAACGGCAGATGCGGTTTTAGCAATTCGTTTGATTTGAATTTTCCCGTAAGTTTCGTCGGCCCTTACCGAGTCTATGGAATAATTTCGAATTTACGCATTCCCTTACTAATTCGGTAATCGAGTTTGCTCTCTCTCTACAAACGCAAATTGAATTTACAATTTTAGATAATACACGACCTTGTTCTCTCCAAAATTATCGACCTACGCTATTTAATTTATCACCCGTGGAATTGGATAAACTTGAAGCTCACTGCAAAAACTTTGGATACGTCCAGATAGTTATTATTTATACTGAATTTTAATCTGAAAATCCAAAGTTTTTTTTATCTATTATAAAATAAAATTAATTAAGAAAGTTTTGGTCATTAAAAATTTATTCAACTCAAAATTCTAATAACAACAGTAAGCTATATAAACAGAATTATCGATTTTCTATTTCAGATTTGAAACAGTAATGGAGATAATTAAACAATTATATTTTAAAATAACTTTTTAAGCCATCTAATTTTTCATACTTATTTTAAAAATATTAATGACATACTTCTATAAAAGATTAATTTTAGTATTTACTTTTGTAATTATTTATTGATTAATTTAAGAACCTATCGAATATTGTAATTATGTTACTACTAGTAAACATTGAGTTGCACAACGCTATACATGATATATTTATGTACTGATTGTAAATAAATAAATAAAGAGGAAAATATTCAGTTTAGCTGTATGGCCCAACAGGAGAGTACCTTGAACTTGATAAATAAAAAAAAAATTACTATTTAAAAAATATCGAGTACTCCAATGATGTAAGGTCCTGATTTAATTTTTGTAGACATTTTTGCTTACAATCCTAATTCTATCCATATGAATTAATTTAATTTTTCTAATAAATAAATGAAAAAAAGATGAATAATCCTCACAGTTTTTTAGCAATAAAGCATCATTCGATCCCGTCGGAGAAAGAACAAAGGCGGGTTAATGAAAAAGCCAATTAATTAAATCGCGAAAGAATTCTAAAACAATTAAACTACCTCCGGAGTCTGAAACAAATGACGGTAGCCAACCGAGCATTTAAAATTGAACGCCGCACTAAATTACAAGAAAATAAATAAGAAATCAAGTTGGTTGAAAAATCACCCTCAACTTAGCCCCAAAGTCGATTAATTATCAAGCTTTATGCTTTACTTAGCCGTGTAATTCCGATTAATTTGCAAGGGAAGAAAAGTTCGCTTTCGTCACGGTTAGTTACACCGCGAATAAAAGGTTGGGTGTTTAAAAATAAAAGAGTCGATTCGAGTAACCGGGAGATGCAGAGGGATGAAAGCCGAACCCGGAGGCTGAAAGCTAAGAGTAGATTTAAAAAGTCCCTTGGTTTTCGGTGGATTTAAACACACCGAGGATTGATGAAAAGATCCAGTCACTCGCACAGAAACTAAATCGATTCTCATTATGGGTTTGCGGCTACCAATTAAAAATAAATATAAATGAAAT
Organism: Encarsia formosa; assembly: GCA_038277355.1. Classification (NCBI taxonomy): domain Eukaryota; kingdom Metazoa; phylum Arthropoda; class Insecta; order Hymenoptera; family Aphelinidae; genus Encarsia; species Encarsia formosa. The sequence goes on along the minus strand of CM076185.1, from coordinate 1,252,455 downwards.
ATTTTTTCGCAATTTCATAATTTTCACTTGTTAATTGGGGAATCATTATTTTCTATGCCAAAATATTAAAATGACCACCAAAATAATACTTGGTCTTATTTGGGCCTTTTTACATCTTCTACCATACAGCCAATAGACCTCTATTTGCCACGAATAAAGTAACAATAGAAATACTTTTGGCCAATAAAATGTCTCTAAAAACTTTAAGTATTAGTTTAGCCTGCAGAAAAAAATTTTAAAATCACTTTTGCTAATATCATTATAATAAAAATTTTAGACCTACCAGCCACGAATAAAGTGACTTCTTATTCGCGACTGTTGTGAGGAAAACTTTTTTTATAATATCAACATAAGGTCATTTTAACATTTTTTGCGGGATAAAATAATAAAAAAAAGATATTTAACCCGCCAAAAGTATTTCTGTTGTTAATTTATTCGTGGCAGATTTTGGGATAAGGTTTAACTTAGCATAAAGGAAATAGATGTATGAAGGTACAAACAAATAATTCCAAAAATTAAAGAATTTTTTCGAATAAGTAGCTTAAGTACGCGTAAATACGAAATTTAAGCCGGAAGTAATTAGATATAGGACGTCACACCCGGGATTAATCCCGGTGCAGGAAGAAGATTTCTCGAGGAGAAGTTGCGGCGGAAGTCACTTTGCGAGTTTAATTTATCGATCCGACCGGGACAGCTTTATGGCTGGTGACGGCCTTAATTTTCCGAGGCGAGCCATTCATGGATTTTCGGTTTGGGCTTTACGTTTACGCGCCTTTAAACTATTGTTTTTTTTTTTCAAAATTTAAAAAGAAAATATTGAAAAACGTGTTTTTATAGACGAACATGATGTCCACCTCAATTTTTTCACAAAATCAATCATGATTTAATTAAAAAGAATAACCGTACTTTAGGATCACACAAACAGCCTAGCATACAGTGATGACTGTTTGTGCGACTAACCTAACCTCAAATACGTTCTTTTTTTGAAGGGAAATTTTTATATTAAAAAAACAAATTTTATACGTCGTTAAAAAAAGAAATTGCTAAAGTACTTATTGAATATTGTTGATCGTCGTTTGATTAAATTAATAAGCAGGTGAATGACTAAGCCACAGTGATGAGTCAGCGCGCGTGATGGTAGTAAAGCGAAAAATTCGGGGGATAATTAAAATGCACGGGTTCGCCTAGCCGGAAATGGAAGATTTATAAGGTAAGCCTAAATAAAGGAAACAAAATGACAAGGCTACAGTGCGTGACCGATACTGTATCGCGACACGCGACAACCCCGTGCCGTTATTTAATTTCTCTCTTTTTTTTTTTTTTTTTTTTTACTGATCTGGACACCAAAATACGGAGTTTATATTTATATAATAATAAAATGATTCGTCTCGAGTTTTTTTATAATTCCTCTCTCTCCCGCGGCAGTGAATGCCAACGCACGAATTTGAAAAACAAATAGTCCCTTTACGAATCGAAGGGACGTTTATGCGTCAGCGAGTCGACTGATTTATTCCCGATTGGATCCCGTTTTTACAAAAAAAAGCCCCCTCAAATTTTCTAAACATGTCTTACGCGATGATTCGATCAATGATTGACGAATATACTTAGAGATGCCACTCTTCCAAAACCATGACACGTCTTGATTCGGTGGTGCACGATTCGCAATTAATAAATACATTTTACGGATAAAGTTTATTTCCAACTCTCCGAAAAAAAAGGTTTCAATCAACCGGAGTGAAACAAAGGCACAGTGTTAAAAAGCACTTGTTGGTCTAACAATGGTACCGAATAATCGTCCAATCAAATGATGAATTTATAATAATAAACGGCTTAATTGTTTTTTTTTTTCATTGAAAATTAGTTTTATAGATTTATTGAACTGGTATCTACTCGATGAAAGTTCATTTTAAACGGTAAAGGATAAATTTAATTAGTTTTTTTGTATTTTAAAATCAATTGGTAGATACCAGTTTAATTAATTTTATTAAAAATCAATTTTGTAAATTATAATTTGTGTTTTCTCAAGTAATTTTAAAATTTATGCGTAGACTCAACCGTATCATGACCGTCGTGTCTTTGGTGGTTCTTGATATTTCTCTTGTTGATCATACTTATCAGTCGTTATGTTTGTACTCGAAAAAATGAGCTATGAAATTTTTTGAGCAGCAACCAAACTTAATATGATTTCATGATCGTTTTAAAACTAAACCCAAGTGGTTTAAAACTAGTTTCAGTTCATTTTTAGCTCGAACGCATTACACTTAGCAGTTATCGCGGTTCGCCAGAAAATAATTACGGACGCATTAGTGCATCATGCTCATCCGATTTGTATTTTTTGGTTTTTCTTTTTATTTTGCGATACAGTTAACAAATTTTTTAGGGTGCAATCAACACGTTTATACACACAAATTTTTCATATCAAAATTGGTTTTTTTATACACATAATATACTATTCTTAATTATAAACTCGGGAATTATATTTATAATAACAATTAAAAACCTTTTTATGATAATTTTTAAAAAATTTTTTAAGTCAAACTAAATAAAAAAATTACAATTAAAAAAAAATAGTCCAAGCGCGCCGGCTAAAAATAGCACCGAGTCTAGGAAAAGTCAAACAAACAGTGAAAGAGTAGAGGAAAAAATAAAGCGAGCTGCCGAAGAAGTCGGACGTTTATTCGTTCTGGAATAGCAGCGTGCTTTAAATCGAGTAAAATCGAACCAGAAAAAGCTCGAGACTATGCCAATATTGACTTTTGTGTGTTGGCGATACCAACCTGAAAAAAAAAAAAAAAAAAACTATGACCAACCAGGCAGCCTCTATACTTACTTATTCTACTCGAATCGATATTTTCGAGCCTCGTTATAATGATTTTGAAAATAAGTAACTCTCGAAAAAGAGGATTTTTTTTTTGTTCGGGCGCGGTTAGCGGTTGCCCGTCAAATGCATTTTCCGGCTAACCGCGAAAATTCATCGGGACACGGGAACACGGCGTCATGAAATTTTCATCAGGCTTCGATCATCGCTCCGAATATTTCGGGGCTCGCGGTACCCTTAATTTTTCATTTACTTTTAACGGATTAAAGATTAAAATAAACCCGCTTACTTTTGAGCACCGAACGATTTAATTTTTTTCGAGTTAAACTCTTTTTCTAATACTATTAAAAAAATTATAAAAAACTATAAATTTAATTAATGTTACATTTTTCATCGCTATCATGCGAGTAATCGTAATTCGTATTCACAGGGCATTTCAGAGATTTCGAACTTTTGAAACTTCTGCTAGTGTTTCCTTGTCCCTCCGGGTGATTAATTTTAAATTACAGTCTGCTGTTGCAGCTGCACTACCCTTGTAAATAATATTTACACGGGTTACCGTCTGAATGCATCTAATTTTGTGTTAACCATTCTTGTATCTTCCAAATTAACGACTTTAAAGTTTTTAAACAAGGTCCGACTATGCTCGATCTACTCTACTTGAACCAATAACTTAGTTACGTATTTTTTAAAGTTTCTTTATCACATAGTTTAATAAAAATGAATTTAAAAATACCTTTTGTTCGTTAAAAATCATTATTCTTTCTAAATCTACTTCAGTTTTGTATTAAAAAATTTTTCAATAATTATGTTGGAAAAAAATAAAAAAATAAATAAAAAAGGTGTCTTGGACGCCTATTAGAAGCGAAGCATGATTATTTTTTAATTGATAATTTTAATTTGAAATTTGAAATTTTGACAATATAAAAATTACGTAGATAATTAAATTTATACACATAAAATAAAACTGAAAATTTAGAAAAAATTAAAAAAAAATTTTCCAACTTAAAATTTTGTACTGGTAAAATAACATCTACCATAATCTGGCTTATTAGATATCTATGTATATATCTAATGTCTAATATATACATATCTATAGTAGAAAGGATGCTATATTCTCAGCCTTATTAGATACTTTATACACATATTTATATGGTATATATACATACCTTATATGGCTTAGAATATAGCAACTCTTTTACTATAGATTGTATATATTAGATATGGCCTAGCAACCCTTCTACTGTAGATATGTATATATCTAATATAGGCCACATTAGATACTATATATACACATATTTGTATGATATATATACATATCTATATATCTTGGTGTCGCTTTTTTGGGTCGGTTTTTTGTGTCGTTTTTTACAGATTCACTCCTCATATAAAAAGCTTCGCCTCAAAAAGAGTACCATTCAATTTTTACGGATAATTCCATCCACGTGAACGAAAAATTTTCACTCGAGCCACTCGACTGTGATCACTCCATGAAAAAAAAGAGGAATGAAATTGAAAAATTTAATGATAGGGATAAAGAGTTTAATATCAATTATAATGCTATTAAGCGAGAAGAAGACCGCTCCCGGGGAAAAAATTTTTCGTCAAAAAGCATTTAAAGCCGAGCTTCTTAAACTCCTCTCTGCGGAAGCTAATTCCCTCTTCTCTCGGCCGTAGCTAAGGGACTACTCTGATGGATAATATCAAATTGAGGAAGACGATAAGATTTAGACGTTTTCCATAGGTATAAACTGCTTTTTTTTTTTTTTACAAGAGTAAAAAATTCAATTTAGTCGTTTGGACTGTAAAAGTTTTTTTTTTTTTTTAACAGTTAAATTAATACTTATTTGAGATAGTTTAGATAAAGGTTAAGATTGAATTTATAAGTATATCGATTGCCTGTGCAAAGAAAAACCTAAGCCGAAAATTTGCCGTGAAAAAAGTGACAAAGGAGCTACTTTTGACCAATAAAATGTCTGTCGCAAGCTCAAATAATAAATAAAGTGATTAAGAGACATTTTATTGGCCGTTGTAACTTTATTCGTGGAAAATTTTCGGCTAAGGTTTTTCTTCGCTTGGGCAATCGATATGCATATTTTATCTTTTAATCAAGAAACAGGTTAAATAAAAACTTGATAATTTATTTGAATAGTATTTTAATCTAATGAAGACCACAAGTCTGAAGATTAGATCTGAAGATCGGATTGTAATGACGCTTAAAAAGGTACGTACGATCAATAAAACACAAATTTAAATTCCCAGTTAAATTTCCGTGAAGTTTTGATTTATAAACGAGAAAGTTTCGGAAAACTTGGCTTTGTAGGCCGTAATAATTTATTGAGGGAGGGGGTTGCTAACCTCCTTTGCCCACTATTATTTCTGCGGAACATGCGAAAAAAATTCAACCCCGCAATAAGGCTGCAGCTGATACATTTAAAACTTTTGATAATGTCCGTTGTTCTGATTTCACAAATTATTTAGACACGGTAAACTTCTGTAACCTTGATTTAATTCTAGTACCATCCAGCTGTAAGTGGTAATTTAATCATGGTTTTACGATAATCGTCACAGAGAATTTTTTTACAATAGCTGTGTAGATAAGATATTATTCCTTGTTTCAGCTCGCTACCTTTAACTTAAAATTTCTTCAAAATTCCAAGATTTATTTTGATAAATCTCGACGTTCTCATATTCCTGTCGTACTCGACGAAAAAAAAAAAAAAAAAGAAAAAAAAAGTTAGACACGCGAGAAAAATGTCAGTATAATATTATATCGAGCGCTTGAACTACTCACTCGGAATGCGCGTGGATCGCAATAACCCGCAGACTGCGGTTTCGAACAAGAAAGGAATTTCTAATTACGCGGGTGACTTTTCTTCTTCTTCTTTTTTTTTTTTTTTTTTTTAGTTTGTACGTATTTGGAAACTCGGTCAAAATCTGATACCAACATTATGACTGATAAAAACTGAGGTATGTACGTATTACATCTATCAAATCATAGAAATGATTTAGTCATATCGAAGTGTCATAAATCGATTGTAGTTATGCGAAGAGAAACCTGAGACCAAAATTTTTTTTACTTTTGGCTAATAAAATTTTTTTAAAATACTTTATTTATTATTTCAGCTTTTGTAGATTTGTAGAAAATGTCCTTTGTTACTATATACAATTGATATATTATAGTGAAAAAAAATTTTCATCATACAAGCCGCGAATAAAATGACTCCTTGCGATGTTTCATAAGCTAAAAACTTGGGGTCATTTTATTCGTGGCTGGTGTGTCGAAAAATTTTTTTTCACTATAATGTGTAAAAAATGTATTCAAAATCTTCAAAAAAATATGAAGATCGATACCCCAAAAAATCACGAAAAATAAAAATAAAATGGAAAATTTGCTCTATTCCGTATATCTCGCACCCGCCGACCGAAACATCTCCTCAAAATTGGATTTTTTATCTTTTTTTTTTCTTACTCTCAAAGAAGGAGATCGATCCGGGCGATACCTGGAATTGAGAAAATTGGAAAAGTATCAACTCGAGATCGGTGGAAGGAAAGAAGGAAAAACTGTAGATTATCGGAAAGTTAAGCTGTCTGGATTTTTAAAGGAGATTAATGCCGGACTTTGCTTCTTGTTTGCGAGACATTACAAAAAACTTTTTGGCCAAAGAGCGTAAACCCAGTTCAAAATACGTTTTTTACGCACTTGTAAGGAAAAATTATTTATCAACTATAATGTGTGCTGTGATAAAAAACAACCTTTTTCAGTAAAAGATGTAACAATACTTTTGTATTGTTCTTTAAAATTCCTCTTATGCACCCAAATTGTTAATAATTAATATTATTTGATCAGAGCTCGGTAACTCTGGCTGGTGTAATCATTTGTTATCGGTTTCGCGCATAGAATAAAACTTGGAGCTTACATAATGAGATTGCCGGTGTTTAAAGCTGACCGAGCTTATGAAATCCATTAGCGCTATCGGTCGTGAATGAACTCCAAATTTACAAACGTCCGCGACCCGAATTTAAACCCAAATAGGCGCGATTACACCCACGGTTAACCTCGATATCAATATATAAACTAACTGCCGTAATGGGCTTAATTTTTTTCTCAAACGGTCATTATTTCTCTTATTTTCGAGATATTTTACACGCACGAGGGGAATTTTTAAAACTTTCAAAAGTTTCGGCTGTGTTGGGATGTTTGTGCGAACTTCAAATGCTTGTCAAAACAATAAATATTTTCAAACTATTTAGAAGCAATTTCTTTTTTTAAAGACGCTTAAAATTTTTTTTTTTCTCAACTTGACAAGTAGAATAAGTAAAATTTTAATCAGACACAATGGATTTCATAACTAGAGAATATAAGTTTATATAAGTAACTGAATAGCCTCGTAGTACCGATTCATTCATTTTTAATCGGCGCTTGTTGGATCGCGTGTGCAGGATCCATTATCGAAGCTCGATTCATTCCCGTTTAGATTTCAATGGCCCCAGTTCGAATTAGAGCTATAAATAAATAATTTTTATTCATCTCGACTGCCCGTGCGAAGAAAAATCTTAGACCAAAATTTGCCGCGAATAAAGTTACAATTGATAGATACTTATGACCATTAAAATGTTTCAGTCACTTTATTAATTATTTTAGCTTTTACTGATTGGTAGAAAACTATCATTTTATTCGTGGCTAGTTTGGAGAAGAAATTTTTTTTTTTTTAAATCTCAACTATGATAGAAAAGATCATTTTCTACCAATTTGCAAAAGCTAAAATAATAAATAAAGTGACTTTGAAACATTTTAATGGTCAAAAGTACCTCCATTGTAACTTTATTCGCGGCAAATTTTGGTATAAGATTTTTCTTCGCACGGACAATAGATCTGTCGGTGACGAGAAATTTTAAAATTATCTGTTTCTTGTACGTCTCGAACGTAATTAAATGAAGCTCGCGCGTGTGACAGTTTCTTGCTGCTGATTTGTCCTACTTTGCGTAAATTAGATTTTCGTCTTTGTCGACGAATGCATCATCCTCGTACACAGTAGGCGAACTCTGGAGAACTTCTGGGGGAAATTGGGTCAATATGCGTTTTCCGTTGTGCATGAAATTTCAATTTCATTCCCCCTGTTTTTAAATTTGAAATACATCCAAGTTTCATATCGATCAACTAATGAGAAAATTTTTTGATACAACTTTTTTTATGAGTATTACCGTAATTCTTCAAACAGGAGAGTTGGAAAAACATTAAACAATTTTTCAGAGCCCACTTTTGGGTTAGAGTTTTTTTTCGGCCGAGTGGAGAAGTCTAAGGTTTTTTTTTTTGTTTTTTACTTTGAAAAAAGTGAAGCTTTTGATGTTCTGGTAATGTTTACTCCTACGTAATGGAATAAAATTTATTGTTTAGATAAAAATATTCATAAATATTGTTAGCTTTGTTATGTTTTTTTTTTAACCATCTTACAAAATTGAATTTTTTTATGTTATGGAAAAATTCAATTATTTTTTTTTTATCCCAGTGGACGAAAAATTATGATATAAGAGATATATTACGATTCCAAAGTATGAATTTTTACAGCAAATTGGTTATTTTTACAATAAAAAAATAACAACATAACAAAAGTAAAAAAAAAAAAAAAATTTATTACCTGGTCCCTGAGTGTTGGTAATTTATCGTAGATTACTGAAAATTTATCAGACCAGAAAAAATTTAATCAACCGTACAAGTTTTAAAATACGCTATATAAACTATCCACGTACGTTCAGTAAAACGATTCTAGTACGTAAAAAGAGTCAAAAAAAAGTTTTACCGTAAAAAAAAAGGGGGAGTAAAAGTTTTTTCGAGCCAACAGTTGCAGGCGTTACTCGAAAACAGCTGTTCGCGTAAGGGCCGGTAGTTAAAGTACAGTTAACCAAAATACCGGGACTAGCCGAGACTAACGATCCTAGTTCGTGCATTTCGAGAGGATAAGCCGGCTGGATACAAGATGCTTTTGAAGCTTCTTTAATGCGTGGGTAAATGTTAACTATGACAACAACAAAAAATAGTTTTTTATATGACAAAACAAAGTAATCTGAAGAAACTGGATTTTTATTTTTTTTTTTGGAGGGTGTGTAGTTTATAGTTTAACGTGAAAGTTTTTTTAACTGTATAAACCTGCTATCCTCTGAACCCATTGAAAAAATTTTTTATCGCACTAGCGCGTAAAGCCTCGATTTTACGCACGCTAACCTCAACCAGCGTACGATAAAATATAGTATTGTTCATGTGTGTAAAAGTGATTTTTTAACTCACTTGTACAATAATAAACTATTTTTTGTAAATGCAAATAGCCAAATCTGTTTTTATTTTGAGTCGAACTTTTTTTCAAATCAAGGGAAATGAGCATTGTTGGTCATTAGACTGTTCGTGAGTTCCCGAATTGAATTTTCGACTGATTCCACCCCCGCAAATGTTTATTTAGAGCATAAAAATAACTTTCCCCACAAAAAAAAAAATTTTTCCCCAATTTAAACCGTGCCTCTCGAGCCTTGAAAGTATTTAAAAACAGTTTAAAAGTTAAAAAAAAACAACACTTGTAAAACAGCCGCAATGAAAACTATTACACGGTGACTCCTACTTATTTTATACCGTTCGAAAGATATTGAAAAAAGGAAGCTTTCTGCGAAAACCGGAGATTTTTATCTTCAAAATTGTTCCCACGCGATACAAAAAACCAAACTTTTTACGGCTTTTTTTGCATTATTTTATAAATTTTTTATCTTTAACCCTAAAATTTGACTATTTAAAGTCATTTTTGAGTAAAAACTCCCTACAAATTATAACTTTGTTTTTTCTTAAAGTTTTCAAAAACATTTTACTTTTTGAGCATAACCTCGATATGTAGGTCTTAGGCTTGGATAATCGAAAATCTTTTACTTTATTTACAGTAAAAATCTGCTTTTGAAGCTCTTTAGTGACCACTAAATTTTTTTTACACATTTTTGAATTGCATCAAATTAAAGTTTGATTAAAGAGCTTTCCAACGATATATAATTTTATGCATAAATTGTTATTAGAAGTGAAGTTATGTATATTTGAATAAAAAAAAAGTGGTTTTTTCTATTAATCTAAAAATCCTTTTATTGTACCAAACACGTTTTCTTTATCCAAACCTTCATAACCAGAAGTAAAAAAAAATTATGGATTTATTTTAAGTTTAATATCAAAAAGGTCTATCTATAAAAGAGAGCTAGCGCCATTTTGTAAGATTTTCAATGTAAGATTTATTCGTGAGCTTATTGGTGGAGCAGTTTTTAAAATATTCGAAAAGTGCCTTTTGAGGTTACAATCATTGTTTTTTTCCTATGCGCGCTTGCAGCGCGCTGAGTGGTACTAGTAGAGATAAACTTTGAAAAAAAATTTTTTATGAAGTCTTTTAAGTAAGCATATATAAAAATTAACAAAGCTCTTATTTCACTGAATAGTAGTTTTTATTAAAAAAAAAAAAAAAAGAAAATCAGAATTAAAATTTAGATAATAGAAAAATTATATGATACTTGAAATTTTACTTTTGAACCAACATATTTTTGACTAAATATTAAGCTACTCATTCTATCTTATGTGTGTGCAAAACTTTAAAGAACACTCGATATTTTAATTAAATTTTTGACATTTTACTAAACTGCTTCAAAATTTTGAATAAGTAAAAAAATTGGCAGGTACGCTAAGTTTCTTTTTTTGATCTTTTGTACTTCCTGACTAATGTACTTTTTTTGAAATCAGGATTTGTCCGCTTGTAGTTAGATACATTCATCCACAAAAATTGCTTCTGCTTTTCATCCATTGTTAAAATATTATTGTAATCACTGACTAATTTTATTGATCTTTCAGCAACGTCATTGACAATTCTTAAAGAATTGATTATTTTTTTATTTTCCAAATAACCTGCATCTGTAGACCAGCAAGATGGGTGTAATTGGAGAAACTCTTTTTTCAATTTAAATCTATCAAAAATATTCAATGATTCACTGTTTATAAAATAATCTATATCTTCAGTCAGTGCGATATTAATTTTGGTTTTGGGAATTTTTTTAGAAGAATTTGGAATTACATTATCTTTGCTTAGAGCTTCAACCATTTTTTTTTTCACTGCCACTGTAACATTTTTGTCGAAGAAAGATAATGCACTGCATTCTGGTGAAATATACCAGAGGTGGTTTGATATTTTATCGATCGCAGCTGTAGCAATTTTCTCGTTAATTAACTTATAGTTATTAACTTTCCGAATTAATAAAATATCGTTACATGGAGCTTCTGCAGCGTTAGTTACCGTGAACCAAGCTTCCAGATAAATAAATACAATAAATTGGCATACTTGAAAAAACGAAGATTCTTTTTCTCCTAAACTATACGCTGCTCGAAATAAATACATTTTTAAACAATACAAAGCTTTTGACATCCATCGTGCATGATGGCATGCCCCAGGTTTTTTGAATTTAATTTCTTTTTGTTTCCCAAGAAATACCAGACTCAATTCTAAAAACTCTTTATAATCATTTCTGGGCATTTTCTTTTCTAAATGATTGTTAATAAATATAACTTTGCTGTCTACTTCTAAAAGCAACGCAGGATGAAGATCAGCCAATCCACTCTTAAAATTAGTTTGATCTATCGAGTCCCATGCTTTTTGAAAATTTTTAAAAATCGGAACATCTGGTTCAGTGGAAGCTCCAATTTGTGAGGTAAAACACGCTCGAAGAACCACCTCCATAATATGATGACGACACGGAAGATATAAGAGATCTTTTTGTAGTAATTTTTCCAATAGGACAGCAGCTCCAGCCTTAGAACCCAAGTTGGAATTTGTCGTGTCACAACACACGGCTTCTACTTTACTTGTTAAATTCCATTTTACGAGAGCTTTAAAAATGGAATCGGCTTGAAGTACACCTGTGCCCTGATCTAATTTGGGAACGTCTATGATTTGTACAAGATCATTTGGTGCAGTGACAAGAACTGGTACTCTGTCTACCTTTTCTCTTTTACAAGGTGAATCTGGAAGTAGTTTACCGTCCCAATGCGCTGTAGCAAAATCAATGTCATCAACATCAAATAATTTTTGAATATTTTCTGCTTTTTTTTTTCTCACTTCATTTCTTATTTTCTGAAATGAAGCTACATTTAAAATCAAAGTTTCCAAATCGTGTCCCAAAGCATCAGCAATGACAGCTATTATCTGAATAGATTCTCTAATACTTATTCTACAATTATCAAGCACTTCCACAACTTTTTCAGTCAGGACATTAATAGTGGCTTTGGTGCCAACGCCAAGTTTATCATAATTACGTCCTTTAGTCGGATTATATAAAGAACCTTGAGAAGATTCATTAATTTCTTCAGAATTTTCTTGGTTTGAATCAAATGATTTTTTTTTATAAGCAAATAAATTTTTAATCTGTCCTGGAACTAAATAAAATTAAAAAATTTGAAAACTGTCAGAATTTCTTTATTAATATTAATAATCATTGCCAATAAATATTTATTTTAGACTGTTGTTTTGTATAAATACAAAATTTATGTTGTAAAAATTTTGTTATACATTTTTAAAAATATTTCACTTTTTTTATTTTAAATTAAAATAAAAATTATAAAAATACATAATTAAGAAAAAAAACTTACTATGTGATATGATTTGTTCGGTATTGATATTTTTTGGATCATTCTGAATCACGTTAGTTAATCGAGTACAATCACTCTTGATCGGGTTTTCTTTAGGTTCTTCTATGAAAATTAAAAAATTACTTAATTAAACAATGAAAAAATAATTGATGTTTGATACAAACGTTTCATAAGAGCTTAATTTATACCTGATGGTTGAGGATTTAAGCTGCTCAATTGCCGTGAGATTTCATTAACTGGAAGAGTCAGTAATAAAAGCTTATCGGTCACCGAAATTAATGCATTAAATTCTTGATGAGAAACATCGAAAACTGAATTCAAGTTTTTGTAAAACTCAGTTTGTGTCTTATTGCAGTTATTAGATTTATGAAAATTTCGGTACCGCTCGTGAAGTTTTTCAATTTTTTCTGCTATTCTATAATAATTTTGAGTTTTTATTTCTGATTTTTGCCAAATAGTTACGAGTTTTTCTGAAATTAACTTGCAAGCATTCCTAATACTTAGTTTTGTATCCAAATGTCTCGTGTAATAAAACAGATGTTGTAAAATTTGCAAGTTTGTTGGTAAGCTGCCTTCATTCAGTTCTTGTAATTCTACTTCAATATTAATGGTTTCAGCTGATGTGGAAGCCATTTTTTAATAACTAGATCTATAAAATAATTAGCAAAAAAAAAAATTAGATGTATGTACTGGAAATTAAAACAGTTGTAAATTTTAAAAAATTTTAAATTTATAATAGAGGATTTAATAACCAATAATATATAATAACTATGAATTTAACAACCAAATTAATTCTAAAGAATTAAGTAAGAAGCTCAAAAATTTCATCTTTTTGACAAAAATGTAGCTTATAAATTTATGCAATCTTTTTATTAATCAAAAAATATAAAAAAAGACTAATTTTGATTTTTATACGATACTTAACTTCATTATATATCATTTTTTCAATAAATGCTTTAAGTTTACATTCTCGTTTTAAGTGGAACTTATAACATTTATGGTTCGCTACGAAAGCACTGAATAAAAAATAAATAAATACATAAAACATTTATTCAAAAGATAAGAAAAAGGCAGTAAAATAATCTATGTTACTTATAAGTAAAGACGAAAAGGAGTAGAACAGTACCGCGAGATATAGCTGCGGCTGCAATAATAAGATGTCGAGAAAAAAAATTAGAGCCTCGAGAAGAGCTTCAACGCCCGTTAATTATTAACTAGTTGTTTTGTAAATAATAGCTTTTCTCTGCTATAATCTTGCATTAATTACTTACCAATAATAAATATTGCTCGATGACTTTATTAGAAGCTGGGAACAGGTTTTTTACTCAAAAATAACCCAACAGTTAATTTTAACGTTTACGCATTTTTCAAAAAACCACGTAAGTAATTGTTTGATGATACAATACTGCCAGAATATAATAATTAATCACTCAAACACTCACTATATAGAGATTGCGATCACAATAATCTAATTGGCAATGCAAATTGATCAAAATTAAAACTGCGACTGCGAGTGCTTAGTTAAAGAATTAATCATAAATCAGTCCTTGTACTCTCAATCAATTCCGGCAGAGAGCGCTTTTTCTCAAGAGCGCGCCACTTCTTAGAACGTGTTAAAATAAGGTATTAATTTTTCAAAATTTACAATTTTTTTAAATGTCGTTTTCGAAATAATGGCAAGTCGTAAACATTGAATTTTACTTTTAAAAAATCAGAATTTTTTATTTAAATCTGCTTATTATCGATTTTTTAGCATGGTCTTAATGATAAATGTAAACACAAAATATCTTCGATTATTTTTCACTAACATGTTTTTTTATTTAGCGATTTAATACTTTTGGCCTCAATTTCAATCCATCAATTGTTATTTTTCAAATAATTCTTTAATTTAAGTTAATAATTACCTTGATGATCACGAAATCATTGGTTTTTAGTAACAGCTTCATTTATACTTATAAGAGCTTTTTGTTTATATATATATTTTTTTAACATGAGCTTTGTTACTTTTTATATGTATTTTTTCATTTAAAGACTACATGCAAATGTTTTTTTCAAAGTTCATCTCTGTCTTTTTGATATTAATCTTAAAATAAATCCATAATTTTTTTTTTACTTCTGGTTATGAAGGTTTGGATAAAGAAAACGTGTTTGGTACAATAAAAGGATTTTTAGATTAATAGAAAAAACCACTTTTTTTTTATTCAAATATACATAACTTCACTTCTAATAACAATTTATGCATAAAATTATATATCGTTGGAAAGCTCTTTAATCAAACTTTAATTTGATGCAATTCAAAAATGTGTAAAAAAAATTTAGTGGTCACTAAAGAGCTTCAAAAGCAGATTTTTACTGTAAATAAAGTAAAAGATTTTCGATTATCCAAGCCTAAGACCTACATATCGAGGTTATGCTCAAAAAGTAAAATGTTTTTGAAAACTTTAAGAAAAAACAAAGTTATAATTTGTAGGGAGTTTTTACTCAAAAATGACTTTAAATAGTCAAATTTTAGGGTTAAAGATAAAAAATTTATAAAATAATGCAAAAAAAGCCGTAAAAAGTTTGGTTTTTTGTATCGCGTGGGAACAATTTTGAAGATAAAAATCTCCGGTTTTCGCAGAAAGCTTCCTTTTTTCAATATCTTTCGAACGGTATAAAATAAGTAGGAGTCACCGTGTAATAGTTTTCATTGCGGCTGTTTTACAAGTGTTGTTTTTTTTTAACTTTTAAACTGTTTTTAAATACTTTCAAGGCTCGAGAGGCACGGTTTAAATTGGGGAAAAATTTTTTTTTTTGTGGGGAAAGTTATTTTTATGCTCTAAATAAACATTTGCGGGGGTGGAATCAGTCGAAAATTCAATTCGGGAACTCACGAACAGTCTATTGGTCATCGAGTCAGCTTCCTGAGAATACAAAATTTGAATTTATTTCAAACTCGAATGAGAAATGTAAGATAAACAATATTAAAAAAGAAAAAATTTTGTTTATTTCGGTTTTGAACCACCGGTTTTTTATTTCCTTTGAATAATTTGTTTTTACACGTGCAAGTAGAGGGCGCTTAAGTCGAATTTTCAAAAAAACCTCTAACGGTTCAAAACAGACTTATGTATAGTCCCAATTAAAATCCATTGCTTAAAACTTTTTGTCACTAATCAAACCTTACATGAGAAAACAGTTTAATAGTCTTGAAAATTTTATAAGGTTCTCATAATTTTACGTCCAAATAAAAATAAAGTTTCGAATAATATTTTTTACCTAAAAATAATTATAATGTATGAAAAATTCTCGTGTACAATAACCCATGATTAAAAAATATAAAAGCGGTAAGACTTACTAGTCACAACACTAACGCATCACCAAAACACTGTCACTAACATCTAACCAAACCATTAACTACAGACACTAACTCGAGAATGAAAAAAATAAAAAAACCCCAAAATCATTGTTATTATTTTTAATTACCCATACTTTAGTGTATTAGCGCACCCGAAACTCGCTATGCCGTACCGCGAGCGAGAATACTTACTTCTCCTGCAGCTGGACCGCAAATCGCGTTGGTCTAGCGCGAGACTAGCGCCACCTGTCGACGACCCGGACGCACCGCGAAGGCGCATTGATCCCTGCGGATGACCCAGTGCGGAACTGCAGTGGCGGCAGAGTGAACGAACAGAGCGAAAAGATGTTTTTTAAATAAATTATAAATTTGGTTTTTAAAATTTTAAACTAGCAAACTGGATCATTCAAAAAATAAATTGAGTGAATCAGTCAAACATACCTTGTTTCTTCAATAGCTCAGACCTTATTCTAAGACTACCCAGAGTATCAAATGGGTCGTTACAAATAAAATTCTTTAGAAAGTTAATACAAATTAAAAATCAATTTACCTCATTAATATTTGAAAAAAATGCATTCAGGAAAGGTATTAAAAAAAAGTTCCGCCTGTCTTTTGTAAAAATTAAACTCTGCATGGAGAGTTTTGAATGTCCGACAGTCCCTCCTGAAATTTAATCTTGAGCTGTTTTGAACAGAGTAGATATTATCATTTACATTGCAATATATATTGTTGTAATTATTAACATTATAAATTATTAAAAACTCAATATATTCAATAACTAATTATCTGATGAACTTTTTTTAGCTTTAAATTATCGAATTTTTATTGAAATTAATTTTTCAACCAAAATTGTTTGCCACAAAACATTCAAAAGAAGTGCATTAAAAAAAACCTTTTTTCATTCAGGCTTTGTTTATTTTGTATAAACGATATGAAAACCTTCAATTTTTCGTTATAAAACTCTTTTATTATATTTTTAAAAATATTCATGGTGTAATAAATTTTATTTTTCACATCGTCAATTTTATTATTCTGTTTCTCTTCGTTATTCTCTTCGTTATCAGAGAGTAATGCAAAGCAGTCACGCAAAACGGGGGTAAAATTTTTGAAAATAAAACATAAAATTAATTAAGCAAAAACAGTTTTCGAGACAATGACGAAAATTTGTAAAATTTAATAACGAGTCTGTTCATTAATTAAATTTAAAAATAAATGACCTCACTTTTACAGGTTTATTACAAAGAGAAAGCCATTTTTAAACTCAAACAATGATTTAAATTTTTTTTACCAATTCTAAAGTTTTTGCATTGACTTGGTGAAAATCCATGGTCAATTAAACAATTAATAAAACAAATGTTTTCGAGTTAAAAAAAATTTTTTTTACTAACAATAGGTAATAGAAAAGCCTCATTACGGCAGTTTCGACATACAATGTCATCTTCAGATGTGAGTATATACAAAACATAATAATTAATTACAAACATATGTCAAAATAAAAGAGTTATCCTTACTCACACAGTGTAAAAATTGAAGAGTGGAGACTTATTTATGTTTACCAGCTGATCATTCAAAAGCTTACAACAAAAACTTATCAAAAATCCTAAAAATCATGTCAGCAGCATAAAAATTAAATGATAAATAAATTTAAAATGTATACTACCAAGGCTCTGAATCCAACATCTCATCAATTTAAAACGCGTCTCGTTGAAAACAAGCACGCGATAAGTATCGAACCTTAACCGTGTAAGCAACCCTTTAGTGTAAAAAAATCCCAACTCGTAATATATATTTTTTATATTTTTCCATCGCGGCCTACGAGAAATGACCACAAAGGTCGTTAAACTCGAAAGTTTTTTAACGAACGAGTGACTCTGCTTGCCTACTTGTGGACTTGGAATCGTGCTGGAAAAGATAAAAAAAATAAAATAAAAATAAATTTAAGGGTGCAACGTCCGCACCTACAGTCATATTACGAGTCTGCGCTTTTTTTTTTTAGTTGACTTGGTACTAGGATGATGACGATTGTCGGACAGTTTTATTTATTTAGTAAATTTTCAAATTTTTTTAAGTAATGTGTCATCATAAATTGATGAGAATCTTTCAAATAGGACACCAATAAATATTTGTATTTATACTTATCTCGGTTCGTAGAATCCTAATAAATTTCAAATTTTGACTGAGTACTTCTAATGTTACAATCCAAATATCCTCAAATTTTCATAATTTTTTAAATAGCTCTTGCTCTCATGCCAATCACTGAACTAAAACGTTTTCCTTTTGGTTTTTAATATAATTTTAAATGCAATCATAATGGATTACGTTGAATAAAGAAAGTATTGTTAAAAAAAGTCCTCTTGGATCACAGAATTGTCAGCCAATCATTCGCTCTTAAAAACTAATGAATGATTAAGGGGAACCTAAATTAAGACACGTAAAATCTTAGTTTGAATCAATTACCTTAATTAGTAGATTTACAGTAAGAGCGTAATACTCGAGAAAATTAACCAGATTAAACAGCGCGCAGCTCTCATGACACACATGCGCTTCTTCAACTTTGTTGAAAAAATTAACATAAACCGTGGGAATAGAAAAGTCTCGAGTGGACCGGCGTTTAATGAAGAAAAGTCGAGCGTTTTTCTTTACCTTCGTGCAGTGATGCCTAATGAAAGACTTAGAAGAAGGAAGAGAGAGTTAAAAAAGCATGCAATTATCATAATCCCTTAAAGTTACCTAATTTATTAATTTTCGCTTCCGTGCTTTACAGATTTAAAAGTGCTCCTTAATAATTACAGTTATTGAATTTATTTTTATTGAAAAAAATTAAAACATAGCTCTTATACAGAAATAATTAGATTCTTATAGCAAATCTTGATGGTAATTGATGTATGATAAAACCAAAAATAATAAATTATCACTTTATAAACATTTTTTTTACTTAATAGTTTAACATAGAATTTGTTTATACATCAAATTTTTAAGAATGTAAGGCTTACCCAAAAATAGGGCATACTTGGAGTCCCTGAAAATGATGAAATTAATAAAATTTTGGATTCATAATCGTAAGTTAATTCAGTAAAAATGGTTTACTAAGAAAGTTATAATTTTGAAAATAAATTTTTTTTTTAATTGACTTTGATGTACTTTCAATACTTCAATAACATCAAGCTTTGTTAGTTTCTAAATAAAAAATTGGCAATTTAACTAAGTATAACTGAACTTATAGCAAAATTACGTCCAAAAAATTGAAATTTGATTTCTTAAACAAAGAGGAAAAATTTGGATCGCGTCAAAAATCAATGACGGTGGTGGTATGGTATGGTGGTAGTGGGGGGGGACAAAGATGACGATCCGTTCCTGGGGGAATCCCATGGGATTGTAGGATATAAACTGCGACTCCCGCAGCTCACCATATGCTACTGCAGCCCCTGCATAAAAGGGAAAGTGTATGCCCGAAAAATTATCTCGTGAAAAATTAAGCTGCCTCCCTTCTACCGTTAAAATAAAAATTTTGATTTATTAACAGCTGGAGCGTAAATTTTGTTGTATAATTATAGAAAAATTTTTATCTCAATTTTTAAGCCAAAAAATAAGATTTATAAACTAAATTAGTTCGAAGATAAAAGTATTGTCAGGGTATGGTTACAGGCTTAGCAGCCAATCAGGCTTACTCGATTGAAGTGCGTGTACCGGGGATTACGGTTCTCCCTTATTTTTTTTAATCCGTTAAAATGATTGATCGAAGTCCTGCAAACCCGACAGCTGAAAAATCCCCCTTTCGGTTAGTATTTTTCCATTTCCTTTATTGCCCGACTTGAAATACCCGACCGCTGACAATGAAATATTCCCACCTTTTTTTTCTTTGTCAAATGTTTTACCACTCACTAAAAAGTCATAGATTTATGTGGAGTCTGATGGAAAAACGACCTAAGTCGACCAAGGTCGTTTTTTAGGAAATCGTTTTATTAGGTCCAGGAGAACCTAATTAATCATAGTAAAATTGAAAATAATTTAAATCAACTTAAGTCCCGCGCTCAGCTCTCGTAGCACCGCTGTTGATCAGCTGACTCAGTAGCAGTCGAATTGGCGCGTTGATGTTACATAAGCAGCGATTATTTATCAGCGTTTTTGTACAATTATTGAAGAGGAGTGAATCAATCTACAACAGGGACTTCTTCTAGTTCAAGTACTAGTGATAAAGGGCATAACAAACGTTCGAGACGGGACAAATGGGAGAAAAACATTCGAAAAAAAAAACGCACGCGTGGTATATTATATATCCGATCCAGACTCTGAGACTGAATGATATATTTATATTTGTAAGATTATAAATTTATGTTTTAATGAATAAAGTAGTTGCAACAAGTATTGAAATGATTTAACAGCTATAAAAAAAATTGTTTACCCTTTAAAATGATGAAAAATCTGACAGAAAACTCGTTTGATGGAAAAACGACCTAAGTAAAATGGTTTATAAACAATTGTTTAAATTAGAAACTTATGTTAAAAAATAGTTTTTTTAATGGAATTACACTTTTAAACATTGATATTTCACCATGGTAAAAGAATTTTTTAAACAATAATAATCTTTGATCCAGTTATTCTCAAAACGAGGTTTTGCGCGTTAGGTCGTTTTTCCATCAGACTCCACATATACATTTGCTGTAGTATCGAAGTATCGTGAACTCTCAAGTGCAGTTGTATCAAAAATTAAAAAATTCAATAACGAGCTTAAAAAAAAATTTAACCCTGGTAAATTTTTCTTGATTGAACTCATCAGGCCGCTATAAAACGTTTTTTAGAGTTTCAGGCGTCATCGCAGATCCATCATGTAGTCAAATAATTTGACGAGCTGTCGGATGATTTTCCGTGCTCGCTTCCTTAAAGTCTGAGTTTTTTTTGATCAAAATAAGTCAAAACTAGCTAAAAAAAAAGTTTACTTTTTCTCGATTATTGGAGATGGTAAATCGAATTAACCTGGAACAAGACGATAAGTCCACCATAAATTTAACGTAGCCCACAAAAATTTGAAGAGAATTCCATGTCTGTGACAAGGGTAAATGAGCCTTAACAAAGTAGGCTAGTTCATAAAATATAGGGAGTTTAATGCTCTCTTGGTCGTCAAAAGACCATAGATCCAGCCTCCGGCGATCCCCCCTTGCCTTCGTTCATGATCTCCCCCATTGTCACGTCGTACAAAGACGCATATAGACCGTAACGAATCCATCTGACCAAATCTTTTGTTGAAGATTTAATCAATGGATTCACGATTTATCAATGCTCGAGTTCCGTTTTTGGATCGTTGTTTAAGAATATTTCGATTGTCGTCGATTGTTGGTGTGTCGAAAAAAAATATTTTTCGACACACCAGCCACGAATAAAAAAACTCTTGAGATTTTATATACTGATAACTTAGTCATTTTATTCGTGGTAATAGTGTGACAAAATAATTTTTTTTCGTATGATATATTAAGTATGAAAGTAAAGGTCATTTTCTCCCAATCTAAAAAATTAAAATTATGAATGAAGTGATTTAGAGGAATTTTAGTCACCGAAAGTCACCTTACTGTAACAGTGTTATTCGTGGCAGATTTTTAGCAAAGGTTTTTCTTCGCTGGGACCATCGATACGTCCAACTTTATTCAATGCTTAAAATAAAAAAATTATGTATTTTGAAAATCAAACACCATACTAAGAACTAAAAAACTGAAATACCATGTTGAGTTAACAAACGATTTTCATCGCCATAATGATTTTCCGAGTTTTACACGATCTCGTTCGACCCAAGTAGATTAATTCCCAGTGAAGTTGCACCCCGGGAAATACGAATATGCCAGCGAGTTTTAAAACTACCCTCCGTGTTCGTTCGTTAATTTATACACAATGATAAACTTTACGCGTTTCGTTACTATCCCACCGAGTGGAAAATTCACCCTCGCTCTTACTCCTCTCTGCGATTGTTTACCCTTGAGCCATACAGCGAAAACTGGGTCGCGATTCGAGCTCTTCCGCGGTTTTCTTTTTTAATTTCATTTTTACTGTCGAGATGAATATTTACTTCTATTTGCGCTAGAATCAAAATATTACTTTTTTTATTTTTTAATGTCTAGAATTCATTTATCTATTAGCTTATATTCTAATAATTTATTGAGTTCATATATATATTATAATGATTATATGAATATACTTTAATAATATTAAACATCAAACTGCTGGTAAACTATTAGACTATCAATTTCATTCATCAATATTTTATTTATTAAAAAATTCACTGAAATGATATACTAACAAGTATGAACACAACTTTATTTCATGTTCTCGACAAATAACAAGCATTTGAAATTATTGAAATACCATTTATTAATTTAATAATATTAAAAATTTTATTCAAATAATTCAAAATTACCCAATCGGTATAATTACCGTCGGTAAGGTAGTTTTCGCTGAACTAGTTACAATTTACCACTGTAGGAAGAGCTAGCGTCGATTTGTTGTCTGTCTACTTAGTTTTCGTCTGCTTCCGCGAAGAACATGATTTAGTTTTTAGAGTAAATTGTTAAATTTTTAAATAAAAATGTTGAAGAAAAGCATCGACCTACTGAAGTTGATACCAAAAATGACAAAACCGAGGTTTATTCACCTGACCAGCGAGAATCATGCCGAAAGAAGGGATCTCAGAACCTATAGAATGACAATGCCTTCGAAAGACGAGGGCACAGTGGGTGAAAAAGCTATTGACATTGATGGAATTGGTGCTCAGTTAGTTTATTATTATTAACAACTAGATATTTTTTACTACTCTGAAGAAAATATCAAAATCTTTGTTTTATCCAGAAAAAATTTTAAAATAACTTCAAATTTTTTTTAAGTCTTTATGAATTTTAAAATTGAATGAGACCAAAAGTTTTAATCAGATTTGTAATTTCACTGAAAAAATAAGCATTTTTTTTTTCAACGGCTAACAAAATGTTAGAAAGTTGTCTGCTTGTGAAAAAGTCTTATTGTTTTTATTTTTCAGAGAGGATCTATTCCCCGATGTCAACACACCAAACAGATTATTTGATGGTATACCATTCAAAGAATTGCCCATATTCAATGTTAAAGTCACCAAAAATAACACCATTATTAGCTTAACAGATTTTAAAGGTAGTGTCATTACAAACTTTAATATTTGGGAGCTTTATTTTAATGATTAATATTGGAAATGCACAACTAAATACTGTATTTAATGTAATTTTATTCACAATAAGTATTTTGCATTACTTATGTTTTTGGTAATAAGTACTTGAAAATAAATTTATTTAAAAAAACATTATTACTTTGAAAATATCATATTTCTTAGAGTCAGTAAGTTGTGTAAATACCTCCAACATTGACCATGAATATGACATTTACAGGTAAAATTCATGTAATGACATCATGTGGCGTTGAAGGTTTTAAAACTGCAAAAAAAGGAACCAACATTGCTGCTCAGTCAACTGGAATTTCAATCAGTTCTGTGAGTATTATGAAATGTATAAATTTAAAGCTAAAGATGAAATGCAAGTAAATACAAGACAAACTTATTTTCAGAAAGCACAAGCCCTTGGAGTTAGAACAGCCAGACTTAGAGTTCAGGGACTGGGACCTGGTCGAATGGTAAGGGTACTCTATAGATAAATCTACATGATAATGAAGATTTGTAAAATTTTAATCAATTTTTTAATACTCAGGCTGCTATCAAAGGTATACAAATGGGAGGAACGAAAATTGTTTCAATCACAGATAATACACGGGTGTCATGGCAAGGTCAAGCAAGACCAAGAAAGCAGAGAAGAGTTTAAAAACTGTTATTAATTGTTGATACCTTTTTATTTTTTTGTTTTAAGTGTACATAATTTTTCTTTTTTGAAAGTGCGAGAAGAATAAAATTTATAGATCAAGACATTCTTATTGTTGTAAGTTTGTAAACCAAACCTAGAGTCTTCTTTGCATGTCTGGAGGTAAATTGGGAAAAATCAAGACCATTTTTAAATAAATCGAGATAAATACGAACATATATTTCAAAGACAAAGAATCAAGATTTGACAAACATTCATAATTACCTCTGTTTATAAAATAAATTTAAATTTAAATTTCTTCCAATTTACTGAGAAAAAAAAAGGGGGGGGGGGATAAAACAGGATACATCATATACAAATTTTTGCTCATTTTATTCAAAATCTGTGTAATCATATGATTTTTAAAATATAATTTAAAATCTATTTCAATTAAATTATTGAATTGTAAATTTAAATATGGTTTTTACTTTTGAACAATTTAAAAAAAAGTTAAATAAATACTTTTAATTTTTTAATTAACCGCAGCACTCAAAACAGATTCTTTTGACAGTTTCATACTAGCTCCTTTAAAAATTGTTCATGCGTGCTTATTTAAGACAGTAAGAAGTTTTTTATTTCTTTTTTTCGAATTTTTTTTATATTCAATTATTGAAAATTAAGAAAATATAAAATTAGACTTTATTTATACATATTTTCTGTATAAATAACTTGACTTAGTTTTACAGAAACCATGACAGAAACTCATATTGAGGCTTAGAGTTTTTTTTTTTTTTTTTATAAAAGAGTTATATACTATACTGACAAAATGTAAATCTTTTTTTTATCCTAGCATATAAAAAATCCTAGCGATATAAAAAAGAAATTTTTTTTCCTCTTTATACATTAAACAATTTTTGGAACGAATAATTTTCAATTGCGTATCAATCATCACAAGATAAAAGAGAGAATCCAAAAAGAATGTCAGAATCACCTGTAGCGAATTTATCTAGCAATTAGATGGAAAAAAATATCGAAATAGAGGTTTTGGTTCCGCTGATTACGAATTTGAGGTCCAATGTGCGATATTAGAATAATTGGGCCTTATATTATGGGACCCAAAAACAAAAATCGAGTAATGAAAAAATAAAAAATACCTTCTTTTTCTACGTAAAATTTTAAAATCAAAATGAACTTGTTTTTTATTAGGATCTTGGTATCCTGGCGGATTCTCCTAATGTTTTAGAATCCGCTAGGTGGCGTACCGTTTAAACAATATACAAATAAATAAGGTGACAAAAGTGAATAAAGAACAGTTGGTCAAATGACATTTTTACCCTGGCAGATGATAAGTTCCACCAGGGCCGCTGCTCAAAGACTTTGGCTAATAATTTTAGCGAATTTCAAGCTACTGCATACTATAGAGATAAATAAATTGCAAAATATTGAAATCTATTCAATCTTTTGTGATTGAATAATTTAAAAAGTTTCAATATGAGACCAAAGCGTAATAGACCAGATCCACCTCCTGATTTAGATTCTGATTCTGAATCGGAGTCTCAATTATTTTTTTTTGCATCTGACATTTGGCAAGTATTTTCAACGTTTTTGGGATAACTTTCTTCCCCCTCTACCCACTCATAAACGTATTTATCCTCCAAACGACTGTTACTACTAACATAATTTTTGGAAGCTTCCGAATATGATTTTTTTGGAGTTTTTTATGCTGAGATTCGATTGTAGAGTCATCACTATCTTCAGCTCCTGATTCTTAGCTATCATCTCCAGAATAATTTGGATCCGGTAAGCAATAGCGATCCTCCTCTTCCTCATCTGAACTGAAACATTGAGATTCCGATTCAGAATCAGAATCTAAATCAGGAGGTGGATCTGGTCTATTACGCTTTGGTCTCATATTGAAACTTTTTAAATTATTCAATCACAAAAGATTGAATAGATTTCAATATTTTGCAATTTATTTATCTCTATAGTATGCAGTAGCTTGAAATTCGCTAAAATTATTAGCCAAAGTCTTTGAGCAGCGGCCCTGGTGAAACTTATCATCTGCCAGGGTAAAAATGTCATTTGACCAACTGTTCTTTATTCACTTTTGTCACCTTATTTATTTGTATATTGTTTAAACGGTACGCCACCTAGCGGATTCTAAAACATTAGGAGAATCCGCCAGGATACCAAGATCCTAATAAAAAACAAGTTCATTTTGATTTTAAAATTTTACGTAGAAAAAGAAGGTATTTTTTATTTTTTCATTACTCGATTTTTGTTTTTGGGTCCCATAATATAAGGCCCAATTATTCTAATATCGCACATTGGACCTCAAATTCGTAATCAGCGGAACCAAAACCTCTATTTCGATATTTTTTTCCATCTAATTGCTAGATAAATTCGCTACAGGTGCAGGAAAAAGAATTGCAGTGGTTATATCATGATAATCCCAACTTCAACGAATTTTTATGAAAAAACGGTGGCCCCAATGAAAAAAAAGACAAGTATATTTTACTCTTAAAATTTAACGTAAAAAATGGTGGTATTTTTTATTTTTTGATTACTCATTTTTTTTTTTTTCGCCTTTGACTGCTGTATTCCTGTACACGATTTTTTTCGTCGCAGTTTTTTGGCTGCCATTTTGTTTAGAAAAATCGCAGCTGCAATTTTAAAGAAGATTTGGAAACTTTGAAATCCATGATCACCTGTGATCATATTTTTAAGTGTGTAAAAATTTTTTTTACCACTCAATTTTTCGATTAAAAAAAAAAAAGCTAAAAAAACATTGTTTATTTTTTTTATTTTGTAAATAAACAAATGAAAATCGAATTTTTGAGTTTTATAAACTATACCATCGTGTAGGGCATACTTGAAAATAGGGGGGTAGGGTATTTAGATATAAATTTTTCAAAATTTTCCCCAAGATTTCCCAGCTCGAAAACCACCAAAAATTTAAAAAATCCTCGGACTTAATGGGTTAAATAAGTTAATGAAGTTGTGTTTGGTGGCAAAAAAAAAAAAACTTCAACTTTAAGAATAAGAAGAACTTTAAAAGATAAATTAACTTTTCATAAAAGTTCTCTGAATTCTGGTACGAATGATTGTAAAAACCTCGGTAAAAACCAATCAGTAATTATGGTTTTATCAACCTTCGCACTTTTATTAAATTATTAGGTGTATTAAAAAAAAAAAAAAAATGCCTGATTTAATCAAAAATTTGTCAAAGCTAAGAGTGATCACGCATATTTTAACATCAAACTGGTGAAAATTCAAAGTGGCGTTCATTTCTAACATTTTCGGCGTTACTTAATCTTATACCCCGCCAATAAGAATTTTGTGTTTAGAACTAAAACTTAAAATTGTTGTTGAATGTTATGTGACAATTACAATGCACATAAGGGTGCCGGAGCGGATTAAAATATTATAGACTTGATTCGACACACTTTCTAATTATATTTTTTTCTGAAAGTTCTCGATTTTTTATGAATTTTAAGATTTTTTTCATAATTTTTCTATCAATATTACCAGAGATATAATTTTTTAAAAATTGGTACTTGTGACGTCATCAGTACCATTTTACATTGGAAGTATATTTATACATATGATTATTTCGGAAACTTCCAAAGTCTATAACTCCTTCAATTTTTATTTTTTTTCAAAAAGAAAAAATGCGTGTCGATTATTTTTTGATACACTATCTAATAAAGTCAAACAAACGAAATAATTTTTTTTATGCATCTTCCCTATTATCTAAAAATACGACAAGTTTTTGCCAATTAAGCTAAAATCATGGCTGCACACTCCGTCAGCATGACGCCCTGGTTGGGAAAAAGTCGTGCTGGCGGGGGAAGCTAGCGGCTGATTTTTTCCATCACTCACATACATGATATTTGAAACTAACATAAAGGCTAAAATAGTTTTAATTTTTTGTCAATTCTTTTTTATTTTTTTAATTCATTATTTAACGCGAAGCGTTTATCTATTGTTATAGGTATAGTTTGTTGATAGATAAGTAAACAATGCTGTATAACAGCTGTAATGATGTTATTAGTGATATATGTAATTTTAAAAAAATTACTACACTGAGAGAAGGATTTGGTTCAAGGAACCAAATATATTTGGTTGAAAAGAAATCGGATAATTTGGTTGTGGGAACCAAATGTTTGGTCCACACTCCACGCGTAAAAATCGAGCTCCCGCCAATTTGAAAAATTAATTAAGTTTATTTAAATATGAGTTTTCTCTTGACAGCAAAATTATTTTTCTCTACGAAGTTAAATCAAATTACTAATCGTTTTCAATCTAATATAACACTGATCATTTTAATAAATTTTTCGTGAGTTCATAATTTTCTGAATTACTGCAAAAAATTTTTTGAGGTTATAACAGCGAACTGTTTGACATGACTGTGATCTATACATTTGGTTCCTGTAACCAAATCATTGGTCGCATGAACCATAGCTTGGGAGAAACCAAAAATAACCAAATCCTTCTCTCAGTGTATTGTTGAGTGTGTGATAATAATTTATAGTGTATGTATTTTGAATGTAAAAAATACAATAACATTTTACGCTTTTTTTGTAAAGTATTGTGCGAACATATACACTAAAAATCCAAACTTTTCCATTAATATTACTTCAAATTAAATGGTTTCAAAAATATACTCATTTAAAAATTAATTGAATTTTCCAAGATTAGTAAAATCTTTTGAGCCTGTCAGGACACTTTGATTCAGATTTAATTGTCACACTAGTTATCGTTTTAATTCTAGATCTGACGATTAAAAACCCGGTAGATTCTCAAAAACTTTTCCATTCACATAACTAATTTAAAACTTTCTCATCTGTTCTTATTTTATGTCGGTGAATACTTATTAACAACAAGCTTTCACAAAGTTCGTAACAATTTAAATTGCGAAATTGAATAAAATTTAAAGTTAACTCTAATGGAGATTCTTGAAAGTCTCTCATCTCAAAGTAAGTTTTTCGATCATCTAAGCAGTTACTAATCTTATTCATACTTTATTATCGATTCAATTCAGCGCGAGATAAAAAAAAATTCACAGTTTTTCAAAAGCTTAAAGTAGAAAAAAAAAAAAAAACAAACAAAACAGGATTATTATTTTGATTGAATAAAAAACAACTCTAATATACATATAAATAATAAAATAGAAACTGCTTATTTTTTAAATAAATTTTTTACCTCAATCTCAAAATGTAAAGCTATAATTTTTCTAAAAAAAAAAAAAAAAAAAAAAACAAGCAAAAAAATTCTTTGAATATGAAAAATTAGTGAAGTTGGATGCTTCGAATCTCAGCCACGCCCTCGTTTTCAGGTGACCAATTAAATTAGGGTAAATCTTGAAGCCACTCCCACCGACAAAATGAACGTTTAGTCCCGCCAATAAAATGCTGCCCACTCCCCCCGGCCTGGATCTCTATAGGGTAGGGTGGGGTAATGGGACCATGTCTTTTTATTTTTATTAAAAATTATGAAAACAATTTTTTTTTTTTTTTTCATAAATAATTTTCTTTTTTATCATAGTTTAAAAAAAAAATTATGAAAAAAAATAATAAAATAATAAAAATAAAAAGACATGGTCCCATTACCCCACCGGTATGATTACCCCACCCTACCCTACCATCATGCGCGAGTCCAAAAAATGACCTATTGCACCGAGAATCGAGATAAAGAATCAGTGACTGTCACTGAATCTTTGAAAGATGCTTCCAATTTTACCTATGCTTTCAATTTGACTGTACAAGATTTATTTTATTTTTTTGAGTTGCAGCTTCCGTTAAATTTATTTGTAAATGTTTTGTTTTTAAATGGAAACTGTCTATATTTAAAGATAAAGTAGTTTAAGATAAATTAGGAACAACAGAAAATTTGAAATTTTTAACCTCAAACTGTTTTCAAAAACTTGAAAAGAAGATTCATTATTATTACTTCTCTCGGCCATGCAATGAGGCTTAGGTACTTTTCGACTGCTGAGCTAGTCTGGGTAAGTTCTCTTTACTCTCGAGCAGTGGAGGGGGAGCATTTTACATCCCGGCAAGATGTAAAATTTTGGCTGCACTATACGATTCCACGACGATGCGTGGGGAAAAAACCGTAGCGTCGGCAGGCACTCTTTCCCAATATTCTCCGGTAAGCTAATACCACCAATAAAACTTATGTTCCCACTACACCTTTACAACGCTTCGCTTTTCTGAAAACTCCACGCACAAAAAATTGAGAAGGTATAGGACAATGCGTAGTTTTGCATTTCCTGCAAACATCGAAAAATATATTTTAACTGCAAACACTGCATTATTAATATAACTTATAAATGAATAAAAAATACACCTTATCATATTAAATAGTTATAATAATATTTTTTATATTGGCCATATTTATATTATACGTTCATATTTTATCCTAATAATAAATGAATTTAATTTTTGATTTTTAAAGTAAATAAGTTGTAAAATAATATTTATTTAATATTTATATTTTTAAGTTTTCTCAAAGTACCATATTGCATGCCCTGGTGAAGTAAAATATGAAACTACATTACCGTCTCGGGCAGCGAACTAACCTCTCGACGGTAAAGTTTAACTTACTCCTTAAGCAGTTACCACGTTATCACTAACTATTCGCGCACATAGCGAATAGATGGGTGTTGGAAAGTACGAAAATTATACTAATAATTACATGTATTTGAATAAGCGCACTCCTAAACTATCTCTTAGGGCAATCTACTATCCAGTAGAGAGCTGAGTGCCAAAAGTGGTTTGGCACCTCCAGAAAAATCTCGAATTATCATCAAAAGATGCACTTTTGTTTTATCGGTTGCAGAGCGTAGAATTAATTTAAAAACTTGAAAGATTTTTTTTTTTTACTTAACACCTTAAACAAAATATTTAAATCAATTTTAACCGTGAATTTATCTTTATTCATTATTTATCGAGGGGGTGCCGCTCAGGGGGACATTTGAGACCACTTGTCCCATCAGTGGCACCCAGACAAGCTCAAGTTAAACGTTTGTCCCCTAGGTGGCACCTTTTTCATTTACGGTTTTTTGGTGTTTACCTTGATTATTTCACCGGTGTTTATGCATAAAAATACTTGAATATCATCTTCACACAGTTTAAACAAAGTTTTGTGAGTTGAAACATGTAAAATATTTATATCGGAGCTTTCAAAGTTAACGTAACTTTTACGAAAAAACCACTCGACGGCCTGACCGGTGAAGACAACCTCAGTTGAGTTTTTCGTTTACGATCTTCTGCTGATGAGCTGATGTTGAGTGTAGTATTTAGTGATATTAAATTAAAATCAAGTGATTTTAACCATCCACAGCGGTAAGCCAGCGATTTTAATCAGTTTTTAATTGAGGTGAGGGAGTTTAATGCGATAAATATGCGTAAATTGCGAAAACTTCTGAAAATTCTTTTTTGGGTGGTGCCAACTTCGTGGACATGACTTTTGTGTTAGTTTATAGTAAATTAAACAGTTTTATGATGAACGATTAATGAAAAAAATGATTGAACACTATTCCTGACTTATTTTTTCATCATCCTGTGAAAAAATTATAGATTTTCATGCAGTTTTAGTGTAATAAACTAGCGTAAACCAAAAATCCCCCTTTGGAAAGTGTCCAATAATCCCGGACATTTACCTTATATATATATATATATATATATATATATATATATATATATTGCAACGGTGTACTCGGGGGATACAAGGCCACGCAAGGTCAGCCCCGAGGTCCCGTCGGCCAACGCCCAAGACCTAAAATAAGAAAAGAAACCCCCCTCCCGGGAACGGGCCAGTATTTCGCGCGCCCTGATTCTCGTCCCGGCTAGCTCAGATGAAAATGATTGCAGGCTGAAGAACTACACGCCAGGTGTCCGCTGCACCGCTGCACTGCTGCTGCTAGAGCACCTACTGCTGCTGGTTGGCGCTCCGTCTATCTCGACCGTCGCTGCTTATACTGCTGTGCACCAACGACGCGGGGATGGACCCCGTGAACAACCCGTGTTTTATAAATAAATTTCAACAGTAGGTAAGTACTTAAAATCAACAAAATAGTAACAGTTACAATAAAAAAGTATTGCACAAAACGAAACGAGTCGGTTACTATTTTACTCTCGGCATTTTGAATGTCTTCGCAGTTAACGTCGGTAACTGGTTCGGCAGTCTGCTTGACTTTTTTGAAACCATTTTTGTTCAGGACCATCAGTAGGTCGCTCAACCTAGAAAACTGCACGTCCAAACAGCTTTTCAATTCGCCAGAGACTTTTGAAGAATCGGTGACGTTGTAGTACTGCAGAAAAATAACGTCCTTTTCGTGTTTGTACCCTACGACACTCTGAGCGTTTTCGTTACTTCCAGGAGACTAGAGCTGCACGATACAAGACGATGCCGATATGTGAAAAAATATCGATATCGTATCGACGTGGACTCGGTGTTATCGTATCGGAATCGACATCGTCGATAATGTTTTGCAATTTCATCGGCATCGTCTCGATCTCGCCTCGATAATCGAGAAACAATATATTGGAAATTTATCATCGTTTCAAAAATCATTCTAAGGCGATAAGCTTGTATCAGCTTATATCAACAATGAATTTAATATGTATTTACTTGATGAAAATGTTGAAACAAGTTCATGTAATTTTACGCTACTGTGTAAACGAGTGAAAATAGGACTTCTCTTTGAAAAGAGATTTGAATTATTTTTAATATTAATTAATAATTTTTATCAAGTGAAGGCATATTGAATTTATTGTTAATATAAGCTAATACAAGCTTGTCGCCTTAGAATGATTTTTGAAACGATTCTTAATGATTTGTTATTGTTTACATTAAATTACTAGTATACTCTATAAAAGCCAAGACTTCGAATTTTTATATTCTCGCCAATGAAGAATCGTCGATACGATAATATCGCCGATAAAACAAAAATTTTTATCGTATCGTTATCGTCATTTGTCATTACAAATCGTATCGGGTATCGTATCGATCTCGGTACCGATACCGAGACGATATCGATATTTTTATCGATTATCGTGCAGCTCTACAGGAGACGAGTTTTGAACCTTTTTTTCAAGGACAGCATTGTCCAGGACTGCTGTGTCTGGAGCAGACAAGACGTTACCAACCATTGTTAAGATAATTAAAAGAGTTTTGAGCTGTGCCAACATCACGGCCTGTGGACATGTTTTAATATAGACTAAAGAGAATCGTGTGCTATAACAATGCTAAAAAAACTGGGAACTTACTTTTGAAGTCACAAATTGTGTGTTCTAAATCTGAGACTGAAATAAAACCGTGCACACTAGCTCCAAGGCCATTAAATATTGTCTTCTGGATTTTGAGACGCCCATATTTACCTAAACTGGCCGTAGTAATATCATTTTTCAAATTTTAAAAATAATACTAGGAAATAAAAAAAATGTTAATTCAAATATTTTTTGATTTTTACCAAAGTATATAAATAAATAAACGAGATTTGAATAGAATATTGTAGATTGGACAATTCCACATAAATTTTTTAACATAATTAAGCGTAGTATAGGATTAAACGCAAGGTAGTTTATTTTGTGTTACAGCAAATACATTTAAAATCTGATCACTAATTAAATAAAAAAATATAAATAATACAGCTATAAAACCACAGGATGATGAAAATTTTCACTAGCCACTTTTTTATTTCGACCATGCAGTCAAAGTATCTTTATTTTCCTTGAACCACTGAATATTTCTCTCAGCTATTGCCAAACTTCCGATTTTGAATCTATCCGGAAAGTTGGAAATTTTTTCTCTGAACTAAAAGTCAATCAACTGATTAATAACTCAAGTCTTTCTCTTTAGCAGTGTACAATATTAATTGATCATAAAATGTAAATTCATACTTGATTAAGAGAGTCTTCCGTTTTAATTTGCCTTGCAATAGCTTCTATCATGGGTACCGTAAAATAATCAAAATCGCTGAAATAAAAAAAAAAAAAAAAATTAATTCATCTATTTATTTTACAAAAATAAAAATGAAAAATTCCAGAAAAAACTTTCGCACAAGGTCTGATAAATCTGTACGAAGTTGTTAACAACGAATTCTGAAACAACTTTGAATGCAGTTTCAGTTCTTCTGTCAAGCACAAGTTCTATAAAGTCGAAAAAAAAGTATACTCCATATTCCAAGGTATGGTTTAGATAATTTCTTAACATAGTTTCATTCGTTGTACAACATAGAGATTTTTCTAAAATAATTCTTTCTCTGTGCGTTATACTGCTGTTCCTAGATCTATCCAAAACTTTTTCCCAATCTTCCGAACTTGAATATTGCAAGCCAAAGCACAATATGCTTTCTTTCAGGTCAGGGTCAATGCTGCAATTAAATCATTTTTTAGTTTTTTTTTTTTTAATTTTAAAAGTGTGTCTTTAAACGTACTGTATGTCAGGATTCTGCATCCACATCGAGAAATTCTGTTTCATTTCCTTTAAACACTCTTCGTTTTCCAGAGAACAAGCTATTTCAATTACTTGTTGACGCTTCATTTTAGTCAACATATCATCTCTGCTTTTACCCGTGAATCCTACTTTTTCAACCAATTTTTCGGTAATGTTCTTATAAAAATTCTGTTAAAGTTCAACATAAGCACGTATTAGAATTATATATAATCATGAGTTAACAGTACTACAAAACCTTGTAATAAGAGTAATATTCAGAATTGAATAATTGTTTCCCCAACCAATCAAATACATTGATTCCTTGGTGCCACGCGATGAGGTCCGTTTCATACTTGTAGGTTCCGATGAGGTTTAATAAAATTGAGGCATTCAGTCTTTCTTGTTTATAGAAAATCCAAGCATCGTTGACCAGTTGGGCTCTGTTGAGTGGATGTATGTTGTCTCGATTTTTTTCCGACTCCAGATAATCGATTATGAGTTTCCAGTTCTGTTCGTCGTAATTGACTCTGTAAAAACCTTCTCACGATTCCATTAGTTTCAATCTTTCATTTGAAAAATGTTTAATAATGTCAAACCTGTTTGCTGCCTGTTCAGAATAATCCAGTCTTTTGAATCCAAGTTGATTGGTGCGATTTTTAAAGGTTCCTTCAACCAAAATTCAGGATTGGTGTTATTGAAATACGGTTTTGATGTTGTTGCGTAGTTGATAGGAATGTGCCAAACATGCTTAGAAGGTTTTTCGTTTGAACTGTCGAAGAAGCGTTCCTGTTTCAATTCGACCTGATTACTACTGTAATTTCTAGTAACAGTAACTAGTGGATAGCCCGGGTGGTTTACCCATGAATCCATGATTTCTTTAACGTTAATAGTACGCTGAGTGCCAATAGTATTTTTTTTGAGCGTATCTTGTATTGCTTTGAAAAGATCGTCAGAATCAGCTGAGCCAAATGCACTGATAATAATAGTTACGAGAAAATTATTAAGAACTTGAAGTTGACATTTATATTAGAAAAAAGTATAACTCACTATTCGTTGAGGTAATTTTGAATACTTCTTTTGAAAACAGGAGTTGATAAAATGTGTTCCATCATCCTAAGAACCATTGCACCTGTAAAGTTTACGACGGTACAATTCATATCAGCAATACCAAAGATTTTCACTTAAAATATTTCAGTCTGTATACTGATTTTATAAATCAAACAACTTAGCCTTATACAAAATGTTTTGAGATTTTTACACATCAATTAAAACCAAAATATATTGAATTCAAGTACATGATGTACGCAAAAGTTATCTCAAGTGTTAAGTCAATAAAAAAATCTGTACTATACAGTGCAATAACATACCTTAACCTTTAGAGTACCGGGATTTCAAGCAGAAAATAACCATAAAAAAATGTATTTAAAAAGTATCTTATATAGTATATTAACCATCGGCAAGATGTCGACCATGGGTTGTTTCCGTATACGGAAACTCCGGCCCGTAACGTCACGCACCATATTGAGTATTTTTTGAAATCATAAAGTATGATTTTAATTACTTAAAACAAATTGACAAGGCAAAAAATAAGCATAATACGTCAAATTCAATCATAATTTAATAAGCTAAGGTTATTTAGAGCCTCCATAATCAGGTCGCCGATGACGAGTATACCCGGGGGTCATCTTCAGGGAAAAAGACTGATTTTTCTAGAAATTTATTTGATCAGTTTTTTTTTTTATAATCAGGGTGATAACTTCGACTTAGACGCATAATTTTCCGATGTCGGGTACTCAGAGCTCATTTCCGAGGAGCTAGACCCCCAGGTCATTCAAAACAAGCGTATTCGAGAAAAAAAAAAAAAAAAAAAAATACAAAATGAAACAATTTGAAGACTTTTGGGACTGAGAACTTTTATACTCGAAAATACAAAAAAATAACGGACCTAAGTGGTAACCAGGTCGTTCAAACATTACTTCCCAGAAATTATTTTCAAAAATTTTAACTTTAAAAAATTACTTATTTTCCATTTGCAGTATACGGAAAACCCGGTACTCTAAAGGTTAAAAGTATTGTGACATTGACAAAATAATTGTGGCTAAGGTTCTCCAGATCGATCAAAAATACTGTTAAAAATCGATATTGGTCGAGAAAATCATTCTAAATAAGGCTACTTTTGTCACTGATTCAGTAAGGTATGTTATTGAACGATGGTTTCAATAAGGTATGTTATTGCTCTGGCATTTCAACAATGTATGTCATTGCACAGCATAGTCCAGATTTATCTCATTAATCTAACCCATCGGCCACATATTTTTTATCAGAAATTTAAAAAATATTTGATTTACTTGTATCATAAGTTATATGGTCAAACAAATTATCAATTTCGTCAGGACTATTGACATCTGCATTCAACGATCGCGTACGACTGGAACTGTCACTGGATAAAGCATGACTGTTCACTACAGTGTAATCTCCGAAACGCCATGAAGGTTCTATCTGAGTATCAAAACAGAATAATTAATTTCTGATTTGGAATAATGTAATGCTATATTTCTTCTCTCGGCCATGCAATAGGTACTTTTCGACTGCTGAGCTAGCCTGGGTAAGTTTCTCTTTACTCTCGAGCAGTGAAGGGGGAGCATTTTACACCTCGCCGGGATGGAAAAAAAATTTTCCATCCCGGAGGGATGTAAAATTTTGCCTGCACTATACGATTCCACGACGGTGCGTTCGTTTACAACCGTTACGTGCTACCGAAGAGCCAGGTATTAAGGGGAAAAACCGTAGCGTCGATGGGTCGGACCCAGTCTAATGACCTACCTGGTCTGCAGCACTCTTTCCCAAAATTCTCCCGTAAGCTAATACCACCAATAAAACTTATGCTCCCACTTCACTTTTACAACGCTTCGCTTTTCTGAAAACTTCACGCACAAAAAATTTCCTGCAAACATTTTGCAGTTGAGGTAAGCGGTTAGATCTCTTCGGGCAGTCGGTAGCGGAACATCTCTTTTTTAGCCATTACTTACCTTTGCATTACAAATTTTTTTACTTAAATTCAATCGTATCTGTTAGTGGTTTCAAGTGCTGTGATAAAAAGTGTGAATAAATTCATAATTAGAAAAACTAAAAGATGTCTTCTCCGATGGAAGTTGATGACGTTGATAATTTAGCTGAATAAGCTCTAAGTTCGATTATACCGGAAAAATCTAAAAAGATTTAATATTTATATTTTTAAGTCTTCTCAAAGTACCATATTGCATGCCCTGGAGAAGTAAAATATGAAACTACCCTTAAGGAGACGTCAAACATTACCGTCTCGAGTATGGAGCTTATCTAAGCTCCATAGTCTCGAGGTACGTCCACTGCCCTCGACTACGGGGTTCGCGCGCTATGCGCGCTCCCCCTGCGTCTCGGGCAGCGAACTAACCTCTCGACGGTAAAGTTTAACTTACTCCTTAAGGGCAGTTATGATATATAAGTTAAACTTTACCGTCGAGAGGGAAGTGGACGTACCTCGAGACGGTAATGTTTGACGTCTCCTTAAGGGTAGTTTCATATTTTACTTCACCAGGGCATGCAATATGGTACTTTGAGAAAACTTAAAAATATAAATATTAAATAAATATTATTTTATAACCTATTTACTTTAAAAAATTAAAAATTAAATTCATTTATTATTAGGATAGAATATGAACGTATAATATAAATATAATTTAATAAAAATACATAGTTTTTATGGCCAATGTAAAAAATATTATTATAACTATTTCATGATAAGGTGTATTTTTTATTCATTTATAAGTTATATTAATAACGCAGTTTTTGCAGTTAAAATATATTTTTCGATGTTTGCAGGAAATGCAAAACTCCGCATTGTCCTATATCCTTCTCAATTTTTTGTGCATGGAGTTTCCAGAAAAGCGAAGCATTGTAAAAGTGTAGTGGGAACATAAGTTTAATTGGTGGCATTAGCTTACCGGAGAATTTTGGGAAAGAGTCCCTGCAGACCAGGTAGGTCATTAGACTGGATCCGATCCATCGACGCTACGGTTTTTTCCCCTTAATACCTGGCGCTCTTCGGTAAGCACGTAACTGTTGTAAACAAATGCATCGTCGTGGAAAATTTTACATCCCACCGGGATGGAAAAAAATTTTCCATCCCGGCGGGATGTAAATTGCTCCCCCTCCACTGCTCGAGAGTAAAGAGAAACTTACCCCGGCTAGCTCAGCTGTCGAAAAGTACCTATTGCAAGGCCGAGAGAAGTAAAGGTAATTTTTTACCCGATCAATGATGATTTTCGTAAATAATGTGGAAATGCCCTCTTTTAACCATACATAGTTCCACCATTTGGGAGTCACAAGATTCCCAAACCATTGATGACTGATTTCATGTGATATTTGTGAGATTACTTTGATTTTCCAGTCAGTAGTTGACGTCATTTCATCAAACAGAAGATTTCTTTCTCTTGATTATGTAAATTAAGATAGTTTAGTGTAACAAAAATTGCAACTGGTCTTTTCAAAAGAGCTTAAATAATTAGATGTTTTAATAAAAAATAATTTAATTCAATAGTTAAATTCTATAGTTAAATTCAATAGTTAATTCAATATTAAACTCTAATATGCTAGACAGTAACTTAAGAGTATGAAAAATTAAAAAAAAAATTTTTTTATTAGAACTATATAGTCAATACTTATTTTTAGATTATTTAAAATTTCAAGCGTTGAAATAAATATTGTTTAGAAAAAATTTCTTATTATGTTAATTTTGAATATTCGCAAAAACCTGATGTAAATCATCATCTTGACAAAGTCACATCATTAAGAAGTTAGGTAATTATATATATGTATTTTAATTATATTGGTGATAAATCTGACTGCACTCGCTGTGCAGATGTAAACAATACAAACCTAAACGTGATTTTTAAGATTATGTCGCAAATCAATTAAAAAGTTTTTTAACAGAAATTCGAAATAAACAATTTACAGTAGAACGTCGCGCATTGTCCATTCGTTGGGACCGAGGACCTCGCGCATTGTCCCTGTCGACATCTTTAATCTTTGGACAATGTCCGAGGTTTTGCAGGGACAATGCGCGAGGTCCTACTGTAATAAATTCTTTTAAATTTAATTTACCTGCAAGTTACTAATCCCCAGTTTTCCATGCCGCTGAATCCTAATGAAAACTTCTGTAATACCACTTGATCAATCTTACCGATTACAAAAGGAATTCCCGTTAAATTTTCCATTGCTTTAAGTATGAGCTCACTGTAATTCTTGAACAAACTGGTGTGCTTAATTACAGTGGGTCTAGCGTAAATACTGACATTTTTTGCCTCATTGGTTGAAATTTTGAAATCTGATACAACGAATGCCAACAAGTAAGTTGACATTCTCGGTGTTTTTTCGAAAAATGTCTCGACTCTTCCGTCTAATACCGATTGGTACGAAGTTGTCTCTACTCTCGTGTTGGAAACAGCGAAAAAATTTTTATGGTGCATTATAGACAAGTGAAACTTTGCCTTGTACATCGGCTCGTCGAAGCACGGAAACACCTTACGAGCGTAATACGGTTCAAAATGCGTTGCAGCCCAGTACCTGGTTCAAATTTTAAATACTTAATTTTTTCGTATAAGTATGACAACGAGGACATCCATACTTACACTTTGTTACTGTCATCGTTTTCGTAGAATCCTGAGTAAAAACCGTACGGAGTATCGGCAAGCTTGCTGTCGTACCTGATGAGTAGGTTGTAATTTCCTACTGTGAAGTTCTGTTTGCTTCTACGTGTTACGATTGTGAAATCTTTGTCAACGTCGAAATCGAACTCAAGATCGTTTATTGCGGATCCGTTAACGTGATCTAAACAGTGGCTAACCATTTGCAAGCTCTTGTTGTGAAAAATTATTTCGTTCGTTTCGTTCAAGAGATCAAAATTTATTTTCACGCTTCCCGAAAATGTGAAGTTTTCATCTTTAACATTTTTCTCGTCTAAGTAGACGTCAAGAAAAATTTTATAACTGTGAACTTCATAGATGTTTGGTAATCTAAAACCTCTGATATTGGACACACCCTGAGTCTTGGTAACGAGAACGTCAGTTGTACTGTTAGCTCCGTCTGTTTGCACATCAGAACAATTAGTCTTTTTAAAGTAAATTAAGAAAGTTAAAACAAAAAATAAATTGAGTTTTTGCATTTTTCACGATGAATATTTTGAACTTCACGTCAATACCGTTCTTTCTTTGATCACAGAAAATGAAAAAAGTAAGGCTCAAAGAATTAATTGAAAAATATTTCGCTCCACGTCAACTACGAGATTTTTTAGAATAATTTCCTTATAACTTTAGGTGCCTAAATATTATTTTACTTCACAGAACTCAGTTAAATTATGATTATTAAGTCACGTCCAGAAAGTTGAGGAAACATTTTTGAAATTACGTAAAGAGCTGCTAATTAAACTATTTGAAGTAAACGAAAACGCAATAAATTTTATTTACGACAGCACTTCAGCGATTGAATATGTATTTATTCGTTCGCGTCATTCAAATAATAATCTTCAATTCAACGCCAAGCGTTTCAAAAAAACATTCCAAACTTCGCCGTTATTGTCTTATCGACTCTGGGTAGTTTTCCGGTTCTCCGCGGTACATTTTTTTTTTATCTTCGAAACGAAAGACAAACATAAATACTTCTCCGAATTAAGCGTAAAAACTACAAATTTTATAATACCCGAATTTCATATAGCTCGAGCAGCAAGTGGCCGGACAAGATCAGCTGCGAACGCAACATAGCGCCCTGGCCGTCCTTGAACCTGCTCTCGACTAGGGCCTCGAGCCGCCTCAAGAGATGACCAACCCCCGGGATGTGAACAGGGCCATGAAAAGCCTCCTCAAGACCTCGAACGAGAGACTCACCATGGTCGACCGGGACGGCGACACCTAAGTTTAAAATTTTTTTCTTCAAAATATCTTTGATAGGATCGACAAACAGTATCTTGAGATAGTGGATGAATGAAAGTTTTTTTAATTCTCTTGACACTAATAATTATTCAATACGAATTAATGACGTTGTAGATTCGGAATTACGTTGAAAGTATACCTATATATGATAGGTAGCTTCTTTAATTTTTGTTTCGTCAATTCATAGTGGAGGGTGTACACAGAAATTCAAACTAAAATTTTTTAGTTGAGAAACTAAGGAAAAGTGTAAAATCGATCGATGATATACAAATAAAAACGTTCAAGCAGCTCATCAAGACACTATATAGTATTTAATCATCTTTCGAAAATTTTTCATTTTTAACAATTTCAAAAATATCTATTGGCTCATTATTAACTAAATTGGACCATTGAAAAAATTTTCACACAGAACATACTTGAAAATACAACTAAAGAAAGATAAAGAAAAAATGGTTACCTTTAAGTCTGATTAAACTAAGTTAAAAAACAAGTCAGAAAAAAATAACCATTTTATCGAGTAAGAAATGTAACAGATTCCACTGTCACTTGATACTAACTTTATGATACTTGCATTAGGTTCGATCCTCGCAATTTCCAGTTGGTACCATTTAAGAATAGTATATTCCTGTGCATGTAAGGGAACCGCGAGTCAAATTACCTATGTCATGCTCAGTCATTAAGTATTTTATCTAAGTGAATTTGAATACTGGTATTCAAGTTTTTTATGTTACAATGTTTTTTCGTCTACTTCGTATGCGATATATGTAAATCATTCAAAAATTCGAGAGTCCGAGGATATTTTTATATAGTTCTAAGAACAATTGACTTTTATGCTTATTATTCGTTTTGTAATATTATAACTAGAACTATATGCAGTTTGATGTTTTAGAGTAGGCTTACTAAAGATAAAAAATTATTTA
The DNA here is from genome assembly GCA_038277355.1 of Encarsia formosa. Classification (NCBI taxonomy): domain Eukaryota; kingdom Metazoa; phylum Arthropoda; class Insecta; order Hymenoptera; family Aphelinidae; genus Encarsia; species Encarsia formosa. The sequence goes on along the minus strand of CM076185.1, from coordinate 1,210,530 downwards.
CACGATAATTAATTGTCATTACAAAAATCTATCATTTTCGAGTTGGCCAGAAATATTCGTTAGGTTATTGGTAATTTCATCTTACTCAACCATGTTGTGTTCTTATATAAAGACGAAGGACTATTTTAATTTTTTAGTTTTTTACTCTATTAAAATTTTTTGCGAATGCAATGTCTAGTTATTCAATGTTTGTTCATCTGTTCTTGAAAATTATTTTGTTCTATTTAATTTTTCAATTTATTTTAGATTCATCATGAAGTAACAAGACTTTCATAAAGTCATTGTTCGATAAAGTGAGAAGTCTGGCCTTGTGTGGGTCATTAAAATTCTTTGTTTTGAAGCATTGTTCTTAAATAATTACGCGTAGCTGAAAAATTATTTTTAAATGAAAAATTTTCGAAAGATGATTAAATACTATACAGTGTCTTGATGAGCTGTTTGAACGTTTTTATTTGTATATTGTTACGGGCTTTATTTATTGAGTTTTTAAATAAATAAAGAAATTTTTATTCATTATTAACAACCTTGAGGCCGTGGTGTGATAAAAATTTGCGCACTCAGTTTTTTTTTATTTTTATTTATCGTTCAATCTTAATATGTGTTTAACTGGAACTAGCCCGGGATAATACCACCATCCTTTCTCAATGAACTGGCCATGCATTACCCAGACTACTCTCTTGTTAATCAATAATTATGATTATTGTTATTAAAAAAAAAAATGGGATCCTACTCCATCCTGAGTGACCCGTAAACTTAATGTAAAAAAACAAATATATTTACTTGTTTTATTTTTATTTATTTATAATTATTATTATACTCTCATCTCAGCAATATCTGAGTTCTCTTACTCAAATCCTTAGACCGCTCATGCTGCTCAGTAAAGAAGGTAGAAAAAAAAACAAAACAAAACTTTTATTAAAGAATTCAACTCAACGATAGATTTATTTGTTTTAAGAATAATTAAATCAGATATGGGTATATTTTAAATGAGCATAATGTCTCATGTGACATTATATCCATATCAACATAAATGTAAATCCTCACTCAAATTTCAGTAATTATATATTTCCAATAACCCAAGATTTTGAACGAACTATTTAAAACGAAAATAATTAATCTTTTACATTTACCAGTCACCAGGTGTTGTCGCTGCCAATTCCAGGAAGCGGAGTTTGTAGAAGTAATTATTATTTTTGTTTTTTTTTAATATGCAAAGTGATTTAATTTTACTTGATTAAATTAAATAACCAACTTCAAAATATTTTTTGAATGTAAAAAAAATATAGTTTTAATTAGAAAAAATTTTTATTATTGAAAATGACTTGAAATCTAATGATCTAATTGATGAATAACACAAGAATTGAGAAATTTAATTGTAAGTTACTTTAAGTTTTGTTTTCAGTGGTAAGGTTGATTTTAGAATGTCGCTCCGCTCCGGAGAACAGCAGCGAGTTACCTCGGTTCGGCGGCCTGATTCCCCCTCTCTTACTTATGGCGACCGCGACGCAGCGCCGTAAGAGAGGGAAGTTCTTCCTTATTCTTTATGTGTTGCTCTTCGCATTCTAAGCTTCAGGCGCGCGCGTCTTTCATTTAATATCACGCGATTTACGAACTTATATTATTGTATTTAAATTAACAATATTTAATGAACCAAAAAAAAAATATCAAATAAGAATAACTTTAAGAATATTATGAATAAAAATATGATTGTTACAATATCATCGATCGATTTTACACTTTTCCTTAGTTTCTCAACTAATAAATTTTAGTTTGAATTTCTGTGTACACCCTCCACTATGAATTGACTATCAAAAATAACTGAGATTGAAAGTTGCTTTTACGACACAATCATACCATTCGAGTATTCTTTGAATTCATAGTTTTGATTAAATAAAACTAATCATTTGTATTTCTTGACAGTTAGATTATTTTTGGAAATGTTTTTAAAGCATTATTTTGCCTGATCATTTTATAGCATTGATGCCGTACCTCGAATTTTCGAGAAGATTTCCAAGAAATCTTTGTAGCTAGTTTGCCTTATCCGCGGTAGCGGTTGAACGCCGAGAGGTTTAAAAAACGACCGTGAAAAAGCGTACGCTTTATATACTTAATTGATTTCTGGTTTCAAGGTTAGTCCGTTGAGTAAAAACTATAATTAAACGTATTTTTTTTTCCTAATAACATGTGCTATAAATAGCCAATAAACTGAGAAACATTTAAGGGGACCCCCCGGTGAGATTTCAGCCTAGGGATAAAAAAATTGTATGGGGCTGAAATTTAGGGAATATACTCCTAAAATACAAGCGTTTTAAAGGGTGTGCTCGAAAAATTTTGAAAAATTTTTTTTAAGCTGTTAGGATTTTTATTTTTTGTTCTAATAAATATTTTGCAAAACCCATGCGAGAAGTTGTTTAAAATATTGTTTTAAAACCGTAAAAAAATTTTCAGAAAAAAAAATTAAAATTTGCGTCAGTTATAAACTTTTTAAGATTTAGAAATATCAAAAAATCGTGATTTTCAAAAAATAATATCTGCCATTAAATTTTTCGGCAAAAAATAGGAAAAAAATGTTCTATGAGTTTTTTTTATCCGGTGCTTGGTTTTTTTGCAGCGACGGTTTGAAGTTGATTTTAAACGGTTTTGAGCGATTTTCATGGTAAATTTTGACATAATCGATAAATAACCTCTTGTTTTTTCGTAATTTATTCGGTTTTTCATAAAAAATGGAATTAAAAAATTGGTTTTGCATAGAAAAATTTAATTAAACTGTATTATTATGTTTAGTCTGATCTAGAACTTGATTCTTTATGATGGTGATGTCAAGTTCGAATCATGAAATGAAGTGCTAACACCAAAATACAATGAAAAAAGGTCAAGTTTCCAAATGACCATCAAACTTGTGGTTAATTTATTTACATAATTTAAAGATTTTGGATGTACGTATATAATGTGACTACAATGTAACATAATTTTACAAAAATTTAAAAATATCATCAATTATAAAAAACAAACATCTCTTAGAAACTCCTCTTAGAATCAAAATGCTTAAAACATTCCTGGACCATATGCAGGATCTTCTGCTTCAAGAATTAATCTTTCTCTTTGACTTTGAGCTGCTGCAATTACACGACGAGCCTCTTTGAATTTTGTTGTTGTCTTTTGTCTACCTTGATTCAGTCTTCTTTCATCGATTTTATCAGCAAGAGCGAGAGTTATTTGTCCAACTAAGAGTCCCAAGTTTTGAAGGATTTCTACTACAGTACGTTTTGTATCCAAATTGTACTCACAAACAGCTATGCAGGCTGCTGATCGAACTTTTGTTTTAGAGACAAAAACTTCTTTTGGACAGTTACTCCAAATGATGCTGTGTAAACTTTCGTTGGCATTTTGATTAAGGCAACGTGAACATCTGACCAGCAAAGCCTCATCAGAAAGCCTTTCGTAAAGTGGTTTTATTTTCTCGAAACAAACTTTATTTAGTGGGGTTTTGACATTTTCTAGATGAGAACCTGGTGTTTTGTTGTTTGCTACTGCAGCCTGATAAAAACACCAAGATGATTTCCCTTTGGGGCAGTACGAATGTTGCGGCTCATCGTCAGTAGATACAGCATGGTATATCGATGCATAAATTGCATTTTTCATTTCCTATTTGAAAAAATTTATAAATATTGCAGTAAATCAGAGAAATTATTTTTAATAATTTGAGATATTTTAGTCAACATACTGGTACATCTTCTTTGTTTCTATCATTGGCTTTTTTGTAATAATCTGCTAATTTTCGTTTTGTGGTTTCTTTTAGTAGTCCGTGACCTCTACCTCCAAGTGTGACTTTACGAGCTTTTTCTTCTTTTACAATGTTTGTTAAGCCAGTGTATACTCTAAAATATAAAAAGTAATAAAAAAATTAGTTATGTAACAATAACTAATTTTTATTGTGTGTGCAACAATTATTACTATTATATTGCACACACTTTTATGTTTATTATTATTATTGTATAGAGTTCTGTTTTACGAAATTTCAAAATAAATTTTTAATAAAAGAAGTTGTTTTTAAATTCGCAATTGAAATAAAAAAAAAAAAAAAATGTTTCAGTTGGGATACCTTTTAGAGACGTGATTGATGCATTCCTCTTTCATCAACGTATATTCTTGTCCGTATACATTTAGACTGCTGAGGAGGTTAAAAGTTTTTGAGTCCCCATCAGCAAGCATTGTTGTGAACCTGAAGCCATAACTTTCTGAACGCTTCCAAATTATTGTAATAAACATGCTTATAAGTAACGTAAATAAATGAACCATAAGTTTTATAAAGAGATATACGTCAAGAAAGTTATGCTCATTTGTAAACTTAACCTTTTTTCATTGTATTTTGGTGTAAGCAAATCATATCATGATTCGAACTTGACATCACCACCATAAAGAATCAAGTTCTAGATCAGACTAAACATAATAATACAGTTTAATTAAATTTTTCTATGCAAAACCAATTTGTTAATTCAATTTTTATGAAAAACCGAATAAATTACGAAAAAACAAGAGGTTATTTATCGATTATGTCAAAATTTACCATGAAAATCGCTCAAAACCGTTTAAAATCAACTTCAAACCGTCGCTGCAAAAAAACCAAGCACCGGATCAAAAAAACTCATAGAACATTTTTTTCCTATTTTTTGCCGAAAAATTTAATGGCAGAATTTATTTTTTGAAAATCACGATTTTTTGATATTTCTAAATCTTAAAAAGTTTATAACTGACGCAAATTTTAATTTTTTTTTCTGAAAATTTTTTTACGGTTTTAAAACAATATTTTAAACAACTTCTCGCATGGGTTTTGCAAAATATTTATTAGAACAAAAAATAAAAGTCCTAACAGCTTTAAAAAAATTTTTCAAAATTTTTCGAGTACACCCTTTAAAACGCTTGTATTTTAAGAGTATATTCCCTAAATTTCAGCCCCATACAATTTTTTTATCCCTAGGCTGAAATCTCACCGGGGGGTCCCCTTAAAATTTATGAATTTAATATTTTTGTTTTAAAATCTGTCTTTTTTTACAATTTGGAGGGGGGGGGGGTAAATTGAGTATTTATGACGTCCTTCCAGGGGGGGTCTCTTAGTTATGACAATTTAGGATTAGGGGGAGGGAGGGGGTAAAAAATCATCATATTTATCATGACGTCATTTATGGATGTTCCCTTGCATTTTTTGTTCTGGCGAACTTATAAGGCCTCCCCGCCACCTTCGGGGTCGGTCGTGCCTAAAAAGGTATTTACGTGATGCGGACTCAGCTACACGTTCATTATAGTCAAGCGACAACAAAAAGTCAAAAAGGTCCGAAAGATAACTTCATAAAAAACAGTGTAGGACCAGAAAAGGTGGTAAACAAAAATAAATTTATTTTAGAATTTAGAACAAAAACATAAAATTCTTGTTTAAATACTTAAAATTTACTAACTCCAATGTGTTTTAAAAATTTCTTCAAAACTGAGTTTTGAATTGCTTACAACTTCTATTACACTTCATCAATTAATTCAAAAACTTAATAGCTCATTGTTTTGAATTTTGAATCAGAGCGCGCGAGGAAGAGAAAATTCCCTGATCAGTGGCACCCTCTGCTATCGGCTTGCGGCGATCGGTAATACAGATTTCTAACCGTTTGAGAAAATCGACTTTTCACACCTGCAACCATAAAAGTTAAAGAAAATCAACTTTAATATAATACTCATTGAGCTAAACTCTAGACTCTTTTCAAAAATATAAATTTTTGTAACGCTCTAGTTGCCCAACGATCGGTAAGGTAGATTTCCACCAAAGCATTCGAACGTTAAAAAAAAAATTCTTCGTTTCGCTCCTCTCGTCTGCCCTAAACCACTAAATACCCAAAACTGAAAGTATAAACTTCTCTATTTGAAACCGACCCTCCAAAAAAAAAATAAAAAAAAAAACAATATATTATATAGCTGGGGACTGGGGTGTAGTGCGTGGCGCTGTAGGGACCAAAGGGCGCACCGCAGCGCAGCGCGAGTGTCGCTAGAGTATTTAGTCTCGGCAGTCGGGTGGCAACCGTCGCGCTGCATCGACCCGCTCGCTCGCTCCCCGCAACACTGCCGAGTTTTTAAACCAGGGAGGCGTGCAGACAGACGCACGCCGCCCGTGAGTACAAAGTTTGAGTGCAGTGCGAACAGTGCCATGTGACCAAAGTTATCCTCATCGATCAATCAAAAAGTGTGTTGAGAAAAAGAAAGAAAAAAAAAAAAAAAAAAAAAAGTAAATAAGGCTGGGGGTGCGTACAGTGGCTGGGGTGGATGCTGCTTAGTATGTGCAGCGGCGGCCGGCTGCTCCTCCTAGCTCAGCCGAAATCCTGCTGAAAACCTACCGGAAGCAGCCACCATGGTTACCCAGAACTTCAGCAAGGGTAGGCTCAATTAAACAGTTTTTAACAGTTTGGGGATTGTAACGAGGATCAGTTTGGGTTTTGAGAAAGTTGTTGCACGAGCGTCCCGATCGGGGGTGGAGCCGTGGGTGGATGCAGGCGTTCGTCCTTTTTTAACTCTGTCGGGACACGCGTCTGGCTGATATGAAAACTTTATGGGACGGTGGCTGCTTGTTTTAATGCATGGGTTATGCGTGAAGGGACGTTTTAAGGGCCCTGGAAACTCGGATTCTAATGTTTTTCGGAGCCGCACTCGCATTTTGTTTATTTAAAAAAAAGTAAATTGAACACAGCTTTACTGATCTGAGATGCACTAGATAAGCATACAATGTATTGAAAAAAAATATTTTCAACCTCTATTTCCTTTCCTTTCAACCTACTTTTCCTAACTTTGGTTTCGAAAATTTTATTTTCCAAATAATATTAACATAAAATTCATTTGGTAAAAAAAATTTTTCAAACCAAAATATGGAAAAATGCGTGAAAAATGGAGGCTCAAAAAATATTATTGAAGTATATTTTATGCTTATCTAGTGCACATTAGCTCAGTTAAGCTGAATTCAATTTACTTTTTTTTTAAATAAATAAAATACTAGAGGAACCCCAATAACTTAGAATCTGAGTTTCCGTAACCGTCAAAACTCAAGCGAAAATTGTTATTGTAAATTACCAAAACAATGTTTTATAATGTTTGAGATATCATTTTAAAAGCGTGAAACAATACCTTTAAAATGTCACGTGAAAAAATTGTATACTTCCCATCAGAAAATTGGGTTTTACAGGGAAGAGATCGAGAATCAAGCCTATTAATTAATTTTTCTATTTAATGCTTTTAATTTTTTTTGAAAGTCTAAAATTCGTCATTTTTCAACTTGTACTTGAGAACAGATGTCTTCTGCGGTCATATTTTTTAATCTTATATCATTTCTTACACAATAGAATGTACTTACTGTAATGACTATTAAATTGAAAATCACTTAAAAGCCCCTGGTCCATATTAAGTGTAATTACCTTACATACAACAAAGAAGTTGGCAACAAAGTATTTTTTTTTTTTTTTCTGTAAAAAGGAGGTCTTTTTAAATTCCAGAGTAACGCAACAAACATATTCAGCTTATTTATCATTCGTGGATTTATGTGCATTTTTTTCGGAATTGAGTATTCTTGAAACATGCTCGGAACTCGGTTTGTGAAATTCTCATGAAAATTCAGATTCGAAAAAACATTCCGATAAACAAAGTAATCAGACTCCATGTTAACAAACATTAAACAAAAGTATGTACGATTTTTTGCTTTGTTTTCAATCATTAAACAATCCTGAAAGTTGATTTCTTCATGATTTCCATTACAAGGACTATTGAGGAATCTGAAAACAAAATCCAACCTTAGAATTATCATTATACAAAAAAGAGATTAATTTATGTCATGAATATAAACCAAATATTTTTATGTACATTAACATCTTCAAGTTAGTATTGAATTGAATAATGAATTTAACATCCATGAATTACTGAATTCTTGTATGATTACTTATACCAATGTAGATTACAAATTCATGAGCTATTTAAATTTCCCTTTCCAGACTGATTCTCTTTCAACAGACATTTTGCTTGATTATACTATTTTTATAATAATTTTGCTCTAGTGACTTTAAATCACGTCAAAACAATAAAAATATTATCGGTAAATAATTTGACAGGTAACTTATTGAATTTTTCGTAACACTCGTACAGGGATAATGGATAAACGGTTAATGCACAGGCGCGCGTTAAATGTTCAGTGGGTGACCGAAGCTGGGGAGTGAGAGAGAGAAGAGCGAGTTGTTGACCTCACCGAACTAACCCGCGCCTGCCTTTCGTTTTCCTGCTGCTGCTGCATGGGCACGACGCGACGTTGTTATCTTGGGATATAAGCGCAGTCCCTTACTTTTGTCTTATAAATATCACCCAAACCCTTCAATAGGCTTCAGTACGGGAAATATATTTATTGAGGTTTTGCTTTAGTATAAACTGATGAAAAATTTAATTATTTTTTTATCTTTTTTTTTGTAGCGTTTACGAGCCAAGTGCCCTTTTTTACATAAATTATATGAGTAATACACAGCAAAAAATTCACTATGATAACCGAACAATAACAGTCAAGTACTCTATAATATGATTTATTTTTATAAAACTTGATAAAAAACAAATTTTTGAAAATTTATTATGAAGATTAAATTTTTATTTGAGTATTTAAATACTTATTTCAAAACTTATTAAATTAACAGACATAATCGAGCCCTAATCTTAGTTTTTTGAACTCTTACTGCTTTAAATAAAAAATCTGTATAACGTGTTTTTTTTTTTTTTTTTTTTGTTTTTTTTTTTTAATCCCATGAATTCAAAGAAAGAAAAATTCTCTGGATTTTTTTTTCCCCACTCTTATGTATTCTTTCATCCCGAGCCCGGGTAATTTTTTAACGAGGCTCAAAGAAAAAAATAAAAGCAGCTCTCGGAAAGCGCGCCTTCAATAAAAATTTCCCGGCCGCGAGGTTGACCCAGATTTCATAATTCATCCTTCTCCAGACCCTTCAGTTTCGTCGTTTAACCCTCTGGTTTGCCGCTAAGGAATTAGGATTGAGTGGCTTCAAACGTTGATTTGATAAGGATCTGTTGAGTGCATTTAGTATATTCCAAGTACAACATTTGCTCTTTACGTGATTTTTTTAAATTCTAAATACTCATCTGCGCTGTACAAAAGATAAGAAATGGCGCTTTGACTAATAAAAATATTGTCATTTTTTTTTTATCACTCAACATGGATATGACTAATCACGGATATTAGTAATAACTTATGCATTGTTTTTTATCAAACGTTAAAATTCGAGTAAATTGTCAACTCGGACAAATGAATTGTGCGGGTCCCAGAGAATAATAAGTTTGTATTTATCGGATCATCTCCCTCAATCATCGTCCATTGTCTGCGAAATTGGAAAATTGCTCTCCCCTCTTTCTTTTTTTGCTACTCTAAATTATAATAAAGCATCCCCGGGTCACTGCTAATTGCTCGTATGCAACCAAGTTTATAGTCTTTTAAATACATTGCGCATTAATGATAGCTTAGTAACGACACAAAAGTTTCAACAATCGTAAGCATTATAAGTTGAAGCAACATTAGCAACAAAGTACACACACGTAACAGTGAATCATGGATTGATCTAACGGTCAACTCGATAAAGCATACTTAAACTCATAAAGAAAAAACAAAAAATGAGTTTGTAGTTTAAAAGCAGGTAGCTATGATCCTCGAAGCAAGTTTACAAAGGCGCTGGTTTATGAGCTGTCTAATGAGAACGCACCGAGTCACCGTGCACTTACAAAGTGGGGGAACTCGAAAATTCCATACGCAGGTAGTCACCTTGAGCGATCATCATCCTTTCCTTCCATTCCATAGATCCGCGTTACTGGAGCCGAGAGAATCGATCCCGTTCGTTTGGTGCTGACTCACACGAAGCGACACCACCTGACCGAGGAATGCAGCCGGAGATATTTCAGGATTTTCAAAATCTCTTTTTTTCTTCCGAGAGGCTTGATGAGAACTTGATATTATAGAAGATCTGTACATAGACCAGGACGATGAAATTTATTTGGTACTGATTCTACAAGACATCAATGTGTACTAAGATAAAAGTATTATTGATAATAGAAGACAATGTGTATAATACAATAAATATAATATATTTATTAGGTGCAATTCTTTTTTATAAGTATATTTAATAATCCATTTATTATTTTGAAAATGTTTTTAGATTTAATTGATATATTTTGTACACTAATTCACCTAACATATTATACTATTGAATATTTATTGTATCAAAGTAAAAAGGATTATTCAATTAAAATCCGAATAAAAACATATAGGAATTTAAAAGGTCCTAGAACTCTAAAAAATACTGCTAGTCTTGGAACTGTCGCATCTTGAGTATAAAACCAAAACCCCCATAAAGAAGAAGTTTTAGATACGCGAAATCCTGCAGCTGGTATATATTTACCGAGTTCAAACAGACTTACTCGGGCTTCTAACACTTTTTTTTTCCGTCTTCCTCGCGCACACGCGCCTGCAAGAGAAAGTCCGCAGGCAAATTCTCCCCAGCTTAAACGTCGAGTTGACCCTCGCAGAAGAAGAAGATGACTCACCCACGCGCAAATTCGTTATGGCGCGCCGCGACAACGGAACAAGAAGTGGAAGAGGAAGAGGATTTATAATTTACCAAACTATTTTTATTGCTTTTTCCTTTATATAATAATGTGATTAAGACAACGGCATATTTTTATAGCTAAAATACATCAATATTTCAGTTGATTTTAAATTCATGAAAATTTTAAATCAACCAAAATATTTATTCAAGTCAACATTGATAAAACCGTTAGAAAAGTCTTGCAAATCATATACAGAGTAAGAAAAAAACTAAAATCGTGAGCTATAGCCTTTTTGAGTAGAAATTACGATCTTTTATCTGCACTTAGACCTTTTTTACAAAAAATAGTCGAATTATCGTTTGTTTATTCAAACAGTGACGACTTACAATTTGACTTACTTACTTACTTTTTTCAGTTCACCGGAAGTGCTAAAAATTTTACGCAACTCGGATGTTTTTCTTCATAACTCCCGGTTGTTTTTCTTCCTCAAAAGTATTTAAGCGATCAGCATTTTCAATCAAGGCTAAATCAGAAACGATTGTGAAAAAAACAAAAAAAAGTAAAGAGACAGTTTTTTTGAAACTAGGACGGAGAACCAAGATTAAGTGGAAGTCTTTGTGAGATGTGCCAACTACCAACGCGAGTCGCTGACCTCTTGATCTAATTTTCTTTGCGTGTATTCCTCTGCAAAGCAAAAAAGACATTTTTTTTTTTTTTGGACTAAGCCGAGAGGAAAATATTAATCTTTTAAAAGACTTGAGAGTGTAAACGACCTCTGCACTTGTTTACCTGGAACAAACGCTTACATAAAAATCGCGTCTAAGACTCAGCTCGTAAAGTGTCAGTAAAGCTCACATCAAACTTTGATACTTGTGATTAATTATTCCAAGTAAATAAAACTCTCCTAGATGCTAATGTTTAAAACTAAATGAGAGCATACAAAAAAAAGTCAAGAAAATAATAAGAGTGCAGCAAGGTTTATTACTTAATTTACCGAATAGTACGCATTCCAATGAACAAGAAACCGAAAGTGCAACTCTTTAAAAGCGTGCGAACTCGAGCTTAATTAATCGGATACGCGATGGCTAAAATAATAATAATAATAATAATAATTCTTGTTAGTACTCATTGCGCTTCCTGCCCGGCCGGGTAGTAAAATATACGAAAGTGAAATCATCGAATAATTTCTTCCCCTTCCCCCCTCACTCCCATAAGCCAGCACGTGCACTGTAAACAGTTCCAAAAGGGGGGAAGCTACTGCCTTTTTTTTTTCTTTTTTCTTGCGTTCCCAGACGTCACGCTCAGCTGGTCGTGCTTTTGGGGAGCCGCGTGCGTGCGAAATTCTTACATGCTTTTTTTTTTTTTTTTTTTTTTTTTAATCTTAAAATGCTGGGCACCGGATTGACTCTTGATCGTAAATGAAGTTACACGTATTTTACATGTGTAAATTACATAAGTGTGTTGGCTGTTTTTTTTTTTTGAGTATGAGTTTTTTTATCGTGTAGTTTTTACGTGCTTGGCCTGCAAGTTATTTCTACATATTTTTTTTTTTTACTCAACGAATATAGTATTTATCCTGTAAATTAAAATTTACTCATGTGAATTACATATTAAAATACAAATTACTCATTAAAATTTTACAAAAATCAACTAACACATACTTAACATACGTAAAATGTGTTAATTTTCAGTACAGTGTAAAACTTTTTTAACAACCTGTGGATATTTGAGGGTTACTAATGACTTTTTATTTATTATTATTGTTATTTTTAATTGTTTAAAATACCATAATGCAAAGAAGCTCATTTAAAGTAGCTGTGTTTACTTGGTGAAAATCTATTATAAATTTTAACTAGCAAAAACGCTTTTTTTCAGTTTTCATAATTGTTTATTAACATTTTAGCCTCATGTTCGGTGATGATTTTTTTTGTCAACTCTAAAAAATCAGAGTAAGAAAAATATAAAAAATTGACACTGTTTAATTTATAGTAAATTTTCATCAATTTTCTCAAAGTATTAGTTAATTAAAGGCCTGGTAAACATTATTTATATAAAAATAAACTTTACGATATTTACCTTTAAAAAAAAAAAAAACGAGTTGTAAAATATCTCTTTGAGAACACTTAATTTTTTTTAATAGGTAGTACGTACGATATAATCGTATATGATCTGGCAGAAAGGATTTCGTAACTGCAGAGCTGTGATTATAGTTCTCCACCTTGGTTACGCAAGCTTTGAATAACACACAATTTTAATCGGTGATTAGGCCTTTTTAATCTTATACTGCCTACTACACTTGAACCAGCTCTGACTGGTCCCATTTTGCTTGACCAACAACTTTTATAGTTTGTCTCATTGATCTAAATTCAATTCCATGTGATTTTTTACTTAAAATTAAAACTTTTTATTATACATATGCCTAATGGTCTCAGTATCAACAATGACATCTTAGTGGTTACGATATGACATGAATTATAGTCCAGTCAAGAGTATTTATGAGTGTATTCTTTAAACTCAAATCTGATCTCACAAAATTGAAGACGAAAAATCAAGTATTTTCAAACACAATCTTGATATCATTGGTTTTACTTATATTTTTACCTTTTTTCGATGATAAAAATGTAAAATCACTATGATAAATAAGATTTGTAATTAATTTTGACTATTTAAAAAACCTGTCTGTATTCGTTAACTGAAACCAATTCTGCGCGTAATTACAGTCGGCAGTACATACTGATATGACTAAAATTAGATATTTCTCTGGTCGTACTAAAAACGATTTAAAAAAGAAAAACTCGAGGAATGTTTTTGTTTTTAAATTTTTCCCAAGCTACAAATTGCCCAGGGCATCGCGTGCAATTACGGGGTCACGCACTTTCAAAGGGAACAAGAATAATAATAGTCGCCTTAAGTTGAGGATACTCGCGGAAAATAATTAAACTGCGTGCTCGCGTATGAATAAAAATAAGGCTTTGTGAAGAAGATTCTCGAAAAAAATGCGGCGAAGGTCATGACGAGAATTGGGGGAGAAAGACCGAGAGTTTACAATAATCTTGCGGGGCGGCAAGTGGGTTTTTAGTAAAACTCGACCTAGATAAACTTTAAATTAAGCGGGCTATTTGGGTCTTAAAATTCTATAATATTAATTAAGTTGGTATAAACCTTTAATTTCGTAACTTGCATCTTAACTGGATTGAGATAGTAAATTTTTTAAACGAATTTTGAGTTAAGACTGCTAAAAAATGATTATATCTTATACTTTTACCATATGCTAAATTTCCCTACAATAATTTTTACAGTACAAGCTTTGATATATATATATAAAACTGCAATAGAGACTTTTTGGCTAAGACAAAAAAAAAAAATATCGCCTGCTTAGGTCGTAAACCTCCTGCTTAATTACCTCCCAAAAATTCAGAAAAGAAGAGGAAGAAGAAGAAAAAATGCAAATCGTCAAAATTTCTCGAGCTTACGAAACGAGAAAGTTCGCCGAGTGCGCAAACCGCAAGAGAAAATAAAAAATTTGAGACGCGGCTCGGTGTATCGTTTTTCATTGTTCGAGTTAACGCTGCTTTCGATACTTAACACTTGCACCTCTGGGGCTTAATTTTTCAGTGAGCAAATTAAATTTAAAGATATTTTATTTGATAAAAAAAAAAAAAAAAAAATCGGAGGTTAAATTAATAATCTTAAACGCTCGCTAAAAGAGTTGTGTTTTTGTTAAAGAGCACGATCCTGGTTGTAATCTCGAGTGTAGGAGGGTTTATATTCCCCTCCTCGGGTGCGGAGCTTACGGAGAGTCCCCTTTGGTAGATAATCGACCTTGGCAGTCGGTCATGTGGGTCGAGTGATAACCTTGATAACCCTAGCTTCCCTTTCATTGTTCGCGCTATCAGTTCCGGCTTCCGGATTCTGTATCCCAGGAAATATTTTTTCATTACGTCCGCGCTATCTTTTTTTTTCTAGCTAGTCGGACAAGATAAACTTTCAGAAGATCTTCTAGCTTGCTCGCAAAGCCAGAATCTGGCCATTCATGTCTGGTTAACGCTCACATAGTGATCCAAAATCTTCAAAACTAATTAAAAATTTTAAAGAGGTAATTTGAAAAAAAAAAAAAAAATCATAGTTTATAACAAAACGGATGCTACGAAGTTTGCGTAACGAGAAATTAGCGACACACATCCCTGGCGTCCGTTTTAAATCAGAGTCATTTTGCTGTAATTCCGTCGGCCTAGTTTTAGATTCTAGTCGAGGTAGATAAATCAACCGATACTTTATCTAAACTAAATTTTAACATTCTATTATATTTATAATACAGTCAAACTCAAGTGTCTGAGATTACTTGACATTTTACTTACTGGACTATTTACTTTCAATATTTCAACGTTTTTTTTTCTATTATACCTCTTATTACTATGTTCATGTATTATACCTTTGCTATTGCACTCTGGGTGTATAATATTACTCCAATATAAAAAAGCTAATGAAATACTCGTTCAATTGAAGGGTCCAGGGAAAAAACCGGGTAACTCGATTTTCTTCTTTTTTTTTTATAAAATGATGATTTAATACTTTATAAACTGTTCAAACAATATTTGAATTTGACTTATGCTACGATTTTTGAACAAGAAAAAAAAAAAAGCGCGAGAAATAATTAATACGATATTTTTTTTATTAAAACAATAATAAAAAGTCTTAAAAATTTTTAAATAATATTTTTTGTTTATTTTTTTGTAAAATTGAAGACTGACCAATAAAATTTTAATCCTTAATATAAAATTAAAAAGTTATTCAAAGTCTTGGTTGAAATTATTAAATAAATATTATCGATTTTCCACAAATAACGTGTTTTTAACGTTTCCCGGGTTTTCCCCGCACGTAAATTTGGCGAACCTTGAAATCTTTTTGGTCTTGGAGCTGACTAGATCTGGTGGTAAAGCAGCTTAAATCACTGCATGCAGGTGCTCACCTGCAGCTGACCGACTATTGAAACCCGTCCGCATCACCTGCGCTTCAGCTGCTCGTTTATTATAACATACGTGTTCTCCTGCGGCTTTAAGTGGTCTGGTTGTTTAGCTGACTTGAGTCTTTTTTTATTATTCTTAAATTTTTAGGGGGCTTAGTCCTAAAAAACTCCATGTTATCAAAATTATGACTATATTTTATAGGCTAGAACTTGATGATCACGAAAATTATTTTATTTATTTAAATTAATTTAGTAAAGGGGAAGTAAACTATTACTGGAGACAATAGATTTTTGATCCATGCATGTAATATATCAAAAATTAATCTGTATTTCGGCTATATTTTATAAGTACTTATGAAAACTCTGCTATGGACATAAAAGTCAAAATCTATAAACATTTTAACTAGTCCATAAAAAAAATTTTATATTTTCTTATAATAAAAAATAACTTTTTATCTTTTTGTAATAAGGTGAAAAGTACAGTTTTTGCGAAAATTCATAGAAATTCACGATTCTAAAAAATGAACTAAAATTAATATTTATTTACAGGCTGCAGCCCCGAGTATGGCGTTCCGGATATGACGGTCATCAGCGACATCGACGAGACCGGAATAAACCGAAATCTGCAGATACGATACAGCAGAGATGAAATTTACGTATCCTTTAAACAAAAAACTAATTTAAAAAAAATAACTCATTTTTAGTATCGTGTTGTTTTTCGTGGTTATAAGTTCATTGGTTAATTTTTTTATATACTAATAATTATTATTTTCATGATTTTAATCGGATACTTTAGAACACTTGATTAAATAATTATTTTTTGTCAAATCCATTCTCTGAATTTTTTAATTGAATTTTAATATAAAAATTAAAAATTAAAATTAAAATTTTAAATTTTGTTCTTCAACCAATCATTGGGTCCTCTCTTTAATCTTGCGATCTTGCGATTAACAGTTATGATTAATTATGGTGTATTAGGTAAAACTTTTTTTAAAATATCTTTTATGGCTCTTACCCATTTAAATTTAATGCAACATTCCCCTCTTCTGCAAATCTTTGGACTTGGTGTGAAGGCAATCTTCCATTCTGGTCTTGCTCTTGAAATCTTCAGGCGGCTTCTGCGGCGTTATGATTGCATTCAAAATATAATATTGTCATGCGGTCATATTCTTCGGGCAAATACAATCGAGGCATGCTTGTCTTACGAGAGAAATTTTTTTTTTTTTTTTTCAATTAGATATTCAGTTATTGTATGAAAATTAATACGATAAAGATCAAAAATTAAAACTATAATTTTTTATTATAACATTTCAAAGTAATAAGATTGAGAATTTAAGTTTTTGTAAATGTTTATAACATGATTCTTTAATAGTTACTACTTTTATTTATAATTTAATACATAATAATTTTTGTTATATAATTTAATACGTAGTTTTTTTAAAATTTTAAGCAAGGTTAACATGCCATCAAATATATAGTAATAAGAAGAATACGTATAGAAAAAAAAATTTAATGAAATCGGTAAAATTATCTCAGTAAAATAATTGTTAACATACCTTTAACTTTTAACAATCGTATCAAAAATCAATAATTCACATGAAATCTGGTGTAGTGTAATATCGCAACATTTAACAAAAACAAATTACGTAAAACATTTATAATCTGCATCTTCTAAGCTTTTCTTTCGAAGCATTGATTTGGGGCCCACGAGGGTTAGGTTTGAAAAGCACAAAAGCGCAAGAAGTAGAAGAACGAAAAAAAATTAACACTAGGATTAACATTTTTAATTGTTAAAAGATAATGTCAGCTTACTGTTTAGTGGATTTCCTGTTCAAGCCCATGTTGAGTTATGAAATTTAAAATGTTTTTTAATTTTTTTAGTTTTAATGAGCAACTCAGGCAGCTTTTAAATTTTAGCATAAACCATGTGTATACTTAATTAAAAAAAAAATCTGTAGGTTTAGATCCATTCGATAGAGAACCTCCTTGAAATGAGTATATTGCCTATATTAATATTAATATTTCTATTCATGAAGCAACGCAAAAACGGTTGGCAAACCTGTCTAAAGCTTATTTTTTATGAAATTCTAAAAACACGCATGATCGGTGGAGTGCAGTACAGGATGCGTATTTATAAAGTGCACAAGTTTTCGGGGGCTTCCCCTTAATAAAGCACGCTATTTATAAAGATTGTTATTTAGACTTCCAGTCACGCGTCTCTCTTCCAGGCTGCAGGGGTGCGTAAATAACCGGGGGAGGGGGAGGAGGAGAATTAAACTCAAGATCTCCCGCTCGTTCTTGAGCTGCAGGTCGAGTGGCTGCTTGCAGCGGCGAAATTAAAAGAGGGGAGGCTGCTGCTGCCTGAGATTAATCTAAACTTCTTCACACTCTGCACCCCCTCCCCCCCTCTCGTTACGAGTACCCGTGTTTTTTTTTTGTTTATTTTGAGCTCAACTCGAGGGAATTTTTAAAATTCTAGTTTGTGTTGCGTGCTTTTTTTCTTTCATCGATCGGTATAAACCGTTTTTTTCTCTCACACTTCCTTGATTGTTTTTTTTTTTTTTTTTCAAAGTCCACGCGCATTGCTTTAAATATGAATTTTAAAAATACTCTTGAACAACAATCAACAACAATCAAGAATATTTGATTTTTTTAAACATTCAAATTCTGTTGGTTTCTGAGACTGTTGGCATTCTCAAAGTTATAAAGTATAAATTTAAATAATATATGAGACGATAATAAAAATACCGAAACGTAGTCGGTCTGTCTGCCCAAAAAAAGAAAAATTATGATCCGCACGCGGGTGTTGCTTGCTGCAGTTAGGTCGGTCGTCATAGTAACCCCCTGCGAGTGAACTGCAGTCAGCTGGTTTTCGCTGCATGGATGCGTTCTTCAAAAATCTTATTACTAATAGCCAAGTACTCAAAACAGAGGACTGGTCTTTGTACATATAACACCAATAACTTTTTAGACTGAATAACCCTTCAAGATTCATTTTGTTTCTCAACTATATCATTGTAAAAATCTACAATATAATTCATGTATATTTTTACTGGTTATTATTTAATTTTTCAGATGGTAGAGTGAAAAATACAAAGATATAGAATAGATAATGAAAACTAAGTAAATAAATAATGTGTATTCTAATAAATATGAAAACAAGCCACATTGTATACACTTTGATTTTACAAACATTGATATAGTCAACCATAATTCGTATAACTTTGAGGTTAGGAGTCTGTATAAATGAAGATAGTAAAAATCTAAAACTTAGAACCTCAGTAATATTGTAAAAATGAAAATTTACCTCTGGCTAGGGCATGCTTAATTAAAGAGAACAGTCGAGCCGCCTCTTTTATTTTCCCGATAACCACGTTGTATCGTAATCTTCAGCGTCAGCTTCCCATAGACTGCGCGAAGTTGTTTCTTATCGGTGCGTGGTTTTTTTTTTCTTCTTACACTGTATACCGGCATAGTGCTCTATACAGTTTCTTCACCCCTTTAATTATTCATGTTAAATTGTACCAAGCGGCATTTGCGACAGCTATGGATGCGTATCTCCATCTACCTTTACCGGAAAACATTGGGTTTTTCTTATTTATTATTACTATTCTTCTCCCGTTATGCTCTTTGTTTGAATATTTTGTTGTCAATGATTTTTCAAGAATTTATGGCTAGATAAATAATAAATAATTTGATTGCTTAATTTTTTTTTAAGGAAATTTAACCAAGATTTCAATCGAGAAATTTTTGCCTGCAATTTAATTTTTTAGTATTTTGATAAAATTTTAGTCGTTTTTATAGTTTTATTTTATTTTCTACGGTTCAATAAACTGAAAGGAACATATTAAAAATTTTGTAAACTAATTTTTTTATAACTATGATTATCATAAAAGCTTCTGATACTTGTACATTTATAAAAGTGTGAAGGTGTATAAGTTAAAAGCAAGACTATCGAAATCACGTATTTTGACTAGAGCGGTACTAGCTTGAGAAAATTTATCTCATAATCAAAATTACGATTAATAAATTATGAAAATTCATGTAGAATTAGATACGTGCGTAATAAGCACTGTTTTAAGTCTTTACAATTCGAGGTAGAATATTAATCTCTGCAATTGATGATAATGATAAAATATAAAAAACAAGTTCATGAGACAATGGTTTAACATCTGTATTCCGGTTCACTCAGGCGATGTTACGTAAATAAACAAAGAAGTACAGTCGGTCGGTTGGTATATATTAAAACTTCCTATATACATGTATTAGATTCTTGCGCAAGTATCGCTGGCTGGGGGCGATTAGAAAGCTGCTGCTGCAGCTCTAAAATCTTGCACGGATTATCGGGTCACAGACGCGATTTATAAACCTAGAGCTGAATTCAGTCGTTAGCTTGAATAATCAAAGCTTTATCGAAGTATCCTCGATATGACATAAAAACCCAAAAAAAATCCAAGAGTAGTAATTTTGATATATTTTTCAGATACTTGAATCCAGTATATTTTCTTGTATTGTTAGCAATTTTTTAAAATTTTGAGGAACTGTAGTTTTTCTAATTCAAATTCATCTGAAAACAAAAGGCCAGCTGACCTCTTTTTATATTTCAACGCAATCTTATGTCGATTTGATGAAATCCACCGATCCAAGAATAATCAAGAGTGTTATGAAGTTTTTAGAATACTGTAAAATTAACTTGTAAGTTATGTATTATATCTAATTTGCCTTTTTATGGCCGTGTAAACCTTTTGGTTTGGGTACGCCTTAATAAATAAAAAAAAAAAAAAAAAAATATGTCGATTTGATCTTTTTTATACAAGTAATGGTGAGACCAGCTGGGTCAAAATAAATTTGTATTATACCCGGTTAGAAAATGTCTAAATTCTCGGAATCAGATTTTTCGCGTGTAGGTCTCTTTGTTAGAAAAAAAAAAAAAAAAAAAAAACCGTCGATCCAAATTTTTTTTCCCGAAATTTGTCTACAACTCGTCAGAGATAAAAAGCATCGTGGGTGCAGCCCATAAAAGCGAAGGGTCATATCGATTCACCTCGAAGCCAGCGTGTTTGACTTTGAGATACAGATTTTTTATAGGTGAGCGAGCATGTGGGCTGGATATTTTTTTCACTTCTCCCTTTAATATCGGGGACATCGATCGCTCTCGACGAAGACGTACCTCCAGGTTCGCCGACCTCCTCCGACAGACGAACCAAAGTTATAAATTAATCGACTTTGGATTTGGCTATTGTTCAAGTCCGTCTGGAGACTGCACCCAGGGCTAAATACTTCGGTTACGGGGGTGACTCATCGCGTACCAGCGCTAACGGGTGAGTAAGTGCCCCTTGGAGTATGACGTCACCCGAGTCACCCCTCGTTACGGGGTTGAAGCTAGCTAGAATCGATTTTTTTACTTTTCATCTTGAGTTACGCCACACAATTTAAACTTTTTTTGAGTTTGAATTATGATGTAAGCGAGGTCCTGATCATTCAGAATATAGGTCCCGGACTAAAAGAATTTAAAAAATGATCAAATCGATAAAATCAATATTTTTAAAGTAGTGAAATTTCAATCGTCAATATTCCTATTGGTAAACCAATAAAAACTTCTGCCTGTTTATTTATTAATTAAAAAATTAAGTTCAAATTGATTTTAAAAAATTATAACCCAAGAGTACTTCACGAAATGTGTAAATCTAATAATTATGACGACGAAAAATGTTAAGTTCAAGCTCCGAAGAACCAAACTGTTTTATTCCAGCAAACTCTGAAGTTGGCCAAGAAAGTCAGTCTCCATTAAAACTTTGACTATGTCCTATTAGTATGTAAGTTGATTGAAATATCTTGTATATATGTACGTAGTTTACAGGCAAAAAACGTAAGTCTTACGATCCTTAACTATGATAAACGATGCAACCCACAGACGTACACAGGATCGATACTGATAGCCGTTAATCCGTACAAGGAGGTCGAATTTTACACACGGGTGAGTTTAAAATATTAATGTTTTTTTTTTCTCTTCGTTCCCTGCACCAATAAACAATCGATCGGGCTTCGTGCATCCTGACCATCCGCGCTCGCGGCGGAAGCGACGCCGATTGAATGCTCAACGAGCTTCCATCGCTTCGTTTGTCATCCTAATAGAAAAACAAAAAAAAAAAAACATTGTTGAAAAAAGCTCGGTTAATCAACTAGTATGCGAGGACGTTCAACTCAAAAAATTATGAAAATTTGGAGATATTTTTATTGTATTATGTCAAAACTTTAAAGCTATTTGGAGTCTTATAATGAGGAAATTGATAATTATTTTTTTGGTATTTTAATACAATATCTGATAGAAATCGGAACTTTTTCGTGCTTTTTTTGAAAGATTCTCAACAATTAATGATGACATAGAACGCAGTTTTTTTGAATTATTAGAAGAACATTTTAGGATCATTTTGAGATCCTATAAGTAATAGATTATCTGGAGACTATTTATATGAGAAAAGGAGTTAGATAGGACTTCAGCAACCAATCAACGTGCTTCTGTGTCGGAATATAGTAATGCGAGTGGATTTGTCTCAAGTAGTCAAAGTTGAACGTCCTTAACTGGTACATGTAGTCTACTTCTGAAATTTTAGGTTGGGTGTCTTATTTACCCCGGTTGCTTGTAAAAAAAAAGATTTATCTGCATTGTAGACCAAAATGCCCCCTATAATGTATAGATTAAAATCTGAGATATACTGACACGTCCAAGTAAAGCTCAGTTACAATGATTCTTGAATATTTAGAATCTTATCTCAAAGAAAAAACGTAGATAATAGACGAAACGATAATTATAATCTCGAGAGGGGGGCTGGAGAGCCGACATTAGGATGTAGGAAGCCGTAAATTAACGAAGCCGGCAGCGTGCACGCTTATTTTCGGTACCACTCTGGATGATCTACTTCGATTCCGGTGCACTGCAGACTAAATCAATTAGCGCCCGGTGATTTATTTTTCACGATGTGCTTTACTTTGGAGTAACATTAAGTTCACTTTTACTCTGGATTTTACAAGGTGTCGAAGTGAAAAAGGATGAACCAAGATCGAATCCCAATTGAATATTCGAAATTAAACTTTCGTATTGAGGATTAAAATCGAAACCGATTAATTCGAATAATCGATTTATTAATTTTCGTTAAAATTTTATGATTTAACTTTAGTTATTAATTTTTAATTTTTTAATACGAAAAATCGAGTCAACTTCAGAGTATAAACATTTTTCTTTAATCTTAATTATGCCTTATAAAGTAATGACGACGTAACGATTAGATTAATATTGGAATAACTGTGTCTCTTGTAAACGTTGTTTTGAAATTATGTTTTACTAAATATAAGAAATTTTCAATAAATTTTAATCAAAAATTAGGTAAAGTTTCTGAAACGACGTATTTATGACGTCATAAATCCTATCTATATATATAGTACATCTATATATATTAAAATGTTTAAAACTTTGACCGCTTGTTTGTTTCCTAAAAAATAAAAAAATAAAATGTCTATTATTTTTTGACACTCTTTCCAAAAAAGCATTAAAAATATTAAAAATTGAATTAGTTGCCAACCCCGCAGTGATAAAAAAATAATTAAAAAAGGTATATTAAAATTAATAAAAAAAAGCAAGATTCAGAAAATTTGGTAGAGACGAAAAAGAAAGATAAGGGAAAACAAAGTGTAGAGGAGTCCGGGGGGTGGGGAGTTAGGTGCGAAGGGCGCTGCCCCGCCGGCCTGGGACTGGGTTGCTGCCTGGCGGCGGGTTATTGATCTTCCGGCGCCGGCGCACCTAACTCTGCGTCCTGCGGGCTGCTGCTCCTTTTTCGGGGTCGAGGAGCCCCTTTGGATTTTGGAACGGGGAACGGACGAACCGAGATACAGCTGATCCTTGTTTACCTTTTATACGTAGCGACTAATTAGTACGCTAAGCGATCAACTTTATAAACTTTAATTTTTTTTTTTTTTTTTTTTTTATAACAAGGAAGATTTTTTAACAAATTTACGCATTGAAATTGCAGAATTTGCCAAAACTTTCAAAATTGATTTGAAAAAAAGGTCTTATACACAGATTGCACATGAAACCTACAAAATTAAATTTAAAAATGTTCGAATTTCTGTAAAAAATGATGAAAAAATCATTAAAACTGGAAATAATTTAATTATTTTACATGTAAAATTTTCCTCAACTTTTGACTAATCCCTTAACAATAAAATTTTATTTAAAAAAACTGTTTTTATGTGTTGTCAAGGTAATATTATTATGATAACAATAATGATTAAAAATCATTTTTTTCTATTTAAATTAGTCTTTTATTTTAACAAAGGAAGTGTAGAAATTTTTATTTAAATGGTTGTATAAAAAAAATAGCGAATTTCATTATGATCAAATACAAAGTATGCAAAAGATTAAACTTCATCACAGCTTGCACTTGTACAGTGTAATTTGTTTAAAAAAGTGTTGAAAATTCAAATATTTATAATTTTGATAAACTTTGACAGAGTGAAAGGGTAAACTTAATTACAAAACGAGGCCTTACCGACATTATTTTATTTTATTTAAGAGCGAGAACGAAGAGTTGAAAGCTCTCATAGCGTGACGATAGCGTGTAAATAAGTGCACGCGATTCAACTAAATCAGCTTTTATTCGAACCTAAAGCTCACGCGAACTATGCCTTTTTTTTTCTTTAAGCCTTTTCGGACTTCAGCTACAGGAATGATTTCATAGGATCGGATACTTTGATAAATTACAGTGCACAGTGTCTTAAAGTTCAATCAAAATTCTAAAAATTTTTGCAAAATAATACAGGGTCATGAAAAATTAATAAATTTCATTTTGCTGAAAAATAGAAAATATTAAACTAAAAAAACAAGGTCGTTGAACTTTGAAAAAAATCATTGAAAATCATTGAAATTGAAATATATACGTTTTTATCAAAATAAAAGAAATTCTTTTCGGAAATGACATCATAGGCATGTTTGAATAAACTATTCGATTGAAAATTCAAATTGCATTTGTATAATGAAATAATTACATAAATGAATTTAAAAAATAAAATAAAATAAAATTAATACAAATTTCAAATACAAATAAATTAGATAATAATAAAATAAATAAAAAATTAGTAAATTAAAAAATAAAAAATAAAAACAAAATAAAATAAAAAATTTGAAATAAATTCTCGAGCATAAATTATGATTATTTTACTTTAAAAAATTTGAAAAAAGCTCGTCTGCAGGAATGAAAGAAGCAAGAGGCTTCGATCGGTTAGCTTCGGGATATTAAGCTGCATCGCTTCATTTCCCGAGCACCAGATGCAAATCCATTACGGCGCGCGCGGCTTTTGACCTTTTTTCTTTTTTTTTTTTTTTCTCCTTCTGTTTTACACTCGCGCAATGTTGACCCAGTAACGAAAAAAAATCTCTCGCACGGTCGTTGATCCAACACTTTAAATCAAAATCATGTGTACAAACATCCAAAATATTACAAATAAATATTTTGGTTTTTCAGAAAGTTATATAAATATTCTTCTCACCGACTAGTCCTAGTGTCTTAAGGGACCAATTAGTACATTTTTTAAATTTAATTTAAAGATATTTAAAAAAAATTAATGAGATTTTTTTGAAAATTTCATTGTTTTCGCGCTGCTCAGATGCACACAATAGTTTATCAACATACATAAACAAAAAGAAAATAAAAAAATTAAAATAAAAATTTTGATTAGTACGAAAAATATGATTTTTGAGAATCGGAAGTGAGTTTTGGGGTCAACGTAATGCCAGCCCCGCACTCGCCTAGTTTCATCGAGCCGGCTCGAAAGGTCAAGATGAGCAAACGAGGGACGCACCTCGTTCACCCTTTTTTTTTTACTCTCGTTAATCTCGATTCGTTCGGGCCGGCCTGACTGGGTCATTAACCCTGGTGAAAAATAATTTATTTAAAATATTTCAAGTGTCATTAATAATTTATCGTGTACTGACTTATTTTTTGTACCCTTACAATGTGCTGTTTGCATATATTCACATGCTCTTGATCAGAAATAACAACAACCCTTCAATCAATAGGAGGACGCTTACTTTCTAATTATATTTTTCCTTAAAGTTCACGATTTTTTAGTTCGCAATTTTTCTAATAATATTACTGAAGATATAATTTTTTTGAAAATTGGTACTCGTGATTTCATCAGTACCATTTATGTATATTATTACTTCGGAAACTTCCAAAATCTACAACTGCTTCAATTTGCATTTTTTTTTTTCTAAAAGAGTAATTATACATGTCGATTATTTTTCGATATACCATCTAATAAAGTAAAAAAAAAAAAAAAAAAAAACCAAATAAATTTTTTTATGCATCTTTTTACTTAGACCTGAAACATCGTTTTCATAACAATAAAAAAAAAATCAAAATTTTATGTTTATATAAAAACAATAATCTCGAGTCACTCAGTCATAAAATTTTCAAAATCTCAAAAGAAGAACGAAGTTAGCGCACCCTGGAAACAAAAGAGGATGAGCCAAAGTAGATCAGCACGTAAGGGCTCAAGGGCCAAGACGACCCATTAACCCCCCCCCCCTCCCCTCCACTTTGGCGCAGCTCTTTAAAAAAAAAGCTCCCGCAACCCGCAGCCCCTCAATACGCAGTTTTGAAAAACGGGGGCTGCAGGGGCGTCGGCCGACGAGCTACGAAACTGGGTTGAACCTGCGCAAAATCACTCCTCCCAGCGCTGCGTGCGTCTACCTGTACCGAACTATCATGTTTTCTTTTTTTTTGATTCGCAGGGATTCTTTTTTTTATGAAATATGAAATTCAAATTCCCGCCAAAACTTTCGCGTGATTGTGTACATGAAAAATTTTAGTATGTATTTAAGCCTTTGAAGATTGGGTAGAGACTATAGAGAAGTGATTTTTTTTACAATATTCAATCACGAAAATTCAACTGACTGAACCAATCACAATCATTTTAAATCGATGACGTTAGATCATGGTTCATCATTATATCAAGAAATATATTCTGAACCAATCGCAATCATTTGAAATCGATGTATAAGATCTTGGTTCTTCTTTGTACTGAGGATCTATATTCTGAACCAATCACAATCACTTTAAATCGATGACATTAAATCTTGGTTCATCTTTATACCGTATTTTTATAAAATTCAATAAACCAATGAAAAATCGTATTGTTTCAGCAACACGTCCACAGGTACCATGGCCAGAAGATGGGCGCCCTCGAGCCCCACGTGTTCGCCCTGGCCGAGGCGGCCTACCGCTCTCTTAAGGAAACCGACGCCAACCAATCCTGCGTTATTTCCGGTGAGAGCGGGGCGGGCAAGACCGAGACCACCAAGTTCATACTCCAGTACCTGTGCTCGGTGACGAGCAACGTCGACACCTGGGTGGAGCAGCAGATCCTCGAGGCCAACACCATCCTCGAGGCCTTCGGCAACGCCAAGACCGTGCGCAACGACAACAGCTCCCGCTTTGGGAAGTTCATGCAGGTGTGTATTTCATTCCACCCATTGTATACCATTTGAAATCAAAATCCAATGCATAATCAACTGACTTTAATAAAAAAACGCAGGTATGTTTCGACTCGAAGTGGATGATCAAGGGTTGCATAATCCAGGACTACCTCCTGGAGCAGAGCCGCATAACCTTTCAGAGCCCCGGGGAGCGCAACTACCACGTCTTCTACCAGCTGGTTGAGGCGGCCAACCGAGACAAGGAGTTCGCCGAGCAGTACAAGCTCAAGAGCCTCGAGCACTACAAGTACCTGAGCCCCCAGACCCCGGAGGAGTCCCTGGCCCTTAACGACTTCAAGAAGTTCGACGCCCTGAGACTGGCCCTCAACGTCCTCCAGGTTCCCCCGGAGATGACCGAGGGAATCTTCCGGGTCCTCTCGGCGATACTCTGGTTGGGAAACCTGAGCTTCCACGACGTCGACGGTGAGAAATGCGAGCTCACCACCGAGGACCTGGCGATACTCGAGACCGTCGCACCCTTGCTGGGACTCCAGACCGAGGGCCTGGCCAGGATCGTACTCCAGAGGGAGATCAACGTGAGGGGAAACATAACCGAGATACCGCTCAAGGTCCAGGAGGCCAAAGAAAACCGCCACTCAATGGCAAAGGCGCTGTACTCGAGGACCTTCGTCTGGCTCATAAACCACATAAACACTTGTACGAATCCCGGCCAGGACACCTCCAGGTTTCTCGGGGTGCTCGATATATTCGGATTTGAGAACTTTGACACGAACAGCTTCGAGCAGCTTTGCATAAACTACACCAACGAAAAGCTCCACAAGTTCTTCAACCACTACGTCTTCGCCCTTGAGCAAGAACTCGTGAGTAGTCTGACATGTTGTTAATGTTGCTAATTTGATTTTGCTATTGGGTGATCAAATAATATAATTTTTTCTTCAACTCTAGTACCGTCAAGAGGAGATCCAGTACTCGCACATAACCTTCACGGACAACACCCTGTGCCTCGAGCTGATAGAGAAACCACCTCGCTGCGTCCTGAAGCTCCTCACCGAGCAGTGCCACATGCCCAAGGGCTCGGACCTAGCCTACCTCACGAACCTCCACTCCGAGTTCGACAGCCATCCCTGCTACGTGAAGGGCGACGACCGGCGTAAGTGGGAGAAGGAGTTCGGACTCAAACACTACGCTGGATGCGTTACCTACTCGATCGAGGGCTTCGTCGACAAGAACCGGGACGTCCAGCAGGACGTGTTCTTCGACTTCATGTCCAGGAGCACGAACGAATTCGTCCAGGAAATAGCCACTTACCAGGTTAACCAAATCACAATGTTTAATCAAAAATTAGTTTTTAATGATCCAACTTTACATAAATCAAAAATAAAACTTAAAACTTGACTAGTCTTTGCGGTCTTAACTAATCACATACAGAAAATTATTAATAAAAACACTAAAAGTGGTACGTCTAACTTCGTGCATTTTAGGATCTCCTGGGCTCGACCGTTAATCGTAACTCGGGTGGGGTACCCGCGGCGACGCTGTCACGGGGCACCTCGAAGGGCAAAGCGACTCTCTGCGACTCCTTCCGTCACCAGCTCCAGGCCTTAGTGGACGTACTCCAGGGCACGACGCCCTGGTACGCGCGTTGCATAAAGCCGAACATGGACAAGAAGGCCAACCACTACGACGACAAACTCGTGCTGGATCAGCTCAGGTACCTGGGTATGCTGGACATCATAAGGATACGCAAGGAGGGCTTTCCCATCCACCTGACCTTCTCGGACTTCGTGGCGAGGTACCGGTGCATCGAGAAGAGACGATTCGCCCTGCCCAAGGATGACAAGGAGGCGGTTAAGGCCCTGATAAAGGCCAAAAACGTACCTCATACCGAGTGGCAGATCGGAAAGAACAAGGTCTTCCTCAGGAAATCCGTACACGAGCCACTCGAGGACGCCAGGAATCAGATAATTAACTCGAACGCCACCCTCATACAGAAGATCTGGAAGGGATATGTCATTCGCAAAGGTGGGCTATTCTTGATAAAAGTTTACTCTAGCGACGAGAGCCATCTATGATGATTATGATAATAATTTTTAGATTACAAGCGCACGAGGGAGGCGGCCCTAAAGCTCCAGCACGCCTACCGCGGCTGGAAGCTTCGCATAATGTTCATAAAGAAGCGTCGCGCCGCGGTGGTAATACAGTCTCACCTGCGCGGGGTCTTCGCCAGGGAAGTCGCCTCGGCCCTGCGCGAGATCAGGCGAGTCGACGAGGAGATGCAGAAGCAGCGGAGACTCGAGGAGGAGAGGAAACTCTTGGAGGACGAAAAAGCTCTCGAGGAAAGCCAGAGGTACTTTACGTTTTTTACAATCAACCAAGGGTTTTATTAAACTATTAACATCAGGGGTTTAACCGAGGATAAATTTGAAGAATGTTAGTGAACGTCTCTCTAGTTTATCCCAGTTTACGTTAGTCTATCTCGGTTTTCTGGATCTACCTTGACTAATTATTTAACATTATGAATGAAGATAAGTTAAGACAAAATGAGATGTGATAAACATTCCTAATATCTCCCAATTCTCCTCAATTTATCCCAGTTTATTCAGAATTGTCCAGTTTTATCTTTTTCTGATTTACCTTGGCTTATAAGATATATTCCAGTTAACCTCGATTTTCCAAATCCATTTAGCATTCACTCCAATGTTCTTAATGAAGATAAATCAAGAAAAACTGATTTGAGCTTAGATAAATATCCCGAAACTCTAGCAATTCATTCTCAATTCACCCAGTTCATCCAATCCATTCTCAGTTTTATGTCATTTTTCTAGTTTACCTTAGTTTATCTCAACTTATCTTAATTTATTGATAAATCTATCTGGACTATTCTTACTAACTATTAAATATTCTTGAATGAACTTATGTAAGGCGCTTGAAAAAGAAAACCAAAGGTTCAGATATTTATAAATATCCTGATATCATTCGGATTTAAGTAGATTTACTAATTTTACCTCGAAATAAATCAAAAGAAATCAAGATATTAATCGGTTTCTTAACCTTTTGCATAAAATATGTACGGGTATTAAAAGAACGTTTCGTTTGTGCAATTTTTATAGCGATCAATACAACGGTATTGTTGGAATGGAGCGAGGGTAAGTCTAACGAGTTGAAATTGTGAATTTGAAGAGTTTATGTGTCATGAGCGTTGTGGATCAGTCAAGATTATTTTTTATTTTTCTCGTCTTTCATCTTCAATGCAATGAACGAAATTTGAATCTTGCGTTTTCAATGTGGCGTTTTTATTGTTGTCAAATTTTTCGTGCGATCAGCAGTTTTTTTAAATGTTTTTTTCCGTATTCCATCTTGACTGGTCACTTGCATGTATTAACAGTTTTTTCTTCAAATTCGATTAACAAAAAAACAAAAATACAAGTTTAACGTAAATTTAACATTCAAAACTCAATTGGTGAAAACATGCATCTTTCAAATTATCGTTTTTTCCAGTTAAATTTACTGTAAGCAGTACATGTAGCTGAATGATAATATTTTCAAGTTTTTTTCTTTTCAACTTAAGTAATGATATATTTAAAGTTTTTGAATATCCTAACATTAGATTAATTACACAACGTACCAGTAGAATACTAACAAGTTAGAAGTTAAGTTTATTTAATTATTTCGTTGACACATTTTCCTTATGATGAACATTCCAAGCCTTACACTTTGAAACACAGTTTTTTAATTTTGTGTTTTCTTTTATCCATATTTTATTATTCACACAAGTAGCATGCAGGCATATGAAAATCCTCATGAATCTGTTTATGTTCACGCAATTATTATTGTACCCCGAGTCTCCAGCAGAATTTGAAATTATTTAAATAATTTTATTTATTTTATTCGTTATTTGTTATTTGTCAGTCTATAAGATAAAAAAAAATGAATTTTAAAAAGAAAGAAATAGTAATAATTTATTTAAATTAAGATAAAAAATACTTGTAATAACAATTTTCATTCATATTGATATTGAGTTTTGAAAATATTGATTTTTTTTTCTCTTGACTGACCAAATAACAAGTAAAAAATTAATGAACAGGAAGAATTGAAATCAAAGATGGCTAAGCTACCAAAATCAATTTTTTAAATGTTTATATAGTTCCAAAATAAATTTAGTTCTCTGATACGGCTCCTTACTTTAAATTTTTAAGTTTTATAAAAAATTGATTATTTCTGCTCATCGAATCCAAGTAACTTCCTAATTTAGCATGAAATTAAATTAGTCTGCCTTATAATGTCAAAAAATGAAATAAAATAAAATTTAATATCAAAAATGGTGCAGAAGTAAAGAACAACAAAATATTGGTGTCAATTAGGATAACGAAATATAAAACCAAAAAAAGGTTTTATCAATAATAGTACCAAAATAATGTCAGGTTTTTTAAACTTTTCTCAAAAATAGAAATTAATTTTGATTATTGGTACCTTAAAAATCTTCGCTAAAAGCTCTAAAAAGTAAAAAAAAAATTAATAAAAATAATTTAATATTTCAGGAAAGCGCAAGAAGAGATCGCGGCTCTCTCGCAGATGGCCGAGCAGTTCAACTCGAAGATGGCCCACAACAACAACATAAACAACATTAACAACAACAGGAACAACAACGGAGTAACAGGCTCGACGGAGATCCAGTCGATGGACGAGCTGGACAACCTCTTCTCCTTCCTGACCGACGTCGTGCAGCCGGGTAAGAGCAACCAAATAATCGAGGAGATCGGCGAGAAGATGAACGAGCTTTGCGAGAACCTCGACATCGAACTGGAGTCCGTCATACAGCAGGAAATCAAGGCCAACGAGAAGGCCAGAGCCAGGTACACATCTCAATAAATGAGTAAATATTATTATCATCCGACTTTGTATTATATTCCATTTTGATTTACCAGGTACAAAACATCTACTATCCACGAGGACCCGACCACCGAAAACACTCCTCAGGTCAACGGCCTCCTCAAGAAGGGGCTAGTGGTACACCACGCGAGCCTGCCCGAGCCTACCGAACCGCCACCGCCGCCCCCACCACCCCCGACGCAGGCCCAGCTGGCGGCTCCTTCCCTCAACGGTCACCACGAGTCCTCCAACGAGCCCATCTACGAGTCCGTATTACCAATGATTAACGTCAACGGAACTGAAAAACTACCGAGGGAAGAAGAACAACCGTCTCCTCCGAGTAAAGTTCAAGAGATTAAAAAGGAGGTTAGGATTTACCTTTTTTTTTCGTGATCGATTATTTATAATATTTGTAATATTTCCAATCATTTTGAATTTCAGATTTCGAGTCCTGTGATCATATCTGAAGTAAAGAAACCAGTACCAAACAACAACCAACCTCAGAGCAACGTTCAAGCGCATCATCAGCAAAATGGTCACGACAATAGATCGCAGCAGCTGCTACAACAGCAACAACTGCAACAACAGAAGCAACAGCAACTGCTTCAACAGCAGCAACTACAACAACAACAGCAGCAAATGGAACAGCAGAAGCAACTACAATTACAGCAAGAACAGCAGCGTCTGCAACAACAAAAACAGTTGCTACTCCAACAACAACAGGAACAACAGAGGCTACAACAACAAAAGCTACTTCAACAACAGCAGTTGCAACTTCAACAGCAAAAGCAAATGCTTCTGCACCAGCAGCAACAACAACAACAGCTTCAGCAAAAATCCCCTCAGAAGCAATCCCAGTTGTCGCCTCTCAAGCAACAGCAGCAACAACTGTCGCCTCAAAAGACCCAACAACAATTAAAGCAACAACTCCACAGCTTGCAGCATCAGCAGTGCCAGCCGGTGCAGTGCCCCCAGAAGCAGCAGCTCCAGGATACCAATCCCTTGGAGCGCGAACAGAGGCGCAAGTACCGAGTCGAGCGCAAGCTTCAGGAACTCGAAGAAAAAAAACAACTGGAGATCAACAACGACAGCAACAATCACGAGAACTACCACGACATCGTTGAGTTCGCCCAGAGCTACTTCAACGAGCATGAACGGTCGCCCGAGGGTACGATCATGGCGACTCTCACGAGAAAGACCCGAGGCAGCGGAGGCAAGCAGCCGGAGTGCTTGGCCAGATACGAGATGGTCACCTACTACAAGGGCTCGACCATACCCAACTCCCACATACACATGTACGACCCTGATAACGTCAACGTAGCGTGTTCCATCTTCAGGGTGAGTGAGAGCTGT
The DNA here is from genome assembly GCA_038277355.1 of Encarsia formosa. NCBI lineage: Eukaryota > Metazoa > Arthropoda > Insecta > Hymenoptera > Aphelinidae > Encarsia > Encarsia formosa. Next base: position 1,177,240 of record CM076185.1, on the reverse strand, counting down.
TTGTTTTTATTTTTAAAAACCTTGAAACATTTTATTTTTACAATTGCTTTGCATTAAATGCATTCCAAACCCGAGAATCTAATTAAATTTATAATTCTAACTAACTTGTATTAAAATTATTGAATTCAAAATAAAGGAGCTGTGTAAATACCTGCGAGGGGAGCTCAAGCCGGACCAAGAGATAGCCGCCATACAGAGCATCATAGGCTTCGGAATCGAGAGAGAGGAACTCAGGGACGAGATACTGGTCCAGTGCATGCGCCAGTCAACCAATAACCCGAATCCCGAGTGGTCCGAGCGCGTCTGGCTCCTGCTGTGCCTGGGCATAGTCGCCTTCCAGCCCAGCAAAGTCCTCTACAAGTACTTCGTGTCTTTCCTCAAGAAGAACCTGACCGTCGAGGGGGGTAAGTTGCGGCAGTACGTGCAGTGGTGTCTTGACAACTGCAAGAACACCAAGGTCTCCTGCCGCCAGTACCCGCCCTCCACCGTCGAGATAGCCGCGATGAAGAGACTGGGCACGATAGTCTGCAGGTTCTTCTTCCTGGACGGCAGGACCAAAGCCATTGACGTTCACCCCACCGACACGGCCTCCGACGCCGTGGCCAAGCTCGCTGAGAAGCTTGGATTGAGGTCCCTCGAGGGCTGGGCTATCTACCAGAGCCGGCCAGATGGAGAGGAACACGTCAGGGCTCACGACTACCTGTACGATGTCATAGCTGCTTGGGAGATGTGAGTTACTTTAATAATGTTAGGTTATGTCTTCGATTCGATGATTGAAACTCTTTTTTTTAATGTCATTACGCAGGAAACAGTGCAAGCTCAACACCTCCCAGTCGGGCTTCACAACGGTGCGACGCAACAATCAAACCTTGGGAAGCGGCGACAACAGGTTCATATTCAAAAGAAGATTGTTCAGAAATACCAAAGAACTGTCCCAGGATCCCGTTGAGGTCAACATGCTGTACGCGCAAGCAGTTTATAACGTTGTCAAGGTGCGTTTCTTATTCACTCAAGTGTCAATTTTCTAAATATTGTTCTCTATTCTTATTCTCACACTTTTTTCTCGTTCCTCTCATCATTATTGTTGTTCTCAATCTTACTGTTCCTTAAATTTTTCGTGATATTCTGACAACGAAAAATATTAATCTATCATTGCTAAAAATGTTCGTTATAATATATTTCAGTGCGATGACTTTCCGGTCTCAGAAAAAGTGGCGCTTCAGCTGGCTGGTCTCCAAGCTCAGGTAATGCTGGGCGATCCGAAGGACAACGACCGTCTGGACTATTACAGCGAGATCGAGACCTTCCTGCCCTACAGAATAAGCCGGGCACGAGGTGACGACGTCTGGGTCCCGATTTTGGCCCAGGCACACCGTCAGTATGGCGCGGGACGTCTCGAACTCACGGCCAAGGTCCTCTACCTGTCCTGCGTCATGCAGTACCCACTCTACGGCACGACAATGTTCAACGTCACCTACAGAGGCTACTGGTCCTACGGTAACCAGCTGATCCTCGGGGTCAACTGCGAGGGTCTGATGCTCATAAAGCCCGACGACAAGTTCGTGCTATCGGAGTATCGCTACCAGGACATCGAGAGCATAATGCTCGACCCCAGCGACTCCTTCATCACGATATCGCTGCTCAAACAGGCTCCCGACACTTCCCACAAGTGCTTCGTTTTCGAAACAGCGCAAAAGAACGAGATCGGAAGCCTCATCGTCAGCTACCATCCGGCCTTATCGGGCTGGATCACCGATAACGAAGTGCCAACCAAAAAACTCAAAGGAATCACGAACGAGGACAGAATACGACTCTACCACAACTTGGTGAACTGTCGCAAACTCCTGGTGGACTCTGATTACCTGAGAAAGCCCCAGGACGCGGGTTCGAGTTTCTTCAGGAACACGTTGAGGCGGCTGTCCAAGCACAGGATTGAGAAGCTGCGACAGGAACATGGAAATTCGACGGATCAAGGTACGCAGTACTTTCTGTTTATCTTCTCAATCCATTAAATTATTCTATTAACTCCATAGGCTCTAATCAATTATTTAATTGTAAGAAGTTGTCTATTCTATCTTCCTCCACAAGCTACTAAGAACTCATACTTTTGAATCATTCGTTACACATTCCTCAAATACCAACTTGTCAAACTATACATCCATTTTTTCTTCATCCAACGTTTTTTAATCCATTTTCGGTAATAAATTTTAGTGTCGTCTGCACACTAGTTTTCTCACTTTCTACTACTTGCCAATTAATTTCTTGACACTTAGTTTATTTCTCTTTTTTGTTAAATTCCAATAATCTGATCACTTTTTAATTCTTAACAGGGGAAACTTACAAAGGATTCCACTACGGTTACTGGGCCTTCAGCAGGTCACCCCTCACCCAGAGTTTGACCAAGCTTCAGGACGCCGACGAACAGGTGGCTTTGAGCGTTTTCCAGCTGATTCTGACCTACGCGGGTCTAGGACAGAACGGTGACTTGATACGACGCGCCGAAGACGAACACATAAATCTCATTCAGACCGTGATGGACCGATGCATGCGCTCGGAGGCCCTTCTTGGGGAACTTTACCTCCAGCTGATCAAGCAGACCACGGATCATCCTGATCCAAACAGTCGCGTCAATCTCAGACACTGGGCACTTTTGTCTCTGGGTAAGTTTTGGATCTTATTTTGAAAAAATAAATTATCAATAATTTAAATTTTATCCAACGCGACGTTTGATTTTTTACAAAGATGACAAATTTTGACTCTTTGGCAAGTCATACGGTTACAAAATAAACTGATACTTTGAATAAATATACATGTTATTATTTTATTTTTTTCCGAAAACAGCTTGCTCTGTCATACTGCCACCCCAGAAGGTAGTCAGAAAGTATCTGATAACGCATCTCAAGCGCTGCGCCAGCGACTACGTCACGGAGGAGGGAAAGTACGCCAGATTCGCGGAAAAGTGTCTCTACAAGACCCAGGGCACTCGAAAAAGACAGTGGGCGCCAAGTCGCGAGGAGATCATGTGTACCATAAACAGGAGACCGATTTACGCCAGGTTCCACTTCATGGATGCCAAGTACCACGCCATAGAGTTCCACCCGTCCGCCACCGCCAAAGACGTTATGGTACTGATCAAGGAAAAAATTGGCCTCGGCGAGGCCGCCATGGGTTACGCGATTTACGAGGTTCTGGGACCGTCCGAGCGTCCCCTGATGCAGGACGAAAAGATAGCCGAGGTCATGTCCAAGTGGGAGAAGTTCAGGACCGCTTCGACTTCGAACCAGGGCGGTGCAGCCGGTCAGAACAACTCGTCTACGCCGTCGAGGAAGCAGCACATAACACCCCACTTCTTGTTCAAGAAACACCTGTTTTTGGACCAGTACCTGAACTTGGAAGATCCAGTCGAGAAGGAACTGCTTTATCATCAGGTCTTGAATGATCTACGGTCCGACCGATTCCCGATAACCGAAAAAGAAGCCGTAAGTATTACCTTTTACTTTATGAATATAGCCCTAAAACCATTCTTGGACTTAAATTAACTTTCGCAAAATTTAGTAACAATCGGTTCTAATCTACAAGAATTACGACTTTGCTTTATAATAATAGGGATTACAACGTAGTACGTCGATAAGGAAGAAAACTTTTCGCATCACCCTCACAAGTCTACTTAGTCTTAAAAAATTTTATCATTCTTTTGAAATCCAGATAATGCTGACGGCCCTGCAATCTCAGCTGGAGAAGGGCGACTGCGAGGACGAGATGACGGTGCAGGAGTACCAGGTAATAGCGGGTCACTGCTTGCCCTCGAGACTGGTCCCGAATCTCTGTCTGGACGGGGTAGTGCAGCACCACCAGTCTCTGCGGGGTATGTCGCCACCCGAAACGAAAAAGGCCTTTTTGAACCTCATTCAGTCCTGGCCCCTGCACAAGGCCACGATATTCGACGTCATGCAGTCCTTCACCTCCAACTGGCCCCGGCTACTTTGGCTCGCGGTCGACCAGAAGGGACTCCACCTGCTTGAACATCGCTCCAGAAACGCACTATGTACTTACGACTACGGTAGCATTCTCAGCTACAGTCCGAACGTAAACTGCCTCATGATCATCACTGGATCGGACAGAAAGCAGAGCAAAGTCATTCTGACTACCTCTCAGGTAATTTTAATAACTGGTTTGGAGTTGTCATTAAACTAAATTGGATTAACCGTTTCAGGCTTTCATAATAGCGAATCTAATTCGCGAGTACATGGAGGTTCTCCAGCTGCCCTTGGAAATCCACAAGCGTGACTCGTTGATGGGACAGCAGATGCACCAAGCTCAACTTCAACTTCAGCATCAGCAGCAGCAGCAACAGCAACAGCAGTCCATGAACGGCGGTGGAACGATTAACCGGAAGTCGTCCCGGCCGTCCTCGGCTCTGCACAGAGGCGCGCCTGTTATACACCTCCAGGCCAGCTAAACTTCGGTCGTCTCTCTGCTACGATAATCTTTAAACGCGTGTGCTCGGGTCGTTTAATAAATCTGCGAAAGGGTCAAGGACGTTCAACTCAAAAACTCAGACGCATTGAGAAGCTGATGAAATTTTGACGGCCGATTCTTTGATATTTTAATTTTACATTTTTTTACTTTTTTCCTAAGTGTTCGTACGCACTGAAATCGATGCGTTAAAAATGACTTTACGCATACTATGATAAAAAAATATTTCAATTTGAAGTGCTTTTATGGAAGTCAAGCGAGCAACTGAGCAACTATAAAAAAGTTTAGTTACTAACTTTAAGTTGAGCGTCCTTGAGGATTTGCATGATTATTCCAAGTAGACACAAAAATATCAAAACTTACAAGAAAAATTTTAATCTACAACGGGTAATTAAATTTTTAAGTTTGAAGTATTTTTTAGCTGTTTTAAATTTCTGCAGGTCAGCGCTTTTATAAAGTCACACATGGAGTGTTTTTTTCTATTTTTTAAAAAAATGAAAAATTTACGTTGGCCACTCCAGAAGATAGATTAGGACAGTAGAGGGAGCTCGTAGTCTCAAAGCAATTGTTTTATCATCGGAAAACTGCCATATCTTCCAATACTTATGGGTATTTAAAACTATTTATAAATTTTGTTTTAACAAAAAATTGTAATCTATTGTAAATTATTTTGCGATTTGAATTTTCAATTGTTGATATGTAGTACTTACTTTGTTTGCTTTAAATCTTTCAAATGCGTGTGTAAAATATTAGTAATAAAATTGCATATCGTGTAACTTGTTGATAAATAATTTAAAATTTGCATGACGATGAAAAATTATAAAAAAATATTATAATTAGCTTATTAACGCTGGCTTTACGAGTGTACTACGTTTAATAAAAAAAATGTTGCAAATTTATTAAAATAAGTAATTGTAGAACTACGGTTATGCAAAAAAATAAAATAAAATACTGCCATGTAAGATTGTCTGTTGTAACTTAGATTGACTTGAGCTTAAATTGTCTCGAGTACCTCTTTGTAAATTGAAATTTATTAACAGCAGTTTTTTTTTGTCGTTGTATATTATATACATTATTATACACTTGTAACAATCGTTGCCTTTTCTATAAATATTATATTGTACGATATACATTGTCGTTTTAAAAAGTTAAAATCAAATATTTGAAAATAATTAAAAAAAAACAAGAAGGGAATGCAAAGACGAGGTGCGTGATATCAAATGTAAGAGTAAATAATAAAAAAATCATGTGCATAATAATAATAATAATTGTAAAATTGCCTGGTCACAATCGCATTTTTAACTAAAAAGTTTTAAATTTTAGACTTAAGGCTTAGGAATAAGATTATATTTTCAAGACTGCTTAGTTGTGTAAATGAGCAATTTCATAAATCAATGGTTTTACAATAAAAAAAAAAAAAAAAAAACTGCTCAATTACGCAACGAAGTGAAAATTTTATCTTTAAGCTTGTCTTGGTGGAAACTGCCGGGTTTATTACATTGAGATGTTGAATCTAATTAGCTTAATTGGTTATTAGTTCTTTTTTCTTCTCAAAGTGACCAAATAATGTAACTGATTTTTTATTTCGAAATAATCGAGGTGTTGAGCTTGAAAAAAAAAAAAAAATATGTAATTTTTACCAAAACATTTTTACGAAAAAAATACTTAAATTTTACCACTTTTTTGTATCCATTTGATAATTTTTTACAAGACTTTTATAAACAATTTACCAAGACTCGTCAAAGCCAATGATTTTTTTGTTTCAAACTCGTTCGAATTGATTTCACCTCAAACAATTTTGTAAATTTTTTACTTTTTATAATATTCATTGAATGATCTCAATCACTAGGATTATTAATTAGAATGAATAATAATCAAACTTTTGAATACTGAAAAACGAACCAAATAAGTTTTTTACTGACGAACAATGGCAATTATCGAAGACTTGATTCTTTTTTAAGCGTCGTGCCTCGACTTTACAAACGTCCAAGAGCGTGTAAATTTATTTTTATTTGTGGAAAAAAAAATGTTTTTTTTTTTTCAATTTTACAATATATATTTCTTTTAGTTGTTATAAATGTGTGTATATATATTAATAGATATATGTATGAGCTATTGACGGTAATAATAGTTCCGTAAAGTACGTAGCCAAAACAAGAACTAACCCCATCGACAACTCGGACCAATATTCATTAAACTGAAATTTTTAAAAATCAAATTTTCGAATAAGCATGTAATTGTAAGCACTAATTGAAAGAAAGTAATAAAAAAAAGTCTCTGATTTCAAATTTGATTTTTATGAATACTGAGATGCCGACTGTGATCAACGCTTGGGTTACGTTCTAAATAAACAATGTCTTCGAGAAAAGGAGATTAAATGAGTGAGAGAAAGGTGCAAAGTAGAAAAAAAAATTGAAGTTATATATTAAGCATAAAACGTCGAATGAAGAGAAAAAAAAAAATAATAAATAAATAAAAAAAAAGTATAAAGAGATTATGTGTGTGCCTGAAATGCGAATGCCGATAAAATTGAACTAGCTTAATGAACAGTAAAACTTAGTATGAATTTAAATATTGGTTTACGTTGACACCGAAAATAATAAATATATATATTGTAAACGACGATATGATAGCTCTGTAAATAAATAAAAAAAAATATTGAATTGAAATTAAACAAGTAGATAATTATTAGTCACGAAGCCGAATAAGTTTGTTTTTAAAATAAGTGCGACCGTTTAAATCGAATACGCACAATCGTGTGATTAACATACATATTATATATATAGATACGCCAATTTATTATCATAAATATATTAACATACTCCTCAAACTCTGTATTGAGAATCCAATAAAGTCATAATTATATTGCAAATAAATTAGTTTTATTTATTCACCTTTATTGTCAAACTCAATAATACTATGATTAAAAAAAAATAAATCCTTTAATAAAAAAATAATAATAATAAAAAGATAAATAGTAATAATTTAAATAAAATAAAATTAATTAATCTTATTTTATTTTCATAAATTTACGATAAAGATAACAAAACTCACAGAAAACCATAATGCTGAGCAATGCACAGAAAACTACTTAATTTTTAATAAATTAGTTATTTGCTCATGTTTTATATTAATATAAATTAAATTCGTGACTCGACTCTGATGAGCATAAAAGAAATATAAAAATATAAAAAAATATTATAAATAATATATTAAGACACTATAGAGAATTTTTTAGTATATTTTTAAATATTCTTTATGCTCATATAGGAGTCCAGTAACGAATTAAATTTATATTAGAAACATTTTTAAACTTTCGGATTGGTTAAGTAGGAGAAATAAAAGACAGTAAATTTAATTTATATAGATACATGTATACTTTTTTATTTATTTTTATTTACGATTCTTTACACGATAATCAGACAAATAACATCGTTCGTTCCGGTCACTCGATCCACTCTGGCCTCGGCCTTTAAATTTACGGCAAGCAGGTACAACATTATTAAACTAAACGAAAAACACATTAAAGCATCTTGAAATCACACTTTTTTTACGGTTATTATAATATTCACGATTTTCACGTATTTCTAATAAATATTCACTTAAATTTAAAAGAGTTAATAAAGTTCAAGCCGAGGCTCGAGTGAATACTCTTTTGTAGACCGCAAACGTACATATAGTATAGGTTTTTTTTTTTTTTTTTTTTTTTTTTTTTAATATTTATTTATTTATTAATTAACTTCTATCTAAAGTCTACGGTCTCGGTACAGACGGTAGATCTTGTGCATTTACGTTTTGTCTTAATTTTTTTTTTTTTTTTTTTTATTATTATTTAAGTATACTTTTACCTTATTTATTCAATTTTTTGTTCACCATTTTGTCTCACTTATGAATTGTTTAATTCTTGTACGGATTCAGCGGTATTTGCTTTTACAATTTGTTCACTGGCTCGTTTTTTATCTCAGATTAACTTACAACCAACGAAAGCGATAGTTCAAAGAACTTTTCAAGTATTTAGCCTTTTTTTTATTTTTTTTTTTTTATTTGCAACACATTTCATTTACCTTATGCGGTTTTTGTGTATCACATTTTTAATAACCGATACTTATAAATTCTGGGGTTTGTTTTTTTAACTATTATTATTATTTTTTTTTTTCTCAACTTAAGCGAAGCAACATCAAACGCTCAAAATTTTTTTTCTTTCTAAAAATATATAAATGTTTACAAAAATTATTAAGTTATAGAGTTTTAAAAATCCAAAGTACGTGATCATGATTAAAAATCTAATTTTTTTACGAAAATCAATTAAAATCTGATGTAAATAAAAGATGATAAAAAATAAAAATTTATTTTTGAGTAATAATAATAAAAATCTTATTTCAAGAATTTTTTCTATACACGATAGCTGGAATTGTTGTATAGCAAATGAATTTTACATCCATCCAAAATTTTGGAAGGAACTTAAGTACTTTCTTACGATTTAATAAAATCTTCCTCTGATCAAATAAAATTTTCAAACGTAATTATTTTTTATTTTTACATTTTCTATGTTTATAGTCAATAAAACTTTTTGTGCGTGGCACTTTTTAAAAATAAATGCTCATTAATCAGTACTTCCATAAATGTTCATATAAAAAAATTAAGTATTATTTTAAAATTTAAAAATAAAATAAAAATAATTGTGACGAAATTGCTTGATGTTGCTTCGTTTTAAATATTATAAAAATAAAATACACTCACGTAAATCACAACAATAAAAAATAAAGCACGAAAAAATACAATAAAAATGCAAGCGATCATCAATATTACCATTATTATTAATATTATTATTATTAATTTGTAAAAAATGCACTTTAATTAACCTATGGTAATTATTATAAATACTCATGTGTAACCGGCGCAGTTCCATGTGTTTCGAGTCCTGCACAGGCTCGAAACACGCGGCGGCCGAGACTTAGCTTATTCACATTACGGAACGCGACAAGTTTTAAAAAAAAACTTTTTACTCAAAGTTTATGAATAAAAATTAGTTCGAACACGAGGAAAAAATTAAAAATAAAAACTTTTGATTTCAAATTTGTCGCCAAAACGATTGGGTGACTTACGTGGGATCGATAAAGTCACGTGACTGAGTCAAATCCGACGTCGCTAGTCCAGTTTTTCGGCGGGAGTTCAAAATCAAAAATTAAAAAATTTCACTTTTCTCTCGGATATTTTGAAATCTGAAAATTCAAAACACACGTTTGAATTAATTTTTAGTCATACACTTTGAGTACATGAATTTTTTAAAATATTTTAATGAAAAGGTCTAAACTCACGCGAAACTGTTTGTGAATTTTTTGTTTTTGTTTATCTTTTTCATTTATTTATAGAGTCTAAATTGCACAAAACTTATTTTAAATTGCACGTTCAGTAACACGACGACGATTAATACGACATCGAATTTAAGTATATAGTTATGTATATAATTGTTTCGAGCTCAAACTTCTTTATTCTCGAATTAGTTTCATAAAATTTTTCCCTAATTTTATATGTATATTTTTATATAATTTAAAATAGGCAAACAAGTTGAACACCGAGCTTGAGATAAAAAAAAAAAAAAGAACAAGAAGGAAAACAGTTCGGATTGCCTTGAATGAGATCAATGTTGCGATTATTATTATTTTTTTTTCTCTTCTTTAATTAAAAAAATAGTAAATAAGTAAAAAATCTTAGTAGCTAGCATGCGCGACACAGCTTTATTGCAACGTCATTAATTAAAAAAATATAAATTTTATTTATTTATTTATTTCGGAAAAAAAAAAAAAAAAAACTAAAAAATCATTGAGTGAGCTTTTGAGTGAAAATTATTTCCTTCTGGATCTTTTATCAAACATAACCAGAGACATAAATGGTCTCTTAATTTATTTATTATACATATATATTTATTTTTATATACCACGTCGGACTTAGGTATGATCATTTACACTTAAGTACACGAATCACTCTGACAATAAATTTGATGCGCTTATTTACGCACACTCTCTCAAGTGGCATTAACAAATTTAAAATTAACACTTTTTTTTTTTTTTTAGTTTACAAGGCATGATGATATTTTGCTTAGAGAATAAAATATTATTCATCATACTTATTTATTTATTTTTTTCATTTTAATATTTATATTTGCAGTTTTAGTTACTATGTCGAAGAGCTTTGGTCTTTTGCAACGTTCCTAGTATAAATAGTCAAATAGAAACATAGAAATATAATTAGTTAAATAAAATATAAATACTCGAAGCTTCAGTGTGCGCTAGTCAATAAAATAAAAACAAAAAACAAAAACGATTTGTGTTAAAGTTGTTGGAAAAAAAACCATTTTTTAAACGTTAAAACTTAATAAAAATCAACAGGCGTTATCTAGAAATATATAATTATATAAGGATTCAGTAACGAATCTATGTTTCCATCAGACTTCACTTTAATTTTTTTCAAACGAACATCGGCACTAATTTTACTTACATACGAATATATATATACTTTTTTAATATATTCCTTTATACTTGCCTTTTCATATATATTTTTTTATATCTTTTTCAACGGAGTTTTCAAAGGTACGAATAGTAGTTTTTTTTTTTTTTTTTTTAGTTTTTAGTTTTTTTAGTAACTTACTAGAGAAAACATTCAAAGGTATTCTGAAAGATGATCGGTATTTCTTTTTTGTTTGTTTGTTTGTTTTTTTTTTTTTTTTTGGTAATTTCTTCATCATCTCTCAGTAACATTCAACAATTATAAACCATACATTTTTTTTTTTTTCCTTCATAGTTATTTTTATTCCAGTATTAGGTTGCAATTCACTTTGACTATTTTTTTTTTCTCTTTTCAAAGGACTCTTTTTTTCAAGCGTATATGCTAAAATAAGTTATATATATATATTTATTTTTTTTATAAATACTTCAGTTAAACATGTATGCTTTAAATAAATATTTAGGTACGAGCCACCAGCGGTCCGTATTTATTCAGTAAACCTATACGAATGTATAATAATATATGTACTCATGTAATATTATAATTATATATTATACGCTTATTGTTGGGGTAAGCGAGTCCAGCTTCGACGGTGCGCAACGAGAGTTATCCTGAAAATCTCGCTGAGAAAAATTGAAGCTGGTTTGATTTTATTATTTTTCATTATTATTATTATATATTTTTTTTTTCAACCAATGGCATTACTTGATAAATATTTATAGTCGTAACAAAGTCAGATCTTTTTAAAACGAAAAATCGCATCGGTCAACGTGCGACAGACTGGATGGACGCTTGCGTTTGTTTGTGTGCGAGGAGGAAAAAAAGTAGAGCGGGAAAAAGAAGCCGATGAACCGTTAACGTCCGCTTTTGAAACACTTTTCATCAATATGTATATATGTATATGTACCCACATACATAGATATAATTGTTTATTGAGCTTTTTCTCGCGACGAATCGACGTCGCGTTGTTTTTTTTTTTTTTCGCTATTAATAGTTACAGTAGTTTCATTCTCGTCATTCGCGCAAATTCACTCATTGTAAAGTATAATAATAATTAAAAAAAAAAAAAAAATGATATTCATCATTACCCTCTATCCCCATGGCGACCTTGGATTTTTTTTTTTTTTTTTTTTTTTTGATCATAGCGAAACGACTTGACCTTAAAACATGAATATTACTTTTTGACTAGATATTGAGCTGAGGGTAAAACAAGGGTTTGTTTTACCTCGATAAGCTGACTTTTAGGAAGTTGTTGATCGGAGACTCACATACCTGCTGAGATTGACCGACCACGATAGAGCGACATCCGTGTGTCGAAATTTTTTATTTGGCGAATTTTCAAACTCTTTCTTTTTATATTTTGTATTTTTTTTTCTTTTCTTACTGTACGACGAATCTGCTGGGATTGAAGTCTCTGTTGATGAAGGAGAAGCCGCGAAACTCGTCTTGGTTTATGCAAGGCACGACGTCTGCGTTTATCGGTGTCAAAACTGGGTCCTCCTTCGTGAACTCGGCATCGAAGTTTATTGCGTCTTTTTTGCTTTTCTGTAAATACGTAAATAAATCATCGATTAATTAAAGTTTTTTTTTTATTTAATCAATCACATAATTATATTTTAATCTTTTGTCATGCTGATCATTAGATTATTTAATCTTAATTATGAACCTCTTTGAGCTAAAAGATTTTTGAATCATTGAAGGTTCGAGCATGCGAGAATCAACGCAAATCTGACAGTCGAAAACCTTTGGAGGTTATGTTTTAGTTTTAATTTATCTCTGTTTAAAATAAATTTTTATATATTTTTCAATAGCATTTTTGATCCTTTAGGTTAAGCCCGTTGTCGTCTATTGAATTCTCCATCGTGAACTTGGTTATCAATCAACAATGACTTTAAGAGGTAGTAGTTTGAGGGAAAAAAAAACTCACGATTTTAGGTTTGAACGGTGGCTTGATTTTCCGCGCCTCTAGTGCGTCCCAGTCCATGTGTTGGAAAAAGGCATGGGCTCTTATGGCATTTTCAGCTCCATGGGAAACGGTGCAGCCGAGTCTTCTCGAAGGATTCTTGGTCATGAACCCCTTGAGTATCGACACGGCCTCGTCGCTAAGCCAGACCGGGTACAGGACGTCGTCTCGCAGTATGGACTCGAACAGATCGTCCTCGTTGTCGGCCTCGAAGGGCGGCTGTCCCACCATCATCTCGTACATCAGCACGCCCAGGGCCCACCAGTCCACGCTAGCCCCGTACTCGAGCTCCTGCAGTATTTCCGGGGCTATGTAGTCGGGAGTGCCGCAGAAGGTCGCCGTGGTCGTACCGTCCAGTATTCCCTCTTTGCACATGCCGAAGTCCGCCAGCTTGCAGTGTCCCTCCTGGTCCAGGAGGATGTTGTCCAGCTTCAGGTCCCGGTAAATGACTCCGTTGCGGTGGAGAAACTGCAGGGCCAGGGTCACCTCGGCGGCGTAGAAACGGGCCCGAGCCTCGTCGAATTTACAGGCTTTTTGTATCTGGAACATCAGATCGCCTGCAAACACAAGACATTTGTTATTCTTTGATAAAACAATCATTAAAGTTTAGAATTCAGAAAACTTCCCGCGAGAAAGTCATTCCTCAGGTTTCAAAGCGATATTCTAAATTGATAAAAATTTACAGCATTTTTGAAAAATCAGATGAGGCTGATGACCTCTTACTCATCTTAAGGGCAGTAGTTAATAACGCGCTTATTGAGCCTTACTCTTAAAAAATAATTTCTAAAACTCTTTGACATTACAGATAAAAGAATATAAAAGTATACCTCCATTGACGTACTCCATGACGAAAAACAATCGCTCCTTGGTCTGGAAGCAGCTGTGAAGGGCCGTCAGGAAGGGATGATTGGCAGCCAGTACGAGTATGCGTTTCTCGGTCATGGTGCAGTCCACGTCGTCATCCTGTATGATTACGTCCTTTTTGAGCACCTTGACCGCGTAAACCTCGTCGGGGTGTCCCTTTTTCTCGGCCAGCATGACCTTGCCGAAGCTCCCCTTGCCCAGGACCTTTATGAAGTTGAAATCCGCGATGCTAATCTTGTTGCAAAGGTCAACGGAAGAGGAGCTTGCGACTACCGAGGTGCCCCCGTCGGACTGCTTCGTATCCTGGGGGGACGACGACGACGACTTTTGAAGCCTGGATGACGGATCCTGCTGATTGCTCGAGGTGCTTCCGGCCGAGGAGGTTGAACCGGTCGAGGACTTGTAGTTTATTCGGGGCGTCTTGAGCTGCTTGTCCGGGGATATGCCAATCGTGCTCAGGACCTCGGCCATGGCCTTCATGTTGATGCCGCAGTTGTTCGCCACGTTTTTTTGGCACCGTTTGTGGACGTTCATGTCACATACTGGTTTTTTTTTTTTATTTATAATTATTAATATTAATTCATTTATCAGATACAATTAAGTACTTAAGTAAGAGTGCTTTTTTTTTACAGTGATAGGTCACGAGTGCAAAAATTTTTCATTAAAACGCTAAAAAATTTATTTTGTCTTACTATAACATAAAAAAATGATGTCATCAATCGTATACTTGTAAAGACGCGATGGTTCGCGAAGTTGAGTTTTTTATATATTTTTTTATTCAAATCGGTGCTCCTTTCAACAAAAAAATCGAAATTGGGCGCACCCGTCAAGCGAACAAAAGACGTAAAAATAAAAAAATTTGCGAGTTCAAGTGGTCTTACCTTCGCACTGAAGACCTTGGCGTATCAAGCCGTAGAGCAGGGAACCGCAGTGATCACAAAAGGTGAAACGTTTGTAGTTGTGGATAACGAACCTGTGCGGCACGTCTATGCTGAATCTGGGCCCTTGGACGGACTGGCTAGATTGCAACGTCGATTCTTTGGACTGAAAAGAATCAAAAAAATTTTTTTTTTTTAAAGATCAGAATTTTTCAAATGAATAGGTTTTTTGTTATACACTCACCTCGTCTCTCATACCCGGACACTTGGTAACAACCTGCTCGTGGCACCTTTTGTGAACGACGCACGTGCATACTGAAAATTATCGTAATTTTTTTTTTAGACGTTTCAAGTTAGCTTTAGATTTTTACTTTGCAACATCAAAGACAAGCTCGGTCGTGCACAGTGTTAATTTTGCGAAAAAAAAAAAAAAAAAAAAAACTACTGCTTAGGTTGGTAGCATACTGAATAAATAATAATGAATGGTGCTGTAATTAAAGTAGGACCTCAGTAATCTGAAGGAAATTTGTAAAAAATCTATAATTCGAGTTATCTAATTTTTGTTATTTAACCCGCAGTATTATAAATAATGTTTTTTATTTATACTTAGAAATTCCGAATGTACGAATAATTCGCATTAACATGTTTTTTGTAAAATTTCATTATTGTAAAAAAATTAACAGCGAATTTAGTGAAAAAAGGACGTTTCTATATGTAAAATAATTAAACAATTATTTGTTCTCTGAGCACTTTAATATCTGCATCTGCGTGAAACTATAGTCAAATGTGAGGTTACAAATGTAAGTTGGCTAAGTAATTGTGTAACTGAGGTCCTACCTTAATTGAGTAAAGTTTTTTAGTTTAACTTTTACGCAGTATAAATTAAAAAAGCTTGAATTAAAAACAATAAAAAAGCAATAAAGATAAATAAGATGAGATTTTTTAAATCAAAAAATACTCTGGTTCTTTTTTAGATAAACACTTGTGGAATTCTAAAGTTAGTGTTTTAACAGAATCCTTTAAAATATTCAAATTTAAACTTGAGAACGAAATTTAAATAATTTTAATCGTAAGCAATTAAATAATTAAAAATAATGAGAGATTTTGTTTGCCAAAAGTAGTTAGTCATACAAAACCTCTCATTGTTTGTTGAAATGGACAATCGTCAAATTTTCCGTGATCATGAACTGATTAATCTGAAAATTTTTCTCGGAACTTCTGTGTTGGAAGTAAATTTTGAGATGAAACACAATGATTATTAACCAACAATAGAAAAACAAGATGAACTACAGAAGACATCGTAAAAGAAAAAAAATCAACAAAAAGAATGTAAGTAAGAAAAAAAAAGCCAAAAACTAAAAACAAATGATGATCCAAAGCGGGAGAAAAATAAAAAGTCTGCCAAAGCCAGATAATAAATAACACAATAAAAAATCGTTCAAAAACTTGACTTGTGTCATTCTCACCTTGACACTGATAGCCCTGCTTGCCCAAGCCCCTGAAATACAACAGACAAAAAACGCGTCACATCATCATGTCCTTTTAAAAATCCCTTTGGTCATTATTAAAATTTATTGTATTTTATACTCCCCATATTAGATAACTTGCGTGAATTTTTTCTGATTGTGTGTGTGTAATTATTATACATTTTATATACTTTTCAACATTTGAATTCGCGCTCCAAGATCACAAACCAAAGTCACGTGACCTTACGGCGGGAATTCAAACTCGCGCGAAACTTAAAAAATTACTTTTCACTCAAGGAACAAAATTAAATTATTAAAAAAAAAACATGCAAGTTCCCTATTATAAAATTATATAATTACCAGACTGTCCAAGCTTTTAGTTTTAATGTTAAGTGTAAGATCAAACAAAGCATTTGGAAACTAGGAACTACATTAATTTCAATCAAGACTCTTACCACTTTTTTTTTCTTGGATTGTTTTGATTGATTAACGAACAAATTTTGATAATTATTTCAAGCCAATAAAAATTCAGGCCATGCTGGTTATTTTTTTAAATAACCGACTGAGAAGTTTTCGTAAGTATTTCTTGAGTTTTAAATAAATATTATAGCTGAATTTTCTACATCCGCCAAACAAATGCAATAATATTAACTTTAATTTGATACTTTCCGTGCAAACATATTCAGTATTCTATAAAGTATCAGTTTATTTTCAATACATACAAAAGTACACAATTATTTTTTTATCCCTGACAAAATATGATCTTTTGAAATCAAAACTTATACCCAAGACCATTTTTAAAAAACAAAAAACACGAAATTTTCAAGTTAAATTGTTAGCGACACATACAATTATTTTCATTTCGCACATACTTCATAATTGACTGAGAGAAAAATATTTCTACACAGTCAATTAATTATTCAGTGGTTTAAAAAATTAATTAAAATTTTTTTTTCTAGAGCGGACTTAACTTTTTTTCGAATATTCATGCTTTAATAATTAAAAAAAAGTGTTAAAATATTGAACTCAGTTTTTTGATTGTTAAAAACTTGTAAAGAATTTCAAAACTTTATTATTATTTTTGAATTTTGAGATTCCTGTATTTTTCTAAATTTTGAGGTCACAATTAAACAAACTTAATTTTTAGATTTTTACGCTTAATAAGGTTCACAGATAATTTTTACGTAAACTATGTGTAATTGAATTCGAACTGTGGAATTATCAAAATTTTAAATTGAAAATACAGAAATAAAACTGAATTTTGAAATTCTCTGTGCGTTTAAACCCCAAAATTCATATTTTTCTGTCAGATTGAATCCTAGTAAAGCATGCACACGCCGTTAAATTAATTTAAATATTTAAAAAATTCATTTTTTCAGTTAAATTATAAAAAATTGTGAACCCGTAAAAGAAAATTTTATGTATTACCAGATGAAAATGAAAAAAAATTTTCTTCATTCATTAAATAAATTTAAGGACGTTTAACTCATAAAATCAATCAATTAAATTAAATATCCCAAAGTTTTCATAATTAGAACGTCCTTAAATTGAATAAAAAAAAAAAAAAGTAAAAAACCCTTCGTAAGTAATCCTAAAATAAAGCTCGCAGATAATAAAAAAAAAATGAAAAAACTGACCATATGAATTCCCGGCAGTGAGAGCAAAAGGTCGGCTGTCTCAGGAAGGTAGCCATGAACTTGTGTCCGTTGACCTGGTGAACCCTGCGTCTCATGGCCCCCCTCCGTCCCTTGAATCCCTGCTGCCGCTCCTTGAACTCGCGTCTGCAGGGCTCCTTGCTGCTTCGGACCATTTCGGAGCCACTTCCGTCGCCTCCCGTACCCAAACCACCACCGAGTCCACCTCCAGCTCCACCCGCGCCCGACTGTTGTCCGGGATTGTTGTTTCGCTGAAGCTCTATTTTTATTCTCAACTTTCCTTGAGGCTCCAAGTCGATCTGTAACATTAGTTCGTTAATTTTTTTTTATTATTACTGTTGCCTTTTTTATTTTTTTATTTTTTTATAATTATCATCGGATGTTACACCCCTGTAAGCTTGCGGACAAAGCCATTTTTTTAAATTTTTCTTATATTTATTTTCCGTAGCCGTAAGAGGTCAGGTTATTACTAGAAATTAAACTAAAAAACGAAGGAATCGAAAAATGCAAAAAATCACGCCCTCTGGAACGCCGATTTTAACGAAACTTTGGAAATCCTTTTCATACACTCAAAGATGAAAGAAAACGCTTTTAAATATAAAGCCCAATTTTCAAAAAATTCTTACTTAAAGCCTATTGTACACACAGATATGCGGATGATTGCATTTAAATGTCTAATTGCAATATGAAAAAAATACCTCTAATTTTTAGAGACTAGTGTAAACAATAATAACAATATTTCAAATTTATTATCGATTTTTTAAATTTTAACAACTAGAACAAGGTAAAATTTTTATAAAAAATAGTTTTTATTACTTTGTATGTTGGGTAAGAAATTTTCATTTTATCGATGGTAGCTTGTTGAATTTCCAAAAGTCGCCACAGGCACTTTATTTTCCCATAGTTTCTATGAGAATTGAACATTTTAACTTGGTGTAGTAAAAAAAAAAAAAAAAAAAAATGGTTAATTGCCCTTTTTTAAAATCAAATAATTTCAAAAAAAATTTTCACACTTTGAGGCAACACAAGCACACACATCGACTGGAGACATTGTAAGCTCTCAGCTGCGCCCTCAGTCGTCATTATCTTATCAGTTTTTCTTCAAAAGCCGTATAAAAATTCAGTCTCACAAGATATCATTTGACTCAAAATTTTGTTTATAACTTGCTTATTATTGAAAAAAATAAAATGTGTAAGATTCACTTGGATTCTTGGATTTATTGGCTTTTTTTTTACACTAATTAGTAATTGAAGATTAAAAAATAATTGCAGGAAAAATCTGTTGCTAAGTTTGATGTTTACTCACTTACATCAGACTTGTGCCTTATCTTTTATCAACAAGGTGCAAAGTTTGAGAAGTAAGTTTAGATGAACAGTTTGATGTTTTTTGCGCAAACTACACAGATTTCAGAACTAGATACACAAAAGGCTTTATTTAAAAAATTAATTTAAATCTTTTGAATTTTAAATGCCTGATTTTATATTGTGCAGACTCAATTTTCCATGTTATGATCTCATACAAGTGTAGAAAATAAAATTATTTAGTTGACAAAAAATTGGAAGATCAAAGTATAAAAGGTAAGTCATAAAATTTTTTGAAACACTGATAAACCAATTAAATTAGCTGGAATTTTTCAACTTGTGCAGTTATTTAATTTAGTAAAATATCATGTGTTGTGGATCTTTAAAAAATTTTTTCAAAATTTTTAATTTATATCCAAAACATCAAAACATTTTTAAAAATCTTTTTGTATTTATTCATAGAAAGTAATGAACCTACAAAAAAATTTTTAAATGACCTTATGTATAAAGGCAATGTTTAAGATTTATCATAAAACATCAAAACACAATTGTGATCATGTACAAAACAAAAACTATTTTCTGCTTTTTGTGATATTATTAGTAGTAATAAACATGCCATTACCAGTGTGTGATAAAACTTGGATGTGAAATGAAATTAGTGTTAAAAAGATAAATTTTATATACTAAACTAAGTTCCTTTTACAAAATTAATAATTTATATGTTATTTTTTTAATATTTTAACTTTGATTTTGCTTTGTTACTTCATTTTTGAATTTTTTCTCATTCAGTACTTTTCTGCACAGCTGGGTTAGTCATGAAATTGCACTAACTGGGATTTTTTAAATCAATTGTTTTTTTTGTTACTTATAGTATTGTTTGTATAATGTATCAATACATGTCTTGCAACTTTATAGGTGATATATAATATATAATATTGCACTGATTAAACTGTCTAAAATATCAAATTTACAAAAATATTTTGCTGCTGCATGGTGCTTTCTTGAAACATATAATTAATTTTATTTTTTTCAATTATTTTAATTTCTGGTTTTTGTTTAAATATACAAACTTTACTTGATATATGCAACAAGTTCTATACCCATGTAAAGAATCAGCGTATGTACAGATAAATATGTTTATCTCTAGTGGAGTGTATATAAATATATATATTGTGTGATAATATGATTTGCGTGTGTATCATACTTTAGGTAAATAGTAAATTTAATTATTTTATTATTATAAAAGTACAATGCTTGTGCAGAGTACAACCACCCAAAAGAGTTGTAAGCTCAAATGATATAAATGAGTTACAAAAGAAAATAAATTAAAACAAATATACCAAAATACAGTTCAAAAAAGTACAAGATATCACAGCTGTGCATAGGTGTACAATTTAAAACTAGAAATAATAATGATAGTAATAAAAATAATAAAAATATATACATAAAGTATGAATGACTCATACAAAATTAAAAAATAATGATCTTTGATAAAAATTTAAAACTATTAAAAATAAATAAATCATAAAAATAATACTGGTATATTATTAGTGATCATAAGATTTTATGTATAAGATGTAGTACCTTAACAAGAAGGTATTGGTATCCTATGATTAGAATAATAACCAAAAGATCTTATGTACATGGTACTTGAATGAGGTAGTACCATAAAAATATATAATAAAAAGGTACCGGTAATGCTACAATGATAACACCCACAAGAGTTTTGGGTAAATTCTAAAACAATAATAAGATCTTATGTATATATCATACCCAAATGTCAGCAGTCTCATTGTCCCTCTGAATGAGCTCCTCGAAGGGTATGCTGCAGTTGGCCACAAAGTCATCAGGCTGTAGTGCAGCATTGTGAAAGACGGTGATGCCCAAGAGCATGGCATTCTGTACCTCGTGGGTGAAGCACTCGTTCCACACAGGGTCAAAGGTCTTTGGCTTGGTAGATGAAGTGTTAAGGTACTTCTCATCAATGTCCAGCTGTACGTAGGGATCAAGTATGGGTGACTCGTCCTGCCAGAACTTGCGCTGCTTGTCAGTGGCCCTGAGACCTGAGGCCTCGCAAATCTCCACCTTGATTGTACCGGTGAACATCTTGTTTATGGAGTTTATGTTGAGATTATAAAGCACAATCACAAAAACATGTGTTATCAAGTCATTCCTGATACATGATCTCCAGTGGTACAGTTGAGGTTCAGCAGATTTGATGGTGTTTTGTATAGTAGTTGACCATCAGCTAGCTATAGCTATATGCCTGCTGCTGCAAGCTCGTCCACAGGCCAGCTTCCCTTCATCCGAGCTGCTAATGACGAAAAAAAAAACAAAAGTATTTTTATTAATAACGATTAGGAAGATTTGGTTTATCAGGAGGGGGATCAGCCTACCTGCAGCTTAATTAAGAAGCAGCTCCAGTATCGCTTGGCTGGCTTGGCAGCTACCACTGTGCGCCTGTGTGCGTGCGTGTGTGCGCGTAGGGCACCAGCCACCAGGGAGTGGGATCCTTTGGGTGGCGGGCTGTTACTACGTTTGCGCATGCACGACACTAGGGCTGCTCACTGCTGGCTGCTGCGGGCTGCCTGCACGATTAATATATAGAGTTAGACTTACCCTGCCCTCCAGGTGATCACAGCTGGGTGCAGATCCTAAACGATTTTTTTTTTTTTTTTTTTACTTTATTTATGGACGTGGCTAAACAGGTGATTTTGTATACAAACAAAAAAAGTTTTTGTACAAAAAAGATCTAGTGACTTTTGTAGAATATTTATAACTAGGAAAAGTTTTTGTACAAAAATTTTTTCAGCACATTGTGTAAAAATAATTGTTGATCAAAAAACTAAAAAAAAAAAAAATTTTGTACAAAAAAAAATACTTTTCTGCCTTAATTGAAAATATTTTTTTCCTCAAAATATTTTTTGTAAAAAAAGTTATATGTATAAAGTGATTATTTCTGCCTGTATTCAATTGAAAATTTTTATACAAAAAAAAATACACATACTATTCTTTACTTTGAATCCAATAACTCCCCTAACTTTACTTGGATCTTTTCACCCTCATTCCAATAACCCATGCCAAATAACCCTCCTAGGTTTAGTTGGATCTAGCTGTAAATTAAATCCAATAACCCTCCTAGCTTTTACCCTCATTCCAATAACCCTTCTAAATTCACTTAATTATTGCTTTTACCTTAAATCGCCTTTTTAATTTTACTTCGATACTACCTTTTACCTTAAATCCCATGCCCATCCAAACTTTTTTTGTACAAAAAAAGTTTTTGTATACAAAATCACCTGTTTAGCCACGTCCTTATTTATTTACCTACACGTGTACTGGTCATCGAATTCAGTAAGCATGCACTCACGTTGAAAAAAAAGAAAAATGATAAGAAGGGAATTATTGGGGTCTTTTTAAAGGATGCTTGCAGAGAAAATTGTTGATTTTTTTTTTTTTTTTTTTTTTTTTTTTTACATGTGTGTAACTGTGAATGATTGAGTACGAAATTTACACGTGTGGCTATCGAATTAAGTAAGCAGGAACTTAATTAAAAAAAAAAGAAGAATTTATTGGGCTTTTTGACACTTGCAGAAAAAATCGTTGATTTTTTTTTTTCACATGTAACACGTGGAAATTTTGATTTGTGTATGATTGAAATTAAGAAATTAATATAATTCATTGATAATCATCAACATTTGGAGTACGAAAATATTTAAAATTTTATTTAAGTTTTGACATATAAATTAGTTGATTTTTTTACTTTATTATTAAATTTTTTTAACATGTGTAACTTTTACAAGTAAGATATTAATTGAGAGAATAAATTTTAAATTATTTTTTTCATTTAATTTTGACCATTCATACATAAACTTTTACATGTATGATTATATCGATTGATTGATTTATATACTATAACTTTTTTGACATGTAACATTAACTCTTGCACACTGATTAAAAGTAAAAAGAAAATTACCAAAGAAAAATCATACCAAATTATAGAAAAATTATGATAAACTTTTTTGACTATAAAAGAGATACTAATAGAGTTGTCAACCCTGTAGTATGTTGAAAATATATATATTTTTTCAGAGTTTTTAAATCCAAATTCTCAAAGAAAAAAATAAGACAAGTACTAGGCTCAGGTACCAAAATTAATGTTGAAATTTTTGAAATTTTAAACGCCTTAAATTTTCATTTTTCGAAAATTTTTGGGTATTCCAAAAAAAAAAAAAAAAAAAAAAAAAGCCATCATATACAAGTAGCTGTCAAAAAAATGAAATCGTAAAATAATAAGAGCCGAAAGTGGGTGAAACACGCGTTTGAGTAGTTTATGGGGTCGGCTTGCAGAAAGGGAGCTTAAATTATCAAGAGGAGAGAGAGTTTTCAAGTTAATTAGCTTGAGCTTTCCGAGCTCGACGACCGCAGCGACGAGGCCTATATATGTATATACACACTATTATAATCGCACTAGTTTATCCGCTTCAGGCTTGCTTTCGTTTATCAATTATCTAATTAATACGAAGCTTTATTGTTATCGGATGATAAGTTAATTCGTTCAAATTGGGCGTTTTTTCAGTTTTTACCTAACTACAGGAGGAATTTTTTTCAAAATTTTTTTTTTTTTTACGTTTATTAATTTATTTATCTTTTGAATTGTTTTGTGTTACATTTTTTTTTTCTTTGACTTTACCTTACTCAAAGTTCCAAAATTATGTTTGATTTCAAATCAAAGATGGATGATAAAACATTTTTTTCAAATCATTTAAAAAAATTTTACTTCTTACTTCGTTAGACGTCTTGCTCAAGGTGACACTAATAATAATTAAAAAAAAAATTAATTTGTTTATTTTAATAAAAACTCGTTATTACCAAATAAAGTGTACTAATATTTGTTTATTTATGTAAAAATAATTGATTTCCAAATAACTCAAATTTAAGAAATCTTTGATATATGCGTACATATATATTATTTTGATAGTTTATCAACTGTATACAAAAATTATTTCTACTATTATTTTCTTCAATTACTAAAATTGGTTTTGAAAAGTTATAGGATTAAATTCAGGTTCTTTTTCTTTTTTTTCTTTTGAAAGATTATTTGTAATAATTTGGAATTATTCTGATTGTTTTTTTCTTATTCTTCCTTTTCTTAAAGCCAGAATGTATAAATATAAAAGTAAAATACATGATTCTTACAGATATATATATTACAGTAGAAATTTAAAATACACCACAGTCTAAAGAAAAAATAATTTTATATATTTCTAATTTATTTTTACTACTCATCATGCTTCGATTTTTTAAAAAGCGACGGTTGGTGCCATCTGTAGTAAAGCTCGTTAAGTGTAGTACAGGTTAGGTTGTGACTTGTGTGGTGCAAGAAATCTAGTTGCACATTATTTACAATGAAAAGATGATGATGATGATGAAAAATGTCAGTTTCTCTCTTTCAGAAAATCATTAGGATGCGCGCTCTGTCATCGAATTATTCTTCTAGCTCTACGAAACTAAAATACTTCTCGCGTCTCCTAGGCCTCACGTAAGTTCAACTTTTAAAGTCTTCTGCTACGTGCTTTATTACTGATCTTACATAAACTTTGAATCTTTAACAAATATCATTTCAGTGTTGTTAGTGCAAATTATTCATTATATTTAAATTTACTAGACTTTTAAAACTGCTGTAATTTCAGTTTTAACAAATTGATCTACCAACTTAATTTATTAAAATTTAAACATGTGTTACAATATTATGCACATGTGTTTAAAAAAAACAAAAGCTAACTCCCAAGAGTAAATTTTTTTAAACTAAACATACCTAATAATACTTAACATAATTGATTGCAATAATAACTATATACACATTTTTACCCAATTTCTATGAACTCAATCTAAAAACATACATAAATTAATATTTATGATTGATATATTCACACGTTAATAGCTTTCATTAGTTCTTAAGAATTAATATCAATGAGGATTTATTATTGTAATTTCTTAAATATAATTGTCTAATAAACTTAAATTAAATTTTGCAGGACAACTAGCTGTGACAAAAAATTTTCCACCAACCCAGTGACCGAGACCAATAATGAAGAAATCATAATAAGTGAGAGTTGTGTCAAGCGCCTCAAGGAAATTACAAAAGAAGATGAAAGTATTTGCCTGAGAGTCACAGTCGAGGGTGGTGGCTGTTCTGGATTTCAATACAAGTTTGATTTAGACTCAAAAGTTAACGATGATGACAGGTGATTACTTATTTAAAAAAAATTAAATATTTGAGCATTTACAATTTTGCACTAGACCATAATTGATATTTTGAAAATACTGATCTTAAACTTTCATATTTTTGAAAAATTTATGTTCTCTTTGCCTTGAAGATTATTTATTTATTATTTACATAGATCCTTTACAAAGTTTCAAAAAAAAAACATAGCTGCTTTTTTCTTATTGTTGCTAGTAAGTTGATTTTTTTCCATAATAAGTGAGTTTTATTTTTTCTTGAAGATTTTAATTTTAAAAATATTTTTTAAATAAAAATAACCTCGTGCTCTCCAAATCCAAGTTACTACCAAAATATACATATATATTATTTTTACAGAATATTTAAAAAGGATGAGGCTAAAATTCTGATAGACTCGACGTCCTTGGAGTACATTAGGGGATCCACCATAGACTACCACGAGGAACTAATACGCTCGGCGTTCAGAATAACTAAAAATCCTCTCGCCGAGCAGGGATGCAGTTGCGGAGCTAGCTTTGCCATCAAATTGGACTGATTGGTTACTTATAAAGAAAAAAATGTAGCTGATTAACGTTCAAAACTTGTTTTTTTTTTTAATTGCTTAAATTTGTATAGTATTTGTACATAATATTCAATTAAAGGATTTTTTTTGTTTTATTTACAAAGCGGCGTGATGCTCTTCATTTACCTCCTGCGCCTCCTCTTTTTCCAGAACTCTGTAAAAAAAAGTAGGATTTTAAAATTTTTAATTATTTTTTTTTGTTTACAATGTTGTTTCAAATTTATCAATTATCTTTTTTGTCAAAATTATTTTTAAGTGTAATTACATATGTATTTTGGTACCATCAAACTTAATTTTGCATTATATAATCGAGACTGAATAAATTTTATTCATTATTAGTGTTTTTCAAAAAGTCATAATTTAACCAAACAGAAGAATTGAATTTTAAATATTTAGAATTATACAGGACACTATAATGTTTTTGTAAAGACTGTTAAAAGTGATTTATTCAACTATTCTACCTGATAATCATTGTTAATAGTATTTAGTAAACTTTATAATGTTGAAACTGTTATTTATTTATAAATAATTATAATAGTGCTAAACTTATATTTGATTTATCTTAATAAATAAAATTTAAAAAAGTAAAAAAATTTAAAAATTTTTTTTTTGCTACATTTGTCATTTTCATCTATGGTAAAAAGTGAAAAATAAATAACTGTAATTTGAATGATTTACTTGAAAAAACATTTAGTTTTATTTAACTAATCTATCAATAAAAGTTCCAATTTGTGGAGATTTTTTAGCTATTCTAACTTTTTGTAGATAATAGAGATCATGTCAAATTAATTTTGTTTTACAATTCATTCATTTTCAAAGAAAATTCAAGCTGTTCCAGAAATCTGGAAGACCGTAAAAGAAAGCAGGTAAAAAAAAAAATGAAAATAAAGTAAACCTTTGAAAGTTCAAACTTCAACTGTTGTATCTCCTCGGTTTGACGTATGAGTTTGTCGTTCATGTTGGCGAGATGCTCGCTCATAGTCCCAAGCTGTAGTTTGTAGTTTCCCTCTTGAACTTCCTTCTCCTCCTGTAGTGTTTTAAAGCTCAAAAGTGCGTCCCTCAAAGCTGCCTCGCATTTCAAACGTTTTTCCTCGCTTGTGTCCAAGTGTACGTTCATGACTTCGGTCTTATTTAATTTATATATTCATCAATTATTCTCATTTAAGTAATCTCATCGTTAATTTTCAAAAAATTCGCCATCAACTCAAAACATAAGATTTAAAATTTGAATTTTAATATTAAAAATTTCGATTTACTTTGACAAAAAATTAGAATTAAACCTTTTAAACACTAAGTTACTGTATTCATTTGTAGTTGTGTTTAGTTAAGTTAAAAAATAATGATATAAGGTTCGATAAATCAATAAAAAAAATTTTTTACCAAATCTTATATTTAAAACTTGAGTGAACAGTAGAGTTAAATGCTTTATTTATTTTTTGGTAAAAACTACTTACATTGGCAGCTATTGCTAGATTTCTTATGTGACACATGTGCTTTTCCGTGATTAGTCTGTCGATCTCTTGAAAAAAGTACTCTCTTATTTTATTCTCACGAGCCTCGATTTCTTCCGGAATGGCAAAAGGTACCGTCAGTCTTCCCAACTGTAATAAAAAATCCATTTTTCAAGATTATTTTTTATAAAGGTCATGGCTAATCAGGAGTATTTGTACACATAAATTTTTACCTTTACCTAGCTCAAAATTTTTCATGCATATGTTCCCTTTACCCTTCCTACCCCTGATTATCTACTTTTACACTTCAATTTGTCATTTCAGTACGCTCCTAGCCTCTGAGCAGTGAACAAGTAAACCTTGGTTTTAATAAAACATTTAGTTTCAATTTAAGTCTTCTTTATTTTACTTTTTTTTTTGAGTAAATTTTATAAAATAAGAAGAACGAGGGTTAATCCATACCCACAGTCTCCTACATATAATATTACTGGTAAATATAAATTAAATTGTTGTTATAAATCGACAACTAGAAAAATTTTAACACAAAACGTTACTTAAATCTCGCTCGTTTAGATCAACCAACAATTTAATTTTAATTTAAATTAAATTTATTTAAAAGTTCTCAGGCAGTGAGTAATTTCAATTGTAACACAGCTGGGCATAGTTTAATAGATTGAATTAAAACTTGTATAAGTTTTTTATTCAACAATTTAGTAAATAAAGAGAGTGGGTGAAAAAACTAACCATGTTATCAACAACAATGGGGTCAATTGCAGGTACTGAGTTTGATAGAAAATTTTGTTCTCTATTGTTATAGCTTCTCTCCTCATCATACTTTATTTTGACAATATTGTACAGCGACTTCCAGTGATTGAGCTCCTTTTCCAACTCGCTTAACTTGGGACTAAACGGCTCAACAAATTCTTCCTCTTCCTCTTCTTCATATTCCTCTTGCTCTTCCACTTCCACCGGTACAACTTCAACAATTTTAGAGACTTCTGTTGATTTTGATAATTCAGTAGTTTCAAGCTACATTCATAGATAAATTGGATAGATTTAGAATAGAATATTTTGAATAAATAAATAAAATATTGAGTGACAACCCAAACCTTTGCTCTGGTGTTGTTATCCTGCTCCATAAAATTTATCTTGTCCTCGAGATGCTGTATTCGGTCCAATAAATTGTCAATCTCATTTGTTTTATCACTTATAAGTGACTGCAGCTGGGCATTCTCAACAATTTTCTTATGAAACTCCTCGTCAAGTATTTGATGCTGATTCTGTCCTCCTCCACCTTGATCTACTGTTTTCATCTTACCCACTTTTTTGTTTGTTTGAATCTTATCTAGATCCTGCAAAGAGTTTTGCAGTTTTGATAAGTTTAATGATTTATTGACATTTTGTGGTTTTGTTAGAGCTTTAGGTTACCTCTTGAAGGACTGTGACCCTTTTGGTAAGTTGTTGGTTGCGAAAGTTAAGACTGTCGAGCTCCTGTTCAGCCCTTCTCAGCTCAACTTCCTTTTCCTTAAGCTGCTCCCTGAGCTCCAAGCTGCGAGTCTGTTCATCTATCACAGCTTTTTTCAGGACACTTGCCTGAGCACGAATCTGCACAAGGTTAGTTAGTAAAAGCAAAAGATCTGTCATTAAGATTGAAATATTTTTGATAAAGCTATAGATTTTCAAATTTAAATCTTCAAAATGTATTATTAATTATTATTGAATCATTTTAAATTGACTTGGTATTAGAGTTAGGTTAAGTTGTACCTTGTTATTTGTTTATTGTATTGATCATGAGACAATTAGATAAAAAAAAAATCTAAAAAATAGTATTTAAAGTAATTACTTTTGAGTACTCAGTTGCTAGCTTCTGATACTTGATCTGCTGCAAGTTGTTTTGTCCATTGCTTGAGTTATCCATGGTTCCAACTTAGAATTAATTTACTTGGAACTTCCAAGTAAATCAATAAAAAACTATGATAAAACACGCCCACACAGAAAAGTATAAATCAAGTTTAACGCAGATTAGAGACGATCTGCAATTTGCAGTATGGTTGATAAATGCAACATTGTTGAAAATTACAGCTAATCTTCACTCCCTATTCACTCTCACAATTTAAACTGTGCTATACATTAATAATAATAATAATAATAATAACAATAACAATAATATAGGATCCAAGCAATACTATTTAATAATTATAAGATTCGCCTGCGCGAATAAAAAAAAACAACTATCAAAATTAACAGCTGTAAACTGAACTTGTTCGATAGTCGAGCTGCACTGCACCGCAAGCACTTTAGTAGCTGTGTTCAGTTTTTAAAAGCTCATCATTATTCATTATTCCGCTTATGTTTACATATTCTATCTAATAGTGACATTTTCATTGAATTAAATATTTTATATTTAATTTTTAAGTCCTATTAATAAAATATTTAAAAAATACTTTAAGCAATTTATCTGACTGCCGCCGGTCTACGTCTACATGATGCACTCTGCAGACCACAGCACCACAGTCCACACTCCACAGTTCGTGCAGTTCATAATTCATATGTTGCTTTGTGTCCGCAGCTGTTGCTGGCTGGTTGGCTGCTGCTGACCACTGCTGAGTGCTGACTCGCAACAGTTTACTTACAAAGAATAATGTTTAATTTTTTATTGAAAAAAATAAGCCGAATCAGTTTTAAGATAAACTATGTGATTCTCAGCAGCAGCAGAATTAATTGATTAATTTGTCGTTATTTTAGTTACCAACCATAAAGTGCACGGTCAAGTGACTACATAACCTCAATTGATTTCCAAGCTGATTCATTGAGAAATAAGTTAGTACACAATGTCGTCTTCCACATCGTCATCTTCAAAGGACCCATCCTCGGAAAAGGATTTGGACTTAGGTAATGCGGATCGAGGCGTTTGGCTGGTCAAGGTGCCCAAGTATATAGCCAACAAGTGGGAAAAAGCACCCGGTAACATTGAAGTTGCCAAGCTCAGAATAACCAAGTATGTATAAGTTTTAAGTTTTTAATTATTGCAATTATCATCATTTTTTTTTTATTAATATTTAATATTATTCTGTTTTACCGCCTTCCCCCCTGCCTCTGTCTAAGCCTATACAATTTATTACAAATTTAAACTCTAATTTAACTGGGTACTGAAGATATAAGAAATTGACCTACATTAACTTCTCTTTGTAAATGCAGACAAATTTTATGAATTTTTTGATATTTGTCAAACTTGCATGCAGTAAGATCTTAAAGTTTTTGATTTTTTAATGATCACATGGATATATTTAATAGGACTGTCTAAAATATATATATATTTCCAAAACAATCTGTTGGACATAGATAAATATTTGATTAATAAATTTTGTTGTTTCAGACACTACAAACAAAAAGCTGAAGTAACACTAAAACTATCTGAGGCAGTTCTTGCGCTTAAAGAACCTGATGAGTATGACATACCAAAGCAGCACAAGTTAGACGTTACAACTGTCACCCACCAAACTTTAGGAGTTTTTTCTCAGATATCTTGTAAGTTATTTCTCATTATATCTTTGATTATTATCATTTTGAACATTAAAAAAAATAATAATAAATAAAACAATATTTCAGCCCACAATAACAATTCAGAGTATAATGGAGAGCAGCCACCCGACAAGGTGTTCATGGAGGGAAAAATAGTACAAAAACTAGAATGCAGACCTGATGGTAATAATAAACATTGAATATAGTTAATAATATAATATATAAATTTATTCTTGGAGTTAACTTAAATTTTTTACTTTCAGCTGACAATACTTACATGAAACTTAAGTTAGAAAGCATCAAGAAAGCCTCAATTCCTCAAAGATCGGTTCAACAGTTGCAGAGGGTTGTACAGAACTTCAAGCCTGTTTCAAACCATAAATTTAATGTATGTACTTTTAATAGCTATTTAATTCATCTTAATTTTTCGTCTAAATTAAAATATTTATTTACATTTTTTTTTTTTTTTTTTTTTTTTTTTTTTTTTTTTTTTTAAGATTGAATATGCTGAAAAGAAAAAGGCCGAGGGTAAAAAGATGCGAGACGATAAGCACGTAGTTTTGGAGACTTTGTTTGCCGCTTTTGAGAAGCACCAGTACTACAATATAAAGGATCTCGTCAAGTTGACCAGGCAACCAGTGGTAATTTTTTTTTACTATTATTTTTTGTTTAAGATAAATAGTTTTAATAAGTCAATTATAAATCGAAAAAAAATTTTAATTTAAAATTCAATTTGGTAAAAATTTGATATTTTTTAAATTAGTTTTAAACTAACTTAAGTATTCCCCTACATAAAAATGAGTCAAGACCGAATATCATTAATTTAAATGGATTGTGATTAGATTAGAACATAAAATTAAAAATTTGAATTTTAATATGAAGAATTTTGATGTTTGATATTTGATGTTTGATATTTAATAAATCATTGAAATCTTATTTATAGTTAACTCAAATGACTTTTGAGTAAATATTAAAATTATAATAATTACTTGAATTTTTAATAAAAACTTTGATATAATTCTGTAATGAATAAATAAATGAACGCGTTTAGATACTCGTATCAGTAAACACGTATTATTCTTTTGAAGCGACCTCATCTGTTTAATTTTTTTTGTTAGTCAACTAAAAATTAATCATGATGTTTGTTTTTTAAAATTGCTAAATTATTTTACAGGTGTATTTGAAAGAAATTTTAAATGAAGTTTGCAACTATAATTTGAAAAATCCACACAGAAACATGTGGGAACTGAAGCCAGAATACAGACATTACAAAGAAGATAAATCAGCAAAAGCAGAAAGTTCTAAAATGGAGTTTTGACTGATGTAAATTTTATTTACTATTTATTATGACTGTGAATAATCATGTACTTTTGTATTTATTATTTAATTTTCAGTTAAGTTACTAAAACTTACTGATGAGAGTTTTCTTGTCTATAGATAGATGAAATATAATAAACTATTTTTGATTACGTAATACCGTTGTACATTCATTTAATATGTCACTTTTCTTAGTATAAGTACTTTTTTTTGTCATTTGAAAAAAATTTTTTCATAATTTTTCTGCAATGTGTAAATAATAGAGAATTAAGGGAGTGCAATTTTATCTTTCTCAGCAAAATTTTATTTTTAAAATCCTACAGCACGATCACACTCAAACACACTTTTATTGCCATAAAAGTGTGAGTGAAGTAAATACTTTCAAATTGTTTTAGAAACGTTTAAAAAAAATCTAAAATCAGATAAAACAGCTCAAATTTCATTGATTTTATTAATGAAAGTGACTCGAATTTCAAAAATAAAAAAACGTGTCGATTATTTGTTGATTCAATACCCAGACTTTGAAATTTTTTTCATTCAAAACTTGTGAAAACAAATTTATTTGCCAGTTGCAAATTCTTTATTGTTATTTATATTTGAGACTTTAAATAGATTTAATATTATGAAAAATTTAATTTACTTTGAATCATATGGTAAACATCCGACGGTAGTTGTGAAATTTTAGTTTGTCTACAGTTACTCGGCGCGTTTCCTTTCATACCAGCAACAGGAATTATTGATTTTTTTTTCAGCCCTTCCTTTCAAGGTAAATTTAGAAAAGTTTATGTAAATCATAATATGATCAAAGTATTAATAAAAATGGTGTGCAAATAAAAATTTATCTTTCAAACATTACTTACTTTTTTTGTTTCTTTGTCAAAAGTGGTTGGAAAATTTATTTTTAAAAATTGTAATAAATAATTGCAATTCAATCTAATATATGGAAATATATCATTTTTTTTACATT
The DNA here is from genome assembly GCA_038277355.1 of Encarsia formosa. Classification (NCBI taxonomy): domain Eukaryota; kingdom Metazoa; phylum Arthropoda; class Insecta; order Hymenoptera; family Aphelinidae; genus Encarsia; species Encarsia formosa. Next base: position 1,144,069 of record CM076185.1, on the reverse strand, counting down.
TGAACAATTTTTTTATTTTTTTAAATAAATATTTTCAACGATTCAATTAAAATTTGCTCGAAAAGTTAGAAGGTTAACAGAAAAAAGATTAGTTTATATTAGGTCCAAATTTTTATAATGAATGTTTTATTTGTTTGATAACTATCGTGTTTCAAAAATTCGTTTTGTACAGTACAAAAAAAGACATCGATTTTGAACACACCGAGTTTAGATCATTTTTCGATTCTTTAATGATAATGCAACAAACTATTTTCACTGTCCAAGTCTGTTTAATTTAAGCATCGAAAAATACTTTTCTGGAAATTATCGCGAAAAAAAGATCGTAATTCTGGAATTCAACTTAGACAATGCTTCTCTCGGGGATGCAACGTTACGCATGTTTAGCTTCGGGCTCGGTCAACCCTCGGGGTTTTTGAACTTCTTCCTCTTCTTCAATTCGGGCTGCATTGTTTCAACTTTTTTTTTTTTCTCTTCTTTTTACTAATTTAAAATTCCCTTGGCGATGTCTTGAGGACCTTTTTGTCCCTTTGTATGCCGTCTGTGAATTTTTTCACAAACTAGTGCATACGTTTCCTCTGCTCTTTTATTTCGATGAATATTTTTAAGTGCGTTGTGCGTACGTACAATAAGAATTGACTCAAAAGGTCGGTTATGAGAATTTTTGATGAAATCAAAATTTTTTATTGAAAAATTAAGTTTAGTTAATAAAAAATAAATCGTTGATTTTATAAAACAGCCAAATAAATACAAAAATTTGTAACGTTCATCAACATTGTTTTTCTTGAGTTAAAACTACAATTTTCAGAAAGGATAAGAACTGACTTTCGTGTGATCACTGCATTTTATTAAATTTTGAAAAAAAAAACTAGGAACTTGATTTAATTTACTAAATTATTGCTCTTGGAAAAAAAGATTCTCTCATCTATAAATCTGATTGAAAAAAATTCTCTACTAAAAAACTGGTTGTGACGTAATCAACTATTTTGGCGGTAATTTAAACTCGAAAGCTCAAAACAAGCTCGTCTTTCTTAAAAAAAAAAAAAAGTCAAACTAGCAAGTTTAAATCCGTGTATGGAAACAGGAGAACGCACGACGATGTGAAATATGATAAAGCTAGGGTACGAAAAAAAAAAAATGAAAACACGTACTCGCTCAGCTGGAGATATTTCCAAGGATAATCGCGAGAGGACGAAATAAAGAAAGAGAAAAGCCCAACCGCGACGGAATGGAACGGAAGGAGTGTATTGGATATAGAACTTTTCACACTCCGCACATACAAAAGCACTCCGCTAAGTACTTTTCTATCTGCTTACGCGGCGAAAAAAAAAAAAAAGTTAAATAAAATAGTTTAGTAAACCAGCTAACTTAGGTGCGGTGTGATTTAGCAGTTGAATTCGTGACTTTTGTGTTCGAGCTTGCATATTAAGGGCCAGTTAAAGTAGTTTACTATTTATTTATAGGTTTATCAATTTTTCAAGATTTTGTGCTTACAATAAATTTTCATAGACAAATTGTATAACTTCTTTCGAAGATAATTAATAATTAATATTTAAAAGTATTTTTTTTAAATATTTCGATATGAAAAAGATACCATTTATTGAATAATTATGTTAAACCGTTTTATAAGAAGATCTCATGCGCGGATCTTGGGGAGAATTTAAAACTTCAAAAGAATCGATGCCGCTGGATGGTATATCTCGTACTTGCGTTTTCACTGTGAAGTCTTGAATGACATTCTTATAGAGTGGGTATGAATCGAGGATTTGAAAAGTTTGACTTTTCATAAAAATATTCATCCAAGAACGGGCTATACGCCCAAAATAATTATATTGTAAAATTTAAAGCAAGAATCAAAAATTTTAAAAATAAAAATGTTAAAAATGAATTCAAATGATCGATCATTAGAAATTTATAGAATCAAGTCTCGCATTATAACAAGTTTCTTACAACAGAAATAAAGTCTATAACATTTATAAGGTTACAGATTATGTATTAAATCAATCATTAAAAGCTCGCAAGTGTCAACAAACCAAAGATAAAGGTATTTTTTTTCAATATTTTCGCAACTATGCACCGTTAAAATAGTAAATATTAAAAAAAAGAGGTGACATAACGCACAAGAGCAACATAATTTTCGAGTCTAACGTGTAACGCACTCGTAAGTTTTCGTTAGAGATAAGTTTTTTTCATTTACGTATACCGAGGAGCGAGCAAGCCAGCCAGCCGCAGCCAGATATTATATTGCGACGGTGCATCATCATAAAATACGCATTATCGTGATTCAGAACCAAAAGTTAAATGTATAAATGTCGAGCTTAATTTTTACCCTTTCGATCGTTAAGGAAGCTATATAAGATTTATTGTTTACTAGACTACTCTATCCATATGCTTTTTATATAATTTATTTATATTCTCTTTTAACGATAAGTTTTATATTATAAATCTTTGTTCAATCGAAAAGTTTACATTAATCATTGTGTCAAAATTTATGAAAAATTTTTTTAATCGGTAATAGCCGTTCTGATGGATATTAAATTGATAAACTGCTCATGCGCAGATTTAAAAAATATTTTTACAGAACAAAGTCTTACTCTAGGTAAAAATAATAAATTCACTTAAATTATTTAAACAATAAAAAATTATTAAAAAATTCTTAGAAAAAAAACTTTTTCATCTAGTCCAAGATTTTATATATGTCCATAATTTGATTATCTCTATTTCAATCTGAAGTAAATACAAATGAAGTATTATAAATAAAAATTATTGAAATCGACTGTTCAAAGTCCAATAGACACTTAGATCTAAATATTCTATGTATGACTTTTTAAAGAAATCAATCGTTTATCCAATTATTACTTCTACAACAGAATTTTTTGAAAACTGTCCAAAAACCCAAATGTCTGGTCATATCCTCGTCATTAAACTACTCTTGGATAATTTAAAAAAATTATTTAATAAATAAATAAATTTAGAAAAAATTCACCAAGACACAAATAAAAAAAAAAAAAAAGAAAATTGACGACGCTTACAAAAAACTCTCACCAGCCAGAATCGTGCTTTTCGACAGTACCGAAAACCGTGATATTATTTACAGGATTGGATCCCCCCCTTTTACTTTTTTTTTTTTTCGCATCAGCATCGCCGGAAGATTAAAACATCGGAGATCCAGTGAAAAATAGTTGTTGCGCAAGCAGCACCACCACTGGCAGTTGATTAAAGTTGACGTTTTCCATTACGGAAGCCGCCCCCCTTGCCCCGAGTTGTTGTTGTTGAGCTTTTTCCACTCCGAAGCGAAAAACGCACGCAATCTTTCGGCTCCGATCGGGGCCTTCATCTCTGCGTTAAACGGATAATAAATCGAGCGAGCTTTTTTATAAAAAAACAAACAATTATCAAAACAGCCGAGGAGGAGTGAAATACTAAAATTCCCGATTTTATTCGTTGGTTCATTTTTTTTTTTTTTTTTTGCAGTTTCTACTTTACCCACTGTAATGATATGTTACATGACTAGTGGAAGAAGTTATACATTTAAATCGAGAGTTGTGTAGCATATTTTATTGAACAAGGTCATTTAATATTGGTGATATGAGATTATTTTGATATCTTGTGTTCAAATTCGCTGTAAATGCATCATATTATTTAACGCCATGCCACTTTTACCACGTATTTTGCAAGTTTAGAAGTACCTATTACATGGCCCAGGTGAATAAAAAACAATATTCAATGATAAAATTTATATGGGAAGTGCACACTTACTCATTTTATTTTATTTTGAAAGTTCTCGATTTTTAATAAATTTTCAACATTTTTTCAATTAAATATTTAAGTATATTGTTTGTAAAAAATTCGTTTTTTCATATTCATTAGAATTCTTTCATTCAAAGAATCAAAGAGTCATAGTGTTAATAATGTGAATTTTTTTTGTCTATACATTTATATATTTTATGTATACATTTATTCTAAATTTAATTTTCTATTATAATGTTATAAACATTATATTCTTTGTTGAATTATAGGTAGTACTACCAAATCTTGCACAATTGTTTTAATGCTTATATGACAAAAGATACATTCTCTTGAAAAACTGTGAATAGAAAAAACTATGTATAAATGTTATATTATGAAACATGAATACAAACATTATTATTATTATTATTATTATTATTATTATTATTATTATTATTATTAATATTATTATAATTTGTAAAAAATTCATTTCTGAGTGGTTGATTAAATATTAAAGTAACCAAAAGGGCGTGAGTGCTGGTTCAGGTGCGAAACTCTTGGCGCTAAGTAGTGCGAGCCAAAGTGCGGGGAGACACGGAGAAAATCGAGAATTTATTCATTCACACGCATCAGCTGATGATCAAACATTTTTTTTTCCTTTTTTTTTTTTTTTAACATTCGAGGACATTCGCGTCACGTAAGCGTCAATGTTTTTCCGGAAAATTTGAGGTGGATAAATTCGAAACACGTTTTTTCGATTTTACTCAATTCGTTTGAATTTTTTGAATACATTTGTTCTCCGGGTAGTTTTTCGATAAATGCGTAATTATCACGAACAATGTTATTGTTTTGAAAAAGTTTTTTATTGTAAAATTTTAAATAGACAAAGCGAATAGTTTATTTGAATTTTTAACGAAAGACTTTCAATAAAAATTACAAACAATTTTATCCGCAAAATCCGAATTTGAAGTCAAACATGAATTCATTTGGTTTTTTGTTTTAGTTAAAAATTCAAAAAATTTTGTAGTAGTAAAAAGATCAAAATTTGCATGTTTTGTTTTCATAAATTTGCTTATTGCGATAAAAATAACAAAATTCATCAAAACATCGTACAGTAGGGTAGGCAACTTTTTGAAATTTATAATATTTTTTTGCTTATTTAGTAAAAATATCGAAAAATAATTGACACGTATTTTTTCTTTTTTTAAAAAAACTAAAATTAAAAGAACTACAAGTGTTTAAATTTTTTTAAATTTTCAATATATATAGATATACTTTTAATGGAATTTCGGGTTAATGACGTCATCAACCCGTAGTTTTAAAAACTTTTCTTAATTTTCTTCTTGCTCAATTTTGATTTAAAAATTCTAAAAAAAATGTTAAAATTCATTAAAAATCGAGTACTTTTAAAAAAATATTTTTTTAAGGTACTGGTTGCCAACCCTGTTCTCGATGAATTTCGCACCGTATATTTAATTCATAGAAAAACAATAATAATTTTCATCCAAAAAAGAAAAAAAAAAAAAAAGGCTCACGAGTCAAGAAACTTCTTGATAAAACACGGAAATGGAAAAAAAAAAAAAAAATTGAAAAATTGGGGAAAAAGCTCGCGAACTTACTCCTTAAGTACAGTCACTGCTGGGAGATGAAAAACAAACAGTGGGAGGCTGGCTGTGGGTAAAAAGTGAGATTTTTCATTTCGAAATAATAAAATACCAGGTGCAGCACTCTCGAGGGTATATCGCACGTTTAGAGAGGAGCTAAAATAAAGAAGAAAGAAAACCCATATCATTTCATTTCCGGGTGAATCTTCTTCTTCTTCTACTTCCTTCCGGTCTCTAACGGAAAAGAATTAGCCGGGAAAAAAGGAGCAGAGTAGAGAGAAACTCGGAGAAAAACGCGCAGTCTGGTTCGATCCGATAATTCAATGAGTTCGTTCCACGTGTAACAAACCATTGGCTCGCTTTTTTTTCGTTAAGGGGTGCTTTGACCTTGTGGACCCTAAAGTTCAAAGTTCATCCTTAAATTTGATGATTTTCATTGAATTTACATTTTTTTGGAGCCTACGTGTGCGTGATAAACAGCTTTTTTACGATTACAATTAAATTGTAGAAATTTGTAATTAAATTTTTATTTTGAAGTCATTTAAATAAAAATTATCTGAAAAATAATTGTCAGCAGAGAAATTAACGTTTTTTGATTTAGACTTTATTTCTTTCAACTCGTTCATATTTATTTAAATCATATTTTATTGTTTGACAAAGTTTATAGTCTACGTATATTTAATGTAAGTCATATTTAATGTAAGGTCTCTAATTATCAAAGTCGCTGTATTGCTCACTGTTTCAGAAAAAATTAACAATAAATAATTCAAAAGTTAAATTTTTATGGTCAAAAGTCAAAAAGTCGGCCACGAATTTGTAAAGTCCGCACAAAAAAAAGGTACTAGAAATGAGATATCATTACAAAAACTTTATACCCTTCTGATCCCATTGAAAAATAGATGCTGTCAAATTTTTTAATGATATCTCATTTCTAAGTACCTTTTTTTTGTGCGGACTTTACAAACGTGGCCGACTTTTTGACTTTTGACCTTATCAGATCGGCTTAATTAGTGTAAATTACAACGACACTCCATTTAAAATAAATGCATCAAAAAAAAAATTTGTTAGTTTGTTTCTTCAAGGATCAAGGTCAAATTGCACGATACCTTAAAAAATAAGTTTTGTTACTAAATCTTCATTTAGTTGCTTTCCGCACAAGGTGGATCAATTATTCTGACGATTTATACAAGAAGGAAGTTTCTCAACCTGTCATTTGACTAGAAAAATTTTCAAAATCTTACAAATAACCATATAAACTTTCCATTATTTCATAAATAAAACTTACAATCGCTTCACAAACATCAATGAAATAATGTTTGCTGAAAAAATCAACACTCCATAAATTAGTTGTATGGAATCCAGTTCGAGTGTCCGCTAAAAGTATTAAAAAGTAAAAAAAAAAAGGCGCGAAATTACTCGGGCCGTAAAAGTTGTCTATCGACATTAAGGCCAATGCGGCATAAATCACTTGGAGCCGGCTCGGCTGCAATATCATCGGAAAACTACGAGCCTAAATTCCTTCTGTTCCCCTCTTTTATTGGGCCGCTCAACTTGTTCGACCCTTTCGTAACGACATCTGCGAACGTAAAACCTTATTAAAAAAAAATCTTGCCATCGAGAATAGAAAAAATAAAATGAGTTTAAATGTTTGGCATGAGTTTGTTTAAAAATTTAGCACCATTCACGTGTGGTGGAGCTCGGTCTGACTGATGTATACAATTTGTGGATTTGACGTATACGTGTGCGCGAGGCCTTGGTAAATCCACGGGGCTATTCAAGCCGGAAGAGACTTTGCGGGCTTATTCTAAGACTCGTAATGATGTCCCGTACGTGCGGCTCATAATTTACATTTACGACTCCACTTTTAAATATACTTTTCAATACTATTTTCTAGTTTTTAATACTCTCTAATTTCAGTTTAGTTTTTTCATAAACTTTCTAATACTGATTCAAAAAATATAAAAATCACAGTTTGTATTTTTCTATAAGGATCTAGTTTTTATTATTTAATCACATTCCATTCAAATCCATATTGTTACGAAAACTACTATTTTCATGTTTAAAAAGACAATTAAACTCATTTTGAAGGTTCAGTTAAATTTAATTCAAGCTCATTTATAGTGAAAGATCGCATTTTGAATTTTTTGTTATTATTAGGGTTTGGCCCATTCACTTGATTAAAAAATCGAGAAATTTTTGAAAATTATTTCCTATTAAAAAAATATTGTGACAGAAAAAAGGGGTTTATGTGGGGAATCTCATTGGACACTTGTATTTATTTTTATCTCTCTCTCACCAAAGCGATGCGGTCGCGGTGGCAGCATCAATTTCGGGCGGGTGTTTTAATGCAGCCGAAGCCAGCCCGGGTTTAAACTGATTGCGCTCGATCGACTGCGGGAGGATAAACTTTGCAAGAGTTTCAAACGCCAACAGCTCTCTACACTGGAAATAGTTCACGAGCACTGTACAAACTCAACGCGTTTGATGAATAATGACGCTTATCAAACTTCCCTACGTGCTAAGCATTTCTATACCCTTTTTTTTTTTTTTTTTTTTTTTTTTTTTTTTGTTGGCATCAGTGATTGTAATTTTTTACTAGAGTCTGTTTAGTATTATTTTCATTCAATTTTTGAAAATAAATTAAAATCACCAAGGTTTTGAAGGCGATCATAACCTCAAAACTTCACAAATCAATTCGAAACAATCAATTTGGTTTAAATAGTATGAACTTCGAAATATTTTTTTAAAGTTAACAAAGTTGTTTCGCTGTTAATAAACAATAGGATTTGTATATCTAAAGATTAAACAAGCGTGGGACAATTTGAATGATAATTCGGTACTAGTTTACCCGATAAACAATCACTCGAAATCCAATCACCGACGACCGATCGTCTCGCTTTCGATGTTAAATTATAACTTCGTTTTCGTCGGATTATCCTGCTTTGATTCAACTTCCCTATCCCCCCCCCCAGTCCTCAACTTTTTAAGATAAAATATAAACAAATAACCTTTACTTTTGATCAAGCAGGCGATAAAATACAATTTAACTGTTAATGTTGACAAAAAAAATCAATAATACAAAATTAATATACATAAAACAGAGATTGACAGTATCGATACCTGTTATATCCTTTGAAAAATAATGAATATAATGAAACTTTGATAGTATAAACAACCAAGTTGATCGAAAACTTCGTGGATATAAACGAAGTTTAAACGACTTCAAAAGTTAAAATGACTTCAATTGAATCGCGCGTATGTGCAGTGTAAGAGTGTAAGAACTAGAAAAAAAAAAAAAAATAATAATAATAAATCTGCCGGGGAATCGATGTCGGCGATAATGTTCAAAGAGAAAAGTTTTAGTTTTTTAATTGGCGATTTTTCCCGATAATTGAATCTCGTTTGTATAAGCGATAAAGATATCGTCCATTCCAAAGTAGCATAACGAACTTTCCGAGGAATCTACCATTTCACATTCTAATAAATACTTAATCTTGTAGACCATAGTTAGAAAGGATGAATAACGTTCCAGGGCAAGATCAGCTGAGAAAGTAAGATTTAGCCGAATGAAAAATATAGCGAGTTATACTCGAGTTTGGTTAGAAATGCATAGAAATCTTCGGGTGCACTCGAGTCTTTATTTATTTTCCGGCTCCAGCTGAAGCAAGTGAAAGACGTTATTCTTGATACGATATCGATTTATTCTCCTTCTCCCCGGGTCCGAAAAATGACACGCGAGAGAGAAAAGCGAGCAGCGCGCAGCCTCTAAATTGACGTATCTAAAATACTCGGCTCTATGGCAGGTGCATCGTCAGAACTACTTTATAACGGTAAATCCTTCTTTCCCTTTCCCGACTTTGACAAATTACGAATCGCTTTTTCTTCTTTCTTTTTTTTTCTTACGTCGGTATACGAGAAACCCAATTTTTACGCGTGCTCCGAGTGACTGATAACCGAGAATAATCTGATTTTTCGAATTTGCGATTTTGAATTACCGCCAAAATATACCTTGGTCACGTGACCACGTCCTAAACGTAGTGATGCAAAATGACGAGGACGGTCTTGGGACCAATGGGAAAATCAAGGACGCTCATTTTTCGTAAAGCTCTTGAAAGCTCCTAAAAAACTTGCGCAAGTTCAGCAATTTTTTGTTTTTTTACTGCAACTGATACTTTTTTGAAGATTACCAAATCATTTATGTAATCATAACATTTGATATTTATAATAGTTTAGTATATATAATTTGATTCCCTCATCTATAGTACATCAAACCCAAGTATTTAACAATTTTTAATAACTTTTTTTGCAACCAAATTTGTTTCAAACAAATGAAGTTAAGTTATTTATTTAAAACCAATACGTATTTTTAATTTTAGATTTAAAAATCAAATTTTATAAATAAATAATTTTACTCCATCATCTATCTAGATGCAAAATGACCGTCCTGGAACGTCTCGTCATTGGGACGGAACGAAAAAATCAAGGACCGTCATTCTGGCATACAAAAATGCCAGCTCTTTGTGACGGACCCAAGACGGTCGTAGGACCGTCCAATTGACCAGTGACGGGACCGATTCAGTGTTGGTTTCGACTTATTTTTTATGAAAAACTTCGTCATTTTGCATCACTACCTAAACGTAACAGTGTTTTGGCGGTTATTCAAAACTCAAAATTTTATTCTTTCAGTTATTTTGGTTCTGATAAATTTTAAGCCCTTCTAATGTTGCTTAAATTTATACACTTTAATGAAAAAAAAAGTTTCCGTGCACTGTAATATTCTTAAATATATATGGAAAATACAGCCACGGTATTTACTCGGAAAAAGTATAATCAGCGGTAAGTAAATATTCTTGCTTGTCGTACCGATGCCCTGATGAAGCTTTCTTATTTCATGAATGCAAAGTTGATATTATGCTAAAATTTTCCTACCCACAGATACTCAGTTGAAAACTCTTGTTTATCAAGATTTATTCATCAATCCATTTATAAATAAACTAAATTTTTTATTTAGAAAGTCATTAGAATAGATTTATTTAAACTCCAAAGGAACTAAAGAACGGAATACTTGAAAAATGAATTTTTTCTTGTACTCGACTCGTAATATTCTTCTACTTCCTCTCAATTATTATTGAGAAACTTACAAGTTCTTATACTCCCGGTAAGAAGTTTTCAATCAATGAAATTACAAAGTTTTTTGAGATGAAAGCAATATCTGTCTTTGAAATCCTTCGGAATTAACTCAATTTATTTCTATTACGAGAAAAATTGTAAACTGCATCGTCTTTTGAAACATGCATGCGACAAGTTTTCATTATTGGACGTCAAGAAGAAATCAATATCGTCCTGAAATTTAAATTCAAGCTTCGATGCTAATTTCATTAAGCTCATTTATCAGTTTTTCGATGCACGAGCTGGTAATTTAATTGTGGGATTCGAAAATTATTTCGTTAAAAATTCATGCTACTTGAAATTGAAACTCAGAATTTTCAAATAAGGAGTAACTTAATTATTAAAGCAATTTTAAACCTGATAATGCTGTAAAAATTGTTTTGTTTATTAATTCTGAAGGATAAATTTCGTTCAACTCATTATTAATATTAAATTTTTGCTTTTACTTTAATGGATTATAATGAACATTATTAAATTTAGCAGCACATTACTTTTCATCTTGTAAAATTTAAAATGATTAAATTATTACTATGTTTTTGTTTGTCATTTAGTTGCTAATCATTGATAAAATCCAACGAAAGACTTTAGCATTAAATTGATTGCAAACCATGAAGAGTTAAATTAAAAAAACATTTAGTTGTTAACAACCATAAAGTTTTCTTGTTCTCTGACACACACACACACACACACAAAGCCCAGGCAATAATAGAGCCCGGGTGGGGGGGAGGGTAAACAGGTAAATTTATCAAAGCTGCGGCGGCCGGAGGCGAGATCGGCTAAAGAGTCGACTCTAATTGGCTCGAGCAATTCGCGTACGCGTATATATTCGTACCGGCCGCCTCAAACAATCGTCCCTTGATTGAGACCTTTCGATATTAGCTATCCTACCCTAACCCCACTTTCCCAATAGCAACAAAACCAGGACTGCCCAACCGCTGCTCTAATTACTTCGATTTCGTACTTCAATGTTTCATCATTTTAAATTCAACTTTTTAAGGATTTTTTTAAAAAACATTCAATTACTATTTTGCCATTCTAGCCATGAATAAAGTTACAATTGACAGACTTTATTTATTATTTTAACTTTTGCAGAATGGAAGAAAATTATCTTTGCTACCATACCGTTGAGATATTATGATAAAAAAAAAAAAAAAAAAAAAAATTAATGACACTCTAGCCACGAATAAAAAGACTCTAAGTTTTCAGTTCATGAAAATCGCAATAAGTCATTTTATTCGCGGGCTGGTGTGTCATTAAATTTTTTTTTTTTTTTTTTTATTATAATACATCTACTGTGTGGTAACAAAGCTTATTTTCTTCCAATCTCCAAAAGCCAAAGTAACAAAGAAAGTCTTCTAGAGAAATTTTATTGGCCAAAAGTACCTCCATTGTTACTTTATTCGTGGCAAATTTTAGTCTAAGGTTTTTTTTTTTTCGCACAATGTAATCTATTTTAAATAACATTTTTATTAAGTACTAATTAAAAAATTGTGATTAAAAATTCTAAAAAAGCACTTTAGATTTTGGTTTTCTGATGATAGCATCCCGAAATTAGGAGTATAAAAAAGAAAAAAAGTCGAATGAGTAGATAGCAAAGGTCCTTTAGCGTAAACATTCAAAGTTTAAACTTTTTTATTGACCTCCTGAAAAGTCTCTCGCTTTTCCCCCGAGTTATATTCGCGAGATATTCCGATCCTTCAACTCTCCGCGGCCTAAAGTCAAAACTTTATCAAAATTTATTCATTCATTCCCTCGCACGGTTAAACTTCTCTCTCCTCCGTCGTAAAAAAATTCATCGCTCAAGCGTATTCTCCCGCTACAAAATCGACTGTCAATTGACTCTTTATAAAAAATTCGTGGATTATAACCTCAAAGTGCACGAGTCTACCTTGTAATTAAACAAAAGGTAGATTAGTAAAATTGTAAATTGATTGTGCGCTTTAATCAGTGCGCTCACACACGCTAATTTCGCTCCTCGAGGGTTTACAGGCCGTTTGATTGCCTTTGTTTATTAATACGAAATATAAATTAAGCAGCGCCCCCTACCAGCGAGTTTAATCAAACTCGTTACGCGAGCAATAAACAAACTTAACGCGATGCATAAAATTACGAGGAGGAGGGCGTAAACAGCAGCAGCTGGCTGACAGGGAATTTAAGACGTCGACTGCTGCTGGTGGGAGGGAAGGGGGCAAAGTAATTATTACTCCTAATTTATGAGACAAAGCATCAAGTCATTTTCAATTTGGTCTTGTATTTGATTTCAACCTCACGTCTCGTTTAATATTGTTACTGTTACTGTTATTATTTTGAAATCTCAAATTTTGACACGACTGCTTTGTTTTTTTTTTTTTTTTTTTTTTTATCGCACTTGTGCGAAAATAAATGTCGTTGAAATTCTGTATGAATGGATTTGATAACAATGCTGTGGAAAATAAATTATTTGTGACAATTCAAATACAATTATAAAAAAAAGTAAGAGAAGCAAAATTTTTTATAAAAAATACTCTTACTCTCATGAAAGATGAAGCTAATTTCATAAAATTGTATGAAAAAGGATTCTTTACGTTCCAATATGATGAAAAAAAGGAGTTTAATAACCGTCGACTACTTTTTATTTAACTTTTCCTAATAAAAAAAGGAGAGAAAATTAATGTATTAAGTTTTTTTTTTTAAATAAGTCAAAAAAAACTATCATAATAAAAATTATTAAAAATATAAGTTGCATATAGCTCGCAGACCCTTCACACTGTTAAAAATTACCTTAACAAAGGCATTTATTCGACTTGATTGATGGTCATTTTACGATCATGAATTTTCGCTCGCAGTTTTTATATAATACTTTTCCGACCGTTTAAGCATTAAAGGAATATGAGTTTACAAAAGAAAGGGATTTTTTCCATTTATTATGCAGCGTATGAAAAAAAAAAAAAAAAAGGAAGAAGAGCGAAATTAATATTTTCGCTCGGTGAACAAAGGCGGAAACTTAATTCGAAATAAAATTTGAAAATTTATAATAGCCACCCCGCTCTTTTAAAAGCCGTTCTGGGTGCGATTCAAAAGATAAAACAATAAAAAATTCTTCCGTAGCGCGCCAGCTGGTACGTAGGAAATTCCTCCCGGCAAAAAAAAAAAAAAAAAAAAGGGTTGATGAATTTTTTTTTCTCTTTAATTTTGTTTGATTTTATTTCATTTCATAAGCCGGTACCGTGCGGCCCTCGATCCATCGGATATTTTTTTCCTACCAATTAAGGGTACACACCGTGCCGGAGCCAGTGACAAAAGAAATTTTAATTATTAAAAAATTGAGGGCCGGGCGCAGGACACTGAATTTAATTGGATTTAAATCAGGGGTACTGCCGGGCAATAACTCAAATATTTTCCTATGGGGACTAAAAATTTTGTTTTTAACAATTTTTTAATATTAATAAATTTTGACAAAGTTAACAAAATTCAGGGATTCACTGTGATTATTTTATTAAAAAAGTGAAAAAAAAAAAATTAGTCTTTTGATTGGATTAAATTCGGGGAACTCGGAGGCATAACCAACATTTTTTCGTATCAGGACTAAAAATTTTGTTACTAATAATTTTTAAATACAACTAAATTTTGACAAAATTAACAAAATTCAGGAGTTACTTTATAATTATTTCAATAAAAAAGTAAAAAAAAAAAAATTAGTTTTTTGATTGGATCAAAGTTGGGTGACTTGCAGAAATTCATAAGTCTTTTTTTCGTAACGGAACTAAAAATATTATTTGATTTAATAGTGTTTTATTACAAAACATTGAAAAAAAAAAATATTTTTTGTTTTATTATTTCTATGCCTCCTTTTGAAAATTCCAAAAGAGAATCTTGTTCATAAATACTAAACAAACGTCAAAAAACAAGGTTTTTCACATTCCTATTAGACTAAAATTTTGTTGTTGAAAATTACTCATTTTTTTTTTCTAACAAAATAAACTTGAAATATTATTTTAAAGCTTAGAAAAGTTTGCTCTGTTATCACTGGATAATTTTTATTAAATTTTTAAACAGTAACGAAGCTCATAATATTTAGCAGCGAAAGTAAAAAACAGTTTCGGATAAGCACGGTGACACGATTAACGCGAGTAACAAAAGAGGCCGCTTTTGTTCGGATTAAATTCCCGCACGGCTGCGTAATTAGATGCGTGTTAATGCACTTTTTTACCCACCACCGAATTATCACACAATTACGGGAAAATCAAATTTTACCGAAAATTGTGACGAGACTTATGTGTTCGAGAGAGAGAGTGCAAGAAGCCAAATCACCATGTGCGGCTACCAAATTTTTGAAAATTTATTTTATTCTTTATAAGAACTGCTACGCTGGCTTAATAATTGACAAGTGTCGCATTTCTAAATTCGTCTAAGTATTTTACAAAATCTAATTTATTCATTGTAAACCATATCAATTATATCTAAATAAATGTCATTAAATAAGCTTCGATGAAAATATTAAGTAAATATCGTTTTTTTTAAAAGCAAAAATATCACAGTTTTAAATTACCAAATTCGTTTTATTTTATTACCAAGTATGTACATTGTAAATATATTTGCAGTATAATATTTTGATTATTTAAAATTCCAAACTTATATTATTAGAACACAACTTTAGGGATTTTACTAGCCAAGAAACAAAAAAAAGTCACAAAAACTTAGTATACGTGAAAAAAAAAAAAAAAAAACAGCTACCTTGTAAACGCACAAGTAAATTTTTTTTCAAACAATCTTACACATGATAAAAAATTATAATTCATTATTTAAAAAAATTTTCTAAGAATTATTATTTTTTTAGAGAAAAGTTAATCATTGATGAAAATGAATTTCCATCATAAAACAGTTGTTTGAAAAAAAAATTCAACACAAAAAACCTCCTGTTCTATCTCAACCAAGCGCCATCTCCAATCTGCTTCAGAACAAAATGAGTCGCCATTTTTTTCAAAGCCCGCATCTTGCACACTGTAGCCAACTTCGCGATGTAAATAGCGTTGCCATCGTTCAAATTCATCTTCAAAAAGTCCTCGACCCCAGCCTTAAACTCTCGCACTTCGAACTCTTCAGCTGCAGCCAGCAAGTCCAGTATCAAGCAATCGTCCAGTTTATCTATTTTTCCCGCGTACATGAACCTCAATATCTCCCTGAGGACCTCGAAACTAGTCCTTCTAGCGTTTATGGTCGACGTAGTCCTCAGTATTTCGGCAAACTTCGGACTGCCAACCGAAACAACGCACTTATGAGCCAAAATGACCTTGCCACAGGAAGCCGTGAACTTGACGTTGCAGCCTTCCTGCTTCCTCCACTGGTTTTCCAGAAACTTTAAGATTTCGGAGCCTCTGGAATGTGGGTGGCGGTTCTCGAATTCAGCCACGATTTTGACTTCTTCGTCGTCGTCATCGATTTTGATGCGATGGCTACTTGAATTTTCTTGGTATGGAGAACTGATGTTTGTGGTTGAAGTTACTTGGGTGGAACTGCTTTGGTCGAGTGAAGTTACCTGAACGGATTTTTAATATTTTCAGAAATTGTTTGTTAAGAAAGTTCTTTGTTCAAAAACTCACCTTTTGATTATCACTATGAAAATCCGTTTTGTTCCTTTTGACCGCGGTATGATCGAACGAAGAGGTAGTTTTTCTCTTTGAAACGGCACAAGGAACACCAATAATCTCAGCCAGCTGTTGAGGCGAAAGAGCAGACAAATATTCCGACGAATCGGGAGCTGCGTCTGTAAAATAGTTATAAATATTCTTGCGTCATTTTTGTTTTTGAATTACCGCCAAAACTGTCGACTTGTGAGGATTTCCCAAACCACCAATTTTTTAGCTAGGCCTGATCATTAAATTGAATCAAAATTATCATTAATATCGATGCGAGAGTTTTGGCGGTAATTCGAAATTTAAAATTTTTATAAAATACCAAATTCCATGGGATCTTCAAAGTACGTGAGATCGCAGATGACCGGAAGTTGAGTTGGTTCCGCATATTTGGGGATGATTCGATCCTTGTTTTTGTAACCAGGAGATGAGTAAACTTTGTAGCTGGTTTCACCAGACACGACTTGTATTCTTTCCAAGAGAACCACACAAAGAAATTTGTTGGCACAAATTTCTTTTCTGTACCTGCGTTCCATGCTGAAAATTTTTTTAATAAGTTTACAATTGATAATAATCACTATCGACGTTCAATAAAGTTGAAATTTGACCAATACTGAATTTTTTAAAACAGAAGGCTAGTTTTTTGAAACATATGGAAATGTAATTTATACATGTATAAATTATGCTTGTGTAATTTGTATGTTTTGAAAGTAAAATTTTTAAGCATTGATTCCTTGTGTCAATTATATTTTACTTCACGATTATGCTTGAGACTTTTTATTTGTAAATGCAATGGTCAAACTATGTTGTTAAATTTGGGATTCAAAAATATTATCGTTTGTAAAAAATAAATCGAAGTACTCAAATTATATTTATTATTTTTTAAGCCGGTTATCTAAGTATCAAACATGATTTATTTACTATAGAACTGCACATAAACTATTTAGAGTTATGTTTTTCTAAAACTTCAAATCGGATCAAATATAAACAAACAATAAAAGCTTACTTTGAGTGTGAGGAATCCGATGATACGTTGAAAAACACTGCACATTCGAAGCCACAAGAGATTATAATTATATACGATGAGAAAAAATTGACACTCGAATGAAGTTCACCAGAATTATAATGTTTAATAAAAAAAAAAGAGAGGAAATTGTTAAACCTGAGAAAAAGTTTCGTCCTGTGCTAACATCAAAAGACTTCATTCGACTGTTTCGACTCATAACACCTGACACGCGCGCAGTACCTAGTATTTTCAAAAACAGCTGTTTTATCAAAACAACGAGAGATTCGTAGCGCTTACATTTTAGTAACCGAAAGTTCGTTACGAAATTTTGGTCTAATGTTTTTCTACGCATAAAAGCAATCGATAAAAGTCAATAAAAAGTGATCCATATCGGGGATGGATTACGTACTCGCATACAACTCCGAACAAGTTGTTGGGCCCTTTGAGGGGATGCGAGGTAGTTTAATAAATAATTAAACTTTTACCGGCCGGGTGCTGCAGCGGCTGAGTATCTTGACTAACTTTAATATAACCGAGCGAGCGTATTATACATTCATTAGTTGGCGAAGAGAGTGGATATTTTTAGGGCTAAAAGCATCAAGTTTACGTAGTTTGCAGGGGCTTCTGCCTACTCCTACTCGCGAAGCAGTTTTGAATTTAAGCATGCGTAAATTGATTTTATACCGGCCGAGGGAATTAAGATACGTAATTAGCTCCCTACAAGTTTTACCCTAGGCACCAAAGAGTTTATTAAAACTTTATTATGTACTCGTTTTTTTTTCACTACTAGGCTGGGTTTAGTACTCTGTAAAACGCGACACTCGAATCATCTTAATGTATAGGTTACATGATAAAAAGTGGTTTTTTTATTTACGATTTAAATTTTTTCAACCTATTAGATACTTCAAACTTACATAAATTTACTTTGATTTGTTTGATCGTAAGCGATGAATTTCAAAACTTCAGCACAGGTTTTTTTTTCAGTGCACTTGATACTTGTTAAAATTTTGGATGCAACTATCATTCAAATTTTTTCAATTTCGCGCCTTTTTTTATATTGTTAAATTACTAACCTTCAGACTATGTCCAATAGTTTTTAAAATTTTTTGGTGACTCAGAAACTTGAAGTTGGTTCTTTTATTTACCTTTCAAAATTTTTCAATATTATTTTTGTCTTCAGTGTTTTGAAACAGTTAATAGTTTTTTCGGTAGATGGCGTCATAAAAAATGGCGCGAAATCATAAAAATTCAAACGATTACTTATCATTAAACAATAATCAAACTTACAAAGTGAATGGTAGACCTTCAAAGCAAGCTTACTTTTTATAAAATGAATATTGCACAGTAGAGACGGATTAAATGATTTAGCGTGATTCGCTCAAAGGAGGGTATGCATTGTGCGCAGGAGGCCCCGGGTAAAACCCGTAAATTAGGTGAATTCGGTGTGGGAATTGTAGGCGCAGGGAGGCGCAGGGCACAAATGAGCCTCGATTACCTGCATTGGTAGCTCGGTACAATGACGAGAAGCCGAGCAACCGACGTGACGCCATTACAAACTATGCGCACCTGCCTTACTTACTTCATACCTGCAGTCACGAGTCTTTGCACTTGCTACTGAATCTTTTATCAAATTTACCCTGGCTGACAGTTTTTTATTATCAATATAAAAAGTTTTACAAAATTAAAATTAAATTCATACTATTTCGATCAATACACTGTCACAAATTTTGAGATTCAATGATCTGATGAATATTATTAAATTGAAAGTAAGACAAATAATAATAACTTCAGTTTAAAATACGTCGAGGAACAATCAAAATTTAATTGTGTTAATTACATTCAATCCACGTATGTACGTCTTTGCAAATGTTGGTATTCAGTTTGGAAGTTATGATAATTTATTGTGGTTACTGCATTCATTAAAACAGTACATACAGTAAATTTTTAGCATAATTATTGCCAGCTGAGCATTAGAATCCGGAAAAACTCTCGGTATGTAAATATTGACATCGTGTTTAAAAATCGTCTAAATTTTTTAATTTTGCTCGCGTGCCTTTTAACATTCTCGTGCATCTGATTTTAATTATTTCGATTGAGCGTACGAAGAAAAACCTTAGACTAAAGTTTGCCACGAATAAAGTTACAATGGAGGTACTTTTGGCCAATAAAATATCTTGAAACCACTTTATTTATAATTTTAGCCCGCAGAAAATAATATTCAAATGATTACTACCACACCGATGATATATTATAGTAAAAAAAAATTTCCAACATATTAGCCGCGAATAAAATGACTCTTAAGTTTTTTGTTAATAAAAATCGCTAAGAGTCATTTTATTCGTAGTTGGTGTGTCGACACATTTTTTTTATTATAATGTATCAACGGACTATTAACAAAGTTCATTTTCTACCAATCTGCAAAAGCTAAAATATTAAATGAAGCATTTCACAGACGTAATTTTGTTGGTAAAAAGTACCTCCGTAGTTACTTTGTTCGTGGAAAATTTAAGGCTGAGGTGTTTCTTGGCAAAGCGAATCGATTTTTTCAACTCGTCCCAGAGTGCAGTTCGCAATACAAACGAAAGATGATTGGGAGCAAAGCAAGAATGGGTTAAAGCAGCTTTAATTAGCTAAACGCCCGTAAAGAGCCAAACTTGCGAGCTTTTCTCTGTTCTCGGTACGGCTAAGACGTAAACCCGATGGATTTTCCTCCTCCTCTTTTCTTTTATTTTTATCTCTGGGCTGTACTCGCGATATGGGATTTTCAGTCACTCGGGATGCGCTGATTCAATTTTATTTTTCGATGCACCTTTTTGCTCGAGGTAAACGGGATCGACCGGGATTTTTTAAAACTGCGAGGTGAGCTACTGTTTTAAGGTAGTTTTTTTTATAAATAACAAAACTCCGAAATTTTTATAATTTTTAGTATGCAAAAGAGATTTATCATAAATTATAAATTATTCACATCGTATTTTATTATGGTACTTTCATCATCCTTTAGCACTTTAATTTCATCATAAAGTTTTCACTCAACTGCGTTATCATTATTTTTTCTTATAAGTCAAAGATCTAAAGTTACCCCGATTTATGGCCTGCGGGTGAGTGTTGAGTAAAAAAATTACGATCAGTTAAACGTGAATTAAAATCGATTGGGTGGTTTTATGAGTAATGAATGTCATGGAATTATAAATTTTTTGTTTTTATTTTTAAGAAGAGCTCAAATTTTAAACTTCATTAAGCACTGGCATTAAGTGGAAAATTTTTTTTTATCTTTATGCAATCATTTTTCTACAACCAGAATTTTTTTTTTTTTCAGTATTAGTTATGCGATTATTTAATTTTACAAAAAACTTAATATTTATACTTTCGCAATATTGATTATGGGCTTCTTGTACCAAAAATATATTCAAAGCCTCAAGTAAGCAAATTATTTAAAAAATTATTAGTCACAATAAGAAAATTTTATAAGAAAACGAATTTTTAGAAGGAAAATATGATGAAAAAATTATCAAAACTGGAATTATTGTGCAGTATTGACATGATCAAAATGTTCTTATGCTATTTAGCTAATTACTTAAGCAAGTGTTATGAATTTTTTCTAAATTTTATAATAATTTCAAATTATTTCTCAACTGAATTTGAAAAAAACAAAAACTAGGTTTCCAAGATTATTACCAAAAGTACTGATAAAATATAAAAAAAAACGTGATCGATTTGGATCACAACAAAATTTAATTAAACCTCAAGCCATTAATTTTTCATTTTTAAAACTTGATACCAACCGCCGTTGTTTTCTGTTTCACGTCGAGTTTAAAAATTTTTAGTTTTCTTATTTTGTTCTCGGTAGCTGAAGAATTACGACGCGTAATACTGAAAAATAATCGTCATATTTTTCGCTCACCTGACGATAAATGAAAAAACTACAGTGTCGAGTTTTTCTCTCTTTTTTTTTTTTTTTTTTTCTCATTTCAAGCTGGCGAGGAAAATTCTGAAACACAAAGGGGAACGAGGAATAAAGTAAATTCAATTTGTCGACTCGGCCGGCGTTAAGATTTTTTCTTCCCTCTGTTGATAACTTGTTATTAGATTGTGTAACCCGACATTACAATAACGAGGTGGAAAAAGTGTTTGGGAGAGAAAAATAAATGATTAAAGTGCTGGGGTAATCCTTTTCAAACTTACAAGATAAATCATTTCAAGTTACTGTTGTTAAGTAAAAGCAATGCTGGTAAAATTAATATTTTGCACAGATCATTAGGTTTGGAAGTTTTTATTTTAAAAAACAGTCAAAACAACTTATTCAAAATTAGAGTTGTATGATATTGAAAAAAAATATCGATACGATGTCGATAATCCATATCTTGGTTCCAGCGAAGAAAAACATTTACCCTAAATTTGCCACGAATAAAGTTACAGCGGTGGTACTTTTGGCCCGCTAGAATGTCTTATATAAACAGATTTATTTATTATTTTAGTGTGCTGAAAAAATGTGAAAATGACATTTGCAATCCCTTGATATAATATAATAAAAAAAACTTTCGACACATCAGCCACGAAAAAAATGACTATAAAATTGTTGCAAGGGTAATTTTATTCGTGGCTGGTGCTATGCGTCGAAAAATTTTTTGATTGGAATATATCAACGGAACCATAGCAAAGTAGTTTAGATGCCAAAAGTAGCTCGTGGCAGCATTTGGGTTAAGGTTTTTCTTCGCTGGGGCCAACGATATTCTAATAGTAACTAAATATTGGAAAAATTAGGTCTAACAAAAAATATAAACCATGATGTAATTTTATTTAGAGAAAAAGATTTCGCGTAAACTCTAAAAGTACTCGAAAAGTGGATTTTGAGGTTAAGATATTATTAATAAAATTCCTGTTTCACTCTCCCTCAGGACTTTAAAAAGTAAAAAGCAACTGAATATTGTTGATTAAGGCATGATTATTTATTAAGGTGGAGGTGGATCAAGGGCCGATAAAAGTTGTCCGGTCGTCACGATCGGGGGATAAATTCCAATAACTTCGAGCTCTGGCCTTAAAATCGTGGACTCGATTTATAAGCCAGCCCGAATTTAGCTGGATTATCGATACGGCGCGTCACGCGAGCTGACTTTCAGCAGCGCTTAGCGGTAATGGCTCCACTTTGTTCCAAGATCGCCCCTCCTATAATTCTTTACGATTTTACCTCTACAAGATCACTTCTTTCGGGGGTTTTAGCCCTTTTCTCAAAAATTTTGTAATCCTGGTTGCTCATTTGACACAAATTCACTTTTTCAAGTTTTTATGAACTTTATAAGAAATTATTAGAGGAAGATAAAAAAATTTTTATCTCCGAAATATATCGAAGTGTATACAGAATTATTGTACATTTTTATCAAAGATTCATTTGGAAGAAATCTAGGCCAAACTTAAACTAATCAAAATTTTTATTTTAAATTAAAATTAAAAATATTTTTTAGAGCATTTTATTTTAAAAGCATTAACTTTTCATAATCTGCAGTATGAAAGGTTAATTTTTAATTTCACCCATCAGAGGTTACCTATTACTCAATAAATATAATCCGGTTACAAATTTCAAATAGATCGGATTATCTGTGGCTGAGATGTAAGCACTAATTTAACATAAGCTTTTACAGTAAATACAGCTTTTTTTAAATAAAATCACTTTTATTTATTTATCATTTCACGGTAACTTTGATATAAATCAAATTTTTTATCAAATTTTGAAAAACTAATTTTTTTTTTTTTTATTAATAAATTTGGTGAAGTTTGAACAGCTCGTGGCTCGATGCAACAATATAACAATATTATTTCTGAAATTTTTCGCATATCAGTGTTTGCACAGCTTTTTGAAATATTTATATTGTATACATTCGCGCAATAAAATTTTCAATAACCGATCGATAGTAATAAAAAGCTCATCGAAATTTAATTTTCAAATTTTCCCTGAGTCTTGTTAAGTTTAGGCGTGATACGAAAACTCTTAAAATTTTTTCAAAAATAAAACTTTAAATGTGATGTCTGCGTAGGATTGAAAAAATAAAATGAGACTACAGTTTTTTAAATAGTTTTATTATAATATACTATTACGATAATCTAAATTATATATATTTACATAAAATAACAATCCGTAAATTAAAAAAAAAAAAAAAAAGTTAACTTTAACTGATAACCTTAAAAAGGGATTACAAATAATTCAAAACAGATTAGTTACAATTGTATTTGATTGAGACAGATCGACCAATGAAATATATAAATTAAGAATGGGTTACTGAATACGAAAAATGATGTGAAATAATGTCAAATATCTTTTTTATCATTACACTAATCCACGTAAGTATCACTGAACGTAACACATGTAAATTACACGTGCGTACCCCAACCTGATTAAAATACTCAAGGCCTGAGCTTTCCCTTAATCCAGGAAACGTAGTCGTAAACCTTGGTGTACACCCCTGGCCAGCCCAGACTCCCGCACTTCCTGGGTCCGAAGGACACTACCCCCACGACGGACCACTTCTTCGAGCCGTCCTGGTCGGCGTCCACCTGCATCAGAGGCCCGCCCGAGTCGCCGGTGCAGGAATCCCGGTCCCTCTCGCCCCCCGCGCAGAACTGACCGGGTCCTAAAGATACGCTGAGCTCCTCGTAGCTCCGTGCGCACTCTTGAGTGTCGGCCAATGGTAAAGCGACCTGGAAAAATACAATTTTTCATTTCGGAAGCCATTGCTTCAAAGATTCATATTTAAAAAACCTTACAAACCTTGAGCTTGACCTCAGACTCGGAGCGCGTCTCGGTCTTGCCCCAGCCGGCCACCATGAGCCTCCTGGACAGCTGCCCACTACCAGGCAGGCATATGGGCCTCACGTAATCGTTGAACTCGACAGTCCGGGCCAGCCTCAGCAAAGCGATGTCGTTCTGCTGGTGCCGGTCCGTCGGGGCGTAGCCCTCGTGGACGATCCTCTCCTCTATGTCCAGCCTCAGGTAGCTCGGGGCGCAGGTGTCGCTGTAGGGCAGGCAGTCCGGGTTAGTGGCGGTGTTGTGCTCGCCCAGGCGCACCGCGACCACCTCCCAGTTCGACAACAAGGGTCCCCTCACGCAGTGGGCCGCTGTTAATACGTACCTGTTGCTTATCAGGGATCCGCCGCACCCCAGCAGCGTGCCCCTGGCTGTAAGATAATCGGATTGTTTAGGGTGACAGATGGAATTTGAATCCAAGATAATCGGATATCCAGATCCAGGTGCCCGTTAATATCTGGGTATCCAAGTATCCAAGTATCAAAAAATATCCGGGTACCCAATTACAGTCGAACCTCGCCATAGGCTCGGTCCTTCTTACAGTGCTGGGAGACTTCTAGGATTTTTCTCCAACTCTCTATTGCTCCCATAGGAACATTTTGCGGGCATATTGCGAGGTTTGACTGTATTAAAGTTCAACAGTGATAAGTTCTTCGAATCAGGCTAATTTGAAAAAGGGCAAAACTTACAGTGACGAAACTCCAGTAGGGCGGTCCAGGGAAACTCGTCCAGCTCGGTGAAATTCCCGCCTATGATCCTGGAGGACAGATCCTGTCCGCACTTGTCTGGCAACAAACTCTTACTGTTGCCACCCCCGCCTACATAGTTCTGTCGCTGTCTGAGGTCGTAGGGAATCGACGGTTCTGCTTCGCCCGCGAACCAGTTTCCGTCGTTGCTGTAGGGGCAGCAGACGACGGGACTCTGTCCGTCGTAGCCGCAGGTGCTGCGCTTGACGTACTCCAGGTCGGCCCTTCTCCGGCCCTTTAGTACGCTCACCAGCCTCGGGCAGTCGCTCAGGTGGATGCACTCGCCTGGTTCGTTGTTCGGGGACTTGCACGCCTCGTTTTCCTCTTAAAGGTCCAATTATTTATTTTATTTAATCATTGTTCATCCAAGGGGCTCAAAGCTTTTTTTTATTTATCGCATTCAAAAGTTTTTTACAACAATATTAATTAAACTATAATAAATTTGAAATTTACGAATCTATGCATAAATTAAATTAAATCCTTTACATTATTTCTTAAATAAACAAATTTGGATTCCAAGATTCTTTGGAGCCGCACTCGTATTTTATTTATTAAAGAACTCCATTGGATTTATTTACTACTTCAGTAATTATTTTTTATTTGATAATTTTGATTTTGAAAACAGTTGAAGTACTTACGCGAGTGAACAGTACCGATAATAATTGCGCCGGCAAACGTAAAATATATTAAAATTTTGAAGTACATTTTCGAGTGGACTGATTTAATTAAAAGCAAACGCGTTTTCAAAATTCAGATTCATGATACAAACTTCAAAACTATATTTCACGTCTTTTTATAAACTTGGAAGTATTTTTTTAAAAAATCAAAAAAGAGATTGATAATAATAAAACATTCTCATGAATAAATTAAAAAACAAAGACGTATTACGTAATTTGGAAAAAAATTGTCTTGTTTTTAAAAACTGATAATCGTTTGTAAAGAAACTTAAAATTCTTTCGATCATGACAAATGACATTTCTTTAAAAAAAAGAATTAATAACTTTTGAAGATGATTTTATCGGAAATACACATGAGTTATGGAAGATTTTGAAGTAATCGCTAATTCCGAAATGACGTAATATTAAAATAACGACTTCTGATAAGTGTAGCGAGTTAAAAACTAAATAAGGAAAATAAGTCGATTCGCCCGGCTTTCTCGAAGATTCAGGTCAGCCGAGTCATTAATTACGCATGGATAAATTTCAGCTCGCTTATTATTAACGTGCGTTGCTCGAAGTAGGTCAAAATTTTTAGTTTATTTCACACCTGCGCCCCGCGTATGCTAAAAAAAGGGTTTTCACACTTTTTATATAATCCAGGACTCTTAATTTGTTCTACCAATCGCTTAAATGGAAAATAAAATTGTGCAGGGGGTTTTTTAATTTTAACGGAAAAATAAATCTATCTTTAGGGTTCAAAATAAGTAAGATTAGCTAATTGAATAACTAATAATGTTGAAAAAAAAAAAAAATTTCTTTAAATAGTAAATCAATTTTTTAAATATTTTTTTAATGCAGAGGCCACTTGAAATAAAAATAAACATAAATCTTACTGATTTTAACAGTTCATTTCAATATTCACACAGTATTTAATTTAATTCTTGAAAATCTGATTATTTTTAAAGCTCAGTTTGGTGTATACATTTAAAACAGCATTATTATGGGACAGAAATTGTTTATTTAGATGTATAATCAAATAAAAAATTATATTTTTAAAAAATCTATAGACTGGAAATTAACACTAATAAAATATTAACTACTCATTGGTACTCTAAATTCTGGTTGAATTTTGAAACGAAAAAACAATAGGATCGTCTATTATTTGATATTTACAATATTTGGCTTTTTTAAAATTAATCTACGCGTATTTATTATTTTACCGAAAAAACGAAGAAAATTGAAAGATCTAAAATCGTTTAAATACATGTATCTATTTATAGATATAGTGGCGTCACTGGATCTAAGATTCCATGAAAAATCACATGTTTTAAGAAAAAAAAAATTTTGAGCCTAAAAGTTGGCAACCCTATTTTGGATAATCTCAGGTAGGTTATATAAAAAAGAAAATAAAAGAAAAGCTGCAGTATGGAGGAGAGAGGCATTATGCAGAGAAGCAATTTTTCCAGAGTCCGATCAGCCGGGTGAAAAGCTTTTCCACGGGTGGGAAGGAAAAACACGGAAAATTCGATACGCGGGCTGATATAATGCGAGCCGGTCGGGGCACAAAGCGTGTACACAGAGAATGAAAAAGAACAAGAAGCTTTTAAACTCGCGGCGGCGGGAAAAATTTATCGTCCGGCAATTGCATCGGACGTGCCGGGTGTAATCCGGGAGCGCTTTTCTTCATAAAAACCGAACAAGAGACTACTTCTTTTTAAATCGCTCGCACCTAAATCCGCCGACCTTTTTTTATTCTCTCACTCCCTTGTCTTTGTTATTTTCTTTACGGGGCCTTTGTTTTTTTACCGCACCGACCAGACTCAATCAGTCGTAAATTTTAAACCACCCCCCCTTATTTCTTTTATTTCTGTTGTGGTTTTTATTGAAATGCGGCTAATGCGGTCCAGTTGACGACGCACCAATGTTTAAAGACGATGGATTAATTAAATTTTAATTTTTTCGGGTTTATAAGTACGTTTTAAGTTTGTTGTGGATTCAAATTTTTTCAAATTCGCGCCTTTTTTTATGACGTCGCGTTACGAGTCATCGCATTATGAAATGTAGTAATGATGACGACGTATGGATTAGAAAAGGTGAGGTAAAGATGCCCATTATGATAACAAAAATCGATACTTTTCATTAGAGTAAATTTTTTCTACATACTTAAATTTTAGGTTCTTAGGAATATAAATAAATTTTTTCGTATGTGAAAATTGTATTTATTTATTGAATAATTAGTGTTTAAAGTCAAGACCTTTTATGCCCCTTTTTAAATTCACCATTTTAAGGCCCCAGTTTATTAGACAACTTCAGCTTTGGCCCCAGTTTATGGAACACTTTTACAAGTAAAATCCCGTCTGCGACTTAAGTACCCCAGTTGATGGAACGAAATCGTCAAAATTCGAGGGTTTTATTACTCCCAAACACAAAAAAATTACAAATCTAACTGAAAATTAGATAAACCGTTCCATCAACTGGGGTTCGTAAGTCACAGACGGGATTTTACGTGTAAAAGTGTTCCACAAAGTGGGGCCAAAGCCGAAGTTGTCTCATAAACTGGGGCCAAAAGGTCTTGTCTTTAAACATTAATTATTCAATAAATAGATACAATTTTTATATAAAAAAAACTTATTTAAGCTCCTAAGAACCTAAAATTTAAGTATGTAAAAAAAGATTTACTCTAACATGCTTTGTTTTTTCAACAAAATTCAAAATGCTGAAAAGTAGCGATTTTTGTTATCATAATTGGCATCTTTACCTTAATTAATCTAAGAAAGTGTCCCTACGATAAAATTCTAAAGATTATAAGTAAGTTTTGAGTTAGTTGTAGTTCAAATTTTTTTGAATTCGCGCCATTTTGGATAACGTTACGTTACGAATCACTACACACTATCTAACATATTTTGACTGTATTTTATAAAATATAGCTACGATTAGAAAAGGTAGTAAATTTAAAAAAGGCATAGTTCATTCGTAAGTTTTGAGTTTATCGTGATTCAAATTTTTTTGAATTCCCGCCACTTTTTATGACACCACAGTACGAATAACTGTACACTGCCTTGTATAACGAATTAACAAACATAAGAATATCAGTCTGAGTACATTATGCAAGCAACTTAACACATATGCATTATATGACTTTACTGATACCAGGAGTTAAATTCAGTTGAGTCACGTGATCTCATACAACTTACATCACATGTTTTGGCAGGAATTCAAAATCAGCTATTTCGAAAAAACATTTGTTCTCGATCATTTTTAGTTTGAAATTTTTTAAGTCTATTATTAATCATACACGCTTTCTACACGAATTTTATAACTACAAGACATCTAATTAAAAATGAAGCGAATTATAAAAAATTTGAACGATTATCATTTTCTACAAATATTTAGTGAAAATTGAGTTAATGTTAACTTAAAAATATTCCATTCCTTTGAAAGTAGTATGTTTAAACAAGACTATACTTTTCATAAAACAAATGAGTTTTTTTTAATATGCATAATGTATATGTAATTTTTTAGTATGTTTAATTTACAGAATTCGGGAAGAGGATTTTTGAATTGTTGTAATGAGCTTAAACGTAAAACTATAAGCAAATTTAATATTAAAATTCGATTGATTTCACATAAATTAATTAATTTTATGAATTATAAACAAAGCGGTCTGGTTGTAACTAATACGATGTAGGTCGGTTAAATTAAAATAGTCAGGTATCCGATGTTGGTTATTGATTTTTAAAAACTCAATTGCGGATATTTTGACACGTTTCAAAAATATTTTGTCAGATAACAAAACAATGCAAATTATTAATAAACATTTTTTCAGATACAAATTTTTCAGATATTTTGAATCAAAATTGAACGTCAGTGAAATTTCATCATTCGATTTATCTTTCAACGAATAAACTTTGATTAACGAAAATATTTTTTTTTAAAACGTACATTCTTTTGAATCTGAGATCAAAGATCTAAGTTAATGATTAAATGTCCAGAGCATGGTCTGTACAAAAAATAATTTTTTTATGATCACCCTTTATAATTTAAACATAACCTTGAAAAAAAAATAAAGGTGGTAGGATAGGATGGAACGAAGACTTTTTCGGTCAACCTGTATAACCAACCTTAAAAAAATGAAAATGCATATAGTTTCAACTAGAGATTAAATTAGATAAAAAAAATTTTTAATTAAATAAAAATATTTACTCTAACCACAGATTATAATCTACATTTATTTTAGGTTATGATGATGTTATCTCATCTCAAATATTCTTACCTTGATCCAGAAACAATCTCAATTGATCAAATCATTTGAAATTTGAAAAAGGTTATTTGCTACATCCTACCTAAACTGTGTACACCTAACCTTAAAAAAATGAAAAACACATTAAATCCGGGTGTCTCGTAAATGGCAGCGGTTAAGCGAAATGAAATTAAATATTAAGCGAAAAAAAATGAAGATGGGGGGGGGGGCAAATGAAAAAGTGCAGTCTAAAAGAAAGAAGAATAAAAGTTGGCCGCTCGCTCGGGCTAAAAGGCAGAGCAAAAAGAAGTAGGAAAAGGATATACACGTATATAGCATACTGGAGGGGGCTTAAAATGGAAGAATGCTTAAGGCGCGCGCCGCCGCGGACGGAAAAAAGGATAATCGCGTCTTCGTTTTTCCAGAAGCCATTTTTCTTCGGTGCTAATTGTTTGAGGAGTTTTCTTCTCCCTTCTCGGGCTCTTATGTATATGTAAACGGTCTCGTCCATTTATTCAGCTTCCTCCTGGCTGCAGGTCTATTACTCAGGCGGCTAAAATAAAAGCACATGTGCCTGCAAGAATAATGTTCCCTTTTCTTTCTTCCCTACTCTCATTTTTATTTTACCCCCTTCCCCCACCTTTCTTTTTACTTCCCCACCACCAAATCTCGTTCTTGATAAATTTAATTGAGTTTTTTCGGAATACGAACCTCATGTTTAACACAAAATCTATCATTATTTTCTGGTTATTAATATTTGTCTTATCGTTCTTTCAAGTTCATCTCTCTGATAGACGATTATAATGATTCCGAACCTTTTTTTTGAGGTTAGGTCAACGATTACGGGTTACTTTGGGACAATAATATTGAGGACACAAAATCTATAATTATTTTCTAATTATTACTATTCTTCTTGTCTTTCTTTCAAGTTCATCTCTCTTATTGACGATGATAATTATTACAAACTTTTTTTTGAGGTTAGGTCAACAGTTAAGGCTTATTTTAAAGTATAAATTTATTGGATATTATATATAACAAACTACTGTCAAAAATCTCAAGACTTATTAGCAACGTGACCATCAGAATAACTTGCAGGATTTAGCAGTAACATATAAAATTTAAAAAAAGTAAACTGTATTAAAATGACAAGAATTAAGTGACCATCTAGAAATGACCGTACATTGACATACTTTTTAGTCTAATTTTCAAATGACAGTTACATTACATTATCAATGCACTTTGGCGTAGCTGAATAATTAATAACGTTTCGGTATAGGTATAACAAGAAAGAAAGAAAGCATCTCTCTTTTTTTTTACTTTAAAACATTTATTTCAATCCCGAAGTAAACAGCCTTTTTCCCCTCCTTCTTTCTTTATTTCTTTACTTTTTTTACTCTCTTCATGGTCAATTAATTACCGCTGGCTTACCTCGTAATGTACAAGTTTTGTTTACGGCTGATCATATTTTAAAAAGTTTTTTACAAGTTTACGCTTCGTCGTCGTCGTAGTCGTACCGGGTCACAATGCATTTTTAATAACACCGAGATTTCTTCAGATTTAACCATCTCTCTTTTTTATTTTCCACTCTCATGATTTATTAATGGAAAACTTTTTTTATAAAAAAATTATTCAAATTGCCGAATAATCGAACCCTTAATTTGTAATTATCGGTGGGGATTTTTTTTTTTTTTTTTATTGGTTTCATAAAAGTCGTGTTGACTGGCGCTGTATCGGCAATCAAGCTACTCGTTTGATTTATAAAATTTAATAAATCTCGCGAAACCCGACAGCTTGTTTATAAAATAAACGTCCTAGTCTGCTGAATAAAAAAAAAACGAAGAAATCACTCCATAAAATAAAAACGGCACGGGGGTCATTAATCAGTTGAACCGACAACAAACACGGAAATCAATTTTTCATCGGGGACCTGATTTTTTTTTTTTTTTAGCCGGCTTCTTTTTTAATTTTCATGATGCTCTTGATGATAAAGCAGATCGTATATATATATATGTGTGTGTACCTGTACGAGAACCCGACACGCCTCGAGATTTACATGAGGGGGTGCCGAGGGATCATTTTTCTCCGATTCTCGAGCGAGCGGTTGAACGCCTCGTCGCATCTGTTTCTTCTTCTACTCCTTTTTTTTTATGCGCGGTATCTTTCGCTTACCTGAATTTTATTTTTGAATAATCATTCTGATTTGAAATGAAACTCGAAATAATCATTTATTTAACTGTTTGAAAGATGAAAGTTCATTCGATAAATGTTAGTAGTGCTTGTTAATTGAAAAGAGAAATATTTTAAATTCCCACCAAAATGTTAGACGCGTGACGTCAGCTTACGCGAGGGTCAAACTGTTTAAAAAACTCAAGAGACTTATTTATTTAACTAAATTTTTAAATAGAATTTTAATTGCAATGGAAATTCATTCTATGAATTTAAGTAGCGCTTGTTTGTTATAAACAAAGATATTTTATATTTTTGATTTTGAATTCTCGCCAATATACTAGACACGTGATGCATCAGCTTTCGCGAGAATTATTACATTCATATTAAATTCGATTTTTGAATAGTCAGACTGTTTAAAAAGACTCCTGAGACTTATTGATTTAACTATTTAAATAAAATCTTAATAAAAGTGAAACTTTATTCAATAAATATTTGTTGTGCTTGTTTTGTTAAACAGAAAGAAACAAGATTTTTTTAAAACTTTTGATTTTGAATTCCCGCCAAAATACTGACAGTTTAGTAAAGTTATAAAAAAATTGTCTGCCGTCAGTTAGCTGCACAACGATAACGATAATAATGAAATAGAGAAAAAAGACATAGTAGATGGTTTTAATGTATTATATATTCGAGTTGTCGTTGTCGTTGGCGTGGGCAGAGGATAAGAAACACGTGTCCAGAATTCCTGGTTGGCAAGGGGCTTGGCGATCGCTGCAGCCGTTCTCAATTCGGGCGAGGCTGCACCACCTGTCGGTAACGATCTTACCCTACAATTTAATGTTCCCAAGCCCTTTATAAGATTTTTCTCCTCCTCTTTCATATAAAACTTTACCACTCTTCCCAGAACTCTACTCCGATTATGAGTTTTGCGACGGACAATCTTTTTTCGAAAAAAAAACCGGTGTCACCATGCACCAAAGCACAATTTCAATTATAAAAATTTCAGTCTTACGATAATCCAATAAATTCTAACTTGTTATTTTTGCATGCAAAGAATGCCTAAGATCGAAAAGTTTGACTATTACTCTAAATGATAAGAGTCATAACCCTAAGACTGCCTAAGACCATCATGATCTTATATGTCTACGTAACCTTACAGTCCTAACAAGTCAAGTTTTTAAATGGCAAGCGCCATAACTTTAGAATCCTGTAACCCTAAGGTTAGGGTCCCTAACATAATCAGTTTATCGCAAAACCCATGATGCCCGGTTTTAGACATATGGTGAATCGTATTCACTGTGTCATTTTATTCTCAAGGCTAATTTTCACAATGGTTTTTAGATTATCCAAAATAGTATAAGCTCATTTTACTCATTCCTAGGTAAAATTCTGTAAATAAAAAAAAAATAAATCAATGAAATTTAAAAGTGACAATGGTTAAACGGTATAACGGCATAAGTTTCGTACGATGGGCAGCTTGCAGCCTTACACACTTATAGCGTTTAAGGCTTACCGGTAGCACGCACGCGGGTGGCCAGTGGGGGATGAATTATTGGATGAAAGTTAGGACCAAGCCGGCCCCCGATTCCCATTAGCCGGAGCGCTGACCCGGAAACCAATAGATTACCTACCGAGCTGACCACCAGATGCACTTTCCCTCCGTACCCCTACTACTGGAAAACGTAGACAATACTCTACTACTCTGTCTCTATATTTATCTCTTTTTCCTCTTTTTTTTATGTGTCTGGAGTCACCACGTGGGACAATGAGAATAATGGGCTACCGAATGGATCGGGCCCACATATTCTGTCCAAATTAAACGTATGGCAATTGCCTAGCTTGGATTTCAACGTTCTTGGGTGCTTGTTGTTAATATTTTTATATTTCATCATAACCGCAAATAGATTTCAAGGTAACTTTGCACAAAAATTGATAGAAACTAGACTTTTGTTATTTTTCCTTAGAAACATTCAATCAGTGACAGCAGCAATCATTACGAACGAACAATATTTGATTCTTTTAACTATGACTTCTCATTAGCTACGATTAGAGGTTAGGAAGTGGCTGACCCAATGAGCAGACGACTACTTACGTCAAATGCACATTTGACTCACGTAGTTAGTAAGTACGTTCATCTTTGACTACCTAAGTCAAATCCTCTCGTATGATTATATTTATATATAAACACGCTGATTGGTTGCTTAACTTCTAACCTAACCTCCAAAAATCTTATTTTTTATTTTATTAATCATTTCCCACTCGTCTTATTTAACATCTTAATCCTCAAAAGTTTTTTTAACAACTAAGAAAAACTGTGCTATCATCCATTATTGAGAACCTTCAGTACAAAAAAATTCCCTGTCTCCTAAATGACAATTTAATAGAAAATAAAGTGTTCGAAACAAAAACAACACATTAAAATTCGAAAAATATTCCACGCGTGCCGTACGAAGATCCGAGTAGTAAAATTTATTTAAATTTTTTCCACCCGAAAGGATGAAAATTTAATCCGGCATACCGGAGAATTCGCACCGAAACTTCGGGACGCGCGCTCTCGACAAAGTTACACACTCGGCCGAAACTTGACTTTCAAAACTGCGTAGTAGCTGGTTGTTGTAAATCTACCTGATGATTTTCCCCTCGCCCCCTCGACTTATACATCCTTCTTCTGGGGGGGGGGGGGGGGGGGGGGCAACTTGACGAGCTGTTTTGAAATACGGATCCCTGTCAAACTACTGTTACCCAACACTTCCTAATCCTAGTTTTTACTTTGTTTGGCACTGGTATATGTTTAATTGATAAGAAAATGTTAGGAATTACTTAATTTTTGGGTAAAGTTTCATTGACTGCCCCCAAACAACTAAATAAACAATTCAAATAAAAGATTTTAATTTTTCCCACTAAGAAGCTACATCTGTAAGTTGAGAAAAAATCCCATCTAATTTAAGCCTCGAAAAACTCATTGAAATTACACAGAAAAAGTACACGTGTCATCTTGGGAATAAAAACCGTTACATTTGCCAAACGAAAAATAAAAAGCTTTGCGCATTTGGTTTCATTAATTTTTTACTGTAGAGTACGCGACTGAATGAAAGTAAACTCTCTTCAATCAATTATTTATCTTAAGGCTAATTATTTATTACTAGTGCTATCAATCAATTATTAGTACTTGATAAATAAAATAATAACATACATAAGTTGAAGTAAACTAGTACTGTATAAGTACTATGAATTATTTACCAGTATTGCAAGTTAAATATAGATCTCATGAAACTTGTACATTAGCACTGATCAAGTATGCAAATTCTCATACAATTTGGTTGTAAATATTGACAAATTTATCAGATTACATTGTTATTTTATTAAAAGCCAAAGATCTAAGAAATTTATGATTTAGATAATTTAGATCTCCAAGATTGAAAAAATGAGATAATGAAATTTTATCGTTTTTTGTAAAATAAATTAAATGCACTCGGATTTATTGTTCAAAAGTAAAAAAAAACTTTTTTGTAAAAGTATTTTTAGTTACACAGATTCAGCTGCACGAAAGCCTTGAAGTAGTCCAATCAGGTTAAAAACAACTATTTTCATCTAAGTGTACGTAATCGACCATTTTACGCACTAAAATAGATGCGTAAAAATCAACTTTCCGCACACTGTGATGAAAAATATAAAAGTAGTCTCGGTCGGGGTTGTCCACGTGTGATTTATTCGTCAATAGCGCGTCGTCCAACCAAACTAAAGCAAGCTGCTCTAGCTGCAATCAGGTCGATCCACCCCGGGAGGTAACCCGAGGGGCTCTGGCATTTTCAATTAACACCGGACCCTGGAATATTACCTCGACGCATATTAAATGACGCCCTGGTACCCCCCGACTCTACTGCTGATTAAATTTAAAAAGTTGTCACTTATTTTCTGGCGTGCTTATCGGTACTAGTAATCTTACGGCCTTTGCCTTCTGATAACCCAGACTAATTCGGTGGATGTTGAGATTACCAAATTTTATAATTGCTTTTAGTTGGTGAAAATTCATTATAAATTATAAATAATAAAACACATAGGTTTTTACGATTATCAAGAAATTTTTATCAACATAGGCTAACAAAATACTCATTACAGACGTTTTGAAATACAATTTCTTCTTAATAGTACATGAATTACAAAACTTTAATTGACCATTTTTTTGCACAGACTATTTTATACAAGATTTATTTCAAAAACTTGGAAGTAAAAAATCAAGTTGAACAAATTATACCAAAACGAAAATTTTCAGTAGCTAAGGTCAGCGTTTGGTCAGACCAATCGTTCCCAAACAAAAATATAATCCGTCCTAAAAAGCAATCGAAGCGGGTTGAAGAAGTAAGTCGGCAACATCAGAAGCAGGCTTCCCCCATACATCAGAAAGATTACCTCTCAGCTTTTTCGTTGCAGTAGCTGTGATCGAAAAGAATCGGTACGTTATTTTACGGCTGGTCGGCTTTGATCGAACACCCAGATCGCTTAATATGTAATCCGGAACAAAAAATCTTAATCCTTTTAAAAGAACAACTGGTTCAATATTATTTTCTTTTTTATTACCATCTCTAGTCAAAATTAAAAATTAATTCTTTTTTTTATTTATAAAATTATAATTTAATATCAAAATTTTTGAACTTTGAATGTTCTGAACCAATCACAACGCTTTTAAATCAATGACACTCGACCTTTGATCATCATACACAATGGATTTTATGGTTTTCGGGTGATTTGCCCTGCAATAACTTAAAATTTTTTTATCTCGAATTTTTTTTTTTTTTACTACAACCCAGCCACTATTAAATTTTATCTATTTTATTCCAACCCAAACATTTTTTTATATTTTTTATTTTAACATTTAAAAGATCCGATTTAGCATCAATCGGGGTGGCTGGGGATCCAGATAACCGTGCAGGCAGTAAAAAGGAAGAGGACACAAAAAGCTTTGACAAATAAATAAGCGGCCGCGGTGGGTGTATGGCAGTCGGCGGTGCTAAATTTCCATTGAAATTGAAAATCTGCTGATCTTTTATTATCGGACCTCTGCGACCCGGGCAATTACTCGTTTTACATGCGAGACCCGTTTGACTTTTAAATATCTCCATACGTACTATACTCGAGTTATGGATTGTCATTATTATTATCATGCGCTTTGAAAAAAATTTTTGGTGGCGAGCGATTTATGAGAATCGATGGTTTGAGACGCTTCACCAGTTTTTTTATCAAAATTTATTTTTGATTTTGACTTTTTAGTTTTTTTGTGGCTGATTTCATTTTGTTACTGGACTACGATGGGTATAAAAAAATATAAATTTGAAATTACATGTACAAAATTCACAATACAAAGTCAATATTTTATATTAAAGGTAAGTTTCGTAACTTATAATTCAAATGTAAGTAACTCGTTTTCAGTAGATTATGGGCAGAAACTGGTCAGATATTAAGCGGCGTCTCGCCAGAATGCTTTTAATATAGGGTAATTGGCGAACGATTTTGTGAAAAACAGTTTAAAAATGTTTGAACAAAAATATTTTATTACAAATTTAGAATATAACAAAACAACGTGGCACACACTAAACAATAAAATAAGGTTAGGTTTGTCTTGCTAGAGTATATAGGTATACCACAGAGTATATATAGCTCAAGTGTAAGCTTTCACCAGACACTTCTGGCCATATTCTGGCGATGAACCTCTTCTGCCAGGGATTAATTTACAATAAATAAATAAAAAAATAATCGCGCTGAAAGATACCAGTTTAATAAAAGATAAAAGTCGGTAAATGAATCCTCATCGTGGAGATAATTGTAAAATGAGACTGAAAGAAGATCGTCAGCTAATCAAGACATTGGTAAAAACAGTCTACACGGGTATTTTCTAAAGCTCGTCTTTAGAGCCGTCCCGTCTTGGTCCCTAGCAGCACTTAACTTTTATGACACACTCAACCGGCTCGGTAGACAAAGTCCGTGGGTGGGTTTAATCAGACAAGGAGCTTTAACAATGCCAAAGCTCCCCGCTCGCTCGCTCGCTTGCCCATTACATTCCTATTTACATTCGTTCAACTATTCTCAACTAATTTGAAGTTTTGACACCCCGCAATGCGTTCTGCGAAAATTAAACTCGGCCCCTTGCCTGGGAAGCTTGCATTATGTAAAAATATACGAGCTTGCCAAACTTGCCCAACCGCAAACTTATTTTTACGACCTCATGTTTATACTTTCGACACTAATTTCATTGATAAATGGCCCGGGAAAACTTTCAAGGTGCGAAATTGAAATAATTGCGACGATTGTTTTGGCTTATTTTAAACTACTGTTTTTAAATTTATCGCTGGTCAAACTTTTTTGGAATCAACGTATGCGAATTCAAAAGGCGTATTTGGACTCGCTACCTATGATCATGCAGCTTTTTATTGATTCGTAAAGTGACTTTTTCAAAAAAATCAAAAGTTGTTATAAAAAGTTTTTAAAACTAAAATATCCAAAAAATGATATTTGCTTATCTAGTGCACTTGAAGCTCAATTTACTTTTTTTTTTCAATTAATAAAATACGAAAAGAGCCCTGGTAAATTAGAATCTGATATTCCAAGGCCGTTAATGATATATAACTGCCCTTAAGGAGTAAGTTAAACTTTACCGTCGAGAGGTTAGTTCGCTGCCCGAGACGCAGGGGGAGCGCGCATAGCGCGCGAACCCCGTAGTCGAGGGCAGTGGACGTACCTCGAGACGGTAATGTTTGACGTCTCCTTAAGGGTAGTTTCATATTTTACTTCTCCAGGGCATGCAATATGGTACTTTGAGAAAACTTAAAAATATAAATATTAAATCTTTTTAGATTTTTCCGGTATAATCGAACTTAGAGCTTATTCAGCTAAATTATCAACGTCATCAACTTCCATCGGAGAAGACATCTTTTAGTTTTTCTAATTATGAATTTATTCACACTTTTTATCACAGCACTTGAAACCACTAACAGATACGATTGAATTTAAGTAAAAAAAATTGTAATGCAAAGGTAAGTAATGGCTAAAAAAGAGATGTTCCGCTACCGACTGCCCGAAGAGATCTAACCGCTTACCTCAACTGCAAAATGTTTGCAGGAAATTTTTTGTGCGTGAAGTTTTCAGAAAAGCGAAGCGTTGTAAAAGTGAAGTGGGAGCATAAGTTTTATTGGTGGTATTAGCTTACGGGAGAATTTTGGGAAAGAGTGCTGCAGACCAGGTAGGTCATTAGACTGGGTCCGACCCATCGACGCTACGGTTTTTCCCCTTAATACCTGGCTCTTCGGTAGCACGTAACGGTTGTAAACGAACGCACCGTCGTGGAATCGTATAGTGCAGCCAAAATTTTACATCTCTCCGGGATGGAAAAAAATTTTCCATCCCGGCGAGGTGTAAAATACTCCCCCTCCACTGCTCGAGAGTAAAGAGAAACTTACCCAGGCTAGCTCAGCAGTCGAAAAGTACCTATTGCATGGCCGAGAGAAGTAATGTTATTTTATGGTACAGATTTTGTCATAAAAAATAATAATAATAATAATAAAATTAGATTTTTTTTCTGTTGTAAGTAAAATTGTTATTAAAGTTCAAAATAATATTTGCGCCCTGCATTTTGACAATAAAGAATCACAATAAAGTTCAATAGTTTTGAGCTCAAAAAATTCTTATGAAACGAAAAATTTGAATTTTCACGACTAACAAACCATAACCTCAAAAAAAATGAATCCTTATAAAATAAAAATAGTCTCCAGCCTTAAACCCAATTGAAAAGTGGGTGTCAACAACAACAGCAGCAGCAGCAGCAGCCGATTCGTAATTCGTAGGGGAGTGGGACGCAAGGACAAACAGAGAGAGAGAGAGGTTGAACGCTCAAACAAGCCAGTCAAAGCATGCATCTCGTTCGCTTGTCTAAGCACCTCACGAAGTGAGGCGATAACGAACCAAGACACATCCTCCTAGTGGCAGCCGACGTAAACAGACTCCAAAATAACGGGCATGCGCCTGCCCGTCCAACCGCTTGCGCGTGTATCAATACACTGGTTATGGTGCTGTTTATGGCTCGGGCTCTCTAATGCATCGGCCCCTCCTAATGGACGCAAACAGCCCCGAGCTATGGCTGCAACGTACCGTTAAGCTTGACTTTCTTTTTTTTTTATCGGCCAAGTATTTTTAATTGTGGTTTTTAGTACCAACTGGCGAATTAAAAAATTATTATTAAAATACTTTTCTAGAGAGGTAAGCAAGCTTCCTGTGTACACAGCTCGGTATTTTACAAAGCTCAAAATGGTCCTCAAAGATTTCAACAATAGGAAAGAAAACTCAGAGTCATCGGATATTTTAAAAATAACTCAATCGATAAACACTGAAAAAAATGCAATTATAACAGCTCAAACTGCTCGAGTCAAATAAAGAATTTTTTTCTCAAGTAACTTATCTTCAACAAAAAGGCATCAAAAAGTTTTTTGAAAAATCATTTTTGAGCATAAAATGAACTCTTATAACTTTCAATCGATTCTTAATATCCGGTAAATTTCAGGAACACCTCAAGGGTTTTTGAAATAAATGACTTTGAACACACCCATAAAAAGATCTTAAAAATCAATTTGAGTACCAAAGAATCATGTGTCAAAATTTCATTAAGTTCCGTTAATTATCGCAAAGGTGTAATTACGAATATCTCTCTTTTTTAAAAAAAAGAACTTTGAGTATAATTCAAAAGCCACACACTTATAATCTTGGTAAATAAAATCAACGGTATCAGGCTATTCCAGCCCTGGAGTACGTCTGGCGCAGCAGTCTGGGGCTGGTAAAGAAATTTTCATCTTCTTTTTATTTTCCTCTTTTTCCACAAATTTCTTACATTTCCAGGAGAGCAGCAGCAGCGGACCACAAAAAAATTGGCACGTTTTCACTCTTGAGGATACTTAAGGCTTCTTACATATGTATATAAATTTTCCTCTCTTTTTCTTCGTTTACTGGCTTTAATTTTCAAGAAGCTCCAAGCGTTTAGAATAAATTTCAGTCTTTTTTTTTGAGCTTGAATTTTTAATTACTCATGCTGGAGATTTTTTTAAATACCGTGATCTAATTTTCAATTTTTCGCGTCGTTAATATGTACCGGAAATTTATTATTATTTTTTAGATAATTTCTATGTTGAAATTTTTAATGCCGTTTGACAGTTTTTCAACCTTCAAAAATGTCTTGGTAGTTTAAAAAATATAATAAATTATTACAGAAGCTACATGCCGTTTGGTACTTTTTGAAAGCTTTAAAAAACTTGCAATACGCTCTGTCACTGTTTAAATATACGCTATCTTAGAGCCATGACATCGGCCGCTAGGCGGCGCGAGACGAATGAAAGTGAAGTACGAGGAACTCTATAAGTTCCATCTACGACCGCTACGTGGCCTACGGTTATGACGACCCATCAACGAAGCGGGCCATCTTGTGGACTCTTACTTTCGGTATTTACTATAAAAAATTCATGGTCACATTCGTATAAAGTATTAACTTTCAGTATGCAAAATTCGATACGTGTTTAAGCTCACTGCTCACACAATAAGACTTCGAGTAAGTTAAAAATAAACTTAAAAAAATTTTTTTTTTTTTTTTATAAGAATCCACCGAGGTGGAACGAAATTTGAAGAAGAGAAACTGATATTCCTCGGTAACAGGCAGCATCAATTAAACTGGCTCACGACCCAGTTTAAACTTTTCCTGGCCGTCTAAGAGGAGCCAATATATTTTAGGCCTCACCTCGCGTCGATCGAATTTAAAAGAGCCAAAGTTACTCCTCTCTTAATCTCGGCTGTCCCAGGGTCATATTGACGCTTCTTTTAACTTTCCAAGGAGGGAAGAATGGCAATTAATGGCTGTCATGACTCCTCTCAAGAGAATGAGACTTTCAATGGAATTTACGTGACCCGACTCCGACTACCGTCAGGGTATTTATCGATATCCATCTTCGGGACCCCGGCTATTGATTTTCACGATTTACAACACCTTTTATTTGTCCCAGCCGGAATTCATTGATTCTTCGTTCTCTCTAAAAGAGCAATTTGATGGTCCTAGCGAAGATAAACCTTAGCTCAAAATCTGCCACGAATAAAGTTACGACAGACCTTCTTTTGGTGACTAATGATCTTAACTTTTGTAGATTGGAGTAAAATGACCTTTGCTATCAATTCGTTGATACAATATAATGAAAAAAAAAAAAAAATTTTCGACCCACCAGCCGCGAATAGTGGTAACGATTGATATTCTTATAATACTAATGAAAAATCAACAAACAAATTTTCAATTACTGTATCAAGTTACTGTAATTCCAAAACTTTGTATCTAAATCTTTCAAAAGCTTGAAATTCAAAATAATTATTGTAATCACCGCCCCTTAGTAGTGATAATCCTTCCAGCTAAGATCTTGCTAATGACCCATGAGGTCAAATTCGTCGGTTGTAGAAAAAAAAAATTCCGACCTTATGAAATTTTGTAATTTTCCAGAAGCAAACGAAAAAAGAAAGAAAGAAAGAGAAGTAAGCTATTCGTCGTCGAAGTACGATTACCACGTAGTCTGGAGTATCGTTAAAAGGGGGTTAATGATAATTTTCCAGAAGCAAACGAAAAAAGAAAGAAAGAAAGAGAAGTAAGCTATTCGTCGTCGAAGTACGATTACCACGTAGTCTGGAGTATCGTTAAAAGGGGGTTAATGAGTCAATTACGTATAAACGACCGCGCGAGCGAGTACATATTTTCCGTGTCAGTGAAAACAGGTGAACAAGACGTATCGATCGGGAAATAAAAGAAAAGGATAATTTTATCGAAAAAAGGCGGGAAGGGAATAGGGACGATCAAAACGATGACGATTTTCGGGATTTCGGGAACGTGTCG
This sequence comes from Encarsia formosa, assembly GCA_038277355.1. Lineage (NCBI taxonomy): Eukaryota > Metazoa > Arthropoda > Insecta > Hymenoptera > Aphelinidae > Encarsia > Encarsia formosa. Next base: position 1,101,445 of record CM076185.1, on the reverse strand, counting down.
AACAAACAGCCCGGGTAGGTAATGCCAGATGAAAGTAAAAAAGAGAAAAGGGCGTACGTGTTTAACACACCCGGCGCTGGGCTAACAAACTGCTGCTACCACCGACTTTAAGAACGTGTCGCTCTATAAAACCTGCAAACGCCAGAAGAAGTAGGAGGAAAAAGTCGGGAATCAATGCGGGAAAGACGTGTAACTTTCATTTCGGATAAGCTATTTTTATTTATCACCCAACCGCTTCTCGCGTCAACTTCGTTTTATTATTGGGTTTTTCAGTTATTCATTTATTTATTACAATTTTTATACTTTAGGTAATCTTTCTTTGATATGGTTTCGATTTGTTTATTCATCCCTTACTGAGTTGACTGACTTGTTACACCAAGGAAGAACCGGGCTACAAGGAACAAGGAACAAGATGCGATTGTTAGGGACAGACCTCATTATTAGGTTATATTTTCTCGTTCCACAATCGAGGCTTTATCCTTGATTTTGTTAACTACGTCCAAAGGAAACTACAGAGTTCTAACAACCCGCAGCATCGCAGGACCTACATTCGCAGCGGCTTCGTTATTTAATTAACTTTTTCGAGAAATAAAATCCACTTTATCGGTGGCGAGGGGAAAAGAGAGAGAGAGAGTGAGAGAGAGAAAAATCTATTGGAAATTGAATGCGAAGTCTCACAAATGGGGTCTGAATGGGGTAATATCCTCCTCCCGGCTCCTCCGATATTACGACGTCAGAATCATCATTTTGCTGCCTTAGCCCCCACCCCCCACACATTCGCTTCCGGCTTATATCCGGAGCGCGAAGACTACTTTTTCTTTTTAAAATATAAAATGAAAAGAGAAAAAAAAAAAAAAAAAAAATGTGTGTCACCGCGAGCGTATTTTACGGCTTTCATCGGGGGGATATTTTAAATCCAGGAGGATACGCGACCTATCGGGGTCAGATGTACTGTGGGTCCCTGCTTTGATTTTTCTTTTTACCTTGTAAAGACGACGTCTTATTTGTACCGAACTCTTCGTTAGCTCGGCTGATTCACTTGCAAACAAGATCGATTATATCGGACGCGGAGAGAATATCAAGGAGAACAGCAAGGGAGAGATTAAATAAAACCTTCTTCCCCCCCCCCCCATTTTACGCTCTTCTTACCTCCGAGTTCGTGTCCCTTGTTTATCTTAGGCGACTACGACGACGCGACGCTTCCCTCTTCCTTGTTCTTTTTCTTCTTCTTCTTTTTTTTTTATTTGCCCGAGGTAATTTAGTTGTATCGGCTGGTTGGCGATCACTAAACCGTTTTACTTTTAACTTGATTTTAAAATTAGATCAGAGCTTTTGTGATTTTTAATCTGGACTTTTGAGGCTAAACATGGATCTTTTTTTTGTATTCCAAGTGTGTACTACGGTTTACTAAACATTATACAAAATAATCATAAAATCAAATAAAAAGACGTATAAAGAAAGTTTTCAATTAAATTAAGCTTTGATTAAATTTTCCACTTCTTAACAAAAAATACTACTTCAGATTATTAAAATATACGTACATTTAAATAAAATGACGTGCGATTCGAGTTTTTAACTTAAGTAATTGATAAGAAGCACTAAGAAACGAATGACTTCAATGCCTGATCAAAATCACAGCTATACTACTTGTCAGCAGTAATAATCTTTCGAACGCAAGTAATTTTCCACTTCTGAACAAAAAAATCAATTTTGAGCTTTTTTATAACTCTAATTCTTAAGCTTGTTAAGATTTTACGATGATTAGATGCGTGAAGAAGTTTTTCAACTTAATTAATTGATAAGAGACACAAAGAAACAAGTAACTTCAATGGCTGACCATAATCACAGCTATTATTCAGCCTTTTATGTCCGTCTAAATTTGAAAAAAAAAGCTCACCTTTTTTCTCGGAAACATTACGTTTGAAGTCGGACGTCGATATTTCAGAAAAACAATAGGACGCGGTAGATGAGCCTCGACACGACAGCTACGTGACCGCAGCGCTCTTTCTCAAAGAGTAAAGTCGTCTCGAAAAGAGTAATACTTGGGGGAAGGTCATTTACTCTGGTCGTCCCAGAGTAAAGCCCAGAGGTGCAGTTTAGGCACTCGTTACAGCTGCGTACCGTCTCGGGAGAAATAATCCACGAGATTTTCCACCCGGACCAAAAACGCGATTGTCCCGATTAACGCTGCTGTTGACGCTGGCAAATTGAAAATCGAACGAGCGAGCTTGGCAATTTATCAGGGCGTTGGTGGGGTATCGGGGTTATTGCTAATCGGCTCCTTATTCGATTACGCCCGAGCTAATCACCTTTGCTGGTCCTGCACATCGATTACCATTAGGCTGGTAGGGACCCGAGGAGGCCCGAAATAACACACAGCTCCGGCTAGCCAATTTCGGAGGAGATGCTACATGCTTTATTTCACCCCTCCAGGCTTATACACCAGCCCCGTACCGCGTTATTATTCTACCCGAGATGGACTCTCCCCGGGCTAATTGTTCATCATCATCATCCTCCTCCTCGTCGTCGTCGGCCCTTGCGTGAATATACGTCATTTAGTACGCGTGTCATGGTCATTTTTTTTTACTTACTTACTTTTTTAATCCTTACGTTTCTTATGGATTATCTTGTCACAGTAAGAACCATGATCCACTCTAAAAATTATGAACATTCAAGGACGCATGAATTTGATACAATAAACAATGTGGAATTTTTTAAAATAAGCTAACTTTTGAGTTATGAACCTTACTATTTTTTATATATTCTGGTATAAAACAGTTCATCATTCATTTGATATCATTTTAAGTTGGGTTTTATCATTAAATAGTAATTAAGTGCTTGAAATATTTAGAAACTAAGCTGAGAACCACTTACACGATAAAGCTACTTCAAGTATCGGAAACTCCGTCAAGATCTTGAAGGGATTAGAAGACTGCAAGCTGAGAAAACAATATCAATTTTTTTTACACCTTATCATAAGTTGTTATAGAAAACAGATTTTTAATTTTTTTTTTTAATGAATCATGGTAATAAATATTTATAATTAAGTAAAAAATTGTTTTTTGCTAGAAGAACAATTGATTATTAATTTGAAAAGCAGGAAATAAAAATACGTTAAAAAAGGTTATTTACTGAGTAAAAATTGTATTCAACAGAATTGCATAAAAATTTGAAGATTTTAAATTTGAGATTAGATTCATTATTTAATTTTTCATGAACAATTCACAAGTGTTTTAAATTAAAATTCTAAAAACAAAAGATCTTAAAAATTAAAGTGCAGCTTTTAAATAAACGAAATGTCTCTCTCTTCTTGGTTAAGCAAAGAAAAAGAAGGAAAAAAGAGAGAAGTTTAAAAATAATCCACAGGGCGGGATACAGTTTTATCATTGTTATTTTTGTTCGCAGCATCAGCAGCAGCAGTATTTACAAATAGGTAAAATCCTTCGAAACAAAGCCCGGGCAATGGTACGGAAAATGCAGCGCCGGAGGTAGCCGTAGAGCGAAGAGATAACGTTCTATCAAGAAAAAGATAACAGACGACCGGTGGACCTGGACCCGTGAGATATTCTCTTGAGAGAAGACCCCCCGCGAAATGATATAAAAATATGCAAAGACGTTATAGAAATACTCCCACTATACCGAGCGTGTGTGTGTAAAGTGTCTCTGCAGAAATTTAAATTTCCATTACGCTGAGATACGAAGCGTCGAAATTTGATTTTTTTTCTTTTCTCTTTTTTTTTTCGATATTTTAGTTTCTGAAAAATAAATTTATTTTACTGTCCCTGATGCTAATAAACGCAATAATTAAATCATCTAATTTTTTAGATCATAATTTGTTTAGCTTAGAGAATTTTTAAACTGAAAAAAATGATTTCTCCAGCAGTACTGATCCAATAATTATTTAATTAATGCTCTCGTTGTTCTGTTGTTTCTTAAATTTGAATTCCCGCCCAAACGCTGGGCGTGTGACGTAAGCTTGATGACGTCACACAACAAGTAAAAAAACAAAATAGCACCAAGTAAAGGCGAAATTATCGACTCTAGACTGAAGACAGCATACTTAGCACCACTTGATCGACATAATTTGATTGCGCCAGCACCAATCATAAAAACTCTGGTCACGTGACTTGTGTAGGCTGACGTCACACGTTAAGAAATTTTAGCGGGAATTCAAAACCATAAAAAAACGAAAATTTCATTCATTTAAAGTGAAAAACAGTGGACAATGAAAAAGCTCGCACTTAATTTTTCGAATTTTCTTCTCGTTACCTAATAATTCCGAGTCTCCTCGTCCCGTGAAAGACTGAAATGAAAAAAAGGGGGGGGAGGTAGGGATAAAGTAGACAATCGCGTACCTGCACTCGGCATCTGTCGTCTACCGGGAAGGAGGGAGGATTGTATAAGGAAAAAGCATTTTACTCGAGTGTTTATGCGTTTATTTGCACGAGTAAGTGCCGACTCCCGTCGTGTTTATATTACGCGGGCGGCCGGCTTTATAAAGCCATTCCGGGATTTGTCGGGTTTACAAAAAAGGAAGCAGGCAACAAGAAAAAAAAAAAAAAAAAAAAAAAAAGGTAAAATCATGAATTTTGAACCGGACAATTTTCTCTGGCTCCTGTCGCCTTACTTCGATCTTCTAAGGCCAGAGTGGGGGTAATGGAATTCGACGGGGGGGTTAAAAAATTCGATTTTTGATGGCGTGTATGCAGCAGCAACAGGAGATTGAATATTTATTGCTCAATTCGAAAGGGATGGAGCCCGGGATCTTCTTATCCAGGAGACTTTCGTTCAATACATTTTAATCGCGTGTGGAAGCTGGATTTTCGTTTGGAAAACCAGTGCGGATCTATACGACCAAATCAATGTTTTCTATTTAGATTTTTTTAATACAATGTAATGTCACAGTTGTACGTAAAGAATCAGAGAAAAATTGGAATTTTATGGATTACAAGCTTAGGCAAATTCTAGCATTCTACTTATGTATATGTATCGATTTCCCATGCGAAGACCTTGGACCAACATTTGCCGCGAATAAAGTAACAACGAAGGTACTTTTGGCCAATTAAATGTCTCTAAAAGACTTTATTAGTTACTCTAGCTTTGCAGATTGGTAGAAAGTGATCTTTGTTATAGAGTTGATGTATTACAATGAAAAAAAATTTCTTCTTTGCACTACTCGCGAATAAAATGATTCCAAGTTTTCAGCTTATAAAACATCGCAAGGAGTTATTTTATTCGCGGCTGGTGTGATGAAAAATTTTTCTTTATTAAATGTATCGATGGTATGATAGCAAAGGTTATTTTCTACCAATCATCAAAAGCTAAAATAACAAATAAAGTGACTTAGAGTTTAAAAATAAGTCTGTGACGCTGGTTACAAGCAACAGATTTTGGAAAAAATGCCAAAAGAAAAGGTTTTTAAAAATGTGTCACGAAAAAAAGTGAACGAAAATTTTGTAGTTTTTATCGTAGAAAGCAAAGTTGAGTTTTAAACATTATCTCGATAAAAATTTATTTAAAAGCTTTAAATATGATAAATCATTGATTTGCCGCAGTGGTAGCAGTGGTTTTTTTAGGATATACAATAAATGTACTGAAGTAATGATTTTTTTTAATTTGAAGTATATATGTGATGATTACACATATTTAAGCTTGATTTTTTTTTTTTTTTTTAATTTTGGCTTGAAAATTTTTTATAACTATTGTAAATAATCATTGTTAAAATTTTTCTGTGCGGATATTTACATATTTCAAAGGTTTTTTTTTTTTTAAATCCATTTTCAAAAATCATAGGTGAAGTGTGAAATGATAAACTGACCAGTTCAAATAGAAGTTTTCATTCGGGATTATCAAACTCGAAAAAAAAATTCGAATCCTTTTTTATCCTCGAACTTTTTTTTCCCCCAAGTAACGCGCGGTTTGCGGTGAAATCGCTCGAATCCAGTTTTCAAAACAAAAAAATGTGAATTTTCACAGTTTCACTTTTTTGTAAAAAAAATCTTTTTATCTTTTTTTTTACAAAAACTTTAAGCTTCGAGAAATAAAAAATAAAATAGAGGATTTGTTGAGCTTTGAAATAAGCTGGAGCGCTTTGTGCTTTAAAGCCGATTAAAAGTTGCTCATTCCGAGATTATTTATAACAATATACTTTTGTAATGACTATGCACTCAATTTGCATACTTTAAAGGGATACTGTGGAAAAATACCCTTTTTATCTTTTATCAGGGTTTTTAAAACGTTTATTCGAATATTGAATCATATTTGCTAAAATTTCTGTGTTTATTTGGATTTTTCATATGGAAAATAATTTAATAATTAACGAAGAAAAAGCTTTTATTCAAAACAGTATAAAACATTTTTTATCCCAATTCAAGATTCTCTAAAGATTAACCAAGATCGATTTAGAATGATTGTGATTGGTTGAGAACATAAAATTAAAAATATGAATTTGAATATTAAGAATTTTGATGATTTAACTTGATAATACGATATTTTTTGCATTAGTATCATTATTTACCGACCTCAAGGCAGGTACGAATGTCAATTAATCAAAATTTAAATATTTATAGGTTAAATCAAATGAAAATTTATGTCATATTTCAAATTGAAATAATCAAATAAATATAAGACATATAAATGTTAAATCAAATCGAAAGGAATGAATTTAGTGATGGATGAATAATAAGTAGATCAGTCGATCGAACGGGTAAAATAAGTTAAGTTACGTAGGTAGACAAGATAAAGGTAGTAAAATCGCATTAAACATGCCAGCAGTCAGCATCCAACTATCGGGAAAATTCTCCCCCGGCCTCTACTGGTTGGAAGTTTCGAGGAGTGTGTTATAATGCGATTAATTTCAGGCTAGGTAGCTTATGCTTTTCGAGCGTCTTATCGCGAAAGTTTAATGATTCATCGGTATGTAAACTACCTCAAATACACGATACCCAACCCAATTGTTGCGTTTATGGGTTTTCCAATGCTTTTTCCAAAGCTGAAAACTTTTATTTCTCATGGTTTTGCCCATTACGATATTTTTTACTTTCATTTAATTTTTTATCAACTTTTTTTTAACTGTTTGTACAAATTATTTATTCAAAAATTCTGACAAATTCATCATAGAGAAGTTCAGCTTGTTATTACTTCGAAGCTGGATAATAATGAACAAAATGATTCGTCTTGTCCAGACCAGCATCAGCGCCAATTTTCTAATGCCTTGGTGGCCAAAATTTAAACCCAATAGTGGTGATTATGTAAACGTGTGCATTTGTATATCTATATCGATCAGCTGTAATTCTAGTCCAGACCAGAATAATTATAAATAAATACATTTTGATAATATTTTAAATATCACTTCCCATTGGCTACAATTAGAGGTGGAAAGTGGCTGAGCCAATGAAGAGACTACACGTTGAAGTAAAAAATAACATTTCAAAATTTGGTGATCCTAACCTATATTTTTATAGAAAAAATATACGAATACAGCTTTTATCGTTTTATTCAACACATTAGAGCAGAAGATCATGAAATATTTTTAAAAACAATAATAAAGAATATTCATTAAAAATTTAATTATTATTGTCTGAAAATCACATTGTTTTGAATATCTTCCCCATTATTTCATTAGGATGAGAAGATTTTTTAAAATTTTTTCAAACTAATAAAGTTCACTATTGACTCTTCATAAATTATAATAAAAATGATGATAAAGTATACGGGTCATAAATATCCTTCAATTACCTAATAATAATCATTAAAAAGCATTAAAAATAATAAATAAAAAAAAGACTTTACCGCTGCAGTTGGTGATAAATCTGATAACGTTAATGGCTAATGAAAATTACAACCCTGTAAAAGATTATAATAAAGCACGGGTCGTAAATTACCCTTTAAATGTAAATTTCATTAAATTTTTTTTTTCTGCTACGGATCCCCATAATGTGAGAATAAAATGAAAAAAAGAAGTAAAATTTTTTATAATTAGCTGCTTTCGATAAATTGGATTGGAGCTTAGCCAAACTCATAATAATCTTGGCTGCGTTTTATAATGCAGCCGACGCGACGCGTGATAACCGAAAAATAATTTGCCAAATTACATTGCTACGTACTCCCGAGTGTATTAAATTAATTGAAACGCAGTCTCCGGAACGTCCTGTTAATTTTACTCTCTTGTTTCTTGTTTATGAGATTCGCTACGGCTTGATTTATTTCAAACAAAAGTTCATTCAAAAATAACTTAAATAATTACATAATTTTCGTTTTTGTAAATTTATTTTTTATTTTTTATTGTAAAATTTGATTCAACTTTATTTTTTTTTATTGAATGGAAATTTTTTATAGTAAATTTGAGTCTACATTTATATTAAAACTAAATCATGATTTCAAACTACCGCCAAAAAGTTTGGAATGATTGTAAACAGTACTAAGGTCACCTGACTTCGCCAAATTGACATCACCTGTCAATTGCTGTGGCGGGAATTCAAATTCAATAGATTCAAAAAGTTCGCTTTTGAAATTCCAAAGTTTATATACTTTAAACTACTATTTTTATAAAAAACACTTTTCATTGAATAAAAACTATAAAAAATATTATTTATTTATTTTTTTTAAATCCACTCTCAAACAAACACAAGCAATCCTAAACTCTACGGTACAAGCAAGCATATTCGGGGGGGCTTAATCCCAGGTTCGAAACAAAAGGTCGCGGATTCAAAATCAAATAGCCTGCACGCAGAAAGCCCCGAAATTAAGCCCGCTCGGTAAAATTCGGTTTTAGCCTTGGGTTTTATCCCACGAGCTTTTAGCCTTTTATAGGCTGGGGCTACGACGTACACCGGAGTATCCTTTAATGACCCACCCGGGCCATCTCTGCTTATATCGCCGTTATTATTTTTTTTTTTCTACTTGCCTCCTTTTTTTTTTTACAAGGAAAAAATTTTCGCGCGCCACCGTGAATAATTCATCGAGCCAAAAGAGCCTCGGTATTGTTAAAGACCTCGTGGTTGGTATTAATATGTAACGAAGCTCGCTCTAATAAAGTTTAAACTCGCCATTGCGTAGTCACTTTGCGTCCCCTTTGTTATGGCCCGGGGTATGGCGCATCCGTGACGCAGATTTACGGAGGAAAAAAACGTATCTCGAGAGCCGTCAAATATTTACCCTACGTTCTTACTTAATGCCGTTGTTTCGGGACGCGGGAAGCTTAAATTTTTTTTTTTTAATTTAAATCAGAATGAATAATAAGAATGATTATTGAACTCTACAGAGTTAAAAAAAAAAAGATTAAAAACTTAAAAATACGAAGTCAAAAGCCATTTAACACCTCTGTTCCTATGTGTTTGGCTTTGCTGATGAAATTTTATGATTTCGATGAAAAAAGTAATTGATAGCCTCGATTTCATTCCACTTTCTCAGTAAATTTTTATAAATCCAACCTACCCATACTGTCCTTAATATGGACCATTGTATTTAAAAAAATAAACTTCAGGTTTTTTTTTTTTATTTTCAACTGAAGCCTCAGATTGATAAAGATCAAAATTAATTTTGGGAAAAATAAAACTCTTTAAATAGAGTAATCCAATCTCACTTAATTTAAGAAAAGATTGGATTACTCTATATAAAGAGTTCTTACTATAACTCCAGCTTGAATTTATCTTCTCAAATTAGCTTCTGAGCATTTTTTAAATTATTTTTACCCAAAATACACTGTACTGTATTATTCGTGATCCACAATAACAATTTTCTAATTCAGTTTTTTAATAGGTGCCGAGGTCAGTTTTCGGACGAAATCATCGCTTTCATTTTGGCACGTTAAAAAGTGTGTGACAACGTCGTAAAAATACAAAATAGGCGGACCCGGACATGCATCTTAATTTGAAAAACCATGGAATTATTCAGTCGTGCGAACGACGTGGATTTATTCCCGATGAGTCGGTCGAGTGTGACACCTCGGCTTGAATTATTGAGGATCGATATTAATTTTTGAGTGCCCGCAGAAGTGCACTCTCGCGTCATTTTTCAAACCACTCGGGGATGATTTTTTTATGACCTTAATTAATACCTTGGTAAAACACCTGATATTTTTGGACACACTTGTAGCGATTTGAAATTCAATTCGGGATGTCCAACCACCCGAATCGAATAAGTACCCGTGTCTTACGTCGAGAGCACTTTCGTCAAGTGGTTCGGGTCTGCCAAAGTTTTTTACTCCCACTTTTTAAGATGGAGGGACACGGTCAATCGTTTATTTTTTTATAAAAGTTTTTTAGCTGTGTATCATTGGTAATATTATCATCATAAATTGGATTAAACTGTTCTACTGACTGTTCTTCTAAGTAGAATTGGTCAACATTAATTAATGAATCACTCAAATGAAAAATTGGAATGATTAACTCATTTTGATTAATATTCTGTTTTACCGACGGATGGTAAAAGTAAAGCTAAAACAATCATCATCGTATTATTAAAATCAAGCTATAAATGAAGGGAGTTAGGATTGAATCAATCCTTGAGGCATTTAAAAATATTTTATACTTTTATTCACACCTATATTCTGTTTTAACGATAGATGGTTAAAGTAGAGCTTAAAAACAATTACGATGATTTGCCAGAGTGTATCATTGAAACTCAATTGTTAATCGAAGATTTAACAATGAAACTTAAAATTTCGAACAAATATTTCGTAGTTGCAACATTTAAAAATATTACATCACACCGGTATTATGTATTACCAACTGATGGTAAAGGTGGAACTTTTAAAATAATTTGTAAATATCTTTATAGCTGCATGACTATAAATTAGTCATTAATAAATATTTCGACTCTGTCAAGGTAAAAATTCAGGTTACAGAAGCGATTTGTAAAACAGTAATAATAAACCGTAGCTAATTAAATATAAAATATTTTTTCCTATAAATCATTGTTGCATTATCGATCTGCACTATTCGGTTATTTTAAACCATTTCCAGCGAGTGCTTTCGACATTTGAAATTCACGCTTTATTTTGTAAATCCGCTTCGTTCATCACAATAAAACGATATCGCGCAAATCAGATCCCTCCCCGATAATCACAGATCAATCAGAAATATCAGTAAATAAAAGAGTCACAGAGCTGCGGGCTTTATGCATAGAAGCTGCAGGGCCGCGTCCACTCGTTACAAAGTCAGTCGTTTCGAATTTGCCCATTGGCCTTCCAAAGTTAAATACGGAACGCGCGGGGGTAAATAAGACAGGACGTAACGTCGCATGCCGAATGAGCCTTCGCAAGCCCCTGCGCTATCATTTATTCAAATTCTTGTTTCTCCTCGTGCTATTTTCGATTTGAACTTTTGACGCCACGGCGATGCTCGTAAATTTATTACTCGTTTCATTGAAAAATGCACTCCCTTTTTTTTTTTCTACCGTAGCGACAAGTTTAGCGTAGTTTTAATAGATGGCGTTTTAAATCCGGCCGGGCGGGGAAACCGAGAGAAAGTTATAATTACTGTTTTTGTTTTCGACGTTACAGAGTTAAAAATTGCTTTGGCACCGGCTTTAAACTTTCATCCTCATATTTTAAATTTTACATGAATTATGGGGGAAGGAGGAGCAGGAGTACCACTCGTGTTTTAACCCCCTGCACCCCACCCTTTTTTTTTTTTTTTTTTTTAAACTAAATTTTTCAAACTGGGTTACTCGAACTTTTATACGTCAAATGAATTTATCATCGATGAAAAAGTGCAAGCTTTTACAGGGAACATGAACAAATTTTTTTTTTTTTTTATTTCGTATACTGTATTGCAGTATTTTTCTATACTAATTATCTAACAAATTGAATAATCAATGCGTGTGAAAAGAAAATTGAATAATTAAGAGTCACAAGACGATCCTGAAAATGATCCATAGGATCATTCTGAACTAGGCTCTCGACATAATCTTATGGATCATTTTGAAGGGTCTTGAGATGATCCTGTAGATCATTTTCAAGATATACTATACGATCCTATGGATCAATTTTTAGTATCATCTTCAAGGGTCACGACACGATCCTATAGATCAATTTTAGGATCCCGATACGATTCTATGGATCCTTTTCTAGAATCACTACAATTTTTGGATCGTTAGGATCATTTTTAAGGATCAAGAAAATTTTTGAACACATCAGGCTTATTTTTATGGATCATTTTAATTTACCAAAGATTATGCCTCTTGATTCAAAATACTGACATCCCAGTGAAATAAAAGCTCTTAGCTGGAAAAAAAAATTCATGCTTCGAATTCGAAGTAAAAAAAAGGGGCATGCTTCGCGAGAGTGATTTTAGTGTAGGTTTTAAAAGCAAGCGAACAAACAAACGCGGGCTGGCGCAATTCTAGGCGTAACGATCCGGACGGTGGTAAGCCATTGGGGCGATTATCCTGCTACATTATTGCTTTCGAGCTTTTTAGTAGAGGGAGGCCGCGGTGAAAAAAGCTTTCTTTTCTACAGCTGATCTGCAGCTGCCTGCATTCAAGTCGCTGCCGCGTAAACGTCGCACTCAACCCGTGAAAATTTGTTTGCCCGCCTGGGATAAAAGCAGCTCACACTTACGTTTACCCTGTAATGGGATACGGTTTACTTTTTTTCTCTGACTTCCGTCGTAAGAAAAGTTTAATTTTTCTATACGGTGAAAATCCATGCTCAATCAATTAATTAATAAAACAAGTGTTTTAGATTTTCACAAATAATAGAAGAGCCTCATTACGGCCGTAAACACCAGAGATAGAATTATTGGACGACCGACGACGAGATACAAAATAATGAAGCAACATTAATTTGGTAACATTTTGCGGTCGGTCGATCTCAGCCCACAAGATTGTATTGTCGGTCGCGAGTCCGACGTTTCGCGATTTCCTCAGAGACGATCCCGATGTAAAAGAAATCAATATTAAAAATCCAAGCTTCGAAACTGTCAAACAAATGCTGAGTTTCATGTATTCGAGAAAATTAGACACTCACATCGACCAGAAAGCACTTGGGGATCTTTTTTTGGCTGCCCATGGGTTTCAAATATTCGATCCCCAGAATGTTTGTAAAGAATATTTTTAAAAAAATTTGAACGACGACAACGCCATGTGGACGAGGAACTTTTGTGTAGAGATGTTGAAAGAGAATAAAACTTGTGAAGACATGAAGGATCTCTTAGATTTCGTGAAGAACTTTGTCTTTAATGTATTTAAAAATAGTTGAAATTATGCGATCTCCGGTTCGTGCAAACTTGCCGGCACAAGTGCTTTCTCGACTGCGCATGCGCCTACGCTTCAAAAGAATTTTGAAGAAACCTGCAGCTGACAGCTGAAATGCTGATGCCGTTGGAAACTTGAAGTCGACAAGTTTTGATCTGTAGATTCATTTTTACATGTTAACTAACTAAAATCGTTCCTTCAAAGTTTAATTTCAAAAATAACCTTTATTTCGTATTAGTTACCATTCGTAAAGTTTACAAAGTGGATATTTTCCGAAACCGGTATCATCGTAATGCGTATTATCCTCTAATCTCTGCTATTTATAAACAAAGTAAGTTTTGATGATTGAACTCTTTGTGAATTCTAACCAAAGCAAACATTTTTTCAGAATCATCAGAACAGCGTCAAGATCGAAGACGAACCTGTAATACTCGAATCACCAAATTCAAGCACGGTTGACGATTTTCACAGGCGCAGCATCGCCGACAGTCTCGAGAACCAGTGGTTGAACCAGCGTTTCTGCGACGTCGAGTTTGTGGCTTTCGGTGGCAAGAGTATTTCCGCCCACAGGTAATACATAAAATGGATCAAAACGGTTATTCAATTCTTCTTATTGCACCTTTAACAATACTTTTAAAAACAACGATACTTCTTGTAAAGAATTTTTGGTGTTTTTATCTGATTCACACTGTAATTATGATATTGACAGGTGCGTAGTTTCCGCCGGAAGTACAAAGTTCTCGGAGATCATGGAGACCGCGACGGCCGTGAACATGAGCAACATGTGCTTCGAAGCTCTCAGGGAGATGCTGAAGTTCATGTACTCGAGCAGGATCGACGATGGCCGACGCTTGCGAGATGCAACTGCTTAACAGCCTGGACGAGGAAAACGCCCTGGTAATGCTGAGACTGGCCAAGGCGTACGAAATGGATAAACTGATAAAGCGAATGCGCCACGTGAGAGTTGTGGGTTTACTTAATTTTAATATTAAATTGTTCCAGTTAAGGTTGGAGTACCGCCTCAGTGCACAAACTAATTCTAAAATTAAAATGTGTTGTAAATGAACACCTGAACTTTCAAAATATAGGTAAAACGAGATAATTGAGTTTAAAATCAACTAAATCACAATATATATTAATGCTTAACCTATCAAATTTAACATTCTTTGATTGAACTTAATTATCTTGAAAAAAAACATGATACCTGTATTTTGAAAATTATATTTTGAATGCTCAGGTATGTGCAACATATTTTAATTTCAGAAAATGTTCGAGCTGTGTGCTGGTTGCATATGTTTTTTCATGTATCTGCTCTATTATAAGGCGGAACTACTACCTTAAACTTGATTGATTAATTTAAAAATCCTTCATTTTTTATATATTTAAATTAAACTATAGTGTTTAATTAAGTTTAATTAGATGTTTAATTAAGTTTTTAATCAAAGAATCAAATTAATTTTTCATCGGTTGAATAACTAACAATGTTTTAATTTAAATTTATTTTCTTAAATTTGTTAGACTTAGACAATTATTTTGTTTTCTAATTTCTTAAAATAAGTATTTAGTTGAGCAATAGTTGAATGAAAAATAAATGTAATTCTCCAACCAAACTTTAATTTTAAATATTAATTTGATTGAATTATTGTAACTCTGCTCAAAAATTGAACTTTGAAATACCTCCAGGTTTAATGACGAGGCATAATGAATGAAAAATATACTCGTGATAGGACTAGCAAGGTTTTTTTTTTTTTTTTTTAAGGCAGATACTTTTTCAAGTAAAGTTTTAATAAAAATTATGACTCTAAAATAAGCAATTTATGAATTTTAATTTTGTGATAAATTCTTCTAACGAGAATTCGACTATATAAAGTAGCCTTTATAGCTAGATTACTACAACCCTGATTACTTGCAGTCTGATTACTTGTCTACCATATAATCATTTAATTTTTTTAAATAATTAACTTAACGAATAGTTTGTGCTTTAATATAGTCACAAGTTTTAGTCTCAGCTCGTTCGTAAAATTAGTAAATTATTTTGTTACCTGTCTACTATGTAAATTAAAAAAAAATTTTGATTTGATTAACTTTATTATATTGATTAAAAAATGCTATCATGTTGAAAGTAATAAAAATAACATGTGAATCAATGAATTGAATATGAGTTTCATCTTAATAGCCTTTGATTATTAAATTATCTCATTTTGTCCTGGTTTATCTCGTTAGTTTTTAGAAGTCCTCGATCCCTTGAAATTTTATAAAAAATATATCGTAGTTTTGAAATATAATTCAAAAAATTTTTTTATATTCTATAAATTTTTTGCTTAGTTATAAATATTATATACCTTATTCTCAAAAAAAAAATAAATAAATAACGTAAGCCTCATAAAAAATACGTATTTGTAACAAAGTTATTCAAAATTAAAAAAAAAAAATAGTTTTCGAAATAAAATTAAAAACAATTTTTGAACTCGTAATTTTTTGACTTCTTTAAGGAAATTCAACCAAAAAATAAATCATAATGAAAAAATTATGAAAACTGGGGGATATTTTTATAGAAGTATAAGAAGCATAATTATGTCAAAATTTGGAGTCTAATAAAAAATTTATAAATAATTATTGTTGTCTTATGGGAATCGAAACATTTTTGTGCGCTTCTATTGAAAGATTCTCAACAATGGATGATTAGAAGAACACTTTATGATAATTTTGAGATGTAATAGATGATTAGTAGACTATTAATATTATAAAACATTGGTTGAAGAAAAAAAATTGTACAGTTTTGAGAGTCAGGTTAGAGTTGAGCAACCAATCAGCTTGCTTCTGTATCGAAATATATACCCTGTTGACTGTCCACACCTGTGCCACACGTAAACTTATTTTTACAAATTAAGGTTAAAAGAATATAACAATGAAAATATAACGTCCTGAACGATTTTTTAATCATTTTCTGTCATTATTAATTGAATAACTGAATTTTATATGAAACTATTATAAAAACAATGTAAATATAAAATCAAATGAAAAAATGCTCTAGATGTAGACGTTGATTAATTGTTATTTACAGCGGTCAATGCAACTGTAAAATTCTTACATTTCGTCAATAATTATTTTTTACATTGAAAGCTCGCATGCAAAAAATATTTTTCACAAAATCGGATCCGGAATAAATCTTGTAACCCTTCCAGTTGACAGTTGTCATGACAACCGCTAAGTACAAAGTTCTTGTACTTATAAGATAAATAATCATCCCACCTAACAAATTTTTTATCGAATCCACGGAGAACAACACTAAATTAAAATTGTCATAACTTCACCAAAGATACGTATGATTGACAACTGTCATTATACAGCTGTCAAATTAAAAAATGATTTCTATTTTATTAGTCCGCGACTTCCAAGACCCTTCTGTACAAGATTTTATTTAATTCATATCAGATTTCATAACATAAATTGTAGCTGGTTTTATATTTACATTGTTTATATAATAGTTTCATATAAAATTCAGTTATTCAATTAATAATGACAGAACATGATTAAATAATCGTTCAGGACGTTATATTTCCATTGTTATATTCTTTTAACCTTAATTTGTAAAAATAAGTTTACGTGTGACACACGTGTGGACACTCAACAAGGGTAATCATACGAGAGCTGATTTGACTGTGGTCGTCAAAGTTAAACATAATTAATTTTTTCTTCTAAACTCGTCAAGATGGATAAATAAAAATGTAATGGATACACAGCCCCTGGTAAATAATATTTTTATTCCTCGGAGTTGGAGTGTCAAACCCATGGTGAAAGTTGTTGCGGCGAAGGTACCAGCGGCTAACGAGAAAAGATACGTACGGCTCGCGTAACAAAGGCAATAATTTAACCCCCCCGCAGCGCAGTTTCGGATAGTTTTCGGGTTAAACTCAGCTTCTCTCTCGGATACTCGTAAAATCATATTGTGTACGTAACGTCCGTGTTTTTGACTCTCTCTCTCTGCTATCGAGAAGAATGAATTCGAATTGTTGTACTTTAGTAGACTTGTTTGACGAATTTTACTGCCCCGGTTTAAATCTGTTTCCTCGACATACTGCTATACAAGCGGAAATAAAAATTGTCTTTTTCTATGGTGTTAGAAATATAAAAACTCTTTTTTTTTTACTGTACTTAGCGTCAAGTTTTTTTAAATGAGAGGCTACTTTTTAAATAATATCAAAGTTTTCATCAATAACATTCAAATTATTATTGTCATTTGACATTTGAGTTTACATATAATTAGTAAAAATTTCACTACAATACTTCATTAGCTTTGAAAGTTAAATTATCAAAATTATTAACATTGAAATTAAAATTTTATGTTCTGAACTAATAACAATAAAATTAGAAAAATATTTTAAATCTATAACAAAACCATTAAATTCAAAACTATTTTTTTTTTGTAATTATTTGTAATTCTAGTTCGATTATAAGACAATTTAAAGAATTATTGATAAAAAATTCGATTTAATTTTAATTGTATTTATTATTTTACGAATAGTATTTTATTGAATACAGTTATAATAATGAATTTTTTGTACCCAAAACAGCTGTTACATTAAATTTTTATAACTATTAGATGGTACAATTAGCTTGATTTATAGGGGCAATCAATTTTCAATAAACTTATCCCCTCAAAAGTAAAAACACACTTTTTTCTCTAAAATCTCGAAATAAATTACACAAAAAAAAAAAGGAAAGTATATGAGAATAAAAATAATAAATTGTAATAACACGTGTGTGCAAGTGTCGATTTCGTGTCAATAAAAGTCTCGTAATCCGAAATTTATCATCGCACATAACCTCAAATCTGTAAATCAATAGCCTTAATAAAAAAGTATATCTTATAATTCCCCATTTATTCCAGTCTTTCTCCCCCTTGAAAAAATCTTACGAGTTATTGCGTCAATGGACCTTGTTAAATAAGTAATTCGCCAGCTATTTATTTGAGCGAGATGATAACGAGATATTGTAAGTAATTGCGCAGTTTATTTGAAAGTTTAGTTCTGGGGACTTAAACAAAGGGCAAGTTTTCAACGCTTGATTCCGGTGCAATAAACGCCTGTGATCAGATAAGATAAGACAGAGAAAATTTTCCAAAACTTTCTCGTTTGATGACTAAGATTTATACACTTTAAAACAATATGTTTAAAAGTTTATGAAGTGAGAAAAATATTATACTTTCGAGTTTTGATTGACGCTCGCGATTTATAGTGAAATAATTCTAAATAGTAAACAAAAATAATCTGGAAAGCTTCTTCATTGTTTTAGAATATAGCATTTTGTATTATAGATGTTAGATTATTTTGAAAATTCAAAAGTGTCCGAGAAAAACCGAAATTTAAAAAATTTTTTGAATTTAAATTCCCGCCAAGCTACTCTGGACGAAGTTAGCCCAAAAACTAACAACGACATACTCTTGCAGTTTTGAGGTTGGGCAAAAATTTATTGAATTACAAGTTTTTCGCTTTTGCATGAATTTTGAAATTTTCATAGAACAAATTTAGTTAGATTATCGATTTTAAATTTTGCCAAAATAACTCAAATAACTAATCATGCTGAAAAAAATTCCAAAAATTTATGAGAAGAAAGATTCTGTCAAAAATCTGGAGTGATTCAGGGTCTAATATACGAGATATTAATTTTTTTTTGCGCTTCCTTAGCTCTTATGGAGAATTGAATCTTTTCAGTGCTGTATTTACTTTCACTCTGCTCGATCAAAGTGTTCTTTATACTTGACTATGCACATATCGATTACGCGTGCGAAGAAAAACCTTGGACCAAAATTTGCCGCGAATAAAGTAACTGCGGAGGTCAATAAAATCTCTCAAAGTTACCTTTGATATTATGATTATAATAAAAAAAAAAAATTTCGACATATCAGCCACGGCCCACGAATGAAATGACTCCTTGCAATGTTTTATAAGCTGAAAACTTGATCATTTTATTCGTGGCTGATATGTTGAAAATTTTTTTTTTTATTATAATAATAATAGCTAAGATAATTTTAACATTTTTTTCCGTAATAAATAAAGTCTTTTAGAGTCATTATAATATTCGTGGCAAATTTTGGGCTAAGATTTTTTTTTACACGGGCAATCGGTACGTACGTATATTTTATTTTATCTTGATCGTACTCATTTCCTAATAAAATACCTACTTCCACTATTATACAGTATAAGACCAATTTCAGTTCAAGACTTGATTTTTTTTTGTGGCTCAGGTAATGACGTAACTATCAAAACTACGTGAAAAATACAAAGTTTCATTTAATTTATTAATATTTTTCCCCTAGAGCTCAGCGAGAAATCAACGGGCATAAAAAATATCGTACTTAAAGTTAAATGAACCAACCGTTGAATAAAATCAACAATATTATTAATAAAAAAAGGGGTGGTTGGGAAAAACAAATTGAAATCTCGCTGGTTTAATGGAAAGTTTAAAGAAGCCCTCTGGTTGTGCTCCTGCGGGAAATAAGCCCCGGAAAGACAGGATAACTCCCCTATGAGCCCTCCGATGAACAACGCGAGAGTGAAATTTAACACACAATGCCAGCAGGAATATTCACCGGGTTTTCAATTTCAAATTTCACTTCGACCTTTTATTCTAATACCTACCATACCAACTCAATCTTTTTTTCAATTCATTACAATTATTTTTTTTTTTTTCTCTGAAACCATTGATTTTCACAAAAAATCATTATAATCAATCAAATATCAACTTTTTTTCGAATTTCTTTTTTATATTTCAATTTTAATGGCAATATTTAGTTTAATTAAAATTTACACGTACAGAAGATTCTATTTTGATAGATAGTAAATAAATATTTAAAAAAAAATTAAATTATTATTATGATTTGAATGTATTACTTTAAAAATTAATTTTTTATTTTCAATTTGAACCACCGAAAATATTTTTAAACAAAGTTTCTTGTTGATTGAATAATTTTTAAAATCGACATCCTCAATAAAACTCCGTACACCGAGCTTAAGAAAATTTTTTTTTTACTAACTTTGCCCAATTTTTTTAATTGATTATTAATATTATTTAATTATCCAGAAAGATTTTTATTTGAGTTTTCAGGTTTTATTATTTTTAAGAAAACAAAACTTTCAAGGTTTACGGTATTTTTTAGTCGGTCACTTCTGACTCTTGATAGTCGTCCTCCGGAGTTTCCTGAGGTAGTCGTCTACAAAAATAATTAATTATTTAATGAAACGCACGATAAGTAAGCACTAAGATAAAAAATAAAATTTCTGGCTCTAAAACTTACTTTTCGTATCTAGGGGCTGAAAACGGCTTTATCGCCCTCGGGTGGTAACGATTGTACTGCATTTATGTTTCCTCCTGAAATTCAAATGATTTATCGATAGTAAAATTAAGAAAGTGTCTAGGTACCATCGCCGTGTACCGTATTCGGTGCACGGTGCACGGTACACGGTACCAAATAAGAGTTAATTTAGACGCTCTGTGAATTTAAGTGGGTTATTTAGGATGGATAATTGGATTTAAAGTAAAAACTAGTAGTTTTTTAAACTTAAGTGGGTTATTTGGGATAAATTATAGGATCTAAAGTAAAAAGCTGCCGTGTACCGTGTACCGTGTACGGTACACGGCAATGGTACCTAGACACAGCCTAAAATTAATCTAATTTCGAACTGGCGAGCAGAGAAGAATAAAACTTACGTGTTTAAGATTTTAAAATTTTTACGATTTAAAATCAAAATTTCGAAACTTTTAATTCCGAAAAGACATATTCATCGGTACCGATTTAAAAGCTTAAAGTGAGACTGCATCAATTTGAAAGTCCCGACCGCCCGCACGACAACGAACAAACCTGTGGTCCCGGATCCTCTAGGGCGAACTTGACCGAGGCCGCGCCGGTCTTAACGGACTTCCCGGACTTGAGGGTCTTGACGGACTTGACGGACTTTGTTTCCGGCTCCGAGGGGACGACTTCCTCCGCCAGCATGGGAAAGTTCTCCTTGATCGTCTGCTCGTAGTACTTCATGGCCGACTTGGCGACCTTGATCTTCCTGTTCTCTCGCTCCTTTTCCTCCCGCTTCATCTTGAGCAAGGGCTCCTGGCCCTTCTCCACGTCCTGGCCCCTCAGGCCCTTCTTCTCGAGTATGACCGCCTGCATGCGCAGCAGCTCCCGGTTCAGCCACTTCTGCCTCGATTCCTCGAGCTTTTCCTCGAAGTTCTTGCGCTTTTATTTTTTTTTATTATTTTTTTTTTTTAATTTTTATATTTATACTTTTAAATATATTTTGAGCGTGCATACCTTTCTGACTGGTTCGACTTCGGGTACTTCCTCCTGGACCAGCGACCTCATGACCAAGGAATTTTTTTTCTCCTCCTCCTCCCTCACCTTGTCGATCTCGGCCTGCTTTTCCTCGATTTTTTTAAGTTCGAAGATCTGGATTAAAAAGAACAACAATAACTCGTTAATTTCTCAAAAAACCAACATCTCTTAGAAAAAAAAAAGATAAATACTCTTTTGTATTGGTGTTCTATGAACTCCTGCATCCAAGTGACGTCCTCTTTTTTGAAAGTGGTCAGAGACTCGGGAACCAGGAACATCCTCATGTTGCCGTTGTAGTCGCACACGGCGAAGAACTGCGGCTCCACCAGCATCTTGGGACTGTAAATTCCGGCTGTTATCTTACCGGAAACGCTCTGACGAATAATCGGCTCGTCAACGCTCTCGAAAAAGTCCCACACCTCCAACGTACCGTCCTGACGTCCCAGAACAATCAAGTTTGGCTTTACGCTGTTCCAATCGCACGACGTGTATCTGATTTTTTTAATCATTTTTTTTTTTTCGTTAATTGATTAGTCATTGTTTCCAGATTTTTACAAGGATATTAAATACTCTTAATAACGTTTGTTTTAAGACTTGTAAAGATATTTTAACCTTTCGGGACCTTTTCTCGAGAACACCGGGTGTCCAAAGTCGTCCCGCCATATGGCGAAGGTCTTGCCCCCTACCGTGAGCACGACGTTCCTCATGTGGCGCGCCCTGACGGCGTAACTTATCGGAACTTCGTCCATCTGGTCGAATCTCCAAGTCCACTTGGCATTCTCCGAGTTCATGTCTTCGCCTCTGCTGAACTGGATCCCGTCCCAGGTGACGAGACCGCATCCGGAAGACATGGTACCCACAAATATTTCCTCTGAAACATCAAGTGGCTCACATTTGTAGTCGTTATTGAGGTTAGGATTTAATTAATTTAAATATTGGTGCTCACAAATCATAAAATGGTATTTATCTCGGGTTAAAAAGTTGTTTGATTTTAAGGGGGACATTTATAAGGTATCGCGATAAGGTTCAAAGGTATTACAATGTTTGACCATTGTTAACTCGCTTGTACTAGTTTTAAGTATCGATGACTTGTTAATTCACCGATACTGACCTCAAATCTCCAATTTTAATCATTACCAAAGTTGCATGAAGATGCATAATGGATCATTTGGACTCAAAAATTGGTTACACCACATTTATTATGCGCTGTTACTTGTTTGACCATTGAAATTGACCGCTACCTACAGTTATCTTTTTGAGGTTATTTTACGATCACATATAGATAATGGTAAAATAATAGTTTTTGATGATGACGATAGTAAATGAAAATAATGAATCCCAATAGATTCGACTTACTGAAAAATGCAGGATCCCTTTCCACAGTGACCTTGTAGTACTTCCTCTCAGCGAGAGGCTTCTTCTTAATCCCGGATTGTTTCTTGTTCTTCAGGTGACGTGGCACCACGGGCTCGTAGCTCAGGATCAGCGGTCTGGTGCTCATGGCCGTGATTTTGACGTTTTGCTTAAGATCAACCGTCTGAAGCTTCAGTTGGTATATTGGCTGGAACAGATCGTCCAGAATGGCGAAGGACGATACTTTCTCCTCCTCTTGACCGGGATCGAGCCCGAGCTTTCGCTTCTTCTTCCTCAGCTCCTCGACCTTCTTCTGAATCGGCTGCCACCTACACTCGAGTTTACGTTAAATGAGTTTTTATTTTATTTAATCTGGGAATCAGATACGATTGATACAACCTGACCTTAAAATAATCTCTATGGGTTGATTAAATCTTAAAGTAGCACAACCCACAGGGATAGAAATATTTTATAAAACTTATTTTCATTAAAAATTATTAAGTATTTTCACTTTTTAGTTTAAGCTTGAATATCTAAAATCAATCAAATTTTTTTTTTTTTTTTTTCGAAATGAACACAAAAGCTGTGTCAATTTTGGAGCGAATTGAGTGCCGTTTTAATAAAAACCCGATATCGTTAGGTAGAGTTTAGAGGTTAACTTTAGATCCCAAAAGGCGATGGTGCCGTTGAGGCTCGAGGTCATGAACTGGGAGCCATAGTCCTCCGGCCTGGCGTCTTCCTCGACCTCGTTTATTATACCCTTTTTGTCGATTACGCTGTGGGGGGGCAGCCACTTAATATCGGTTACGGTATTCTTTTGGCTGAGCTTCTCCGAGGACGTGGCCGTGGCTCGCTTGTACTCCTTGCCCCGTTCTTGCGACGGCCAAGACAGGCGGCTGGGTGTGAACTCTAAGTCCTCCAGCACTCCGGTCAGGTCCCAAATGACTATCTGTTATTCAAAGCTTGAGATTCGGCTGACTTTTGAGGTTAGGTTACCTACTTGTCCGCTTATGCAGCCACCGATGAGGATGTTACCGTCCCAGGGGCAGAAGGACACCCTGACCACTCGCTTCTTCGACTCCAGCACGAGTTTTGGCTTCAGAGCGTCGTCGAGGGACCATATCAGAACTGGGGCGTCTGCTTTCTACTTAAGAATTTAAATTTTTTTAAACAAATTATCATGCGTTGGTAAAAGTGATCTAGTAAAAATAAGAGTCAAAGACGTCAAATTTTGAAGTGTTTTTTATTTTTATGCTGTTCTTACAGAACTTCTATACTGAGTTGTCTTTACTTTAACTGTGTTTGCTAAACTTTTTAGGCACGACCGATCCCGAAGGAGTCAGGCAGGCCTTACAAGTTCGGTAGAACAAAAAATGCAACCAAAAATTGTACACACGGTTTCTCGCGACCCAATGGACAAAACTGAACTGGGTGAACGGGAAAATTTTTGTATTGATATTCTATAGTTCTAATCCAAGAATAAAAAAAAAAAAAAAAAAAAAAAAAAAAAAGATTGTCGAGCGTGAAGCGCGAGTGTCGGTCGGTCGTGCCTTTTATGCATTGCGTGGAGCATAGCAACGCTTAAGTTTTTGCCCAGATTTTTTTTAAAGTCTCAGGTCTTACGCAGCAAGTTTTAGGAAAGTTTTATTTAAAAAGACCATATTTATAAGTTGAGTATGCATCTCTATAGGTACTGATTAAAATAAAACAATAAGTACGGTTTGAGGGTACCTCCATTGCCAGTTGGGCCTTTCTGGTCAGTGCAGGATTGTACTCGCCACGGCAAAATCTGCTGTAGGCGCAGGCGACGACGCCGGTGCAGGTCGGGTGCCAGGAAAGGGAGCTCACCTTCCCCATGCACAGTCCACCGTTGAAGTAGCTCTCCTCTTCCTTGTACTCGATCACGCTTATTGGCCGCAAGTCTTCGCCAGTCGTTAGCTTGGCGTAGTCGTTCGAGTAGGTGTCCCAGGTCTCGTTGTCCGCTACCTGGAATCAATTTATTATCTAATGGATTTTTAATAAGGTTTGGATTAATTAACTTTTGATTACTACATAAAAATATTTTTTGAAATATGGACAACATAAGTCCCAAGTTTTTCCAATTCTAATCGGTTCACATTCTTTGTGATTTAGTTAATCCACCCCATAATACGCAAATATTATTTAAACGGTCGTGCAATAATATACCTTATTGGACCAGTGAAAAAAATAGTTTCATATTTGAAAGTATTTTCGATCAACTTCTGGAAAAATTTAAGCCATGATTATTTTGGTCGTCATTATAGCTCCAATCATAATATTATAGGTGCTCCAATAATCCATACTATTGTACAACCACTTTAATGAGGTATGTAACTGCACTGCATAGTCGAAATTAATCTGA
This sequence comes from Encarsia formosa, assembly GCA_038277355.1. Lineage (NCBI taxonomy): Eukaryota > Metazoa > Arthropoda > Insecta > Hymenoptera > Aphelinidae > Encarsia > Encarsia formosa. The sequence goes on along the minus strand of CM076185.1, from coordinate 1,076,183 downwards.
TCTTAACATGAAATCATGACAGACTCATTTAAAATCCACCTACCATTTTGATGAGGTCCGCCGTCTTGTTCCTGATGAAGGCTTCCAGTTCCTTTTTCTTGGGTACGGGCGCCTCGTACATGGGTTCCTGGTCCAGGATGCACTGATTGGTGGCGTTTATCAAACCAGCCGTAGCCGTCTGGGCATCCCTGTCGGCAAGCTTGGGAACCACGTCGGCACCCTGGTCGATCAGCAGACTCTCCACGTTGTCGTAGGTCTCGCGGTAGGGAACCAGCTCGACGTAGCCATCGCGCTGCATGTCGGCGGTACGCTCGCCCAGGTCGTCGCGCGGGGCCTTCAGCTGTGCCACCCTTGACTCTATCTGTAAATGGTCAAGTTTTCTTTTTCAAGCGAAGCTTTTTACGTGAGGAGATGTATTGAAAAAAGAAATTTTATTTCACTGTTTTTAGTTTACCTGATTATCAATAAATAGAGAAAGAAAGAAAAAAAAGGTAATAGTCCCTCAGTGAAATTTGAAACAATTTCGAGCTTCGAGCGTTATTAAATGACTCGTAAAGACATAGAAAACATCGTACCAAAAAAAACTTGGTTAAAATTTTATTTTTTGAAATTTTTTTTTTTTTTTTAACATTGTAAATTAGTCAATAATAAATAATCCTTGAAAATTTAAGCTTTCCAGCTTAACCGAAAGATATCGAAAAATTGATTTGAAAATCACAGACCGACAAACCAAGTTAAATGAAAGGATATGATAATAATAAAAAGGAGGTAATTTACGAGGTGGAAGAAATTGAATTAAAGGTAATTTACATGTGAATCAACTTTGAGCGTAATCAAGGGGAACAATGCCGGGCGAGAATATGATGGAAAAAAACGGGTGGCGAAGGAACAATGGAAGCCTTTTTTTTTTTTTGGGGGGGGGCGGAAAGTTTACGGTGCCCGGAAAAATCTGGTTTTCCGAGGCTTTCTCTGTCGAGCGAGCCGCTTTATTTGCGACAAATGCAATGCGGTATCGGGTTTCGATAAAGTGAGTTTTTGTTTTCGCGGTGGAAATCGCAAAAATGACAATCTTGTGACGCTCGTAATGATTTTTTTATGTCACGTGACGACCGGATGTTTTATCAATGTTGAGGATCGTGTGCACGGAACTTTTCGGTGAATTCAATTTTTTTTTTCATAATTACTTTTAAGAGTGAGTATTTTAAGATTATACTGTTTGTTTATGAGCCCCAGGACAAAAAATACTTCTAGATCAAAGTGCGAAAAATGGTTATATTACGCAAGCTCTACCCTGCTAGAAGTTTCAACAGAACGTCTGGGGTGCCCGCCAGATAGTGGGCAGAAAATTCTGTCAAGCTTATTATTTTATGTATATGTCTATATATATATACATATATGTATATGTACCTAGATGCGTTGATGAGAGGTTAGTTTACAAATCGGAGCAGCAGCATGCAGCTCCGATGTTACAAAATTGATAAAAAATAATCAAATAATTTTATAGAAATATAATTTTAATCGATGAATCATGCTTGCTGTTTGAAAATCCTAACCTCTCCCTGCTGTATAGCCACACGTACAATGGACTTGAACAATTTTCTTTTGCTAAATATTTTAACACCTATGGAGTCAGGGTGGAGACCTAGTGCATAGGATAGCGATTACAACCTGGACATGATTTCCCCAGGAAGTTTTGACTCCGGAGAGGCCAGGGCGGATACCTAGTGCACCTGGTTATATTGAGGCCTTGGAGATGATGTCCCCAGGAAGTTTGGACTCCGGAGGGGTCAGGCTGAACACCTGGTGCGCCTGGTGATATTTACGCCTTGGAGATGATTTCCTCAGGAAGTTTGGACTCCGGGGGGGTCAGGGCGGACACCTGGTGCACCTGGTGATACTTACGCCTTGGAAATGATTTTATCAAGAAATTTTGACCCTGGATGGACCAGGGAAAATACTTGGTGTACCTGGTAATAACCACACTCTGAAGATGCTATCCTAATAGTAAACTTGATGATGTGAACCCACTGGGATCAAAACTTTCTGAGAAAATCATCTCCAAGGCGTAAGTATCACCAGGTGCACCAGGTGTCCGCCCTGACCCCCCCGGAGTCCAAACTTCCTGAGGAAATCATCTCCAAGGCGTAAGTATCACCAGGTGCACCAGGTGTTCAGCCTGACCTCTCCGGAGTCCAAACTTCCTGGGGAAATCATCTCCAAGGCCTCAGTATAACCAGGTGCACCAGCTATCCACCCTGGCCCCTCCGGAGTCCAAACTTCCTGAGGAAATCATCTCCAAGGCGTAAGTATCACCAGGTGCACCAGGTGTTCAGCCTGACCTCTCCGGAGTCCAAACTTCCTGGGGAAATCATCTCCAAGGCCTCAGTATAACCAGGTGCACCAGCTATCCACCCTGGCCCCTCCGGAGTCCAAACTTCCTGAGGAAATCATCTCAAAGGCGTAAGTATCATCAGGTGCACCAGGTGTCCGCTCTGACCCCCCCCCCCCCCGGAGTCCTAACTTCCTGGGGAAATCATATCCAAGGCGTAATTAACACCAGGTGCACCGGGTGTACGCCCTAACCCCTCCGGAGTCCAAACTTCCGCAGGAAATCATCTCCAAGGCGTAAGTATCACCAGGTGCACCAGGTGTTCAGCCTGACCCCTCCGGAGTCCAAACTTCCTGGGGAAATCATCTCCAAGGCCTCAGTATAACCAGGTGCACCAGGTATCCGCCCTGGCCCCTCCGGAGTCCAAACTTTCTGAAGAAATCATCTCCAAGGCGTAAGTGTCACCAGGTGCACCAGGTGTTCAGCCTGACCCATCCGGAGTCAAAACTTCCTGGGGAAATCATGTCCAGGTTGTAATCGCTATCCTATGCACTAGGTCTCCGCCCTGACTCCATAGGTGTTAAAATATTTAGCAAAAGAAAAAAAATTTGTGTGCCACACGTGTGGCTATAAGTACAGCAGGGCTAGTATTGTGTGAATAATATTTTAAAATTACATCAAAATGGATGAGAAAAATGTTCAACATAAGGAAAAAAAAAAAAGAAAAATTTCAGAGTCAAGTTATGATACTGAACATATTTTTGTTAGTAATAAATGTTACAATTTAAAATAAAAAGGTTTACGTTATAGCTCGCCAGAATCTCTATGTGTAAAGCATTGGCCTTCTGTCAAGAATCTGGCGATTAACCCTACTAAATTTCTGCCCAATTTCGCTAAATCTGCCCACTGTCTGGCAATATTCTGGCGGAAATTTCTCGCAGGGTACTGAATTTTATAATCCATCAAATAAAAATTGTATTGCCCTTTTTAAATTTAAATCAGTTTTACTATCAATGCAAACTGCTTAAAGTTATCAGTTGCGTTGACTCGTTTTCAAGTTTTGCATCTCGAGAAACTATTGGCCATTTGTAATATAACAACTTCGTTTAAATCACCCGTGTGCTGAAAAGTATCATTTTTCGCACTTGGTACGTAATATACAAAATTGTATTTCACGTCCCGTGGTTAAAAAAAAAACATGTTATACATAAAACGCCCTCGGTATGAAATAAAAAATTATCACCCACCGTGCGAGAAGCGTTACTTTCGTTTACGTAGTAAGTTAATAAAAGAAAAAAACGTACCTGTACTTCGTACAACGGTCGGGTCTGCTTGACGATTTCGATGGTGGTGCGCATCGAGGGCCATCGTCTGGGCACCTTGTAGAGGGCCTTTCTGACTCGCTCCTGCTGTTCGTGTCTGGTGTCCTCGATGTACTGAGCGACCGCCTGCTGGGCCTCGCGGGTCGTGCACACGTAGAACTGGCCGTCGAAGTCCAGGTTGGGCGCGTACCCTATGAGTATCTCGTCGTCGGGGTAGGACTCCATCTCCTCTTTCACGGGCAGAAAGTCGCTGCTTTCCGAGTGCAGGAACAGGTTGTCCTCGATTATTTCTTTCTTCACGTACACCCACGGGTACTCCGTGGTTACGTTGTCGTCTATTACGCATGCGCATATCTTCTGGGTCAGGGGCGACAGGTCGAGACGCGCCAAGCCCGGGAAGCCCTTTTAATAAATCATAAATCATTAGATGATTTTTCATTATTCAATTATTTTACTTATTTGAATTTTTTAGTCACGAGAAAGTTTTTATAATGGATATTATTTTGACTCTGTTCAATGTAACTGCCGTAAACTTCTTTGGATATAGTTTGACACGACTTGTTTTTCATCATTTTTACTTTTTTTAAAATTATAATTAAAATTAAAATTTAAATAAATTCAATTTTGGTATCATTTCTGATACTAAAACACAGAACCATAATAATTTCAAACTGAATTAAGTGCTTACTTGGATCCAATGATCCAGAAATAATCAAAATTTGAAACAAAACAGTCATCTCTCTCAATTTTGAATTTAAATTAAAAAAAAAATAGAAAATTTCTAGTTTTTGACAAAAACATAGTAATTTAAGTAGGTCGCTAATTTAATAAGGTCGCTAATAAAGAATAATTAAAAGGTTGTGAGGTTACCAGAGCGACTGAGAATCTAGCCTCCAGGCCCTCCGCAACTGTTTCCGGGATGGTCTTTCGGATCGTCATCGACTCGGTGGGAACGTCGTCGTCCGGGTAGATGACCGCGTCCTCGTATCCGCGACTCTTTCGGTCGACGAATCCCCTGGAGTCCAGGCTCCAGGTGTCATCGTACCTGCCATCTTTTGAAATAATAATTTATTAATTATTCTGCTAATTAAATAATAAGATGCTAAGGGTACCTTCACCCTCGTATTCGTAATAGTCCTCGGCTTCTCTGCGGTCGTAGAACGGCGGTGGTAGATCGTAGATCGTGAAGTTCGACTCTGCTCGACTTTGCTCCATGTTGGCGACTTGGCGTACTAACCTACTATCACTGACATATATATGTTTTTGTTCGAACGGACCCACTGGTACAATCGATAAAATCTTATGTGTATAGGGCCCAGTAAATACACATCCTTGAGTTATTTATTATTATTATTTTTTTTTTTTTGGGAACGTTTAAAGCGATGAAAATTTTCTGTTTTTTAATGAAATAAAATAAACAAGAGTATTGTGGACAAATCGTCGTTTTTTAAATGCTTAAAAAACATATTAAAATTTTAGAAAAATCTAAGGATCTGTTTTTTGTGAACCTTATTATCAGATTTCGTTAATTTCGCGAATTTGGTTAAAACTTTTTTTTTTATTCGATTTTAAAATTCATAGCGGTCTTAAAAAAAGATAAATAATGTTGAAAAGTCATTATGATGTTTAGCACTGGGCGAAACCAAGATTTTTCCATAGTCTTCACAGAAGGAAAAATGAATTTTTTAATAAATCTTCGGAAGTATAGAAAAACTCATAGGATTAACAAATAATTCAAAAAATTAAATAAATATTTAAATCTTTTTGCTCGTCTGCTTATGAAAAAGCCTTTTAATGAAACCATTTTTTTTTACAGTTCAAAAAAATTTTTTAAAATAATAATTAATCTATTGTTTAAAATTAAAAAAAATATATTTCATAAAATTTTTTCAATAAAAAACTCGGTATAAGCGAGTACTGCAATTATCCTACTTCCTTTTACGTACTCCTTATTATATTTCAAATGCATTCTTCAATAAAAAGGGTATTGATAAAAAACAGTTTTCATCATCATTTGTCGGCGCTAATAATTTATTTATTCCCTTTGTACCCGCTGGAACAAAAGACAACGACGGAGAAATTTAATATTTCCTTAATAATGGAGGATTTTTATTCCTCCACTCGTTAAACAGTTTGTTGTTTGCCAAGCTCAACGTTAACGATCGGCTTTTGGACTTTTTCAAAAGTTTGCTCTCGCTCTCGATTTTCCCAGAAATTGTTGTTGATTTTAGTTAAACGGGGGGTAGGAGTGGATGTGTTTGAACGGTTTCAGTTTGAAATTATATAATAATAATAATTTCCCAAGCTGCTAGTAGCTGTGGAGAAATTTTGTAATTTTGAACCGATCCTATTAGAGGGGCTATAAGTTGAATCGAATTAGCGTAATTTGTTAAACGAGCTCATTCCACGTGTAATCTTCGTTGAATAATTTCAGTTTCCGATTCAATATAGTTGAATTCAAACTCACGCGCTGCTTTTATGGAAGTTTAAAATTCTAAGTCTGAACAAACACGGACCTGTACCACTTGCCGTATTTACCTGTAAATTATTACAGAGATTAATTTCTCTCTTTTTTTTCAACGAAACTACAACTTTTTTTAATATCGTTGTTTATTGTTTGAAAGACCCTAATTTTTATTTTATTTATTTATGAAGATGAATTGTATTTTTCGTAACAAGGATGTTAAAAAACGTTTTAAATGTTCGTAAAGTGACTATTTTACGTACTAAAATTTATGCCTAAAAAATAACTTTATGCATACATATGACAAAAAAAAGTTAAGATTTTCTTTTCTTCTTCCTTTTACTTCTGCAAACAATAAAACAATAAACAGCCCTGAAATATCGACTAATTTGAAAACTCAAAGAGAAAAAAACCCAGTTTAGTTTGTTTTTATCTGAATCTTCTTCTTGATCGAGCAAAATTAATTCGGTCCTCGAAATAAAGTAGCTTTTTGCAAATTATACAGGAAGGGTGTGTCGGTGTCAGCTACTCGGCAACGTAGTTTCTTTGATACTTTACGACTCGGCTCCTCCCACCGCAAGCCGACCCAACTCTCCCCCCTTAAATTACTTTTCGTAACTCGTGGCTCCATTGAGCAGCCGCACGAAAAACGCCTCGATGACTTTTCACCGTCTGGCCTCTTCAAACTTTTATTTTAAATTTAGCTAGTCTTTTTTATCGTCCCAAGCTGATCTGATTCATTTTAGTGGAGTGGATAACTTGTTTTTTTTTTTTTTTTTGAATTGGACTGATTGAGAGAAAACTAGGGAAAGTTTTTTGAAAGATTGTTTATTATGGTTTTTAATTATAAATAATTTCCAGATTTTTCATTACAATTAAGTTTTTAAACTTTTTTACTTTCCAGTGTCATTATACGTCAGAATACTAATAAATTTTTATTTTGACCTGGGGTGCAGGCAAAAAAGACTCCGAAATCAAAATCAATTTTCATTTTTTAACTAAATTAATATAAATAGGTAAGTATTTTGATACCTAAATTGATTATGAATTGAATTTAATTTCAAGTTCGACATCATAATTGAGATTATTTTCAATGTAATCCTTAAAAAAGTCATAATTTAAAAAAGTAAAATAATTGAATCAAATTTTAAAAAACTTGTATAAGCGTTAAGTATATTTTTGTGGTGAAAATAATGTTAAAAACTTTTTTTTATGAAAAAAAATTTTTACATTAAAAAAAAGAAAGGGTTGATGGGAATTGAGGAATTTAAATGAAACGCATTACGCGGCATTCGATAAGAAGTATCAGGATTAATCGGATCGCATCGCATTTGTACAATTCCGATAGTTCCCGAGTAGCTTCCATGTATGAATATTACGAGCAATAATCGCCCGAATTATGTACCCGAGTGGTTATAATACACCGTTGAATTTACATTCTACAAATTGTATTTCACTATTTCACTATTCTCTACTTTTAATTTAAAACCATCTTTTTTTTCAACACCACTGGTCAATTTTCGGTATTATGTACAATTCATTTGTTTTGAAAACTATTTTAGTACTCAAGAATTTTTTTATTCAACTTTATTAAAATATTAGCTTCATTGTCCCTGCAGTAAATAGTAGTCGATTGATAAGTTTTATTTATCATACAGCACGTTGTACAAAATATTCGTTAGTTACTTTACAGTCATCATAAACATAAATAATAAATAATAACAATAATTTAAAAAGCTCATAATAATAGTAATATTGCAACAAGTAGATCGATTTCAAAACTTTACCAGAGTTATCTGCCTACCTATACACATCCCCCCTTTCTCTCTTTTACGGGAAGCCTCGACCCGGAAAAAGCATTTGTCGTGATAACTGCATTGTCGTAGTTGGCGGCGGGGTAGTTTCCATTAGCTGTTGTTTCGAAACTCGTTAAAAAAAATTTTGTTTTCGTCAAAGTGCGTTGCGAAAAAAAAATTTTCAATAAAAAATCCTGGGTGTAGCTTTATGACAGCCAGGGCGAGGAAGACAAAGGGAGATTTACAGGAGGGCAGGTATTTTTCGATCTCGGTTTATTGGGTGCGTATACGCGCTCGATTTACGACGACGCGTTTTTCCAACCGAACGAGCTTCTCTTGAGATGAGCCCGAGAGTGGAAGGAGCTACCAGATATTGAGGGGGATCTTTTATGGGTCTTATAAATTTTTGGCGGTCGATTGATAATTATTGTTTGGAGGTAGATGGCTTTTTTGATTTTGGTTCATTTGAATTCCCGCCGTGGTGCTAGTGTTGATTTTTTTAGCGGAAAATCAAATAAATTTTAAATCTTCGATTTTGAAATTTTTTGTTTTTTGTTTTATTGATAACAAATTTAAGACTAGTATGAAATTGCCTCGATTCGATTGGAGCTTACTTCACATGTCGAGCGTTTTGGCGGTAAATGAAAATAAACAAACTCAAAATTTTTGTTTTTAACAGAAAATTAACCATGAAATAGTGAGTTTGTAGATGATATCAGATCGAGTTTCTTACTCAAAACTAATTTGTGAAACCATTAAATTAAAGGTAACTTCACGCTTCAAGCGTTTTGGCGGTAATTCAAAATTAACAAACTTTGTTTTTCACAAAAAAATAACTATAAAATATAAAGTATTGAATACACTGTCATTTTTAGTCCATTAATTTTGTAGATATTAACAAATCAAGTTTTTGTGCTAAAAAAATTGTCTTAATTGAATTAAAGCCAACTTCACGCTCCAAGCTTTTTAGCGGCAATTCAAAATTCAGTATACATGAAAAATGAAAAGAAAAAATGATGATGATAATGAAAATTAGTGGTGTTAGGTATTGGTGGGGGGTATCAGGGGTGGTTATCGAGGGCTGGGGATCGCAGTCACGTTTGTTGTACATGCAGCTAACTCGTGATTGGAGAGAGAGCTGGCCTAACGGACGTGGCCCGGCTAATTTTCAATTACCTTCCAACCCACTGTACGTGACGTCGCGTCGTCCGCGTTCCGCAACCGATTATCTGTTTCTGTTTCAACCGTTGGTCAATTGTTTGTTCATCTTCACTATGGACTAACTATCATAATCTCTCGTTTCAAATCTGCATGACGATTTTCTTTTGTTTCGTTAAATTCAATAAATTCGAAAATAAATACAAGATATTTTTTCGTTATGCATATGAACTCAAGAATCATCGAACATGACTTTTGAATAAAATTTGATATTTTGTAGTAGAGAAGCTGGAGATTAAAGTAGGTCGATCGTCCCCGTCGTAAAGCGGCTGTGTATCAGTAGAAGGGTGTGATGTAATAATGGCAGTTTTTGTATGGTATTTTACGAGTTACTGGTTTACGAGCGTAAGCCCGCCTCAAGTCAGATTGACCGAAGCCTGGATAGGAAACTTCCTATACCTTGCTATCTTTACGATCCTCCTGGTCTTTGATTATCATTTTTTTTTTAGAGTAAGGAGACCAAGAGAATCAGATTTTTTCTTACCACCAAATTCTATTGATTTTTAAATTTAAAAAATTCTTTGAATCTTGTATATTTTGATCCTTAGCATGGGTATTGTAACAGCTAAAATATTTAGAGTATCGAGGAAACAATGCACATTAGTTACCTAGTGCGATGTATTCCATTGTGCGAGCACCCTAATCCCCATTCCCAGAAGGGAAGACCTCAAGCATAACTCTTGGTAAAAACAAGGCAAGAAATATAATCTCCGGGGTTATTTGTTTAGCTTGAAAAAAAGAAAGGGTGTTTTAAGAGACTCAGGAGAGATTTCGCGGAGGAAGGTTTGCAGCAGCAGCTTTCACTCTGGGAGTCCTTCGTCACTGTCCGTTCGTTCTTACTTATGACTTTAGTGCCCTTCCGAGCTGAGGTATCGATTAACTAAGCCTGCGGTAATTCTGCACCCGGTTGACACACGAGACGCGAGAATTATTCCGCCTGGGATCGACCGGAAATATAGGTTAGGTAGGTACCGCCTTTGAATTACAATGCTCCAAACATTCCACTATTCCCAGTGCGTAAAGATGAACCCAGATCTAATGTCATCGATCGAACGCAGAATGATAATTTAGAGTTTTATTTAATTTTTTTAACTTTTAAAATTTTTATATTTGTTATTTCCAAATTTTTTACCTTCTCTAAAGTTGATGTAAGAATCTTTGTTGTACCCACAGCTAAAAAATGTTGCGGATATCTTTTCGATCTTTAAGTTTTTTGTAGTTACTTCTACCGAGGTTGTTTGAGGGTTCTAATTACTAAAATTGAATTCACAAAGAAATTTTTACAATTTTTAACGACAAACAGACAGAATAAGCAATTTTTTGTAACCAGTAAGAGGTTATTGAAATCGTCTGCTTTCCAACAAGCCTTATGACGAACATTTTTTCTCGGACCCTTGAAATTCGTTATAAACGGGTATCAGTTAACTACAATATTTCGAAAAACAAGTACGGAAAATTTAATTGAAATTAATCAATATGCTCTAATCAAAGTATACCCTCCTTCTAAGTAGAACACGCGATAACAACAAATAAGGCCAGACCGCTTGAATAAAACGTCAATCAGGCCGCATCGAAGCTTATAAATCACATAACCGTACGATTTATGAAATTAAAAGCTCCTTCTTCTGGCCAAGAATAAAGAGTAGTTTCCGTGCTCGGATAAAGCTTTTTTCGTTCGGAGGGGCAGGAGGCATGTGGTAAACCATTTTTTCTCCCCCCAGCTGAAAATGCTAAAGAGCTTCGCGGTTTACGTAAGGGAAAGCCGCTTTCTTCTTCGGCCCCCGATTGACTTGTTCCGGACTTTTTTGATAAAATTTCAACCACTAATTATGCTTTTAATCTCGGAGTGGTTTAAGCTTATCTTTTGTTTCGCAGCCTGAATTAAATATGTCAATTTTCGAAACTTTTTGCTTACTCAATAAGTTATAAAACTTTTCACGTACTTTGGAATTTTATTTACTGGAAAAACGAAATAAGTCTATCTTCAAAAAAATAAACTTTTGAAGTTTGAATGTACATCTTTGGCCAGTAAATCTAGTTGTAGTACCAAACAAAATTTACTTTGGCTTGTTCAGAATATTAATGTGTGAAAAAAATATTTTTAGCAAAAAAAACGAATTTTTTAGGTTAGCTTTGAATTAAGTAAGTCACTGTGATCAATTTATTTATTACTGAATTAGAGATTTTGAGCCCAAATTGAACCCATAATTTTAAGAACGACATTTCTTTAAAATAAATCTTCAAAAAATTTTCTGTAACCGTAACAAGAATCCGGTATCCATCGACCAAACTTCATTTGTTTCCAAGAAAAAAAAAAAAAAAATAGCCGCGGTGGCTCGGTCAGATTTATGCAAAAGCGACGACGACAACGACCAGAGTAGCTCATCTCGTAAGAATAAATGTGCACGAGAGAGAGAAAGAAAAAAAAAGGCAAGGGAGAGAAAAAATGTAGCAGACGAGTTACAAATGACGACCAGCGGTCCGGATTCCGTATTCACGAGCCGCTCGTCCCTCCTCCCGCTCCTCAAAAGGGAGGCATTTCTCATAAGTTTGTTCCCCCGAAACTTTTACCGTATTCAATTTGCGTAGCCACGACGACACCGACGCGTATATATACGTGCTTTTTTTTCTTCTTGTAATACTCTCGATCCTAATGGATGTAAAACGTATGCGGACCGACGTTTTCTTTATCTCGAGGAGGGACGGAGGAATGATGAAAAAAAACCCCGACCCCGCGCTTAAATTAGGATGGATAAACTAATGCATAAATTCCACGGGCCGTGACACTGATTTTGATTAACGATCTCTGTCTCAACGGTTCCTACTTATTTTTAACATTTGGAACCCCAGCTGAAAAAATCCATATGGAAATCCGTAAGGAAATCCGTACGGGGAACCATAAGGGTTCCTGTAAAGGATCCCATACGGGTTTCCGATACTGATATTTGGTCAGGGTTTCCGTATGGGTTTCCATACAGGTTTTTTTTTTTTTTTCTTTTAATTTTATTTTCACACCATTTTTTTATTTATTTAATATTATTAGTAGATATTGATACATTATTCTTTATAAGATCCAAATATTAATAATAAAATTATTTTGAATAAAATTATCGAAGAAATAGTATATTACTTAACTAGGCAGTATGAATGGGAAACGTCTCAGATCGCATGAAATTGTCGTCCGAGGCGTAGCCGAGTGTGACAAACATGTGATCTGAGACCTTCCCATTCAGGTGCCTAGTTGAGTATGCTATTTTTCCGCACGACGGCGCCGGGAAGCGCTACTGACTGTAGCGGCAGCGGCAGGGAAGTAGCGCTTCCCGGCCGGAGTGCGGAAAAAAATATTGTTCGACTGAGATTCGAACCCATGACCCCAGGCATCACAGGCAGACACTCTACCACCTGAGCCATTGAGCTAGCATGCATCAAGACCTCAATTAAACTCCTTTAATATACAAATTATTGTCGGTTAAGCCCTTTAATTTAGATGAAGCTTCGACAAAATTTGTTTTAGATTTAGATAATGTAATAAAATTGCTCGTGTTTGCGTGTTGAGTGAGACTAGTTAAAAATCAAATATAAAACAGTTGTTAAAGTAGTTTAATTAAAGTCTTCGAGCAAGCTAGCTCAATGGCTCAGTTGGTAGAGTGTCTACCTGCCATGCTTGGGGTCGTGGGTTCGAATCTCAGTCGAACAAAATTTTTTTCTTCGATAATTTTATTCAAAATAACTTTATTATTAATTATTAAATCTTTTAAAGAATAATATATCATTATCTAATAATAATATTAAATTAAATAAATAAAAAAATAGTGTGAAAATAAAATTAAAAGAAAAAAAAAACCCCGTATGGAAACCCGTACGGAAACCCTGACCAAATATCAGTATCGGAAACCCGTATGGGGTCCTTTACGGGAACCCTTACGGGTCCCCGTACGGGTTTCCTTACGGATTTCCATATGGATTTTTTCAGCTGGGACGGAAAACTCACCACCTGAAAGATTTTACAATTATTACAGTTACAAAAGATCCTAACCTATAATGAATTCGTCTATAATACTACAGTTTATGGTGTATTTATCATGAACGAGTCGCCACCTAGAGGATTTTTGAAGTTTTATTGTAACGAGGGATCCTAACCTATAAATGAAATCATTTGTGCTTTACAAATACTTACTTTTTCGTGCCCTAACCAATTACTTGTGCGAATTTCGTGCTGCTTTCTGATCAAACATCAGGCCTATAGGTCTATTTCCTGGTAAACTTCTTAACAATAAAACGAACATTAAAAATGAACTCTCTTATTATGATGAAAAACGTTTAAAACATCAACAAATGTCACTAACAGTTTTTTAATGCGTAATATCAGTGAGAAACCAGTAAAAACAGCTTTTTAGATGTAAAGATCCCAGCTTTAATCCTTTTTATATCTTAAATCAAGTATATTTATGAATAATTACAACAAGTATATTTATGTTCTGTTTAAAAACAAGAATTATTTATTATAAATAATTCAATTAATTTGACTTTGTAAATTTTGAAATTCAAAAGCTCTATTTACCGTTCTCCTAGGTGACAAAAAATTAATCATTTCTAAAAAAACCAGCTTACACTAGATTTTTCTCACGATGAAAAGTGGCGGAAAATACAAATTGACGTTTTAGTAATAACTTAGAACGACGACGAGGCGGGAAACTTTAGAGCTCGTCAAAGAAGAGAAAAAAAAGGGGGGTCAATCTCGTAAAATAATTGTGTCCCCTCCCCCCATTACAGCTAGAAAAATAAGCTTTTGTGCGCGTTACTCCACGCGAATAATGACTTTTAAATTATTATTTCAAAAATACAGCTCCCCCCGCCGCGCAATTTAAAAAAAGGGCGGGCCTCTCTTTGTATCTTAAAAAATGGAACTTTTTCAAATTCCATTACATCTCTGTGGCTTTGAAAAGGCGGACGATCCGGAAGGGCAAATAAAAAGTGGTGAAAACTCGCGACTTGCACGGCGCTTCCGTTTCAAAAGCCGAATTTCAATTTAACTCCGCGCGCCGAGCTGCGAGAGCTGAAATTCTGGTTAAATATCCATTCCATTTTTGAACTTTCGTCAAACTGTTTTAATGAAAGTTTACAGCTCGGAAAACTCCCGGACTTTCCAAGAGAATAATTGTTTTAATTTTTCTCTCAAGATCTCTCACTCTCTTCTTTATGTATAAAAGGGATTAGGTTGAATAACCGCCGAAGTTGTACTCGGAAAATTATCGAGCTGTTCTTGAAGCTTAAGCATATATATTCATTGATAAACTGTAATGGTTCCCACTTTTTTCCCAAATTTTTTTTTTCAACTGTAGTTTTGTCAACATGTTTAATTGACACAAACTTTTTTTTATTTGATGCAATAATTAGAATATTCCGAAATGTCGTAGAATCAAGATTGTATTTCTTGAAAAGAAAAGTTCAATCAATCAATTTGAATACGTGTGACCAGGTCAATACGTAATTTAAAATTTCAGAAGTAGATGAAACTAAAAATCTCAATAATCATTTCTTTTCCTAACCTCTTCTTTCACATGGGATAATAGCAATCTCAGAGCGCGAATCGGTTAGCCATAAATATTGATACCTCGGAAGTTGGCGTTGGCTGTTTACACGCCTACTTCCGGTCGGATTAAATATTCATGTTTAACGTAGTCACTTCATAAACTGAAATGTCAATACCTAACCTAAAATTTCAGAAGCAGACGAAACTAAACATCTCAATAATCTTTTTTTTGCTAACCTCTTCTTTCACGCGGGATAATAGCAATCTCAGAGCGCGAATCGGTTAGCCATAAATATTGATAGCCCGGAAGTGGGCGTTGGCTGTTTACACGCCGACTTCCGGTCTGGAGAAGAGATATAGCCCAGAGCACGCCTCGGGTTTATAGAGTCTTACCCGCGAACAATTAATTCCTTCTCGCGCGGGGCGCCGGTGGAGGAGGAAGCGATCTCCGAAGTTTAATGGGGCTTGCTCGGTTGCTTGCTTGCTTGCCTACCGAAATCGGAAGTGCGCCGATGTTGTTGTTGCATCATCAGCAGCAGCGCCAGACACGCTTCCTTCCTTGGCTCTATACCCGAGATGCAGTATAAGCATATTAAATTTTCCATCGATCTCGCTGTACTTAAATTTTTGATGCTGAAAAATTACAAAATCTTATCTCATTTTTTTTAAGTTTCAAGAATAAAAACCGTTACATTTATGAATAATTATTCGAGTTTTATTGTTGAATTTCAAGAATGATGGTTTGAAAGACTTCCGAAGATTCACTCAAAAAATTCTTGTAGAGGAAAAAACACTTTTGAGATTAGGTTAGACAGTTAAGCAACCAATCAGCGTGCTTCTTTTTCGGAAAATAGTCATGCGAGAGCATTTGACTTGCGTTGCCATAGTTGAAGGGTCCTTAAAGACTCACAAAGTTTTTGTAAATCATAAGAAGATTGCTTTATAAGAAAACTTGTTTTTTTTTTTTTTAGATAAGAGAATAAAATTATTTTGACCGGTCAAAAAAGTTTATTTATCTAATTTTTCATCCTATTGTTAGTCATTATTGGCTCTACTACCAAAATCCCAGTATAGTACTAAAATTTTTATTTCTCTGAATACGCATCGTAGAAAAATAATACTCGCATATCAAAACCTAAGCGAGCTTCTCTCTGAAAGGCCACAAAAGTCTGAAAACAACAAACTGCAGGTAGACGGACCGCGGTTAACAGTATAATTCGCGGTTCTGGGCGGGGGGGAATCAGGAAACTTTCTTATTCTTATCCTCGTCTCATTCCTCCTCAGCTCGCAAGCATCCAATGAAATTAAAGGCGCTATTTCCTGCTTACCCGGCCAAATGAAAAATAAGAGCCCCCCCCCCCCCCCCACCTGGGCTTGCACAATCGAACTTGGGGGAAGAAATTAAAGTTGGACTTTTCTTACTTCTTAAATTGGTTTTCCCTTGTTTTCTGCGCCCACCCGGCGAAAAATAAATAACCGAGAAGAAGAGAGAGAAAGAGCGAAGAATAATAATTGAGGGGCTTGAAGTCAAAGTAACACGCTAGCTCGCGTTACGGAATCCCACTATCGGTCAATTTACGACCATAGACCGCCACCAGCCGGCTACTATACCCGGGATTACTCATTTCTGATGCCCTGATGATCGAAAACCTTGCTTAATACTCGATTGGCTTGTCAACCTTTTTGTTCAATGTATATATATATTTTATTTAAATCAGCAAAGTTTTTTTAAACACGAAAAAATGATAAACACGCGATAATTGTTTTTCAATATTCTGAACAAAAAAGCAACAAAATACTGTAAATTTCAAGCAGTCGACAACCCTAATGAAACCAGCGACTCGATAATTTATTTATATTCGTATTTATTTATTATATCATCGGCTAAAGACTTAAATATTCTGCTTTATTATTAAATTTTCATATTCTGATAACAGTTTCTGATCAGTTATGATATTTATGACATGTATCCGACTTGAATTAGCAACTTGCTCACCAGCAGACGTTTATTATGGGAGCAAGTTAACATAAATCAATGCGTACTCATAAATTAATGCATAAGTTAATAAAACTTGATAGTAATTGTCGATTAGGAGGAACCATGGTTATTATTTTGACCTTGGAACTCTTAAATTTCACTATAAAATAATGCATAAGTTTTTATACAGGATATTATTCTATTTTGAATGCATTTACAGCAGTAACGGTTGCAAATCATTATCATTGGAGCATTAAGGTACGGACACGTGCAGAGAACACAAGCATAAGGAACAAGATCTAATCTAATTACTTAAATAAATATTTGAATTGTACATTATTGTTGGGACATTAAGGTCTGGACACAAGTGTTAGACTGGAGTTCTACGTTATTGTCATAACATAAAAGTACGGATACAAGCACAAGGAACAAGATTGAATTTAATTACTTGACCTAATATTCGAGTTCTGCATTATTTTTGGAACATTAAGGTACGGACACAAGCAAAAGGAATAAGATCGCTTCAAAAGAGCATCGGTGCAGAAATTAAGTAAAAATGATCTGGTAAAAAGAAACGAAAGAAAAAAACTGCAGGTATTTTTGCCCACTCTTCTCTCTCGTAGCCGATGTTGGGTATCTCGAGTATAGCGGTGCACTCGCTCGCTCCCTCACGTATTAAATTGCTCACGAGCGTTATATCTTCGTGAAGAATTCAGAGGCGCTAAAAGCACTCCTAGCCCCCATCCTGCCCCCCGGCAACGCCAGTCTGGTTGCTCGAGGCTTCTTCTTTCTCAACTTCTTCGGCGCCGGTGTGTTGGGTGAAAAAAAAGTTTTACATATGTGCGTACCCCCGATTTTACCATCTCCTGTACTTTGGTTTTGAGAAATAAAAAATATTTTCGGTGGGGTTTGGGAAAGTCAGGCCCTTAACGTCTCGATGAATCGATAGTAGAATAGACGGTAAGGGTGCATTGACAAAAGTGAGTGGTTGTAAAAGTATAGTCTGCGAGTATAAAATATGTAATGCGAATGTTACACGGGCTTTCAAGTTTGAATATTGCATACAAGGAAGATACATTGAAAAATCTCTTTATTTTTCAAGCTCTATTAGATGGCCAATCAAAAAACAAATGTTCTCTTTTCGAAAAAAAAAAAATAATAATAATAATATTATCTTTTGAAGATTCAGAAATTTCCACGCATACAAATAGTTGTACTGCCAACATTAAAAAAATATTGATCTACAAATAATTAAAAATTGTCTTGTGTTACATAAATTTTTAATTTTTTTTAATTTAGCATCACTTAAAAAAGTTACTCAAGTCACCCCACTTGACGGTACGTTAAAATTCATTCAAAATTAAGAAATCCAACAAATTATTTTTTTTAACTCTGCATAATTTTCATTTACAGGTTTGATGTTCCAAAAACGTTCATAATTGAAAATGTGAAGAAATAAATTTTTTTAACTTATCGTTGCTTATATGTAAACCTTCACGCGTGGAAATTACATATTTAATAATGAGATTTATATTTATAAAAATTAATATTTAAATTGTAAAATTGAAGAAATAATTCCACATAAATTTAGTACTTCTTTTTATCTAGTTAAATTTTAGTGAGAACTGATTCTTTTGATTCATTACACGTGTACTCAACGGAAAGAGTAAACTCGTCTGACCAAACGTTGACCTACGACTACTTACTTTATTTCAATCAAAATAATTTGTTCATGAAATCTTGTTGCAAATAAACCCGTGTTTAACAAGGAGATGATCTGTACTGTGGAAAACAAATTTTCATGTCACTTTGAGAATCGTTTTTACATATCAAATGAACTGAACATGCACTAATGTCATGCGTTAATGTTCCTTTATGCCAGTTCGGCACGATATCATATGTCATTTTTTGCACTTTCAAAGTTTTTTAGTTTCAAAAAATTCGTGCTAAAAGTCTATTGCACCTTTACATTTCTAAAACCTTACTTTTTTTTTTTGTTTATTCGTGAATTTTCTAGTTTTTGTAAACAGCTTGTACGATTAAGATTTCAAAAAGTCTTTTTTAGCTTTAAAAATCTCAAATTTTTACAGTCAAGATTTAAAAATAAGTATTTTGATATATTTTCCGGAAAAAAGAAAAAATAAGGGAGGTTTTATAATTCCAAAGGTGCGAAAAGCTTTGAGCACGAATTTATTGAAGATACGCAAAAAAGAAATCTAAGAACAGATAATCTCGTTATTTGTACATTTTATTACAAGTTTTTATATTTTCTAGACTATTTTCACCTTGTTTTTCCTCAACATTCTTACCTTTCAACTAGACCTATGAGTAGTAAAGATAAAATCCATCCGTATAGCGATTATAAGTTGATAACATAGCTGGAATGGCTCAATGGTAATAATAAAACAGGGCTCGGTGCACAGCTGTAATGAGATTTTTAAAATAATAAGATTAGCCTCGAAAAACTCCCGGACGAACGCGGGGCGGCGGCTTTTTTTATTCTTGTTGTTCTTTATTTTCGTTGAATAACCCGAGCCCCCCCCCCCCGCGTGTAATTAAAATGGCTGGCTCGCGCGCATTATTTTTGTGGCTTTAAACATGCCTACTTTCTCTTATTAATACCCAACTTGTTCCTTTTTTCTTCTCTCGAGCTTCGCGTTCTCTGATAATGAAAAGATACGCGCGTTGCGTTACCAGATAATCGCGTTTATGATAATAAAATTTTTTTAATTCCCGCCAGGCCTCGACTTACCTCCTTTGTTCGCGACCCTTCGTGAGGTCAACAAAATGCTTTTTCTTTTCTGTTTAAACGAATGAGTATTATTATTTCTAAACGATAAATTCACATACTTTTTATAAATAATACATGTATTGAAAATAATTTATCAATACCTTATTTAATTGAAAGAAAACAATTAGTTTTAAATTCAAATAATTATAAAAAATTTTTGTTGGTTTTGTTTATAAATATTTTTAATTTATTCATTTTAAATAAAAAATATTAAATTTCTGAATGTGAAATATTAATAGAAATTAAAATTTATTACAAACTGTGATAAACCATTAAAAGTTTATAAAAACTATTTAAAAAGTATTGTATGAAAAATATATTGTTTACTTAAATATATTCTCTGAATTATGGTTTCTAATAAATTAAAATGTATCAAAAAAATAATAAATTCAAAAATCAATTTGATTAAAATTGTATAATTCATAATTATTTCATTGGTTAAATTTTAATATTAAATCAGATATACTATAAATCATAAAAATTAATAAAAATATATAATGTTAATATTATCAAATAATTGAATGATTTGTTGGGAGTCGTAGGAAATGGATAATTAATAAATTAAAACAGTTTAATATCACTTTTCATACCAACACGTTTATTTCATAATACGATGACGTATTTTATTCATATATATATAATATATATTTATAGATCTATATAATTATTGTAAATACACGTACATGGTCGTCGGTTTCGTTAATTTTTGTTTTTTTTTTCTTTTAAATTATTTTTTATCCAAAAAACTTCATCTCGTCAAAGTTACAGAATCGTCGTCAATCATACTCTCTCTCACACGACAAAACCAGCTGAGCCGGCCCAAACTCATCATCCATATAATTTAATATATTTATAATATTTATAATAATAATTTACAACAAGACGGAGCCGGAGGCCAAAACCCCTGGCTCATCGATAAAATTTGACGCTTTCTCGCGAAAAAACACGGATAAAACGACGCTGTGTGGTGTGAGTGTGTAACATTAGGAATTTAATTTTTTCGAAACACATATTTAAAATCCTTCGTTGGCTTCCATCTTCCTTCTTAGAACAGATTTACATTCGTTTTTTTTTATTTTTATTTATAATACATAACATTATACACACTCTTAATTTAAAAATTAACTTTATACATTATTTACTTTTTTTTTATGAAAAATCGAAGATAAAAAACGGCCTATGCTTATAGAGATACAAGTCAGGCCGAGGAGTTTTGTATTTTCCGGGAGCTAGACGGGAAGAATAAGAAAAGAGAAAAAAGATAAAAAAAATGTAAGGGAATTGGCCCACTCACGTGGTGGTGCTGGTAGGTACGCGACCACCGCAAATCGTTAACGAGCTGCGCGTGCTTAAAATACCCGAGCGAGCTTGCACAGCAAACACCCACGAGGGTCAAGTCGACGGAAAATACAAAAATATGTCCCCGCGGCCCTGACAACACACAGGAAGTTAGACATACGCTTTTGCTTTTTTTTTTTACTTTTTTTATTTCTTTGAATTCAAACAACCTCTCGAATTCTGGAAACGTGGAGGACTTTGAAAATATTTTTTGTAACCAGAGTGTGAGATCACAGTGAATGAGCCCGGTTATGTAATTTACATGTGTTACGTGACACGTGTGCAAGTGTCTTTTACATTACACGTGTAATTATCTGAAATAAGAACGGTATTTTTTTACTTTTAATGAACACTTGTAAGTTGCACACATTACTTAACATGTGTAAATTACATGTGTAACTAGTATGTGTTAGCTGTTTTTTTTCTTATAACTTCTTGAAGTAAATTACATGTGAAAAGAACGTACGACTAAAACACATAAAAACTACATTTTCAATAAATTTATACTTAACATAAGTTACACATGTAAGTTACATTTTCACGTGTTGGGTAGCTTGTGTAAATTACATGTGGTCAATTACAACAAGGAATTGCATTGCGTGTTAAAATTTACACGATCATTATATAGAATAATAGAAAATCATATATTTTTAACTGAATATTGATCAGATTTATGTTATTGAAAAAAATTGATTGATTTATCGTTTTAAATTCTCGCAAAAACTCTTGACGTGTAACGTGACAATTATTGTCAAAGTTGATTGAATAAAAGTCGTTTATCTACCATAACTCAATTTTTTAGATATCTGATATTAATCTTACGTTCAAAGTCGAATATTTCGGCGGGAATTCAAAATAAAAAATTCAAAAAAATTGTGTTTTCCCTCAAAATCAATCTACCCCTATGATAAAAAATATTTTCAGTCCTTCACGTTCCCGGCTCATATAGTACAGATAAATTTTAAATATATATGTATAATATAAACATTACTCATCTATCGACGAACGCTGTCAATTCACTGAACGCACTTTGAAAAAATATGGTCATGACTGTACAACAGATTATCATTAAAACTATTATTATAACTATTATTATTATTTTACAAGATAGTTTTTTATTCTTCTCCTTCTGCTTCGGGGTCAAAAGGTCGCCTCGCCTGCTCCACCGCCGGCGCTCGGGTAACGACGTAATACTCCCCCACCCTCCCCCCTTTTTTATAGTCTTTTATCATCGCTTTTTATAATGGAAAACTCGCATGTCCCCTTCTCTCTTTTTTTTTTCAATTTAACAGCTTTGCGAGTGGAACGAAGAAGAATTTTCAAAATCACTACGCGTTTAGTTACATTTTTTTTTTTTTTTATCTCTGGTCGGCCGGGAGAAGTGTGATACGATAGTTACGACGAACCGCGTAAAATATTAACTCGTGACACTGATTATGTCGATGTTTTATTAGACATCCTTGTTGGATATAAATATGTGTAAATTACACGTGTCTAAGGGTAACTTACACGTGTAATCGGTAATGTTAGCTGTTTTGTTATGATTTTCATGTGTGAATTTTCACGAGTAATTTTTGGTGAATTAATTTTTATCTAAGTTACACGTAAGTATAAATTACTCTTAGGCACGTGTAAGTTACACACATTACCTAACCTAAGTGTAATTTACACGTGAAATTAGTATATGTTAACTGATTTTCGTATGATTTTGATAAGTAAATTTTTAAGTATCTTCGTATGTACCCTAACCTCAAAATCATTAAATCAGAAAAAAAAACTGAATAAATAAATTTTGTTAACTTTTTTTTTGTGCCGTATGTTTGTACGTAAACCACACTTCTCTCGGGGAAGAATCGTCTTTACAATAAACCGCGATGATAAAACTTGCTCCTCTCGTTAACGTATTTACAACTATTTACAGGTGGATAAATTACATGTGTCCGATAAAGTATTCTTCAGGTGGGCAGGGCGAGTCTCCTCAGAAAAAAAAAAAAAACACGTGTTTTTAAACTCGTGATTTGTAACCCAGATGAGCCTTTGTAACGCCCAGGCAGGGGGAGGGAGGAGGTTAGAAATTCGAACGAGCCGTGGAATATCGATCGAGCAGCGTGCGTGGCTGTTTAGCTTTCTCAAATAGACAAGAGCGCTTTTCCCCCGTTCCCAGCCGAGCTATTTCAATGTGCAAATCCGACCAGTTTAGTTACTTTGTAAGTCCAATGGCGAGGGCCCTTCCCCCCAAATTTTCTTCCTTCTTTCATTTTATGCGGAGCGCTTTTGGCAGTTAGGCACGAATACTGTACAGTGAGGCCTCGAGAGATTCGTTCGTTCTACTATTTATTACATTAGTACGAGAGTATAAAAAAGATTAGAAAAACTTTTTTTACAGTTAAGTCTTAAATAAATGAACGCCGCTCGTAATGCGTTAGACCTCAAGTTCGCTATAATCGCTACCGTACGCTTTTGTCACTACGAGTTTTGTTGGAAATTAAGAGAGCTGCGAGCGAGCGAGCGAGCGTTAATTTCGTTTCGCCACCGTCGTCTACCCCGCAAATTGACACTGCACGGCTGCCGCACCCGCGAGTAAGAGATCTAATAAAAGAAAGCCGCTCAGTGGCGCCATCTGCGCCCCCTCGCTTGCTCGCTTGAGACTTATATACAAGTTTTTTTTTTCTCTCCAACCGAAACTTAAAGCTAACTTTGAAAAAAATAAAAATAAAAACGTAAGATCTCGCGGGAGTGGGATTCTTGTTTACCTATACTCGCGTGTCGAAGAATTTTCCGACGCTCTAAAACATATTCGACACTCGAGAAATAATACAATTTATCGAACGTTGGATCTGTTTTTCCGAAAGTCCAATCAAATTTTCCAACCCTCGAATTCGGACTTAGAACTCCACTCCAGTGACTTTGTAAACAATAGTAATAGTAAAGTTGGTCTCGACGCGGCCCGATCAGACGTAGTACTCGTTGACGTTGAGGGCAGCGTCGGAGTCCCGACCCTATACGCAGCTCTCCTGGCTGGATATGAGGGGCGTCCGCACCGTCACGACCTCTCGCGGCTGCTGCTTCAGGGGGTGCGGGGGCAGAGGTGGCGCCATCGTCTTGGGAGGCGACGGAGGTGGCGCCCTTGCACTGTGGTCTATGCAGGCGTACACGGTGGGTTCCTTCGCGTAGCTGCTGCCCCCTACGATGATCCCACCGTTGTTACCGGTCCCGTTTGAGTTGCTGCTGAAGCCCGCCAGGCTGCTCAGGCCCCCGATGCTCGCCAGCTTGGGCTCCGTCCCCGCGGCCGTTGTCAGCGTCGAGGGCCGCGCCAGACACAGCTCCGCGTACGTCACCTCACCGCTCAACTGAAACAGATAAATCGGAACGGAGAGACTCGTTATTGGTGGTTGATTTCGGGTTTTAGGTTAGGGTTGGGAGGTTTTGTGATGTAACCTACTAAAGTTGTAGGGTCTTTGGATGAAGGGGGGTTATTATGTGGTAGGATGTGGTAAGACATAACCTCAAAAACTGTTGGAGGTCTTAAGACAGACAAAGGACAAAATTTAAAAATAATTCATCCACGAAATTCTAAATAAATCGTTACAAATTTTTATCTGAAAACTTTTTGGCTAATCATAGCCACTCACACCATAAATTGACCATTTTTGGGTATAATTGGCTATAAAATGTATTCACAACTAGCAAGATGAGAGATGAAAAAGCCTCTTCACTTTTTGGGGCAGTTTTTAGTTACCGTTCCACAAAACAAAGTTTTAACAACCTCTAAAAAATCTAAAAAAGCCACCGTTATGAAACATCGCAAACGAGAATCGCTCGAGAGAGAAAAAAAAGGGAGGGCGAATTACTCGAATGAAAAAAAAAAAATAATAAATAACTCGATGAATTCAATAAAAGTTCCCTCAAAGGATGTACTTACGTAAAAAAAGCGGAACGCTGAAAAGAAAGACTTTGAGAGGTGCAGCGAGAGAGGTCAAAGAGAAAAAAAAAAAAAAAATGTGTAGTGCGTCATAATCATACAGAGGCGGGGATAGCGAGAGTGGAAGGAGGACATGATAATAAGAAGCGCCGGCGTTGCAGGTAGCGCAATTTATCCCGCCATTAAAATGCATTACGCTCGGCTTCCGCGGCGCGGGCGCAACACACGACGAAGAATAACGGGCTGTATTAAACCAAAAAAAAAAAGAAAAAAAAAGGAAGTACATTCTTCCTTACTTTAAAATAACCATGCAGATTCGTTTTCCCCTAGATAAACTTTGGACGGCGACACGAATTTACGGTGGGGGTAGGAAGGGGGGAGAGGATACAAATTGAATCAAAAAGCTCTTCTTATTTACCCAAGTTTTAGGAGCCAAGACTACGTAAGTATTTTAGACCATGCACTTTCCAGGCTGCGGGGGAATATATTCCTCGGGTGCGATAAATTGGACGATGAAAAGTTTTCCCGAGCGGACGGTGGAGGGAGGTGTATCAACTTTATTCGTATCACTTTCCTCCTCCTCCTCCTCCTCCTCGCGAGGCACGACCGCTTCAATTATCATTCGGTCGCGAGTCCCCCGGTTTGGCACGAGAACTTTTTCTATTTCGCGAAAAAATAGTTTTCAAATTGGGGACGCGAGATGAATTTTTTAAATATTTTTTGTTATTATTTAACATATTTATGGATTATAGTTGATGTGTCTGTGTTTAGAATTTAAAAAGTCAAAATAACCGGAAATAAATTGTGCTGCGTCAATTTTGTATTTTTAATTCCCGCCAAAATGGGTTACGCAGCGTCGAAGTCACATGACAGGTCAACCACTACGGCGGGAATTCAACTCTAAAAAATTTAATGAATTTTATTTTTCTCTGTCATTTTTTAATAAAAAATTACAACTAATTACACACATTAAATACAAAATATTAGAAAAAGCTTGTCTTATCGTGAAGCGGACACTTTCTAGTCTGTGAAAAAAGGTTACGGAATGGGGAACACGAAATGAATAATTTAAATATTTTTTTACTACTATTGAAGTAGCGTTTTGAAAATATGTTCAATTTTCTTCAAGAATTTAAATTTGAAAAATTTTATATGAAACAATGTCACTACTCAAATTTTTTTATTTGAATTCCCGCCGCATTTCGTAACAAGACGACAAAGTCACGTGACAGGTCAAATGTAACGGAGGGAATTAAATAACGGAGGGAAAGAAATTGCATTTTTTTCTCCGCTACCTCGGCTACTAAAAATCACATCGAATTGCAGAGTTTGGATGTTAAAACATATGGGCTCCGAAAACGAAAGGAGCTTTTATCGGAGGTTCATTAAGCGTAAATCGATAGCCGAGCTTTGCGCGTTTGAAATCCGAGCTTAAAATTTTCTCGAGGCTCGCGTGCAAATAAGCGGAATAATCAGTCGAGCTTGGCTAGCCACTCGGCCCGAGGATTTCATTAACGCGCTTCTTGTGTCTCCTCCACTCTTTCCCTCTCTGGAGACGTCTTTTTGCTGGGAGCGCGAAAAGTAGGAGGAGAAGGAGGATTCTTCTCCCGTTAATTAATTAAACCTGTTTTTGCCGAGTTCTTTGGTTTTAATTGTTATGACTTCAAGAGTGTGGGAATACAAGATGACCTGGCATAAAAATGAACGCGTCTGAAAGTTACTACTAGAGTTTGACAATCATCGTCAAATTTATTAGGGAAAATTTTAAGTGACGGTAAATTTTTGAAAGGTTATTTTGATGAACATTGTAGATAGATAAAAAAATTATTTTTTTTGAGGTTATAATTGCATTTTCCCAGTATTTATCGATTGATTTTTTTTTTCAAATTTCTGGTGACTAAAGATTCCTAGGATTATTTTGAACCCTGGTTTATACGGGTAAGCTTTCCGGGTTATAATTAAAATTCTTATAGTTGAAGAGTGAAAAATTCCTACAAAATCGAGAAATTAAAATTGTTTTTTCTGAAAAAGTATCTTGGTGAGCTTTTTTGTGTAAAGCAAGCTTTTATTTACTCAAAATAATTACTCGCAAGTTTGAAGATTTTAGAGCTACCTGAAAAAATCACTGAGAGTGTAATATCCAAGTAAAATGACCAGTGGAATTGAGCGTGTTACCAGCAGCCACCAAATGAAAATTGAGGTTATGAGATAGTAACTTCGCAATAGCACCCAATTCAGGGAGGAGAGAGAGAGAGAGATAAATAAAAGTATAGGTATACAGAGCTCCAGGATACTTAAACTCGTTTCTCGGTCTGGCTAAATTAACGCCATTTGTTAAAGGAGGTAGGTAGCGGGAGGAGTTTGTTGTGGAACTAATTAACTGAAAGTTCGCTCACCGGGAGGGTCGGGTAATTGTTGTAGTCTCCGTAGCTCGGCAGCAGGTGGCTCGTAGTGCTCCCCAGCAGCTGGGCCGGGTTCGAGGCCGGGGTCGTCGTCAGCGAGGTCGACGACAGCCCGTCCGGAGTTCCGACACCCTGCGCCTGCTGGGCCTGCTGCAGAAGCTGCTGGGGCGTACCCGCCGTCAACTGGTACTCCGAATCTGTGAAAATAATAAAAAAGATGTTGTTACGGAAGGTGCGTCATAAAGTGGATCGTCGAATCATACGACACGCGACTGTCGTTACTATGCCCGTTATTGAGCTTGCAAGCACAATGATTTGACATTATTTTGTAAGTTTGAAAGAATTTGTGAACGTGCGTCAAAAAGTGGGCCATGAAATATATTGACAGGCATTCACACAGACCACTGAGCTAATGGGGACTCTTAATGTAGGCACGATTATTTGACTTGATTTTGTTATTTTAGCTATATCTTTCATATTAGGATTGAACATCCGATTTTGAGGTTAGAGTGCTATAAAAATTGACACAATTTTTAGAACTCAACACAGATATGAATGAAACATAAAAGTTTTATTTACATGTTTTATCGGATGGCTTTTGAAAGTTTAAAAGTTTTATCGATGATAACTTGAACCTTTTAAACAAAAGTTATGTAACTTTTTTTTTACAATTATATGGAATGTTACGGTTCAGATAAAAGATACAAGTAAATATAAAAATCTAGTTTTTTGAAATATTTTTGATTTAGCAAGATTTTAAAAGTTATAAACGATATTGGTTTATATACTTTTGGGAAGTATGGACCATTATTATAACAAAGGCTCATCCAACTTTAGCAATTAAGTTTCCAAAAAAGCGCGGGTTCATTTAAGTTTTTGATTGCAAGTTTTTGCACTTGCATGTTTCGTCTGAAAGTTGAGAGGCGCGCGGGCTAGTTTGATGACTCGCTAAAAAATTTTAATTAACGCTCGGGCTCGGCTCCCGCGGCAGGAGCTTTTATTGCCGCATATTTACAGGGGGGCTTACCACACACGGGTTTTATCGCTATTTACATAACTTTTTTTTTTTTTTTTTTTTTCCTCGCCCCGCGCCGCGCTGAAGCAGCTTTTTTAAATGTAAATTTTAATTTGAAAAAAAGCCCGGGCTTTTTTGCCTGTGTATGGATTTAAAAAGAGAGGAAAAAAAAAGTATATGTTTGCCCGCTGAAACGGGAGTTTTTAGTTTGCATTAGATTTTTTTGATTGAGCACGCCGACGTCAATTATAAGAGAGGCTTACACAACCACGATGACTGATGGTTGGATCGATGTCTCATTAATAAAAAAAAATTTCGGTTACAGATTGACGCACTTTATTCGAAGTTTCATTTAAATTATACGTATGACGTGGTTTAAACGAAATTGAAACGGGACTATTATCGATTGAAAAAAAAAAAAAAAAAATTGTCGTTACGAATTCGAACATTAAGAAGCTATTTTATTTTACTTTATGTAAAAAATTCAAAATGGCGGTTCTCTTTGAAGGACGGTATTTCTGATTTAGAATCTTTTATTGCATCTAAAATGAACCAAAAATTTACTTTTCAACATTCTACACTAGACACTGTGTAATATTTCAGATGTAAAATTTTGAATTTTTCAAAACCACTGAATTTCATTCAAAATTGTAATTTAACTGCACAAATGAAATATTTTCACGTTTCTGTACAAGCTCAAATAGCTAGACATACCCAAAAGTATGTTTGAAATGTGTTATTCAGGTTAGAATCGCCTAAATTTAATTTATAAATTTTTTATCTCTGAACTTAATAATTTATATCTCCTTGAAAAAAAAGTCGCATCTTTAACGATAACAGAGTAGCTCAGTGGTTGGATTCAGCATGAGATATTGGGTTCAAACACAGCATTATATGTAACACAATTGAGGTGATTACGTACCCTTGTTGGTGCAGGGCACGACGTCGGGGTTCCGGTCGTCCGGGTCGTAGAGGTCCTCGGAGCTGGGTGCGGTGGCCCCCTTTTTGAGGGGCAAGTCGCCCGGTCTCGGGGCCCGTCTGTCGCTCCTCACTTTAAGGGCCAGAAGTACGGTAACCGTGCACAGGAGCAGGGCCGCCACTATCCCTATGAGTATCCCCAACAGGGGCGTCACTTCGAAAGGCACTGGAGTTCCTGTGAACAACACACGGACTGATACCGTGCAACAATATTTTTATTAATACACAGCTGCAACCAGACATCGTGGAAGTTATAAAGAATCATCTGCTTTGGTAAGAAAAATTAACAGTGTTCAAACTTTTTATAAATTTGACCAAGTTTGTTCGTATTTAGAGGTTATGTCCAAGCATTTCTATTTTCTACCAATTTTTCTCACCAAAACAGTCGATATTTTGTGTAGTTTTAAGACCAATAATGTACGTGTGATTAGTTTATGAAATTTTAGGTTAGGTTTCAAAATTAAGCTTTTTAAACAAGAAGTAGTTGGTTACATTTGAAGTTATTTGAAAATTAAATAGACGAATGAAAATTTTTCGTACCAAATTTTTTTACAATGTTGAATAAACGAAGCACCTAACCTCAAAAATCTCATTAACCAGTCATGGATTAAAGAATCTAAACCCAAATGGTGCTCAGTTCAAAATTCTCAGCCAAAGTCATAGTATTTCCGTAAGCTTGGAAAATTAAAATAATCACAAAATGTGTAATTCGAGTAATTTATCCGGTTTATTTCTGTAATTCCGTCTGGAAAGTTTAGCGATGGTATACATAAAATAAAAAAAAGAGAAAAAAGAGAGATAGAGAGGCGGGGGGTGGGGGATATAGAGCTCATCTGGGGTTGAAATGGGTCAATGATAAATCATCTTAATTAAGTTGGAGAGGTGGAGCTGATAAAATACACCTTTTATTTAACCTGGTATTTTATGCCCCGCTTCACACCGACACATTAATTAACGGTTTTAATTATGTTTTACGACCCTGCAGTCTCTCCACCTCTCCCCCTTCGAAGTTATAAAATCAAGATCAAGAGTCAATAAATAATAGAGTCCTTCGTACGCAGATAAAGTTAATAACTTTTATTCAGCCTCGAGTGAGTTTTTTTTTCAGGCTCGAGAGCCTCGTCGCATATATTAACGACCCTCCTCCTCCTTCTACTCTTACCCTCCTTTGAAAGCCGATATTCATTAAACGCGTCGCGCGGGGTAGGAGAATTTTTTATTTAAAAAAAAACCTCTTTATGAATCCTTGAGTGCGGTGATAATGAGATTCTGAAAAAAACCTCCTCTTTTCGACACACTAAAAGTCCCCCGGCTGCTGCAATTATACAGCAGGTAACCTTCTGGGAATCCGGCGAATTATCATCCAAAGATCCTCCTTCTTTTCTCTTTGATTTTTACCGCCACCGCGGCGGGGGAAAGCCAAAGGGAAAAAGCTTCTTTTTATCTACCTTTCAATACCCCCCACTTTTTTATTCTTCCACTGTTCGACTTTATTCCCCCCCCCCTTTTTTTCTCTTTCTTCTCCACTGCACTGCAGGTTGTAAAAATAGTTTATTGTAGCGCGATTACACTCGTACCTTCCTTTTTTAGGACGCGGTTATTAGGTTTTATGAGGGATAATGGATGCTTTGTTACGACCATTGCCATTTCTAAAAAATGGGGGGATGATTTTAATTGTTGTTTTGTTAATCGCTGGCAATTTAATTTTTTAAATTGGTATGGCAAGCGTTAAAGCTAACCTTACTGTCTTTGTCTGATGAGAACGAAAAATTTCATTTTACGAAAGTAGATGTTCATGGCTTATGGCATTTATTCATGTGGAGGCCTTTGTGAAAGTTTAAACAAGTATATTCAATTAGACAAAAAAAGGAAACTCACCAGTTTGCTTCTCGGCGACCTTGTGTGTGAAGCCCTCTAGCAGGGTAGATTCGCTACGTCCCTTCGAGTTGACCGCGTATACGGCCATCTTGAGTATCCTCCCAGACTCCAGGTTGTAGACGTTGAAGATTACGTTGCCGGGGTCTGACCTGGCGTTGCTCACGTTCGCCCTGAGCTGACCGGTTATCTGGTCGTAGACCTCGAGCTGGAAGTGCTGGCTCTGGCCCCCGTCGAACCCGGGCGTGCACTCGACCGACAGCGATTGCGTCGTCTGGTTCGTCAGGGTGCAGTTGTAAGGCGGCTCGGGCTTACCTGGGGCGGAAGCGAGATGGTTAATTGTATGTGGGTCGAGGGCCGACGCGTGATGTTTTTTTCTTGATTTCTTACAGAGCGTTGAGAAACACGTACGAGACTTGCCTTTTGGAGGGCCTCGTTATCGTATTTTCAGACTCGTTTAAAATAACAATGGTGTTTTGGGAGGAAATGAAAACAAAAAACAACTTTTACGAGAATCCGAATGTCTGACCGTACTCGTGACTTACTACTTCAGACCTCGGATCTACTTTATAGAGGGTTAAATGACAGTTTATTTTTCAAAAAGTCACGAATGAACTTTTTGAGTGAGATTAGACGTAAAAAAAAGAAAAAATTCTAACCTCAAATTTTTTTTATTTTTTAGCATTTCTGAAAATTCATGTGTTATTAATTATTACGCTCCCATTCAATTTTGGGGTTAGACACATTTTAAAAGTACCAAAGCAGTCATTAAATATTACTTTCTTTAAAAAATAAAAATCCTAACCTCAAAATTGAGCTTTTATACGTTTCTTTTAAATTTAAAGTAACAAGTTTGGTGTTACTAACCAGCAGCTATGATGTGAAATATGCAGGCGTTCTTTTGTTGTCCCGCGTTGTTTTGGGCCCAGCAGAGCACGGTCCCGAAGTCCATGTCGCTGGTCGGCTTGTAGGTCAAGACGCTCTGGCTAGTGGAGTAGTTGAACCTGGCCGCGGGCACGTCGACCAGCTCCTCGGTGCTGTTGAAGGCCCACCTGAAGCTGCTCGGTGCCGGGTACGACTCGACCCGGCACACGACCCGTGCCTCCTCGTGCCTCGCCACCCCGTAAATTCGCTTCTGGTCCGGCAGGCATATCGGCTTGTCTGGAATTTTAAATGATTGTTGTTGCGATCAGCGCCATGGGTGGTGGTTTTTGTAAGTTCTTACACGATTTACATAATCTACAAAATTGACCGCGAGGTGCACTGCTGTCGTGCACATTTCATCAAGAAAAAAATTTTCTGAAATTTTTGTCTAATACTGTTTTTGAGGATCCTCGATGAAATTTTTAATAATTTTATTTTTTTTTAAACCAACAAAAATCGTTCAGACAATCTTTTCGGTTTTTCTTTTTACCAATATCAGGATTTAATATACTCAAACCAATGAAAAAGTTACAGCATTGAAATTTAATGAACTTTAATAAACTAGATTGAAACCGGCAAACCGCCTTTCATAAACTTAAAATTTGTATTATTTTTCCGCGTCACTTACAATGATTATGATGGTTTTTAAACCAAAGTTTTAATAAAATAAAAGTTCCCCGAAACAAAAATTTCAAGTCTCTTTCGGTAAATAAAACGCAAGTGACAACCAATTTTGAAATACTCGTACACTAGAGTTTTTTTGTTGTTGATTCATTCAATTTTTTTTTTCAGTATTTTCTTTTTTTCACTGCGAAGTAACGAAAACAGTAATTTAATTGAGGAGACCAGGAAGTATGTGTATTTTCCGTTCCCATCAACTCGGTTGTCAATAACAATTTTCGTAACTGTCAACAACCGTTGTTGTTTTTTTTATTTAAAAAAAAAAAAAAAAATCGAAAACGGAAGCTTTTACTTACACATGATCTTGAGCTCGACGACGTTGCTGGCTCCGTCCCCCTCGACGTTGCTGGCGATGCAGGTGTAGTTACCGGCTTGCGTCCTGCTGACCTTCCTCAGGGCCAGGCTGTTCTGCTGGACTATCATCCCCAACTTTACGTTGTTCTGTAGTACGTTACCCTATAAAATGATAATTTATACCAAAGTTTTATCATTTACTTCGTAAAAATATTTTTAAAAAAATTTGACTCTTTGCAAATAAAACGTTTATTTAAAAATAAATAGAGATAGAAAAGTAAGATTAATGAAACTTACGTTGTGCTTCCAGACGACTTTGTACGCTCCGGGATTAGCGGTAACGTTGCAGTCGAAATAAACGTCGTCGCCCTCCTCTATGTCCTTTGGGTTCATGTTCGAGCCCAGCGACAGTCTCAACTTTGGAACGTCTGTAATTTAAATTATTTCATTTTTACTCTTTTTTTTCAAATTTTTACAAACAAAAATAAAAATGAAGTAAACACTGATTTCACTATTATGTTTTGTGAATTTTAAGTGTAAGTAAAAAAAATTTGCTTGATAAATTTTATGTTCAATTTCAATAAAAAAACATATAATCTGTAAATTATTATAGAAAATTTATAGAGTGAAAATTTTTTCTACGCTATTTCAGTATAAAATACTCTTATATTGTAAGTTATAATTTAAATGAAAATTTTTCCGGAAATTGGACATAAAAAGTGTTGAATTGAATTTGATTGATAGATATTTTGTGACTTGCAAATTAACGTTAAGTAAAACTTAAATTTTAATCAGACATTTATTGAAAGGATATAAAGTAAAAACTGAAAATTACTTAATAGATACACAATTTAATTGAAAAACTCACAGTGTACGTTGAGGATAAGAGAGTCTTCCTCGGCGGTCTCGGCGCTATTTGGATTTTCCGCCCTGCACGTGATTTTCCTTCCGTTGTCAGCCACCGTAGGCGTGAACGATAACGTCGACGACGTCATGTTACCGTCCGGTGATATCTGAAAAAAATCATTACCAAAACATTCAATATTACCCAAATTTTGCTAAATTAAAATAAAATGTTTAAATAAAAAAATTTGATCGAACCCTTCGACTAGTATTTTTCATTAGAAATTAATAGAAAAGGGTGCGAGTTAAATTATGCATTTTTAAACAAAATTAGAATTCAATTTTTTTATCATCAGTTGATTGATTTGTGATAGTATGGGAATTCCAGATCAACAATCGCTAAATATTACTTTTTCAATTAATTTTATGATACAAAATGTTTCTAACAATGGATTCCTGATACTGATCTGAACCCATAGAAAAACAGTAATTTTTAACCG
The DNA here is from genome assembly GCA_038277355.1 of Encarsia formosa. NCBI lineage: Eukaryota > Metazoa > Arthropoda > Insecta > Hymenoptera > Aphelinidae > Encarsia > Encarsia formosa. Next base: position 1,041,980 of record CM076185.1, on the reverse strand, counting down.
AATTTTTTTTTTTTTTTTGTATAATGTACAAAAAAACTATAAACTAATAAAAATGAATAAATCTGGTACTTTTTAAAACAATTTTTCAAATAAAACAAATCGAGATTGAATCACACACAAAACAATAACTGAAATTTCTAAACCCAAGGACAATTCAACTACGAACCGTCAATCTTCTTTTGAAATCAAACCACGGGTGCGAGTTATTAAAAAAAAAAAGGCTAACAACACAATGGCTCCCATTGATAGGCTCGAATTCAATGGATCAGTAACGTTATACGATTATAATAATAATAATGTAATAATGTTTGTTTGTTTGTAGTAATGAATCCATTACGGTTCAATCACGTCTGTTTGGCCCCGGCAAACTTGGTCTTTCTCCAATTACTACCATAGCGGGGCTAGTTTAACCATTATACTACAGTCAACTGTCGAAACAATTGAAAAACTTATCGCTCGTTAATTTAACGAATAGTTTTCAGCTTTTAAAAGTTGTACTTTACACCGAGTGTTAAATTTAATAAAGCTGTAGTAGTAGTAGTAGGAGGAGGAGTTTTCGGGAGTTTAATTAATGTGTACACGTGGAGCTTATAATGAACTCGGACTTTTTCAATTTTAAAAGTGGGTCGGACACCTAACCCCCTGTTGTCTCTATTCGTTATTATTAATAATAATAATAATAATAATAATAATAATAATAATAATAATAATAATAATAATAATAGCAACTCGACGCGCCGGATAATGATAATTACTTTCCATAACTTACATTAAATTTACACGCTTGTAAAGCATCGTTACAAAAGGTAGCAGTCGCCCCGTGGTTATCGTTCATTTATTTTTCATTGTGTGTGTGTGAGAGATCGATTTACGAAATTCCCCACATTATGACTAATTTCCAAAATTAAAAAAAAAAAAGCATAGTCATGATTATAGTAATATTGCGTAACTCACTAAGTGACGAAATTTAAACGAAAATAAAAATTTTTTAGTCTTCACTGTAAATTGTGATATAATTGAATTTTAAATTTATCTGTGAAGGCTTAGAATTTCTAACATTATAGGGAAGAATTTTATAACAATAATAATACTCAAGACTTTGATTACCAAGATATTGTCATTTACTATATACGTCGTGATTAATTGGAGCCTGTTCTAAATGATTTTGTATATACTATTAATTGTGCGGTCCGATGATAATGTCGGACCGTGGGAAAAAATTCATTATAATAGATCAGCTTATTGTACCAATTACCTAATTAGATTTTTATTACATATAAATAAGATTGAACTTTATTCAGGATAAAAAAATAGTAACAGCTAAGTAAAATATGACCTTATTAATTCTCTAATACTATATTTATGCCAACAAGGTGTTGATTTCAGTTAAGGGTTAATTATCCAGTAAGCCACCAAGTGGAAAATTTCTAAACTATGCAGGTTCCATTAAGCGTTTAATTCATCCCTACAAGGTATCGCTTTTACATTTGAGACTGGTTACAGATATTGACACCTAACGGGAAAATAGTCAACTAATATTCAATTGCATATTTATCAATCTTATGGTTTGGACATGGCGATTTCGCTTGCGGGTCGATCGTAGTGACATCCACCTAACGGATAATTTGTGAGTTAACTGACTTTTTCAAGTCTTGATTAAGAATAAATTTATGCTTACGAGGTAACATTTTTAGGTGTAAGTTACTTCTAGATGTACCATTTAGTTACGTACAATATAAATTAACAAACTATTCTCTGACAAAAATGAAAATTCATCGTTTTGAGTATCGAGTACGGCAATTAAGTTGACTGACGTTAATAATCCTGTAGGATCGTAAATAGTCCGTAGCGTTTAAAACCATAAAACAGGTGGGGAGGTTTAATTATCAGGGTGAGCCAAGGTGGAATTCGGGTCTGGCTTTTATCGCCTAATGCGCTCGCACTCGTAACTTTATTACCACCCGGCCCGTGTTTAATATCGCGATTAATCCTCTCGAGAAGATATTACCTTTTCGGTGTAGTTGGTGAGCAGGTGTGACTCCTTGTACCAGGACAACTTCGCCGCGGGTCTCGATCCGACCGTCACGCAGTTGACCTCGTAGGTGCGTCCGGCGCTCAGCGGGTCCTCCTTATTCGTCACTATTGTTGCGTTCAGCGGCTTAACTGAAAAATTTACAAAAAATTTTTTTTAATTTACATAAATTATTAATTAAATTAGACTCTGGTCAACAAGCTGTTTTGTAAAAAAAAAAAAAAATTAATTTTCTATCATGATTAAAAAGTTATTTTTTAGAAAATTCGTACGGAAGCTGCTTTTAGAAATCCATACAGAAATTCATTTCAAATGTCCGTACCGATATCAACATGGATATCAGTATGATTTTAATAAAAAAATTTATTTATTTAAAGAAAAAATCTAATCCATACGGAAATCTGTACGGAAATCCAGTTTAAACATGCATTATCAACATATTGATAACCATATGAATTTCAGTACGGACGTCCTTACCAGAATCCATATGGCTCTCAGTATGATTTTAATAAAAAAAATTATTTATTGAAAGAAAAAACGAATGCGTACGAAAATCCAGTTTAAATATTCGTACCGATATCCGTACGGAATTTCACAGCTGAGTTAAAACAAATAATTAGATTAAGGAGTGGAAAAAAGTTTTTACGGCCTACTAAGAATGAATCTCATCGTTTGTTATCGCTAATTGAGCAAAAAATATCTTCGCAGGGTTGGAGGGTGAGCGATGGGAGCAAAGCTTCCGGCTAACCCTAATGCGTTTCGAACGAGAACTGCTGCAGGACGACAAATAGCCACGTGCAAGCTCCCTCAGTGTTTTGAGAAATCACAACTCGGATCGTGGATGGAGTATGTATTTGTCCAATATTTGCCGACATTATTTGCTGTGTTGAACATTGATAGCTAACATTTTTTATTATCCATATTATAACATTTTATTACCCTATTTTTTAAGTTAAATTATGTTAATCTCAGAATTTCTTCTTGAATTAAAGAAATATAAATCCAACAGAAATGTAGAATTTTGAATTGAAGATAGTATTTTAGTGTTAGTGTTTTTCAACCTAACCTACAAATTCGAATACTTTAAACATTTTTATAATAAAAATTATATATATTTAATAAATTTGATATTCGAATAGTTTGAAACACCAAAATCTCAAAATTTAAGTCTGAATTTAAAATTAAAGAGTTTTTGTTGGCTCAGCGTTTCTCGACCTAACCTAAAAATATGTCACTCTATTTGGTATGAAATACAATCTCTATATTAATTAGTAAGTACATGAACGGAGTCATTAACAAATTCATCATCCTATTATTCTAGATATATTATAAATCACAAGCGAGTATAAAAATTAAAAATTAAGAATTAATAAATTGGCTGTTTACAGAGAGAGTATCGATAAAAACCAAGGCTTTGAAGTGTATCGGGTGGAAAAAAAAGGCAGCAGCAGCAGCAAACTCGAATCGACAATTAATAATGTCGGTCTCGATAAAGGAAAAATTCAGCGTAAATCACTCGAGACTCGCATTGGCAGGCATTAAATGTTTCAGCGACAGCGGGCGTTTTTATTGTCGCGCGCTCGGTCGAGCGAGAAGCCGATGAAAAAACCGATGAGTGAAAGAATCGGAGCGGAGAAAAAAAAAAATCCCCTCTCACCTTCTTCTACCTTACACTTTTTTTGAAAAAAATCTCCCTGATTGGGAAAAAATATAAATTGAGAGGCGGGCCATTAAAAAAATTTACTTTGATCCGGTTCGGGCAACAAATTGATTGGGCGAAAAAAAAAACCTAGATAAAAAAATTAACAAACCAATAGAGTGTAGGGGGGTAAAAGGGGATTTGGAAGCCTGAAAACTTATTGGGATCGCGAATTGAAAATACGCCGGTGGATTAGCCGCCGCGTCCGGCACCGTAAGCTCCGCGATTATTGCCTTGTTTGTGTTCTACCTCCTTCTTTTACCTTCATCCAGTATCGTGAATAAAGATTACGGTATATATATATATATTTAATTTTGTACCGCACAAATGCTTTTTTCTGAGAAAAATGATTTAGTTCAATTTTTTTTTTTTGAATTCCCGCCAAAATGGTCACGTGACTAAAATTAAATTTAAGTTATCATTAGAATACCAAGATTATCAAAGTTTTATTCATAAAAAAAGTTTTTTCTAAAAAATAAAAAAAAAAAAAAAAAAAAAACGAAATATTTTTATACGTTGATTTTAAGTTCCTATTAAAAATAAGAAGAAGCGATCATAACCTCAAACTGCGCGATTAATCAGTAAAAACAGATTTAAAAAGTTTCTAAAAATCGTTGTCTGGCGTAAGATGAATTAATATAATAATTTATTTAATTACAATAAAGACCTAAATTGTAATAATTTGATTTCATTATAAAACTCAAGTAGATAACTTAACTTTTTTTAAGTGAATAAAGTTAGATGATACAGTTGTTGAGTAATAAGAGAAAGAAACATGAAATTATTAATTATATACTAAAGTGTTAAATGAACTAAATTAAAGTTAATGGACTTTGTAAAGGTTACTGAATTTCATTACGGCTATTTGTAAAAATTAAAGTCAGGTAAAAGAATTAAGTTAAAACAGAAAAGCAAATACGATAAAATAAGTATTTAGCTACATCACAAGGCTTCCGGGAGTTTAAATTTCACCATTGACCACAACGCACACAAGAAAAAAAATATTTTTTGTAAAATATATTTTCCGTGTTTTCTCTATTATTACAATGACAAAGAAGCAAGAAGAATTGAAGGGTCCTTTGGAGGTACACAAAAGGTAAAGAAAAAAAAATAAAAAAATAAAAAGAAAGATGAGGACGAGGCGTAAGGGTTGGGGGTAGGGTCACCCGAGACGCGTCTGAGAGTCCACTTCAAAACTCGAGATGCTGCCCTTCCTCCACTCGATTTTCTCGAAATTTCATTTAAATGCATCAAGGATCCCAGAGTTTTTTTTTCCTCTTCTTCCTACAAGCCTTGAGAAATTTATGGAAAACTTTGGTATTTTTTTATCCTTTTGTATGACTGGATATCCATTAATTTTAAAGCATTGTGATTGGTTAAGAATGTTAAGTTCTAAATGTCAACTGTATTTAGTACTTTAGTGCTATATTATGAAAGAAATATTTATATTTTTATTAATTTTCATTTTTTTATGTAATGATGAACCAAGATCGAATTTCATTGATTTATAAGGATTGTCATAGTTTCAGAACGTATAATTCAAAATTAAACTCTTATTTTTAGGTTAAATTAAATGATTTATTTGAAAAGTTTTAAAATCTTAATAATTTGAATACGTTTTATAAAAATTGATCTTGTAAGCTATGAACTGTACTTGTTAAATTGATTAATTATAATACTGCAGTTAATACTACACGTAATAATTCATTACTTTAATTATTAATTTTTTTAAAATTAAATTTCATATTTTTCCGAGTTATCGATTCGAATTTCCGGTAATCAAGTTAAAAATTGATTTGTTTATACAAAGCCATTACCCCAGGTCGGGTCATTTACCGGTACACCAAACTTTTCCTTCAAAGCCGTGTTCTGTTTTGTTTTTTTCTTTTTGAAAGTAAGAAATAAGTGCTCGAAGGCAGCCGCAGTCATTTAGGCAGCCCGACAAATGCACCATCGATTCTTCTCTTCTCAATTCTTTCCCGCGCTCGCCCCTTTTTTGCTGCCCGGGTTTCTTTCTTTGTTTTCCCCATCCGACCTGCCCCGTTAAAGTGTTTGCCTGACTTTTTTGCCCCACCCTCTTTTGTTTTTTACCTCGCAGCTCCCTCTAATATTTTCCACCGCCACCGGTTTGTTTTTTTAATACCCGCTCGGAGAGTATTTATATCGAACGATTTATGATTTTTTAAAAAAGGGTAAGCTCGTGAGTAAATATCAGGAAAGTGTTGGCGAAAACAAATCAATTTTTTTCATCATTATTGGAAAAGTTTTAAGGAATATTCAATTTTTTAAGATCTAACCTAAACTTGGACTTTTCATTTGTAGCTATGTTCAATTTTCATTTTATACACAGTATAAATAAATATATTTAATAAAACAAGTTTACTAATACATTTTATTCCATGATACTTCATCATTTTTTTTTTTTTTTGGTTAATATAAAATATTATTAAATTTAAAAAATACAAATTTTGCTTTAAAATCGACGACACTTGACCTTGGTTCATCATTTTATTAATAATTCAAATTTTGAGTTTTATATTCTGAATCAATGACACTCGACCTTATCTTCATTATACAAGGTGTCATCGTATTTCCCTTTATAAAAGAGAGCTATCGCCATCTTGCGTAAGATTTTTATTCGTGAGCTGATTGGTGAAGAAGTTTTTAAAATATTCGAAAAGTGCATTTTGAGGTTACTCTTATTGTTTTTTCCTATGCGCGCTTGAAGCGCGCTCAGAAGAGCTAGTAAAAATTTAAATTTTGAATTTTTGGTTTTGACCCAATAACAGTGCTTGTAAGTCGACCTTGATTAATCATTATACAGGGTGTGCCATTTTTAATAAAACCGGTACACCCTGTATAAGGTACAACTTTTCAGTGCTAAATTTACGTTTAAAATTTTTATCTCTAAAAAAAAAGTAAAAAAGTGCGGAAAATTTGTCGACTTTTCCACTCCCTCAGCTCCCCCGTTGAAAAGTTTCCGGCAAAGTTTTTATTTTTCCGCTGTACTACCGTGCATAATTAGGGTCGAGGACGTCGTCAAACTTTTGGCTAAAAAAAAAAAAAGTCAGAAGAAAAGAAAATTTGTGCGTGATTCAAAAACCCCGAGCTGCGTCGTTGTATTATTTATGAGGAAAGTATTCTCAGGGAATAATCGATACCAGGCCCCGCGGGTTTAGCGACAGTTGGAAGTAGTTGTATCCGAACTATTCGGGGTGGCAAGTTTGGTTGGAAAGACGCCCCCGAGGCGAGATTATACTTTCGATTATACCAGACGAGACTTTAGCGATAAACACCGGAGGGCCGATCGATCATTAGTTAGGTACTTTGATTGACGCGAGACTATTTGGGTCGATTGGATGCAGCAGCACCTCTCGAAACTTCACAACTATAACGAGTGGCCCCAAAATCATGAAAAGTTCTTGAAGGTTAATGTGCAACTCGTTATACCTTTATCGATTAACTCGACTGATACTATTAATATGTTAGACATTTCTTAAACAAAACTTACAGTTGGTGGATTGTACTAAGACAATATTCAAATACTAGAAAATAAAGCTTTTGAAGTAAAATAATATTCTAAGATACTTCAGTCTTTATGAGGCTTTATAACTTACTAATCGAAAATTTGATACGAAAAAAGCTCTAAGACACTATTTTGGTACAAAAAAATCTACAAAAGTTTTTTACAAAGAAGCTTCGAAACATTTGTCACGAAATTAATATTGAAAACTCAATTTTCTAAGAAAAAATATCGTTTAGATACTCTTTAAAAACGTACAACTATGATAAAACCACATTTTCAACAGTAAAAAGTACGAAGGTTCATTTCTTTCAAAAATTAAGCTTTACACGAAAAAAAAGTGTTTAACAAATTTTAACTCAGACTGATGTTAAAAAAAATAAATTTCCAACCCATGTAACTGCATAAATAGATCTCGAGGACTAATTAGAGGGCAACGTTGTTACTTCAGCTTACTATTGGTAGTAGAACCGTGAATTCTGTCGTCAAAGGCGAGTAGAACAAATTTTTTTTTTTTTTTTAAGAAGTTGTAACGACACACTCAAGAGTTTTCGTCGTCGTCGTCGTCGTTTGCGTGGGTACCCGAAACCTTAGCTTCTTTTTTATTGAATCGAAAAACCGAAGAGGAAGAAGAAGAAGAAGTGGGTAACAAAGCTCTCCGGAATTACGAGTTTTGAAGGGCTGCGGCTTTTATTTTACCCGGAATTACGCGTCTTCTACCAAAATCTGTTACATCAAACAGGACTTATATTCTTTTTTTAAATTTTTCATGGGATTTTGGCACGTAAAAAAGTACGCATTATTTTTAAAAACAAACTTAAACAGTAAGAGTTCGTATGTTTTTAGTTCTGATCTATCGTGGGATGACATGTGATGAAATTTGTACAGTCTTGTGACCGTCACAAAAATTAAAATTTTTTACTTCGTAAATTAAAACATTTTTTGGGGGTTTTTTATTTCTCTGTCTCGTCGTGAAAAATAGACTTTTGTCTTTTGACTGTAACACGGCTGGCGTGCGTGTTTCTATTAAAGGTGATAAGTCACGCGAGTCGTTATCTGATTTACATTTAACAAATAATCCCACGTGTCGTCGGGGGTTAATGATCAAAGAGCGTTTTTCTTTCAAATTAAAAGTTACAATTACGGCTACTATACTAATACCTGAGAGCTTTTATTAAATTATCCGAGTGCAACAACCCTCGCTGCGAGATCGATGGAAAACAACACATCATCCTGTTTTTTAGCGAACCAATAGCAGGGGTATTGAATTTTATGTATGTTTTTTTTTTTTTTTTTAAACTCGGAATCAAGCAATAATCGAGTTTTGTTTATTTGTTGAAAAATATTCGGTACCGTTGATGAATTATTTGAAACTCTTATGTGATTACATGCTTCATGACCCAATTCTTTTGATTGGGTTAAAGTCGCAATCACATTAAAAAATAATAAAAAAAGTTCAAATTTAATTTTAATCCAAGAGAATTTTCTGGATTCTGGGCAAACGTCAAGGGAAAGAAATTATTCTTAAAGAGTGTTTTTATTACACGACAAAAAACAGAAAAAAATTTCTGCTAAAAAAAAATTATTTGAGCATTTTTTACAAAAAGTATTCATCACTAGTATTTTCAAATCTTTACAATTCTCAAAAAAGTAAGTAAATTTTATCTCTTGACATTTTAAAAGTTATAAAAACCTTTTTTCTAACCAAATAAATATTAAACATAACCTCAATGCATCAAATGTAGACACACCCTTAATTATGTATTTAGTAACACATCTCAATAAATTCAATTCAACTCTTTGTAATACGAAACCATACGTCTCTTGACACTTTAAAAGTCATAAAAACCATTTTTCTAACCAAATAAATATTAAACATAACCTCAATCGATCAACGCATTAAATGTAGGCACACCCTTAATAAATTCAATTCAATTCTCTGTAATAAAAAACCATAGGGGAGTTTTGAAAATATATCAGAGTCCCAGTTTTTTGTTTCCAAAATTATTCAAGCGCTATTTTCGCATAAAAAAAAGGGTGGAAGGAGTAGTTTGATTGATCGCAAACACAAAGGAGAGTCGTCGTTTTTTGCGCCGGCGGGCAATTCATCATTGTAATAACATCCGGGATCAACAGGAGGAGTGAGTGGGTATTTTTGATAAATCATTCGAAGAAGCAGCAGCCAGCTTCCTCCTCCTCTCGAATTTCCCCCTTTTTTCCGGACATTTTTCATTTTTCACAGTATTACCCGGAATTATCCGAACGACAGCTTAATGCGATGAATTCATACTGCAATTCGAGGTGCAGGAGCTCGGAGCTACTTCCCAAAGATTTATCACCGGCCGATTCTAATCGGAACATTAATAAGCTTATCCAAAGGATTAGCATTCTTTCTTTCCGAGATGATAAGACCCGGCTGTTATTAAACTCTTTTATTTATTGTTGACGGACCTTTTTTCATTTTACCCGTGGGCCTAGCTTGGTTATTATGCAAATCAACCTTATGAATTGTTTAAATGAATTTCAAACTTTGGGAAGCTGAAAAGAGCTTTTTTGGGTACGTAAACTTGAAATAATACCGAAAATTATCTTTTCGAACGAGGTCAAACCTCTGTTATCTGGGATCTCTGAATTACGAACTCTTCGTTATCCGATTCGAACTTTTGTAAAAACTTTTTGGCTTTTTTTTTTGGAAAGGGAAGATTTTTTTTTCGAAATTCAGCGGTTTCGATGGGATTTAAGTGCACTTGTAACTTATAGGATTTTAAGGTTAGGTCTTTTACTTTTGGTAATAATAATTTTAATCAAATTTTTATGAATTGAAACTATCAATTTTTACTAGGCTACTAAATACAATAAAAAAGTTGTTTTGGGTAGATAAGAAATTTTTAAAACCCTTAAACCCCAAAAGATGATTTTGAGGTTAGGTTTTTTAAATATAAACTTTTTTTATACAAGCAGATTACACTCAAACTAAAAACTGAACAAACTAATGATGATTTAAAAATTTTTTGCGCCCAGATAGACAAAAATTATCAAAATTCGTGAGCTTAAAAAGTTAATTTGGAGGTTATGTTCTTTGATACTACCAAAAAACCCCTAACCCATACTAAACAGTGCAAAAAACATTTTTCGCACTTCACGCTCGATGAGATTCATTCTAACCAACCAAACAAATTAAAAAAATCTACTCACGGTACATGTCGATGCTAACTGTGGTGGAAACAGGCTGGCTGATGTTGTTGTTGGAAGCCTGGCATGTGAACTCGGCGTGCAGATCCGACCTGTGGAGTCCCTTGACGACCAGGGTGGTCTTCCTGACACCCTGGAACTCGGTGGGGTTGTCCCTGCTCTCCAGTAGTTCCTGTCCCCGCCACCACTTTATCGAGGGCGCTGGATCACCTACGATATTTTTTTAAATTTTGTTATAGTTCCACTAGATTAGAGTGACGGGCCGCGAAATAATGATTTTCTCTCTCGCTTTCGAGCACTCAAAATAATTACTCGCGGCTTTTAATTTTAATGAAAAAAAAGGGGATGGCAAAGGGTGATTACTTTACAGATTTAATTTGGTTGACGGGGTGGTTTTTTTTTTTTTTTTTTTTTTTTTACCCGATGATGATAAGAACGACACTTGGGTGGCGTGCCGGCTCGGTGTTAATTAATAATTCGTAATGGACTAGAGCTGGCTCGCGTGACGGTAATAATCCCGCGGGAGATAAACCCAACGCGGTAATTGGCCCTGGAGCGGGGAGGAAGAAAAGAAAATAAAAGTATCCGTGAAATTTTTGATGATCGATAGTGATTGATGTGGCTGGCTCTTTAACTTTTTGCAATAATACTTAACTTTCAAAAATCTCAGAAAATTTTTTTAAATCCTTACAGGGTCGCGTTCGTTAAATTTTCAAATCATATTTTGAAATTTAAAGTCTTGATAAAAATTCATTTAGCACTGAGGTTTATTTCCGTGTGGAATGACAATTTAACCCCAAAAATTGATTTTGAGGTTAGGTTTTTTACAAAAGCCTTCTAATTAATTGTTTTGATTGAAAGTATCCGTAAAATTTGAGATCGATTGTGATTGATGGAGCTAGCGGGCGGTTTGATTGATATTGTTTTAGTGAGAGAAAATTACCTCCGGTCACCAGACACGTGAGCATCATGTCTCCGCCTTCCTTGTAAGGACCGGCGTTCGAGCCGACCTTCTGTCTCATCTCATTCTCGATGACAGGCTTGTTCGGTGGAGCTGAAAAAGAAAAATAGGAATCATGATATTAGTAATCTTGAAAGATTTAAAAGATTCTTCAAGTACTACTGAATAGTCTTTTTTTGCTACAAGGGTGTAATATGATGTTTTACGCACCGAATTAATGTTACGTAAATCATTTTTTACGCACTGTTTGAAAAGAATACTCATAACCCGCTAGAGGGCGTTACATTTATAATGACTTTTAATATAAAACTAAAGTCTAACACGAGCTTTTGAAAAATTTGGATTAATTGATTTTGAAAGTGTAACTATGATATTCAAAAATTTTAATTCAAAGAATATTATCTCGTTTCTTTACAAACAAAGTTGTTCGAAAAAGCTATTAATGAATTAATTATGATTTCAGTTGAAAATCAACCATCGATTTCTGAGAAATATTAAACACTCACAAAGAATCAACATCAAAATTTTTTAAATTTTGTAAAAAAATAAAATTAAAAACGAAATTATGATAAATCTGTAAAGCATCGATTGCGCTTGAAGTTTAAAACTTCGCATTACCTACCGGTGGATTTGTTTTCGCTCCACCGACTTTTAAAATTTTCTCGATGGCCGGCCAATTAAAATGATGAAAACTTCATTGTCCCGAGTTATTAGAGAAGTTTTGTCGAGATTAATAACGAAACGCGGCCTGGCTTGTTATGGCCGTTTGAAGTTTTAATTAGCGCCCGTGTTTGACGCGTATAATTACTCTCCCTTACTGCTGTACCGTTTCACTGCACCGCGACTTTTTACCTCCCGAATTATTTATTAAAACCACAATGAAACATTCAACGCAGGGTTTGTTGTAAACCAGCGCGCGCCCAGTGAAGTGCGTGTAAAAATCGTTTCGTTTTAAAAAGCCACTTCAAAAATCACTGCTTTAATTGCGGTCTCTAATTATCTCGGCTATATTTAATTGCTTTTTTTTAACTCTATTTATGAAGGTCTAAAAAGACACTGAGTTTTATTTATTATTTCAAAAAATAAACCGAAAATAGACGAGTTTTCATACTTCAACATCTTCAGTTTTATTATTTAAAAAATAAAATGCTTAAAATATTTGGAGGTTAGGTTGAGAATCACTGACACGATAGAACTACACGGACAGAAAAAAAACAGGAATTTACTGTGTTAAGCTAACACGTAAATTTTCTGCGAGCGCCACACATAAAAATCGTGTGTTAGCTTTACGCAGAAAAAATCTTAAGCGGCACTGTAGCGGAACCAATCAGGTGCGACCGGAGTGATTTTGATTGGCTCCAATACAGTGCGCTTAAGATTTTTTCTGCGTAAAGCTAACACACGATTTTTATGTGTGGCGCTCGCAGAAAATTTACGTGCTTTAGCAGCACACAAGTTTCTCGTGTCCTCCACAGTAAATTTCTGTATTTTTTCTGTCCGTGTACTTTAAATATCAATAAAATACGTGAATTATTTTGAGGTTAGGTTGACAATTAAGAAAAGATGGAAGGATCTCAAATATCAATAAAATACTTGAAATATTTGGAGGTTAGCTTGACAATCACTGGTAAATAAATTAAAAACTCACTGATTATGCTGAGCTGAACGCGAGAGTTCCGTGATGGATTCTTCATGAAGTCCACCCTGCATCTGTACTCGCCTTCGTCGGATTTATCCACGTGGTTGATGTTCAGGGTCGCCGGCTCCGGGTGCGTCCTGAAGAACGACCGATGGTTCAGGTACGAGGCCGACCACACCGACGCCTGCTGCGCGTACTTTCCCCTAACGTCGTAGCTGTAACATTCGAAAAAAACACAAAATTTTGTTTTATTATTATTGTTATCGAATAATTTAAAAAAAAAAATTTTGATTTCCAAAATTACATTGAACTTAATTTTGATGTATAAAGTATCATAACTTCAAGTTACAAGTTACTAACAAAAATGATACCGTAGTAAAAAGTAACTTATGAAGTAACTTCATTTCAAAGTTACTTCCCAACACTGAAGAGGCTATTTAACAGTACTAAGAATTTAATTGTTTTTCTTATTCGGAGTAAGTTCAAATTAAAATTACTATGAAATAATGGTAAATTTTTTTTTCTTTTATACTCAAAATTAATTACGCAGCATTGTAATTATTCAAGAACGTACAGTTGATTGTGTACAAAGAGTACTTTGCTTTAAAATCTAGTTTGCGGCTCGGAATTGAGTTTCGTACTCAGGGAGTTTATTAAGGGCGCAATTTTTAATTTGCGTGCTTGGCTCAAATTTTGAACCCGAAATGCATGGTAATTAAAAAGTTGTAATTTTTTTTTCAAATTAATATGTCGTGCAATGCTAAGCCCATTAATTATTCAAAAAAAAAATTTTTTACTTGGCAATGCTCAATGATCCGAACGATAAGTAATTTTCAAATTAGTTTGATATGTAAATTTTTCGTACATCTGTTGTATAAAGCATCGACGATACGGAAAATTTTTTAATTCTGATAATATTAAGATGAAACTGCTTCTAATACTGTTAACTACTTTTAGTTTCTTTTTGGATTCGGTATTTTTAGCAAGTAAGTATGAAGACTTTTAAATTAGTTTAATTCGATGAGAAATTTAAATCGCGTTGATTACAGGTCCGAATCTGTGCGGACATGGGATAGCTACAGGGATACTGTTCGATCAGTCCAAGTGTAGACATTATTGTAAATATTTGGGTAACGCTACTGGGAAATGTCAAGGTGACGAGTGTGTGTGCTACTGATATTGAAAAAAAAAATTTGTATTTAAAATACAATATACTTAGGTATAATTAATGATTTCTAAGTATTTGCCTGTCGACTTTAAGACTTTATGTAAAAATCATCCAAAAGATACCAGTTACAAAATTATGAAATTCGTGGTTGGAAGTAAGTCTCGTTATTATTTGTGCATCAAGACTATCAATCTGCTCCAAAACAAACTGAAAAGTATGAAAATTGGGAGAAAAAACAACACCCTCAGACCTACATCCAAAGAAAACTGTAGACACCGATGTCAAGACACCATATTACACTTTTTGTACTATATACATTATCTATACTATCCATACTATCTATGTTAATACTACTTGTTATCTTATGTTATAACATATGTTATATTATTATTATTATACACCTTATTACTTGTTGTAACTATATGAGTATGATAAGGCTAGCCCTTGTACTCGATATTTAGAAATAATGAAATAAATTTACTCTTAATCTACATTATACTTTCAATTTTAAATTTTTTATTATTTACTATCTATTAATTTTTAAAATCGAAAATTTTCAAACTTTCAATGTTCATTTTTTGGCGTTTCAAAAACATCTCCTTTCAAAAGTCCATCGACGGAATGGAAAAAAAAAAACAAGCAGCCAGTGCGCTGCATGTAAAAAGCAACTCCACAGCGAGATTGACCAAAACAAAAACAACAAGAACTTTGGATGGAAATATTTTCCAGCATCGCACAGAGAGAAGAAGGAGAAGAAGAAGAAGTGGTATCAATAAGTTAAAAGAGGTGGGAATCAATAGTCCAATACAGAGTGTAAATGGGTGGTGGGGTGGGGGTGGGAGCCTCTCGTAAAAACGTCCGGGTGCTGGCTAATACATATATCTTACCGAGTGTCTTTCGGGGAATCGACGAACGGAAGAGAGAGAGAGAGAGAGAGCAAAAAAGAGAGAAGCTGGGAAGATAAGAACAAGTATACGGGTGGTGCGCCCCGCGTGGGACGTTTTTACCCTGGGTGTGGTGCTTACAAATTGTTCGGACACGCTAAGGCAGCTTTGATCAAATTTACCACCGCTAAATACTCTTTTTTTCTTTTTGAGGTTATCGAGTTATGAATTTTTCAGTTTCTAGTGTTACAACCACGTTGATCTGTCGTACAAAAATTTAAATGAAACTTCAGTTTAGTCCAAAACCTACCACGAATAAAGTTACGATGAGGCGAGTTTCGATTTATAAAATACCGATTAGAAACTAGAGCCTCATCGTACTCTAAAAAAAGTTGACATATTGCAAGTTGTTAAAAACCATATAACTGAACTATTACGAAACGGAAAATGACAGCGTCATCAGATATTAGAAAAACCCGTCATTCAGCTATTACGAGTTGATATTTAAAACACATTTAAGCGTATACGCAGGCTCGGTGTCAAATTGATGCGACAGTCCGTCAGGATGTTATGGTACGCGATGATGGAGACGTCCATTATCCGGAGTTGGTTGTAACGTCGGCAACAACATTCACCGTTATAATCCCATCACTAAAACATTGCTTAAATCCTACTTTCAATTAACTTCAGGTATCTTCTTTGACTTTTTCGGTCTCTGGTATCGATTTTCTTGCAGGAATTATAAAAGTGGGGGGAGGGGCGTCAAGTGCAATTTCCCAGGCCGGGGTCGTATTAGCATATTCATTTGGACACGTGAAGATGAAGAAACTCAGTGGTGCCGCTGCCGCTGGAGCTAACGACTCCTTCATTTGCATCCTGACCTACCGTTGCTAATTATATTCCGGGGCTGCTAAACAAAGACTGGGATTATTTACACTCGGTGTTGTTACCTTAGAGACAAAAAATAAATATAAATACTGAGAGCATTTTGAGTCCTTTATGACTCGAATCTCAAACAGAGCGATATTTCCATTCGGGAAAAGTGTACAGTTGAGACTTAACGGTACGATAGGAAATTTTTGACTTGAGTTTCATTATCTTCAATTTTTCAGAAATTAGACGTGGTTTTCGACGAATGTCAAATTTCAATCATTAATATCCTAAATTCCAACTTCATTAGAATCGAAATTCGGTTTTTCGCAACCACTTTCAAAGTGAAGTCCGACCCTGGAGTTTCAGATTAAATAACTTATTAGAAAGTATCTGTGAACTTCATGATAAACTAGTTAAGTCCATTTTCAAAAAAATAAAGCGTTTTCAAATTTGCATGAATCTTTGAACATGTTTTGAAGTAATTTAAAGTACGCACATAATATTCCAAAAATTCTATCCGGTGAGCGCCACATTAAGTTTTCCCACGTAAAAAGACACCCAAAATTTCTAATAACTCCAAGTCATTTTAAAAACTGCGTCGATCACGCATTAAAAAAAGGGGTGGAAATCCGTTTGAGCGCGAGAAAAACAATTCGCAGCGCAGCGAGATTATCACGGTGGTGGTGGAAAAGGGGAAATCCCGGATTACGAAACATAGAGGTGAAAGCGTATGTGTAACCGTAGCCGCGACCGCTACAAGCTGGCCTCCTCGCCTGCAGGGAATTATGCATTTTCTTGTCGCTACCGCGCCCCTCCCCGATAACGCCGGAATATTAATGCTCCCCGTTACACTTTGTAAACCAATCCGTATCTCGCTCTGTTTAGAGTTCTTAATGCTGAAAACTCTTTTCAACGGCCCTTTTTTTTTTTTTTTTTAAAGATTACAGAGCTTATATTTTATGAATTTTCACCCAAAATGAATATACTATTTTCTAGCAATAACAGCGCAAGTCCACTAATAACTTGAATTTTGAGTTTACGAAAAAGCTTAGAATTATCTCGTGTAAGAGGTTTAAAACATTGAACGCGATTTTCTGAAAAATTCAAGAATCGGACTTACCCAGTTTATCCAGGATCTGTATCAATCTTAGAAAATTGTAAGAAAAAATAAAAAAAAAAATAAAGAAAAAAGGTAAAGGAGGTTTAGCTGCGCGTAATTAAACGCGAACGATCACCCTGGCCCGATATATAAGTCACGGGTCGCGTGACGTTGCTGGTGCTGGTGCCCCCCTTGAAACACTGGCGGCATAACACGCGTAAACTTTCTAATTTAACCCTCCATTACACAGCCTCAAAAACGCAGTTAGTCGATTCTCCAAACTTTTAATTGATCGCGCGCCACTTAATAATCCCCTTACCTTCCCCCCTCCCCACCTTCTCCCAGACCGAAAACCGATAAACGTCTACTTTTATTAACGTCTGACCAGTCGCTGACCTATACCACTGTTCTATTATAACTACCTTTTATTATTATTGGGATCATTTTTACACAATTTTATGGAACGTGAATGATAAATAATTAGTATGTTTAGTGAATTGAGTCAAAAAAGTTTTTTTTGAGAAGTGGTAATGTTAAATTTCAGATCTACATGTTATGTGTTTTCTTCGGACTTAGAATGGACGGTTAGTTACCCTATTATGATGTGAGATTCAACTTTGTAATTTAATGCACCTGGACCTACTTTGTTAATTCTATTAAATGAGTCCAGTTTCAAAAACTAAAAAACTCAAACATTCAAATAGATCTTGTAGTTATGAAAACTCCTTCCGATGTTTTAGAAGCTTAAAATTTAGAGTCATTTTATTCGTGGAAATATTTTTTTCCGCAGTCTAAAATAGTTAAGTTGGCCGAAAATACTTCCTTTGTTACTTTTTTCGTGGCAAATTTTAATCTAAGATTTTTATTCGTACTGGCAATCGATATAACATATTATACCGAAAAAAAAAACAAGTTATCAGTAATAATATTATACTGATAAAAAAAGTACTTTTTTTCTCGCTTTTTTTACCAAATAGTTCCGGTTAAAAAAAAAAAAAAAAAAAAAAAAAAACCAAGGCGTTAAATGAAATTTTTTAATTCTCAGTGGCACTCCCACTCGACTGAATGGCGATTGTCTGGTAGTCAAAACAGCGAGAATAATAATAAAGCCGGTAAGATACAACAACTCGGCCAAGTTTAATTGTTTCGTTATTTGAAATAAGTCTTTTCGGTCGGCGTTTATTGTCCACGTTTAACTGCCTCGCGATAACTCCTGTGTCTTTATTGCCGCCGCGCCGCCCCCGAGTTGTGTAAGATATCATAACCGTTTCGGAACACTTTTGATTTCTCTATGGGACAATACACTCTTAACTTCCAGGAGGTGATTTATTTTTTCGTTGCGATTAGCTTTACGGGAGTTTTGATCCACTAGGCTGCAGGATTTTAAATCTTTTCTGAATTTGATTGAATAACTGCTTGAAAAGTAAGTGCGTTTTACTAAGATTCAGTTAGATTCTAGTCACGATTTTTTATTAATTAGTATTTTGCAAAACTGTCCTGATTTATATTTAATAAATTAAAGGATGAGATCAAAAATTTTCTTTTCGTAAAAATTATTTTTCAATAAATAAACAGTATACAATTTAAAAATTTGTTACTATGTTCCTTAGAAAAAAATCCATTGTTCCCAACAAAGAACATTATTCAGCGGGATTTTGAAGAAAGCAGCTCGGTATGATTTTAAAAAAGTGGGAAAAGGGGAAAAGTAGCAAATGAAGACGCACGGCTTTCATTACGGCGGGGCTCGTGTTTCCACGTCGTTTAATGTCCCGCGACATCTTCTTCTTGATAAAACGTCCTGCTAAATTAAGGGGACACTCACACCGCGGCGATGATTAATCTTACCCTAACCTCAAACAATCGTGTTTCTTCTTCTTTCTCAATATTCTATGGTTCCAGCGAAGAAAAATCTTAGTCCAAAATCTCCCACGAATAATGTTACAACGGTCGTACTTTTGTTTACTTAAATGTTTCCAACCAATTTTTATTACATCAGCCACGAAAAAAATGACGGTTTCAGCTTTTAAAATATCGCAAGGAGTCATTTTATTCGTGGCAACTTGTCGAAAAAATTTTTTATCATAATGTATCTATGGATTGATACCAAATCTCGCCTTCTTCCAATCTAAAAAAATTAAAGATGTGATTTTAGTAACCAAAAGTCACCTTATTGTAACAGTTTATTCGTGGCAGATTTTGAGCAAAGGTTTTTCTTCGCTGGAAGCATCGATATGCAGAATCCGAGCGAGCGATTTATTAAAGGGAACCAAAAAATAGGGGGCCAGGCGAATCGCGCATTTATCAAAGCTTACACGCCAGGCTTGATAAATTTCATCTACGTACCGAATATTATCTTCCCACCCGGCCGAGTTTACCTGGATCGACGATTTTTACGTGAGAAGCCAGCCGCCGAAGGATTTATAATTACTTTCTTCGTAGCTGCTCTATGTACTAGGAAGAAGTGCCCATTACTCTGATTAATGGCAGCAAGACGCTTCTTTTTTACCTTCCTTACCCCCCCCCCCCTCTTTTTTTCTTTTTTAACGGATCGATACTGACTTTTTAATATCTCGTATAACCGACACTCGAGCTGATTTTTTGAAAATTATCCGGTTCACGATATTAAAAAATTTCATTGATCTACTTTAGTTTTGAGACTGTTGGTTTTAAAAATTCTCAGGTCATGACGAATTGTGACGATTATATATTAAACAACGAATCTCCTAAGTTGATGTATAATTCAACTCTACTTTAGTCCTAAGACAGTCTTATTACTGTCAATTTTTTAGATGCTCAAACTATGACAAATTTTAGTGTCTTGTGATGGTCATAAATTAAATATAGAATCTGTCTGAGTTGATAGATAATTTAGGTCTACTTTGGTCCTGAGACTGTCTTATGACTGTAAATTAAAAATACGCTCAAGCCATTACATAGTCCTGAGACGATCTAATGATTGTCAATTCAGAAAATGTTTAAGTCATGGCAATGCGACCGTCAATTTAAAAAATGATCAGGTCACGACAATGTGACTGTCAGTTCCAAAAGTGCTTAGGTCATTACAAATGTAATGTAAGAATCATAAATTGTCAAACAAAGAATCGGGGTGATTCAAGTCTACTTGGATCCTAAGACGGTTTTGTGACTGTCAATTTAAAAAATATTCGTAACTACTTAGTCAAATACTGTTAAATAAACAATATTGATGATGGTAATTTAAAAATGTGCGTGTTGACAAACTCGTGAAAGTGAGGTTACAACATTGGCTCGGGAGTTTTTAAGTTATTCAAAAGGCTCTCAACGGGGCCCTCTCCGAAACAATAGCCCTCTTAATCATTATTACAGCTTTCAATTTTTACCTCCCCCCCGGCCCTCCATTGTTACCTCTCGGCTCGCCGCCCCGGTTCGATTAATTTTTACGGCGCGATAATTAATTTTTTTCCCCTCCTCTCTTCCCGCTTGAAAAATACTCGCCGGCAGTAAACTAGGAAATAACTCGTCGCGTCAAATTTATTTACGAGTTACGTTTACTACTGTGCTTCCTCCCCCGGCCAATTTGTTCTCTGCATTAATGACGTAAACAAAATAACGAGGGGAGGGAATATTTTAATTCGAGTCCCTCGTTACGCAAACTTTTCTTTCAGAGAAATTTTAAAAATAGTAAACATCTCGGTCGAATGGAACCAATTATTTCAGTCTTTCTCGCTTGCGTAATTTTTTTTTTTTTCAACCAACAGTGGGATCCATAAATATGCATGCTTTAAGAACAACAACAACAACAACTGGTCTGTTTATACGACAAAAATTACCCCGGGGTTTAGCATACGGCGATGTTACAAAAACTACCGACATCGAATCGTACATGTGTTTCGACTAAAAGAGCAGTCCTGTTTTGTGTATGTATGGAAAACGTTAGTTTTGGAAGCTTTGATTACTTCCGGGTAAAAAGGACAATTTTTTATCGAAAATACAAAATTTTTACTCTGCTCAGTTTAAAGCTCACGGAAAATTTTATTAATTTAAAATCTTAATGAAAACATTGTATCGCATCAAGTAAATTCAATATTTTACACTTCATTTACAATCGAGCTGTTAAAATAAATTTTATTTTATTCAATCATTCAATAACTTTGTCAAAAGTTTTATATTTTATTTTTAAAAACGAAGCTAAAACAAAATATTGAGTAATTTTAATTAACTTTTGTGAAACCAAAAATAAAGTCTTTTTGTTTTGTAAAAAAATTTCATCGCACTAGTGCGTAGAGGCTCGATTTTACGCACGCTAACCAAAAGCGGCGTACGTAAAATCGAGCTCTACGCACTTAGTACGATAAAATATTGTATTGTACATGTGTGTAAAAGTGATTTCCTCCTCATGTGACTATTTTTCACTCGCTTCGCTCGTGCAAAAACGGCCACACGAGGAGAAAACCAATTTTACGCACTTGTATAATAAAATACTATTATAATACTTTGCTATAATGATGAAAAAATTATTTGAATTTTTACAAAAATTTTGTTATCGAGAAACAACAGAACCAAAGGTTCGAATCTGAGTAAAGTTTTTTAAGCACGAGCTACAAAAAAGCATATATACTTATCAACTTTGTTCTTAGTTTTTTTTTAGGAAAGCATTTAGTAATAACAGGGTCCTCGAGTAAAACAGAGACTTTGTAGCGTTAAAATATTTCGATCGAGGGATAAAAACGAGATTATCAGGTGTAGTACACTGTAGTGGTAATAAACAAGGCAGTTTACGCGTCCGTCCTCTTACGGTTGGTAGTCACGCTACACTCTTCAGAGTACAGAGAAAAAAAAAAGAGTTAAAAAAAAAAAGCTCACCTGAAGATGGGGCTGACGTCCTGCTTGTACCAGACGACGAGGATGTAGGAGTCGTTGGCCGGCGGTCTCACGTCGCAGGGCAGCTCGGCGGTACCCTGGAGCACGGCCTTCGCCAGGGACAGCGGTCCTGCAACAGGAAATACTGATCGGATAGTCGCCACCTGTGCCCAAAAGCAACGCTTCTACGCGTACCTTTTTTTAGCTACCACACTACCGTTTTATCTAGATCATCGCGGACTATATGTTTTGTGTTTGTGAAAAACTCCACGACTTGATTTTTTGTTTTAGGCGTTATCAACCTAACCTTGAAACCTTTTTATAATCATTAATTGTTTCTTTCGTTTCAGGAATTCTAAACTTAACCTATAAAAAATTCATAATTTTCAATTCTAAGATCTCCTAGCACTTATTTTCAGTTTTATTGTATCAGTAGTTGTCAACCTAACCTAAAAATAGTCAAAATATTCAAATAGTATCGATCTACGATATTCTTATGTTGATAATTTTTGTAGTTCTTTAGTAAATACATACCAGAAGTTTCAAAATTACAACCACTAAATATTTTACTGTTTTTAATAAAAAAAAACCATGTATTTTGTGAATAATAATAATTTATCAAAGTAAAAGTCAAGTGAAGATTTGGGGAGTTTTAACGGTTCACTGATTTTTTTTTCCCCAACCCCCAAGCTCCGAAAATTAGCACCACCTACGACGATTTCTTCAAAAGAGCTTAATGCATCGGAAAAGATTTCGGAAGGGAGTCGGGGCTTTTGATATTTCGATGAAACTACGAGCCCCGGTAACCGGAACCGGATGCGAATATGTCGTCTGTACGGTTCTTGGTCTTAAATTTAGCAGCTCCCAGCCTCCGGTTCTCGTATTTTCTATCTCCTCCACTTCCACTTCCTCCAACCGCAACCCCGCCCCCCATTTTATTCCTCTTTCTTCCCCGACACCGCAGCAATTATCTAATCCACAGTAGAAAAAAAAAGAATTCCGCAAGCGGTTAAATCCCTGCCGCTTTTCGCAAACAGCCAAATAATAGTAATAATAATAATAAAAGGTAGGGGGGATCCACAGTAGCATCCACAAAATCGTCTTGCATTAGGCTATTACGTGTTTACGGCCGGGCGGAGGGGGGAGGGTAAGGTAGCAATGGGCTTTTCAAGCGCCGGCATAAAACAGCCGAGAGCTTGCAAGCTCTCTCTCGCTCGCAGGTGTAAAGCTTCGCGACCTTTTGCCCTATTTTTCTCCCCTTCCCTCTCCCGGCAGCAGCTCTTGGCTGGTATTTATCTCTTGGCTCGGAGAAACGACGGTAAATATTAGAAGCCACTTTCAGCCTTTCCCCCTCCCTCCCCCACCTTCACCGAGATACCCTGATTTTTCGGGAAGCTTGAAAAAAAATTCGCGGTGGGTTTTACAATAAAACTCTTAAAGTAATACACCATGTATTGGAAACTATCTTTGCGAGTTTAAGAAATGAATTTCCGATTGATTTCAAAATTAAGTTACCAACTTTGCAAGCTCAAAAAATCCGGATAACGTGTACATAGACTTGACACACCAACTAAAATTAGTCTCAATAATCGGGACTGTCCCGATTCTTGGCAAACTTATTTAATCACCACGAATCGAATCGATTTGAAAACAGAGCTTCCAACTTAGCAAGCTCTTTTGAGATTACAAACCAAGCGAAATTAGGGTATAAAAGCGGGATTTGGTAGGCTTAATTCAACAACTGTAAAAATCAGCACGAATCCAACACGAACTCGGAACGTCGCTTCGCTTTGGGATATCGGACGAAGCGAACCAAAAGGGCGGAAGTGGGGGAGGGGATAAACCAATCTCGCTCGCCCGAGTTGCTTGTCGTTGCTCGAGAAATTGACGCTTTTTTTTTTTACCTCTTCGTTCCCCCCAGAGAGAGGTCTGGGCGGTGACAGAAAAATGAAAGAGGAAGAAGAAGAGGAAGAGCGCTGGGTTTTTCTTATTTTGAGGATAACTTTGAGAAGCGCAGGTGACGACGGCGCCTCGGGGGCTTCTTTTCATCCTCCTCCTCCGGCAGCGGCGGCAGCAGCAACAGCGATAGCGTCGTCGAGTTTTACTGCGACGTTCTGATCTCGACCGGAAATTGAGCCGAGACGGTCATATCACCGCACCCCCGAGGAACAACTCCTCGTTGGATCATGTTTTTCAACGCCCCCTCCTACGTGTAATCTAACTACAAACTCTAACATCCATTGTGCTTTGAGAGCTTTTAAAACCAACAACGCCGCCGCCCTTATCTGTTTATGAATTTTTCAACCTATGTGTGTGTTATGAACGTCGTCTTCGAAAGTACTCCTGGAGTGACGAGTGTTACGGTCTTGTAACGCTCTTGGATTAATATTTCTCACACCGTTATACCGTGATTCCAGCCTAGGAACATTCATCGTGCGGTATAGTGACTATCATTTGGTTTTAAATGGTATTTTTTACGAATGTAACTGTCACAAGATACGTAGAAACTTTTATGCATTCTTAAGTTCTTACTGATCATAAGACGGTAATATGATCGTTATTTTCAAAAATTAATATTAGTTTGACCGTCACAAAACAGACAACTGAGACATTTCCGTTATGTGACGGACCATATTCGTCATAAACTTTCTACCGATCATGAGATAAAGCGTTGACATTCATTTTCAAGAATTTTTTTGTAGGACAGTTTAATATCTCAAAACAGCTTAAAAGAGTAGATTATTACGAGCTTTCTGTCAGTAGTGAAATCCTTTCGTGACTCAAGACATAAATTAAGTGGTCACTTTCCTCCAACTCAACTCAACAGAAAAAAAAGGTAAACTTTGAGAATTTATGAGATCGACCACGCGAGTGAGCACCTCCAGGGACGATTTCGAATCCACTCCTCGGCACTTTGAATATAATATTAAATTAAAGCAACCTCACTCGGGATTACTCCCCCTTCCTTTTAGCGTAATTACCCCACTCGCATAATTAATTCGTCTCAGGAGTTTTTTAAAAAGCCCGGGCAGCTGTGGACCGGAAATCAGGGTGCATCGCACCCGGTCAGTGGACAGTCTCGGTAGGGAGGGAGCTAAGCCGATAATCCGCGGGTCAGACGCGGGGTGTCGGGAAGCCGCACAGCCCGAGCCGGCTTTGGCTTTGGCGATTCCTCATACCCGCTCGGCCCGTAACTGATATGCAATCCTCGGCTTTGTGGTGTTTTTTATCGATCCCGAGACTTTCTTCTTGGATCTGAAGTGCGAGCAAGGATTATTTTCGAGGCCGCGCCCGTTCACACGCGATCTCGAAACGTTATGTTTTTTGGTTTTGATCATTCGGACCTTACTTCCATTTATTCAAATAAATATTATTGTGCTTGTTCCAAAAGGTTCTGACCCAGTTTCAGTCTGTTTAATTTATTGTATCATTTGCTTCGTATAGGTTTCAATCCATGCAGTATATATAAGAATAATATATTAATTGATAACATGGTAAAGACATTAGTATACGAAGCAACATGCTACTTATAGATATTTTTAGCTTTCTGGAAAAACTAGATGAATTGATTTTGCTATTTTTACATACGTCCATATATAAATCCATTTTTCTCAGAATAATTCGACAATTTCTTGATGCTATGGAATGACATGTTGAAAGTTAGAACTTCTACATTAACTTACAGGCGTATTTTGAATTAATATTTTTTTCTCAAGTAACATTTATTCGACTTATTTTACATTTGACCCAAGTGTGTCAACATATCGGTGCAAAGCGTAAATTCGGACTTGTAAAAAAGGTCGAGGCTCAAGTTGTCAGACCCTAAAATTAAACGAAACACGAGTCCGAATTCCATGACCCACTTCAGCCGGGACGCGTAGTATCGATATTTCTCTTATTCCGGTTCTCCGGTGAGATAGCTCCTGCAGAAATCCCGTTTACGAGAGATTCACGCCTCCTCGGTCGGTCGTAAAGATAAAACTCCTGTAAATTGATCGAGGGAAGAAGAAGAAAAAAAGGCCGCTTTTCTCATAAGCTTTGTGACGACAAGTTTGGTCGGAAATTGGGAATTTCAGGCGGTGCGCCGCGAATCGCTTCTAAACTAACCCAGCCAACCCGCTCATCTAAGTTTTCCCGAAGAAGCTCTCGAACTACCTACCCATAATTTCAACCGGAGT
Organism: Encarsia formosa; assembly: GCA_038277355.1. NCBI lineage: Eukaryota > Metazoa > Arthropoda > Insecta > Hymenoptera > Aphelinidae > Encarsia > Encarsia formosa. Next base: position 1,015,893 of record CM076185.1, on the reverse strand, counting down.
CTGGTGCCACTTCGAGACCGGAAAAATTTAAACCCTGGGAAACAGAGGAGACCATGTGAGTTAACGCATCGATATTTTCTTTTTTTTTTAATACGAGCAATCTGAAGTTTTAAAAAGTGGGGGACTGTTTATGGGACAACGTTTTGTGGTCTTGCGCAAGTACACATATTTTTTTGACGACCAGGGCGCGTATAAATACAACCGTAATGGATTTTTTCAAACAGGGGCACGCAAGTTACAACCGTCATTAACGTGTTGAGCACGCGAGAGGGCGCTGCGGCACGATTTCTAATATGACTCTTTCTTATTATTTTTTTTTTAAGTACATGATCAAAGTTTTCTTTCGCTAAAGCGGGAGAAAAATGATGTTTCTAACTATGAGTACGATAAAAATACATTTTCTGCCTGCTAATCCTTAAAATATAACTTTTATGCTGTTTTATTAGCCTTACCGTTGTAAATATACACACTATGATGATAATTTTTTGACTACAGAAAATTTTGCACCCTTGGTTAAAAAAACAAATTTTGCAAATCTCGAAAAACATCATTTTTCGCCCTTGGTACGAAACATTCCACGATCTATTCCCAAAGCATCCACCGAGTTTTGACCTTCTTCCGACGAACGTAATCAATTAGCCCGGTTGTTTTTAGAGTTGGCCGCAGGTAATTGATAATCGGGATGGGGTTGGGCGGGGAGTTGAATAAATTTACATGCTTCGGTCATCAATTCGGAGGGTAACAATATTTGGCATGAATTTATAAATTACAAATGGAGCCCCTCGATATATCATTCGGGGCCACCGGCATCTGGGTCGCACGAGATTTATCTGCAATTTATCAGGCCGCAGGACGTCGTTTCTTCTGACGGCGGGGGCTTATCTCTCGTAGATAATTGCAGGGAGCTAATTTCGGACGACATTCAATATTCCTTGCTCTTCTTCTTTCTTCAAACCCGGGGAATCGAAATCCATCGATTCGGCCTACTTGTTTCCCCGATAATTATCGTCAAACCCAACCCTCTCTCTCTCTCTGTTTTTTTATTCTTCTCGAGTATTTCGATAAGCCATATTTTTTACCCGACTTTTGAATTTAAAAAGCTATGTTTTGCATGGCAATGAGAAAAGGATAAACCGTCTCGAGATTTACGAGCAAGAGGATTCTTTTTTTTATAAAAACTACGCACTCGCCAGAATTGAAAAGTTCGTTTGGCGGGAGTACGTGTGAAACAACGAAATGAAAACGAGACGCCACGTCAAAGGATTGTTCCTCCTCGGGGAGGGGTAAAAGGGACCGCGCAATTCCACTTCTGTCTGTCTTTCCCCGGAGATGACAGCGCGAGGAAAGAAGGGAAAATATGCGTTTTTTACCTGGTAAATCAAAAGAAGATTTATGCCGGGGTTATCTTCGTGGGAAAGTAATTACGAGGAGAGTTCGGTAGCAGCGGCGCCTTTAATCAGGGAACTTTGTCGACCGAACGATCGACGTTTATTAATGGATTTACGGACGAACAATCAACCTCCCTTACACCCCTTTTTTTTTCTTTTTCCTTTTTTTTATCTCGGTCTTTTAGCATGCTTAATTGAATTTTGCTCTTTACCAGCCACGGCTGCGCGACGTTTAACCGAGTTCGTTAAGAAAGTTTTTACCTCTCTTGCCTTGCGCTGTTTTACCTGCTCCAAACAACAAAGGACAATTTTACCTTCCTTTTTTCTTTTTCTTTTTGCACGGAGCTGCGAGTGCGAATTACGTTTGCTTTCATTGCGTGGAATTACATAAGTGTTCTTAATGACCGTTTTGTGACCTTTCTTTTTTCGAAGTTTATATAAATCTTAAGATGGTTCTGTGACCGTCTTTATCATGAATGATCATTTTTGTAAAAAATATGACCGTCACAAGACCAGTAGTTTAGAAACATGCAGTTTATTTGACTAGATATTTCTGCAATCATAATGAGAAAATAATGACCTTCGTATGACTGAAACCGTCACAAAACGTGTAATTCAATACTTTTTTTGGTCATTCAATAAATAAACCGAATATTTGATCGAAGCTCAGAGTGTCCATCGAATAAAAAGCAATTGGCACTTGGAGGACAGAGGGTTAGGCCTGGGTCTCATTAATAATTCACGAGGAGGCACGTAGGGGCCATTCAATTTTTACGAGGAATCAAATGAAAATTAACGTCAATGCCTCCTCGGGTTACCGAATCACGTACTCTGTCCGTTTGTTTAATCAAATCTCCTTTTCTGGCCCTTACAAGCTGCACGTAACCCGGACGTTTTACGTGAGACGGAAGAGCGAGAGAAAAAAAGGGAATAATCATCGCTGAAATAAAGGGCCTTCCGAAATCTTTAATTGTCAGGCTAATCATCCATTATTGAGCAAAGCCAGTATTGAAAAATCGCCATAGACGAAATTAAATAAAAGAAAGCCGATTGATTAGTGGGTCAGGTGCGTGTGTTGGGTTGGGAGAGATAATACTTCGGTTGAGGTGGGAGGGGGTAGGAACTGGAGCAGGTAATGGAAATCTCTTGTAGCCGAGGCCTTATTTCCAAAGGGAGCGAGCGAACTATCTTGAAACTTGGTCCGTCTACTAACCACCACTACCACCACTACCATCGAGTGTATTAAGCTGAGTTTCGGGGGGTGCTTAAAGCCCTCCGAGGACCCCCCCCCCCCCCCCCCCCAAAGAGAAGAGTAATAACTTACAACTTGGGATCCTAATAGTCCTTTTACACCTACTGACACTGTCAATCCTTTTTTTGATCCTCTGTTTTGTTTGAATTAATTTTTGGGTACAATGATAAAGCTTGGAAGCTCACAAAAGTTGTCACCTATTTTTCTTGTTAGCAAAGAAATTTAAATTTAAATTTTCTTCTCAATTATTCTAACTTCTTGAGGAGTATGCAAATCAAATCTCCTCTAATAGATTTTTTGACAGGTCTAACCTAACCTCAAAAATGATATTTTTTATCTTATTTCATCACTAATTTTTAAAATGATTTACAAAATAAGCAATGTAAGATTGTCTGTACACCAAAGTATTCTCAAAAAATTAAAACGATTGATGCACAAAAGGGTGCTGAAACAAGCTATCAATATACTTTGATTTGAGATTGATTCAAGCTCGATGAAACTCGATTAAAATTAAATTTAAAAATACCATTCCCAATCCCAGTCTAAATATGAAACAATTTCACAGTCCAGAAGAAAAAAAAAACCATCGGTCTATTCTCGACTGCATGAAAAATTCCACGTCGTTTTTTAAACTTAGACCCGACTGTCTCCAAAGTTCATTAGCAAAGATTGTACTGAAAAAAAGCAGGGTGTATCCACTTTTAGCAACAGTCGTTTTATAAAATCGATGAATAAAGCGTCGGAGCAAATACCACGGATAAAACCAGCTAATCCCCCTCTAGGACTATTTTATTTTATTCATTGTTTTAAACTGCAGCTTGGACTTTTTTTTTGGTGTAGTACAGAGGTTGAAGGGTGAATTTAGGGAGTATTTGGAAGGTGTAGAACCAGGCTGATTTATGGCGAGGCTACCTAAGAGCCGTAATTTTCGGCCGTTTGTCTTGCTAATTATACTTGTTAGCGGGGATCTGACGAATGGACCAAAGTAGTCGCGGGAAAGATAAGGGCGTGGCTTCTAACAACCAAGATTGATGGACCCAACGATCGATCAAATAATTTAAGGCCTGATAACCAATCGTACAGTTTTTTTTTAATTATTTAGATTATTGTAGCAGATGTATATTACATATTTCGAATTACAGGCTTTTTTACCAATTAGGGTGCGTCTTAATAGTCAAAGAATACATCATAAAATATTTTTAAAAACGAGTAATAGTTTTGTAAGTATGTATTTTAATATTTTTGAATAGGGAAGTGTTTTAAAGATTCAGACTAGCGTGGTTGATGTATTGATAGTAACCGTTTATTACGTATTATACTATACGAGCCTAACAAATGTTTAAAAGTTGTTCGTTATAAACGGCATCTACTATACATGATTGTGATAAGAAGTATAAAAAAAAGTTTGAGCATGCATTTGAGTGCATTTTTAATAGTTGAGCTACCACCATTAGAAACTCAAATAGGGGGCAAGGAGAGAAACAATGTAATAACGGTGGTTAGCTAATGTATGATTAAAGCTTCGGCTGATAATAATGGTTGAAATAACACGGTGATGAGCAAAGTTAACACGGGGCCATAAAATCCAGGAACACCAACCGGACAGTTATAGATATTAGAGCTGAGTCAACCATCCTCCTCCTCCTCCTCCCCACATATACATTAGAACATTAAATTACAATGGCCGGGGCTCAGGAATCGTGTCAAGTACAGCAGGGGAAAAGAGAAGAGAAGAGCCCACGCCGCCATTGCGGCTTCCAGTGTAAAATCCTTTAACGACGACCATGACCAGAACCCATAATGAAATGACCGCGGCGTTATAATTCCAGTAATTGCAGTTAACCATCCCCGTACCCCCGCCGCTGCTGCTGCAGTTTAAATTTTGAACGATGTTTGCACGGCTTGAATAACGAGCTTCCAAAAACCTCCCTCGAATTATTATTATTATTATTATTATCATCGTCATTTTATCGAAAGAGCTGACACCGTAACGAGGCTTATTTTTACCGAATATTTACCGAATGACACGTCTTGGATATTTTCATTTATACAGTACGTGACTGATGTGCCATTTGAAAATTATTCACAAATTGAGGGGAAAATTTGTTGCCTCCACGAGTTTTCATCGTCTGTGCAATTAAATAAACGCTGAACATATTGTTATTTAAATAATGACCGTCACATAACTTTTCAATACACGTCTTGTGACTGTCATAATTGTCACACAACAATCTCAAGTACGTCACAATGACATCACAGGAGAATCGATTTCACATCCATCTCAAGATAAGACATGACTATCATTTAAAAATGACGTCACACAACCTTGTCTCGTGACAGTCATAAAATTCAGATGACTGTAATAAGTCGTTAAAACGCTTTATGGAATCTTGTAACAAGCATGACGAAAGAATCAATGGAAAATAAAAAAAAGGTATATTCATTCAACTCTGCGGTGACACACAAGTAGCCCCCTCAGCTTGATTTTTATCAAGCCGTCCTCGCCGATACTTTGCAAAAACTTTTCGCCCCAAAAAAAAAGAAGAAGAAAAAAGAAAAGAAGGTAAAGAAGCTTACCGGGGCACATCTTTCAGAAGCCATCAATCCCGAAACTCCCTTAACAAGTACCCAAACAAAGTCTGCTGATCCGAGGAGAGGAGGGCCCGGGAGGCAAAAAAAAAGAACTTTTATATTCTCTTAGGTTGGTAGCCGTGGTGGTATGAAAAAAATATATAAAGGGGGGAGGTAATGTATTGCGAGTAGACGATGGAGCGACGCGGCGTTTTCGCACCTCGTTTAACATTCAGCCAACGGCGGTTGGCTTATTTTTCACCGTTACCTCATTCGTTTTCCCAGCGTTTGTTTTTTTTATTTTATCGGAAGAGAATGATTTATCGAGAATAAACAGTCGCTTCCGATGGAAAATAATGACACTCAAATTTTGTATTTAAAACACGCGCCGCGACACGGTTGACAGCGACTCTACGTGACTGAAATTTTATTTTTCACTCGTCGATGAATATTGTTAACGGTGTTAAGAGACATACTGTTTCGTTTTTTTTTTTTTTTTTTTTTTTTTTAATGTTTAATCATAAAACACAATGATCGAGCTTAAAAGAGAGTAAATCATCTTAGCCCAGTAATTCCCGGAGAGAGAGAGAGAAAGAAAGAAAGAGGAGCTTTTAGCTCGGAGCCGGAGGATAAAATAAGAAGACCGGAATAAGGAATAAAAGAGTCCAACTCTTTTTGTTCGTCGAAGATAAGATTTATCAAAGATTTATCGTCTCTAAGAAAAGATTTTAAAACAGCCCTCTAAAATAATAATAACAACAATAGTAGATTTCGCAAATCCCATTAGTGGGGCTCAAAAATAACCTAAAAATAATCTCCGGTGGAGGTAGGGCATGGACAAAATAACACGTAACGGTACGGTACCGGGACAGGTAATAAAGCATAAATTTATCGGGTTGGTCAAACACAGAGAGAGAGCAGTCGCATTCCATTTGAGATGATCGCACTGAGATAAGAGTGACAAAGCACAGACACCGAAGCGCATTATACGATCTACACTGGCATAAATACACCCGGGATGCCTCCGATCGCATCTCTCTTTGATTCTGCCGCTGCTGTGAGAGTGTAACAACGATCGATTTCCCACTTTTTTTACCTTTTTTTTTTTGAAAGAGTTACTCGCTTTGACCCCGACGATGAAAGAGCTACCTATTTAATTGAAGGCCGAACCTTTTTGAGGTTAATTACTAGGAAGGGTGTTTAAGTACGGGAGTCGATTTAAAGTTATCCGAACTGCGACCCACGCAATATTCGTACAGAACGTTTCGATAATTATTTGTGACTTCACAAAACCATATCATATCCAGGGCGTATCACTTTTCACAAGCCAAAACTCAACTGACGTCACAATGCTTATCATGTCACATTTTTTTCTAAACCAAGCCAGCTAATAGGTGCAAGAGTGATGCTAATTTTTTATGAAAAACTATTTTTCAAAATCATCAAATTAAAAATTTTTTTTTCATGTTCTTGTGACATCGTATGGAAAATTTTGAAAATGCTTTATAATGTCACAAGAGTAGCATCTTACCTAGTCACAAACATTCTATGGATACGTCTACTTACATCTACATTTAAAGTTGCAAATATTCTCAAAACTCTCATGGTGAAAATAAATTTTTGTGAAGTCACAAGACCGGTAACGGTTACACACCTGTAAAACTGTGACCATCACTATTGTCTATCATATCTAATCGCAAAGCAATCGTTCAATATCGATCTAGATACCACAACCCTATTATTCAAAGTTCATCAGTCAGGGGCGCCGATGAGAACACTTCTTCTCGCCAGGATCATTATCTCGGCTGTCTCAAAGCTCTTTTTTTATATTTCATCACCACCACGCACAGGAACTTGCCCGGGGGCTGACGAGGGGCGTCGTTACAGAAGAAAAATTTTCATAAAAAGCGAGGACATTTTATTCTTTTTTGAAATATCATCCGTCTGCTGGGAGGTAGAAGGAGGAGAAGAAGAAGAAATACTGATTTATCTATCTCGGTGTCCATTAGAAGGTAGGGTTTCCTCGTCAATGACCACGAGGTAAGGTAAGGTAAGGGAAGGGGAGAAGTCATTCGATACAGATCCCTAATGAGGTGAGCGCGGCGACACAAAAGAAACTACAACGAATTGACGACGAGTTATTGGGTTACACTTAAATTATCCCCTTTTGAGGGAAGGAGTAACGCGAGCTTCCGAGGCACTTTCGTCTATAGACTATACGGTAAAACTATACTTTTACAACAGGACATTCAATTTTTCAGGAAAAAATCCCATGAGAATTGTGATGCATCTTATTTTCTAATATAAAATTTATTATTTCATTCAACAGGTCATAACTAAATTTTGAATGTTACAATATCTTATACAATTACAATAAAAATTCTTAGAGAAGGCTTTATTGATGAAACAAAAAATTTCCAAGTCGAATGAAGTTTATTAACTAATTTATCAAGGACATACCAATATGTTAGTTGTAAATTTTATCGTAACGTTAAGGTTGATATTTGGAATAAAAAAACAAATAAACAATGAAAATCCGATGGGTTCGGTAGAGTATTATCATCGTCGGTGATTTACAGAGATATCAATGTGACAAACCCGGAGAACGGGAGAGCCATAACCGGACGCGTTTAATATCCGGGGCACAGAAGCGCGACGTAAACGCCCCTGTACAGCGCGGTGGTTTCGGATCAATTAACCTTAAATTACGCATTACCAAATTCTACCAAAAAGTGGGCAACAGAGAGGGATTTATCGATACTACGTGATCGATTTATCGAATCGCCGTTAAGTTGGTAGCATTGTCGGTGCAAGTTTCTTATCGCAGCGACGCGAGCCACCGTGATATCTTCGGTGGAGAGGAGTCGTTAACCCGGGGACTGCAAGTGGATTATAAGCTTTTACGACGACGACGTTGGTATGACTGACCCCTCCCTCTCGGAGCGTCTCTCCGGCGTGTTTATTCTCCTCTCTCGTCGTTAAACCTGCCCCCTACTCTTGATTGAGATCCGTCGCACAATACTGAAAATTCGCGCGCCCGACTTTACGATCGTTCACTTTTCACGCTGTTCGACTTTTTTTATGCATACATACCTCGATTCGTGACAGTCATTTTATATGTTTAAATAGTTTTTTTTTTAATGACATTCATGTGACACTGTGAAAACTTTTGACCATTTATTAATGACTATCATAATACAGTTGATTTTATTTAAGATTTCTTGAATGTTTAATGACAGTCATGTAACCCTGTGACCATTTTTATTATTAATAATATGACGGTTATATTACCGTAACACAGTCGATCATTTCGCTGACGACTATTTTAATTTTTCAATAATGATGGTCACGTCATTCTGTAACGATTTTATTTCATTTATCAAGTTGATTCCTTATATTTGGATTTTAGTAAAGCTTTTGATACTGTTGATCATTCTATATTGATGGACAAATTATATAAATTAGGTATAAGTGGCTCAATTTTAAAATGGTTTAAATCCTATCGAACTAACCGCATTCAAATTATTAAAATAAAGGGTAACTTATCGGATCCATTTATAGTGGAATCTGGAGTCCCTCAAGGATCCCATTTAGGTCCATTATTGTTTACCTTGTTCATAAATGATATTAGCTCAAAATTGAAATATTCTAGAATCCTTTTATTTACGGAACTATAAAATCTCCACTTGACCAGACTAACCTTCAAAAAGACTTGAATTCTATGATTGATTGGGCCTCTTCGAATAAGTTAAAATTTAATATTGATAAATGTGCCGTAATGAGTGTACATAGGGGTGATTTTTTTGAAACTGAGTATTTGTTGAATGGTGTCTCATTGAGGAAAGTTTCTGAGCAGAGAGATCTGGGTGTTATTTTCCAAGATGATTTTGAATTTGATAAACATCTACAATCTGTAGTTTGTAAATCAATGAAAATACTGGGCTTTTTGATAAAGAATACAGCAAAATTTATGAAAGATACTGTGATCTATATGTTCAAATCACTTATAAGACCTATATTGCTCTATAATTCTCAAATCTGATCACCGCATTATGACGCCGGTGTCAGAAAGTTGGAATTGGTACAACATAAATTTTTGAGATTTTTATCATTTAAAATTGGGAATCCTATTTCTATTTTCGAACATGATTATTCCAATATAGCTAAATCAGTGAATCTGTGCACTATTAAGTCTTTGCATGACTATTATGATTTATTATTCGTGCGTAAAATCTTATTTCCTTGTGAGAATGTTAGAATAGATGAGTCATTGTCCAATTTGTTTACTGCTTGAGATTGTCATATTGAATTAAGAACAAAACGTGATTTAGTTGAAACTAATACTTATAAAGACTATATATTTTATTCAGATTGACAAGGTCATGGAATAAGTTAAAGTCTGATATAAAATCTTGTGAAAATCTTGGTAGCTTTAAGGATTCTGCTTTCAATCATGTTGCTTACTATTAGTTGGTTGATTAATTATTTATTATAAACCAATTTATATTTATTAAATTTTTTGTTAATTTTATAATGAAATCTTAACGATGATGTTTTATATTGATATATTTTACTTCATACTGTAAATTCAATGATATATTTTATATATTTTATAAAATGTAAAAGGGTTATTCAGCCCGTTGATTCAAATAAAATAAAATAAAATAAAATAAAAATTTATTTTAATTTACGATTGTTTATAATTTTGAAACAGTTGGCAAACATATTATTTTATTGACGGTCAGGTCACAGAATGCCAATTGACAATGTTTTATTCTTGACTAATGACCGTTTTATTACTGAGCAATATTGAGAGAGTTAGTTCAATACATTTTTTTATTCAAAATTATCATTAAGGTGTGATGACGGTACTGTGACGCTTTTACGTCATTATACCACTGACCATCATGTTACCGCCACATAAATATATTTAGAAATATGTCATATTCATATTTTGTTTTTGTTTTTTTCATCGTCAAATTTCGATTCCCGTTTCAACTTCAGTCACAAACGACTTCTGACAATTTTGTGCAAAACTCTTCTCTTTTTTTGTTAAAATTCCAACAGATTTTAATAACAACGATGATAATCCCTTTCACCGATTGTACTTGGCGATTTAAAACCTCGGCAAGTCACCCTATTGTCCTCGTATCTCCCCGCGCTTTGTTTGATATCAGCTGTTTTACAATGTATCTCCTCCTTCCACTTTTTTTTTTTTTTTCAATTTCTCTTTGTTTTTTTTCCCGCAAGCACATTATTTGCGCAGAGAGAGAGAGAGAGACAAAAAAAGTGGTGGGGTGGGGGTGGGTTGGTTAGCGGAGCGCTGTTTGTTCTCCGAGTCCGCGATGCGTGCAGACGGAATCGCATCCGACCTACTTTAGCCTCGCTCTCTCTTTAGTTTTGTCTCATTTACGTTTTCCATTATGACGATACTCTTCCAGGTCAGGTCGCTAAATTATCCCCGCAGAGTGGAAGAACAAGAACAAGTTTTAACCCGGCTGAAAGTAAAAAAAGAGACTGCAGAAAGAGTCACTAGCGGAGATTCTTTTTTTTTTTTTTTTTTTTTTTTTTTTTTTTTTTTTTTTTTTTTTTTTCACGGATCGACTGCCGTTGTTCGTTTGTGATTAACCGTTGAGCCGCGAGCTTTGATTTTTGATCGAAGAAGTTTCAACATGTATTCAAAAGGCTCGGGGAAATAATAAAAGCGGAGAGCTTTTTTTCGTGGGGTAAGTAGGTCGCGCGTGATTTGTCAGGGCAAAAGCGGAACGAGTGCAAAGTAGCGGGGAGGAGAGAAAGAAATAAGGTAACAATGGTACCAACCAGCAGACCTGATTTTTAATGGACGGACCACGGTCAAGGTGGCTTTTACTCCGAGTTTTTAAAGTTTTTTTTTTTGGCTTTACTTGGGGCTGGCTTGGATCGATCCCGAAAGTTTAATGAAATTTTCGGAGCGTTTTTCGCCCGGCCCACTCCGAACTAACTCGGCTACACTTTTTTATCTCAAACAACTTCACGGGTATTTCACCCGTTGTGATTTTCCATTAAGCTGAGGGAAAATTCGACGATAAAGATTATCGTGGAAGAAATTTTTAAGTACCGTTGAGCTTCTTTTTTAAATTAAATGTTTGCTTGAACTATGTTTCATAATTATTTGATATGACTAACTTGTTCCTTATTCTCGTTGTTCCTTATTGTGTCTGTACCTTTAACTTCAAATGTCTCTATTTTTACATATCTTACTATATAGATTTGATCTGTGTTGTATTATTATTACACTGCCTTAATGTATGAATTAATACTACAAAGCATGAAGAAATGTAACAATATCCTCTGTCTTATTATGACAACCTTGTTCCTTGTTCCTTATTCCAGTTATTCTTTATGTGTTTTTACCTTAAACTTTAATTTTTTAGATTTTTATTTATCATACTGTACACACAGCAGCTCATAGTTTCAACTTATTGTCAAAATACTGTTTTAAAACTACTGTTGTCTAACAGTTTAAGGTAACAAAGAGGAAAATAAAGTAATTTGAATGTGCGACAAAAGGTAGGAAGAAAAATGAAAAACTTATTCAACACGCGGCGTGGGTGTGTGGGGGGAGGGGGAGGGGAGGAATCCGATCAAGAAGTTTGAGACCCTCGGCAGACTCAGTTCAAGTGCCTATAATCATCAATTTACTCAGCAGTTGAACTATTCCCATTCACTTGTCACCGCATTCACCTTCCCTTGAAACTTCCCTAATCGATTTAGCCGACCGAACTATTTCGTAAATCTGGCTAAAAATCATCCTCGTCGCCGTCGTCGTCGTCGTCGTAGATGTTGTGGATAACATTCCAAGGGTGGGAGGGTAAGACAACTTTGAGAAGCGAGGCTCTTAACGCCCTGAGCTATTCTCGGGAAAGGCAAAGCCCAAGTTCGAATCGACCTAATTGACTTTGAGCGTCGAGCTGGCCGCCACCCTCGAGCCATTTACCTGCGAGCTATTTTCAACTCTTTTTTTTTTCCTTTTTTTTTATGTCGTTCTTGAGATGCGTCAGTCACAGGGTCTGGCTCTCAATGAGAATTCTTTTGAGTGAACGAATTTTTGTCAGAAGACGGAGGAATTGAACTTTCTCTGTCAGTTATCTCAAAAATTCTTTGGAATTTCATGACTGTCACGAGACCGTCCAATGAAAATTTTGGAGAATGACGGTCATTGGAACCGTCAGAAATAATTTGTCAACAATTTTGAAAATTTCTGATATGCCATGACTGTTACAAAAAACGAATAATCAAGCTTAGCTCGTTAAAGACAGTACATCAAAGAAAAAGCTTATAGAACAATAAGTTAGCTGAGAATATTAGCGGTTGGGCCAGGTAAAATAGTTTACGTATGGATATCTTCTTATTCTCCTTGGGTCGGGTAAGCCAAAGCCGCTAAGAGTTATTAAGCTCGCTCGGATTTGCCGAGAGGGTTAAGTTTTGTCGGGTCTTATTCCTCCTTCCTAGCTATATCTACCACTACCGGTCTTACTCGCTCTCTCTTCCGTGTTTGCGCCTTGGAATTTATAAACGCGAGGGAAGCCAAGACAAAGGAAGCCTCGACTTAATCGCTTTGATAATTCAGACTTTATTCGGTTGGCTTTTTTTTTTGAAGTATCGTCATATTTGTTCGTCAATTTTTGGTAGCGGGGTAGATAATGAAAATACCGGGACAAAATATCACCCATTACGCTTAATGCGAATGGCCTCGTTGGGGAGGAAAGCATAATGCGTATTACGAACAACACCGCTCGTAACTTAAATACTCCGCTGTGCGCGTACGCATATGCGTCGTTAAAGCTGCATCGGTGGTTTGGGTGATTCTGAAAAATTTTGTTTCGAAAAAACAATTTACAGGTGGAATATTCAAGATTGAAAAGTAGTGAAATTCACTCTGGGAGAACTACTTCGGAGAAATACTTCGTAAAACATAATTGACATAATTTTTTCAATAGGGTTCAAGTTTCATTATTCGTTTTATAGTTATCAAAATTTGATCAAAAATCTGTCAAATCCCAATAATAAAAAATTTTTTTTATAAATTTTTTATTACATCTTCATTTAGCTTGTAGTTGTTGTACAACCAACAAAATAGATGAAAACGCAATTGGTGCATATTTACATATTTTATCTAGAAAATTAGGGTAGATGAGGACGGTAAAAAAATTTGTAAAACTTAGTAGGCGAGTCAACCGCAAGAATTATTTACCTGAGCACGAAGAGCTAATTCAATATCAATATTTACACGAGATTATTTTGATAGCGCGACGGAACCCGACGGGATGTTTATATGCGGGTATGTGTGCGTGTGTTTGCCTTGGTTTATTTCATCCGGAAACTATTAGACGCCTTTGACGATACTTATTAATTCCTTCCTTGCATTTTTACTTCAACAAAAAAATTTTTAAGTTTTTAAATTTCGTCAAGATTTTTCAATTTTTTAATTATGACACGTATAATTTTAGTTCTAAAACAGTTGACCCAATTAAAACTAAAAAAAAAACTAACTCATTCAACTTAGCTCGAGCTTTTGAGTTGACTGGTTAATCTTAAATCGGATTCCGGAATAAACTAAAGTCTGACTTGACACTGATATTTCTACTTGCCCGCATTGTTCCAACTTTTGTTTATAATAAAAATAACAATAAAAAATCGGGCTAAGCTTTTATTGTCGAAAGAACGGTATGAAAAATCCCAAGGAGCATTGTGTTTTGACAAGTCGAGCGAGACCAAAATATTGCAGGCTAAGAGTGAGAAGAAAGAAAAAAAGGTTTTTTCACCACTCGCACAGCGCTGCGCCGCGAAAAACAATATTCGCTCGTTCGCTTCGTTCTACCGTATTGTTTTATCCTGGAGCTCCTTTGTGCCGTCGTCGGTTTTATAAAGACGCGGGCGAAGCGGAAAAACACAATAAAACACGTTAGCGGGGTAGACGTAGACGAGGTTATCTCAAGCTAACAAAGGTTCCTACACGTAACGTCTTGTTCTTGCCTGGCTTTAAGTGCTCCTCCTTATGCATGCGCACGACTTTATACCAATATTTTATTTCTGGCTTTTTTTATTTTTACCCCATAAAAAGTTCTCATTCAGTTTAAAATTACTTTCAAAGCAGAATCCTAGTTTGTGAAAATTTTTTTGATGAAGAAACTTAAGATTTACCGATCAGTGCTCAGACACTTCAGTTTCTGTACAGATTTTTTTTTTTCAAAAGCTCTTTATCGTCTTCATCTCCTATTTTTAGACCAAAAAGTCAAAAGAAACTGACAGCGAATAATTTTCAAACAGCTTGTTTTTTAAACAAATACCTCCAAAACATTAACAATTTTGAAAAACGCGCTAATCACGTTTGCGACCTGGTTCTCAATCCCAAACATAACACTTTAGCAGGGTAAATCGCAGGGCGGTTAAAACAGATCTGATTTATCAAAAATGATTAGCGGTGAGGGAAAAGCAAAGAGAGCCGGCCGCTTGATTACAGCTTAAACCGAGTTTGGCGTGGCTGCGAACACTTTGGCTCGGGTCGATTTTTCAGGACTGTCATTAGCCCTCCTCCCCCCTGAAAAATTTTCGTCATCATTTGGGGAAAAAAGGGTTTATGCGCGTACCGTGAGCATTACCGATTAAAACCTTAATGTTTTCAAAACCGTGAAAAAAAAGGGGGGGGGGGCTGAGTAATTGTGTAGCTGCAGCCGGTGTCGCTGCTCATAAGCAAGGGCTACAACCGGCGTGTACTTCCTCTTCCGGCGCGCGCGGCGTTACTCCAGGACTGCGTTAAATCCTCCCGAGCTGCTGCTATCTGATTTTCGTCGTACACGTCCGCTCGAGCGTCGACTCGCGCTACTTAAAATCTAAATCATCCGACCTTTTGCTCCTTTCGTAAACATGCTGCTGGAAGTATATTTTACAAACAATCTTTCAAATTGGAAAACTAGGTACTGATGGGTTAGGAAATATTTGGTTTGGTGACTGCTCAAAATTTTGAAATTTTAAAATTAACCTCGAAAATTGAGACGCGTGGTTTAAAAGGTTTAAAACATATGGTTAAAAATTAGAGTTAAAATTCAGGCTGTATCTTTCAGTGTGTGAAAATTTGAAAACTAACCTCAAAAATTGATAAAATTTTAGGTAAGATGAGAAAGTAAAAAGTAGGTTAGAAATTCGAGCTATGTCAGAACCTTTTTGAACAGTCATAATGTAAAATTTTTCCTAATTAAATTTGATTCGACTACTATTAATTTAAGGCCCATAACCTATGAAAAAATTTGCAAAGATATTCAAATTAAATTTTAAAGATTTTAAACTAACCTAAAAAAAAAGTCATAGCTTTTCTGAACTATTAAAATATAAAATATTCGAGCAATTAAAAAAAAAAGTTAATTGTTCTTACGCCACAGTGAGGACGATTAGGGGGTGATAGATTAGCTATACACACCCACATACATACACATAGTAGTATTGACTTGGAAAACCTCCTCGGGCGCGGGCCTTTGAATATCGCTTGATTAACATAGAAATTAGTTGGGGGTAGGGGGCGGAGTAGTTTAACTAAATTTATGCGATTTAACGGCGGCTATATAACCTTAAAACTCGAATGAGTTGGTTTTTACAGAGAACAAACTCCGGGTGTAGCAGGTAATATCTCAATATTGACGCTAGGCTAGGGCAAATATTTAACTCCCGGCGCGGCGGCGCGGCGCGCGGTGGAGCTAATGTTATAAAGGAGGCAAGCCGAGTGGCTCGTAAATTATGTCTTTCTCTTCTTCTTCTTCTCGACAAAAATGGTTATTTCAGTTACAGCCCGCGTATTAAAATTTTTATAACGTATCGTAAACCACCCGGCTACTCTTGTATCAAGCGGGCATAATCACGTCAATCGTAAATAATAAAATAACGCTGCTGCGCTTTTATTTGCCCGGGGAAGATTGGGATAATCTAATAATCAACCTGGGACCGTTGATAACAAAAAATTTTTCTTTTTACTTTTTTTAATTGTAAAGGTTTCTTCGCTGCGTTATTTCTGGTCTTTTTTATCGTGTCTTGGATGGAAAGAGAAGGTTTTGCAGTTTAATAAAAGGACTTTACGACACCTGTGTTGGAAAATTCTTGGTATTTTCAAATAATTCACGGTGAGAATAAAAAATTTTACTCCTTTGGTCGTTTTTCATGAAAGAAAAAAAGTATGATTGAATCTGCTTTACGTTAAAAATGTACAACATATCATATTTTTGATAAATATAAGTAAATGAGGAGTGCGATGAAAAAAAGGTCAAAAATAGCGCCTATTTGAGAGTACAAGTAAAAAATCTGAAATTAAGTGGAATAACTTGGAATGAAAAAATGAAGTCTATGTATCGATGAAATTGATAGTTTCTATTTAAATTGAATAAAACTAGTAAAACCAGTTAAAAAAAATTGTGTAGCTTCTCATCTAGAAATTCAAAGCAGATTGTACAATTGTCCATAAAGAATTTTAATAATCTCAAAACTTCATATCGATTTCGAAGGCTCTCAAATGAGCTAATTCACTCGTGTATCAAACATAGTTTTATGATACTGCGTGCGCAAAATATATTTTGAGCGCACAAGAGCGATAAACACGTAATGTCATAAAAAATCGCAGAAAATGAATTTTTTTTCAAATCTCGAGCCACAATTCCGTCTCCGTCGTGAAAATTTCAGGTTAAACAATGGGACAAATAAGCTTTAGCGATCGATTGCGTGAAAATAAAATTAATCCGTCGGGGTAATTAGCACCGACTTTTCCAATCTCGACTGCCAGGCTCGAAAGTAGGTCTAACGACGTTGGCGCTGCCCTATAAAAGAGGAAGAAGAAGTTTTTATCGCGTCGGCTCGGCAGGAGAGAGGGGGGTAAAATTTAATTTTCCGGCTCGAAAATTAAAATGTACAATTTAAAGGCCCCCCGGGTAAATGACGAACGAGGCTTCGCAAGGCTTCGTATGAAAATTCAGGCTCTTTCACTGAGCCAGCTTGGACTACTTTTTTCCCTCATTTTCTAGGTAATTAAGAAAAAACTGCAGCCCAATTAAATTTTCGGGACAATGCGACGCTTGATTTTAGACGAATCGATACTCGACGCTGACTGGACGGCTCGCTTGATTGAGGTAAATCAGTGCTGTGTTGAATCTACACCTGTAATCCATTGGCCAGTTCGATCGGTCCATTGTTCCCCAACTAGCAACAATCTACTCCAAAATTCGATCACGGACTTGAGAATTTAACGGCTAAACGTGTTATCAAATTCACCTGGGCTCTATTCGGATTCGGCTACTGGTACCTTAACAACACTATTTTTACTTATATGTAGGCCTGAATAATACCTTAAAACTTAAAATCATAAAGCAATGAAAATCTTTCTAATTACTTCATTTATAGCTTTAATCACTCAGTACTATTCAGACTAATGTAAGTCTCAAACGAACAATCTTTTAAGTCACAAATGGTTAATGTAAGCTGTATTTTTTTAGCAGGGATGGACAAAAAGAGTTTTTAAGTCCTTGAAATAACCATCAGGAGTCATTTTATTTTTGAGTTCCTCAAACTCTCCAGAAAATTTCTTTCTCAAGTCAGTCCTAAAAATTCAGTATGCGAAGACTAGGGATTTCAATTAAGAATCCCAAAGCTATTTTTGCATCCATTATCAAGATATAAGATTCGTATTAAAATCAGCTACCAAAAATACTCTCTAAAACAAAAGCCACTCTCAATTAAATTTTAACTATCAATGAAATTTCACTTTAGGAAGTTTAGTTTTAAACGAAACTATTTTTAAGAATAAGCTCCGACGTCGGAAATATGACACTTTATTTATTATTTAATGACATATTATTACGGATAATTATAAAGCAGAGTCGTAGCAAAAATAGTTAATCCGGGGTAAAAAAAGTAGTATGTTTATAGAAGGCCGGATTTATCCCGCGAGTTCGACGTTCGACGTTCGGTCTCACCAAAAGGTCGTCGCTGGTGCTGTTTACGATAGGAAACCGCAGGACGGGAATTCGATTATCGAACCGGAAGCTCGACTGTAAGCTCTTGTAAGCTCGTTTCAAACGGAATTAAAAATACCTTTGAGCCCTCGAGTGTGTTTGTGTTTGAGTCCGGCGTGAAAATTGCGCCTGTTATTTTTGATTAATTTTGCCCGAACAAGACACTTAGTTTAAGTAATTGATCTTGGGTTCGTGTGTTCATCCCTGAAGTGTATCAAAGATTTGAGAGTTGTCTGCTTTTTTATTCTAGGTTATGTAACGTAACTACAATTGTACAAATGATTAGAAAATTATAAGTTTTTGGACTTTTAGGTTAGGTCTCGTATACGAAAATTTAATGAATAACTTAACCTGGAAATTCGTGAAGGATTTGAGTTTTATTTGCTACGAAAATTTTTATTCAAGTATCGTAACTACGCTCGTTCAAATGATTAGAAAAATATTTATAACCTAGAAAATTAAAGCAGTCTTGAGTCTTGAATGCTCCAGAAACTATAGGTTTGGAATCATACTTTTTACTAAATACTTCTCTGTGTTGAAAAATAAATTCTAAAATTTATTCGTTTTCCATAATTTTAAACATTAATATGTAATAGATTTTTGCTATTAGGTTAAAATCATGTAACATAACCTAAAGTTCAAGTAGCAGAAGACATTGCTCTTCAAAAGTTCGATAATTTATCAGGAAAACGCAGAATATTGGCTCTTGTAACTCTAACAGTCGTCGAATCAACTTGAATACGTACTTTAAAAAAGTAGAGAGAGTATGAAAAAAAAAAAAAAGAAAACTTGAACAATAAAGCATTTCTCACGATTGAGGAATTTAAGGACAATAGGGGAGGAGTGGAAATTTAAAGTAAAAGCTTGAATAAAAAAAGCCCGGCCAAGAGGGAAACGATACAGTGAAGCGTGATGAATTGCGCTCGGGGCGTCTTACCACCTCCTCGAGCTTTAAAAAGAAGACGAATAAGAAGGGAATAAAATAAAATAAAAAAAAAAAAAAAAGAAGCAGGGGGGAAAAATAGCGAAAGAGGTGGTCCAAAAAATAAATGCCACCGAGAAAACCGAGAGAAAGAGGAACAAAATAAGATGGAGGTACGAAAGCTTTTAGTCGGTATTTCATTTTATAATGCAAGCGCGCCAAAGGATAAAACTTGGTCAAAGGTAAGCCGTGCCAAAGCAGTGACAAATTATCCTGCGTGTTTCGAATTCGTTCGGCCAAAACTACTTTAACTTCATAACAATATTTTTGATATTGAGCAAAGACGTCAAAGTAGACTTGTTAAAGAAGAATTATTTGAAATTTTCTACTTTACTGACAATCGATAAACCTTTCTAATTCTCTATTTTTTTACAAATTTTAATAGTTTTCAGTGAAACAAAAATTATTTTAGAGTTTCAACCGAGGAAACGTGTATCGTTATAGAACTGAAAAGAATATCTAGTCTAAAATAATAGCATTTGTTACCGGTGAGTTATTTTATTTGTAAAATTTTTTTAAAATTCTTTACATTTTATCTCTAGCTTAAAAAAAAAATTTTTAACATTTTTAAAATTCAATTTTTTGTAAAATACCGCAGAAGATTGATATTTTAAAAGAGGAACACATTCATCAATCCAAAATTTATTTATTAAAAATTATTCATAAAACTACGCTCTTTTAAAAAACCCCGATATTTAATTAATTAATATGTCAATCAAAATGAAAAAAAAAAAAATCGTTCTTTAACAAAAACCTTTTTGTTAAAAAAATTTCAGAAAGCCTTAATAAATTTATAAAAGACAATCGAGTCAAACTTATTTGCCCAAAGTAAACATATTTTTTTTTTTTTTCGAATGTTTACTGTAAACTCGTACCTCAAAAACAACTATTTTCCCGTTTCCCTCAACAAAATTTAATTCTTCATATTTTTCTTTCGGAACCACTCTCTGGTAAAAAATTTGAAGCACCTATCAAATACAATTTTTTGCGGGGAAACATGATTTTTCGAAAAAAAAAAAAAAAAATTCCCAAACAAATTAAATTTTTCCGTCGATGAAAAAAAAACAGCAGCGGCGGCGGCATCAGAAAATTCCAAGTTATTTACGAGAGCATCAAAGGGCTCGGCCAAAGCGTGCCAGGGGAATCAATGATGAAAAAATAAAGCTTTACAACGAGCCTGCCTCCCCCGGCGTCGACTACTTAATTATCGTGCGTCGCTGCACGTCAAATGCATTCCTTTCAACGGCGCACACTTGAATGATAAAAATCGATCCTGCCTGCTGCCTGCTACGGATTCGTTAATTGGAGGGCATTGAAATTTCTTTTTAATCGTGGCGGGTGCTTTATGTTTACGGAAATAACTGCAGTGAGTCGTAGTTCACCTTTTTGAAAAAAAATAAGGCGAGTAGCCAATGAGGTTGATCACCCGAAAGTTAAAAGCGCTTTTAAAAGTTTAAAAACTTCATGAATTTTAGGTTTTAAACTCCCGCCAAAAAGGCCATTTCGACAAAGTCACGTGACTCGGGATCTCAAAACTATTGATAATAGAAACAAGCACCAAGTTTTTTCGAATTTCTTTTGTTAAAATAGTTGTGTGGAAATTAAAAGTACTTTTTAGTATTTTCATAGTTAAAATAACTGATAAATACGAAATTTCTTGAATTTTTTATTTTGAATTGCCACCAAAACGCCATTTTGAAAAAGTCACGTGACTGAGAGAAAATTATATTTTGGCGGGAATTCAAAATAGAAAATTCAAGCAATTTCGTATTTATCAGTTATTTTAAATTTTAAAATCCCAAAACTATCTGAGCTATAGAGTGATTCTGTTAATAGAAAAATCTTTATACTTTTTAATCAAATTTTGAAGAGCTTTTCATAAAACGAACTTTTATAAAGTTCTTTTTGAACTCAAAGTACACAAAATTAATTCATAAGTTCATGTTTTTTATTAAGGAGTATTAATTATTTTAAAATTAATGTACTGAAAATACAACTTTTATATTTTGATTTTATCAGAAATTTTTAATTTAATGAAAATAACTCCTGAGTTTCAATCGCGCTTTTAACTTTTGAATATATTTTTCCACACTGTGAAATTGGCTCTGTTTGTTTTTATGAATTTTCGGACCAGTTGACCCGGTTTTTCTTATTTATTCAACTGAAGATAATATAATTTCGTACGTTAATCACAAATTCATTCAATTATAACGCAATTTATATTTTTCGGTCGTCAATATTTGGCTGCATTTGATATCGTCGAGTTTTTCACAAACACTTTTTAATGCTTTTTTAAATGTGCTTATCAAAAGTACGTTTAGAAAACTTTATTGATTTTTCGATAAACAAATAAACCGCATGCGAAGCTTTTATTTACTCACTTTCTCGCAATTATGAAAATCATTTGACGTTTACGTTTATTTATGTTTCCCAGGCATGCAAATAACTTGAGGAAATCAAGGGAAAACGTCAAAATTTTCATAATTTTCATCGTTGCGTTTACATACGTGCATATTTAGGCTTTCCTCAACTACATCGAAACACAAACTCACCTGAAACAGAAAATATAAACATTTTTTTTATTTATCAAGCATGTAATAATATTTGATTTTGTTAAATTTTTAAACTCTATAACTGAGCAGTATAAAATCAGTTTTACATTTTTCAAGCAACATTAAGTTTACAAAAGCACAAATTTTACGACTCTTGATTACTTGAAAACGTAACGTTACGTAACGTAACAAAAACGTAATTTTAAGGTTATGGGATTGTTTTTATAAAAATGTAAAAATTCATTATTTTTTTATTTTAACGATCTACGAAAAAAGATAATAATCCTGAAAAAATGTCCAGTTTTGCAACGTTACATTCTGAAGTGAGAAAAATTATCGAAAAAATTGTCACATAATGTGACGTCGCAAAAACGTAAATTTGAGGTAATGCGAGTGCTACTATGGAAATATGGAAAATTTTTCTCTATTATTTCTTGTCATCGAACCACTAGACAGACAAAAATCAAGTCCAAAAGTCTAGTAACGGAAGTGTTACAGTAACGAGGTTACTTCCGTTACAACTGCCATTTCAAGCATCCAAGGGTACCAAAAGAAAGAAAAAAAAAAGAAGAAGAAGAAGTGGGTAAGCTGTCATTTAGCAAATTCACGTGACAGTTAAAGTCCCGTCCCCATTAATAACAGTTTGCTCGTGGAGGCAGAGTCTAGTATGTTACTTCCGAGAATCTCGTAAAATCTTGGGTGCAGCTGCGATAAATTCGATTTTCCTCCCGGCCTCCCGTCTCAACTTTTCTTCAAAAACTGGGTCATGTTTACTTTTAATTGGTTCGATCGGCTCGAATAAAGCAAATTAAAATTATTAATTAAAACCGAGGGAGGGCTTGTTGCATGACCGAGGTTAAGTCGTTCGAGATAAGCAGCCTTAACCCGTGCATTACCCGATGCTATCGGAGAGAGAGAGAGAAAAAAAAAAAGTATAAAAGGGGGTCACCGTACGGCAGTGTCGACGCCAGCAGCTCCGAATCAATCTTTCGGAAATTTGATTTTGAAATAATACCCGGAAATTGGCTCGCAGCCCGGGTAAATGTAATTATTTCGGACTGAAACAAAAGCTCTGGGAAGAGATGCGTGGACCGGGTGTTACTTATGCGCGGTTTAACTCGCTGTGATTCGATTGTGCTTTTCGCTTTTTTTTCTTATTTGACTTTGCATAGATGGATTAATCGTTCCTTTCGCGATCTTTGAAATAACAAACGGTCAGTTTGAGAATTAGTATTTTTACTTATTACACTTTTGAAAATAAACACTTGTCATTTATATGTGTAAGTTACACGTGTAACTAGTATGTTTATTGATTTTTAAGTAATTTGGAAACTACACGTGTTTATTTTCAACAGTGTGGTCGTGCTTGGCGGTTTCGTGAAAGTCACTGTTAGAAATTTTAATGTTGTGACAGTCAATAGGTGAATTACGAAGTGTTCTCTGACTTTCATATAAATGAAATTTTTTTTCATCTGTTTTATGACAGCAATTTTTTAAAATTGCTACTTCATGACAAATTTTTTGGTCATGTGACCGTCATTGTTGTCTTACTCAATGATTTAACTTATTTTATTTTAATCATTTCTTATTGAAAAAAAAAATTATTTTAATGAAAACTCTAGTAAATAAAAAACTTTCATCAGCGATCTGGAAGCAAACAAAAGTGTAAAAAAAAAGGGGGGGGGGAAGAATCAATACATTTAGAATTTTCAGCTGCTCTCGATAAAGATGTTATCTTGAAAAATCTCTCGCTTCCACTCAAATTAAAGGGCCATCAATAACCCCGATGAGAAAAGTATTGACGGTAAAAAGTTTTTTAAGTTCGATTGAAAGGAAGGGATTTGTCGAAGTTTCTTCTTCTTGTTGTTCGTCTTTGGTAGGATGTACCCCAAAGTTAATCGAAACTGTCGTATAATATGAGCTATAAAATATTGTCGGAATAAAACTTTGGCTACTGGGACACGGAAAAAACAAGAAGAAGTAAGTCGAAACAAAAGAAGAAGCTTTATGAGCGTTTTTATGATACGTTTGTTCGTTTGGTTTACGGGCTTTAAGATATCATCGACGTTTCGTCGCCGCTCGGCGTCCCGGTTTATCTGATGAGAATGCTCGCCGATGAATTTACGATCGCTATTTACATGTCTCCCCTACCCTACTCGACCCTTTTTTTTTTTTCTTTCAAAGGATCGTTAAAAATTACTCTGGTGAGTGGAACATTTTCTTCTTAATTGGATTCGGGCTCTGGTCAAAAATAGTTTGGAGCTTGCAAGCTCTTTTCAAAGATTCAGTTTTTTAAATAAACGATGGATGTCTGTTTTTACCATTAGGGTGTCCTAGTATTTCTGGAACCCGATGGATTTTAAATTTTAAGTACATTTTGGATAATCAGGTCCTTTCGTCTATTTGTATGCTTGAAAGCTTTGAGTTGTTGTATTTTTAAGTAAGTTGAAAAAGTTTTTACTATCTTCAGGATCTTGAAAAAAAAAATAAGAGAGCCATCGTTATGAAATATTGAAAAAAACTTTGTTTTTTCGAGGATTGTATTTTGTTCAAAATGAAAGATTTACTATAAAAAAGCTCGATGAATTTCAATTTTTGCCAGAATAAAAATATTTTTATTGAAGCTTTTTTGTTCAAGAACCTGTTAGTCACACAAATTTTGTGATTTAGGTCAGAAAAACTTTAGAAATTCAAAGAAATTCAAATTATAGTTCAATGAACCGCAAATCTGTAAGTAAAATAAGCTTAAATCATGAATTTTTGACAACAGTGCAAAAAATGATATTTTGGACTCTTATAGTTATTATTTATCTAAAAACTAACAAGATAAGTTAAGCTCGAATGTATTAGTAAATGAATACCGTGGGTCGTTTAGGGCGATCGAGTTCCACCACTTTATCCAAAACCAAGTTACCTCGGCTGTATATATAATAATAAAACGTACTTTGATCTTCCGGGATACACCAGTTGGCTCTCTCGCGAACTTATCGATGCATATTCATACAGCGACTGGCCAACCCCCCCCCCCCCCCCAGGCTGCGTCAAACTTTACCCTCTAACCTCCAAAAAAGAAAAAAAAAAAAAAATTCTCATTTAGTCCACCGAAACTGGAGAAAAAGCGAGTTACCCTTATAATTATTAATACCTGCACGGTGGCATTAAAATTAATACCGGTGTGAAATGGGATCTCGTCAAGCTCTCTCTCGCCGCACTATTTTAACGTAATTAAAATTTCTTTTTTTTTGTCCCGAGTTTTCATCAAAATTTAAACACACCAGAAATTTATTTTTCTACGCATAAAGTTATTCGGTCTCTTTGATTCATCTTTGACCCAGATTCGCAAATCAAGTGAAAAGTTTAGGCCGATTAAACCGATGAAATTCAAATCGGCCGTCCCCCTACTACCAGCTGGCTTCTTTCTTTTTCAAGCTCTCGTCAAAGGGGAAAGTTCATCCGATTAAAACTTTGATAAATGCCGGCTCATAAAAACAAATAAACGTCCGGGGCTATGAATTGAACTTGATTTTTATTGGGAAAAGCCATGCGTGCGCTTTTGATCGATCGGACGTGTGTGCGAGCTTCATTTCGAGAGACTATACGTGCATACATGCGTCATTCCCGCTTTGGACTTTTTCGAAATACTGCTCTTTTCGTTTGGTACGTGGACAGAAGAGGTTAGGAAAATTCTTAGAACTAACCTTAAAAGTTACAAGAGACAGTTTAAGTGTTTGCTAAAAAGAAAATTTACTGTGAAAATCAAAGCAATTTGGATCTGTTTGCGTGTTTTCAATAGTCACTTTTTAAGGTTAGGTTTTTTTATTTATCTGAACATTTTGTTAGAGTAGTACCATGGTAATCGTATCTTTTGTCTCGTCTCACTCTTTTCAATGTCATTATTCAGGAAACGAATAAAGATTAGAAAAAATCTAAAAACTAACCTCAAAAGTTAGCCAGCGTTAGATAATGGCTTTACTAATAGTTACCTATAATTCGCCAGCAGACCACGTATGTCATTCGCAATTACTCCTAACCTCTTCAAAAAATCAGAGCCACAAAAAAAATTAGTGTAAAAATAAAAGCCTCCCCTAACCTAAAAATGAAACGAAGCACCATTTAAGACGCTCGGCCATCCGTTTGAGCAAAGTCCTTTAATTTTTCTCATCCTGCAAACGGTTGTATTTCTTTGTAGAGCAGCGAGCTATCTGGTCGGGCAGCTAGCGAGCGGAAACTTTGTAAAGTTAATAAATTCGCGAAACTTCGCCAAGAACTCGCTCAAAAGGACAAAAACATATTGCAGCAGCAGCAGCAGCATCGGAGATGAAATAAAGGGAGGAGGAGGAGTAGAAGGAATCCTTTCCTTTCCCCGGCTGCCTGGAGCCAATTTCCCGAGGACCCGAAAATGAAGAAACAAGTCTCACGGAATGTGCAGCGGCCTTTGAGAGTTGCTCCCAGGAATTCAAGCTCCATCATCTTGGACAGAATTTATTCTTTCGTAAGAAGAATCCCCACTGGGAGTACCTCGTGCCTCTATTTAAATACAAGTTAGATTCGCGGGGCCCCCCAGTCGCCACCTTTTTTCACTCTTAATCCCTGGGGATCACAACCCGTGGATAAGCGACTCCCTCCTGATTTTTTTACTTTTTAGTACGACGAAAAATGTATCTGCGGCATACTTCAGGACTCAATGATTTTCTGATACCGCGTCAGCAGAGAGATAATGAGCTACGTCAGCGGAATATTTTGCGAAAAACTATACCCCGAGCTGACCCGTAAGGGATTATCAGGGCGAACCTTCTCCCCAATTCTTTTTTTTTTTTTTTTTTTTCTTAGATAATCAACAGAAATTGATACTTTTGGAAAATGAAGAGGGCAGCAAAAATGATTTTTAAAAAACAATGGACAATGTTTGCGCATTCTTAAAAGTATGAATGAGTAACTGTTTTGAAAATATATTTTATCTATAGATTAGCATACATTCAAGCAGAAATTGTTTCTGCCAACTATTTGGTGTACATTTGACTAGCAACTGTCAATAATTGTCTATTAATGTATACTTAAAGTTAGGTTCACCCGTAAAGAACAAGCACAAGAATAAGGAACAACTAAACGAATTAACTAATACATTGTTACATTGCTGCCGACTATTTATTGTACATTTGACTAGTAACTGTCAATATTATTTTGAAGATTTTCTTTTGGAATCTTGCTGCATTATGCATAATTTAACGTATGGTTCAGCCATGAAATACAAGCACAAGAATAAGGAACAACTGACTCCTTAAGTACAAAATCATTACATGTCAGATCGCACATTCACATAAGTTTCAAAATAAAATAAAAAATAAACAGCCTTGCAGTTAAAACTTTTCAATAAGCCTGGGAGTGTACATAAGACGTCGCGTCGGGTGGTACGGGGGTGAGAGGAAATTCGAGAGGAGCCGGAGTATAATCGCGCGGGGTCTGCACAATCGTCGCCGCGTCGTGGGGATTGAATCGACGCGGGACTGCTCCCACCAGTGCAGTATCGGAAATTGACATCGCACTTGGACGACTCGGCATAATAGGAAGGAAGGTACCGAAAGGCTTTTGACCCCCGCGTGGTGGTCACTTCAACCCCCCTCCCCTCCCCAATGTCCAGCAAGGGATTGATAATTAAACGTACCACTTGGACCGAGATAATGGCTGGCCAGTCTCCCCATCTGCTCTAGGACACCGGCTTGAATAATACATTTTTACCGAGGTCTCTCTTGGAAGTTGGGGGATGTCGGATGACGAAATAACCACAGGCTGCGACTTGACAAGAGACGTTTTTATCGAATCTTATCTTACAAAGCGTGGATGTTTTTTTGACGTACTTCGTTCATTCTGACAGTCGCTTTTTTGCACAATAGTATTGGCATCTTATGTTTCTTGACTATCTTTTTTTTATCTAGTAGTGCATTGGTATTTGACAGTCATTTTCAGATTTCAAACATTTTAGATTTCTTGACTGTCATATAATTCAAAGCTTTACTGACGGTCATTTTTTGAACTTGTCATGATCCTTTAAATTTTTGACAGTCATTTTCTGATGCATAGCAATCCATGATGTCATTTTTCTCTATAAAATAATTTACGATTTGAAAAAATCTTCTGGAAATAAGATGCGCACGATTACTGATGAACTATTTTAGCTAGGAAAAACTTTGGTTGAAAAAAAAAAAAAAAGAAGAAACAAGCACACCAGCTCTCGGATACATTTAAAAGTGAGTAATTTAGCATCTCTCTCAGTCCCGACTGCAGGAACTTTTAACTTTAATTCGGGCTGCAGGCTGGCTGGCATGCATGCATGTATATACGAGGCAGCGACAATGGTTCGCTCTTTTAATGAATTCTTTTTTCGTAACTCAAAAACGAGCACGAGGCCAGAGAGCCTCTGCAAATAAGTCCGGGGCTTAATATCCCCACTTTACCTCCTCCTCCCCGAAAAAGGGGTCACCCCTGAGGATCCCTTTAAATTTTTGGATTTTAAATTTCAATTAAAAACTTTATCTTTTTTTTTTTTACTTACCACAGTTCATCGAAAACATCGTTCGGGTATTAGTTATAAAAAAAAGAAAGAAAGTCAATTAGCGGCGCGTCGAGTAATTTAGGGATCGAAAAAGGGCGACAATTCCGAGATATGCAAACAGCAGCTCGACCTGGATTTCGTCATGCATACACGTGTTGTGCTTTATTACCGGGCCAGCGCACTACACCGCTATGCTTTAGAGGGAGGGGGCAGTGGGGATGGATAATAAACCAAGCACCTTTCGTTTCGTGCAAACACGAGGGAACATCGACGTTCCGCTCAATTATTCAAGCGTGGGGTCACCAATACGACCCGAAACTTCTACTTGCATCGCTTAACTCATTATCATCATACGATTTATCATTTTTTGTTTAAAACAATAAACAACTGTTTACAAAGTCAAGATTTTTTTTATCATAGATTGCGTAAAGTTGGTTTTCACGCATCGATTATGATGCGTAAAATGGTAGCTTTACGAACACTTGGACGTAAAACTTTTTTTATACCCTTGTAACGAAAAATACTATTTTATTATAGTATGCGTGAAGTTATTTTTTCGACGTGAACACATCGATTTTGGTGCGTAAAATGGTAGCTTTATGAACATTTAGACGTAAAACATGTTTTTACACCCTTGTTGCGAAAAATACTATTTTAAATATCTGTGAATTTTCGTATTTGCAAATGATGATTTTTAGAAAAATATCAAAAAGTGGAGTTGGCTGCGGACCTAATTTAATCGAAGGCTCAGACCGCAGCCAAGTTGAACAGTTGGCCGAGAAATAAAAGCATATGCGGGTGCCAACTGTTGGATCTCACGGGGGAGTTTCCGGCTACTTAAAACACGCACTTTGCAACCGAAAATTGCCGATTCGGTATTTTTATTGTTCCTCAAATGCCAGCCGAGCCAACTAATTCTTTTGATAGTATAGGGTCGAATGTGGCTTTAACAATACCTAATATTTATCAATATATTATTTCGCAAAATTATCTAAATTATATGTTTTTGATTTTTTTTTTTTAGGCTTTTTACCATGTTCAGAAAAGAATTATACTGAAGAATACGTATTAAACAAAATAAACGAATATTACCTCTATATAAATTTTACTTTGTTAATAAGATTTTAAGTGTCTATTCGTACTTTGGATGCTAAAGCAAACTAAAAAAAAATTACTTACGAGTACTTCGCACTTACCGCAATGGTGCATTGTGCTCGCAATCAAGCAAGACATAAACAAGCGTAAACACTTAATGGGTATAATAAAATAAATGAAAGGTAAAGGGTGCGAGAAGAAGGCTTTGACGGTCTCGAGCAGGCTCGCAATCAATTAAATCCACTCGAGCCAAACCGCGCACACTCGAACTCGTAATTATCAGCAGCTTATATATAGTATGGCAAAAAAGTAATAATAATAATAATAATGATGTTATAGTATGCAATTGTCGAGTGGAGTTTCATTGATGAGCATCAATGCAAGCTCGCGTGCACGGCTCGCGTGAGTAAAAACTGGCTTCCGTGCAGGCGTGCTTCTTTTTTAGCGCTTGGGAAAAATAATTTTCATACAATTTTATCTCCTATAATATCTTGAGAGATTTTTCACCGGATAGAGAGCAAAGCACCCGCTCCAAGCCTTTTTATTCATCAAATTAATTTACGCTGAAAGCTGCCGCGACGCGACGCAAAGCTATTTTCATCAATGCTTTGTAAGCTAAGAGTCTCGAGATCATTGCTTTTGAGTGTTAAAACATACCGGGTTTTACATTAAAAAAACTGGAGCAAGTGTTTTTGAGGTTAGATTACAAAACTTATCAGCGATATTAAAAATTTCAGTTTTTTTTTATGAATCAAGTGAATTGATCGCAAAACTGTTTTTTTTTTTTTAATTGAGGGGCTTACTGGAAATGTTTTGTTTACCACTGTAAAAAGTAACCTCAAAAATTTTATCATCTGGTCTAATAACTGGAAAATTTTCTGTGCACCGAGAGAAATTTAAAAATGTGGCAAAAATTAGAAGCACTTAAAAATTCTGTGACCCGGTAACGCGTCCTACTTTTGGAGGTTAGTTTTTTTTTACTTTTCTCCCAACCTTTGATCGCAATTTTCAAAATTTATTTTACTCACACTCAAGTTACGTAGAACAAAAAAAATTATCCTTCCTAATCGATCACGTTCCACTTTTTGAGGTTAGTTTTTTTACTTTTGTTCCATAATTTTTAAAATTTAATTTTACCAGTACCGAAGCCAAGTAAAACAAAAAGTACCCTTTTTAAAGTAATGTTTAATCGATCACGCGTCCCACTTTTGGAGGTTAAATTTTTTAATTTTCCTAACCTCTGATAGTAATTTTACAAAAATGTAAAATACTAGGTTAACGTGTCCTTCCTTAATTATTCCAAGATAAAATCAATTACTACCAAGACTCAATGAACCTTATAAAAAAAAATGTGTAACTTGGGAACAATAAATCCCCCGCAAACACCTTAATTTATTCTAAAAAAGGGTATATTCCCGCACTCAATTAAGTCTGGCGGGTCTCGGAATGGACTCGTAATTGCAGCGATTCTAATTTTAATTCACCCTTACCTTAGCTCTCTCCTCCCCTCGACGGGCGTCGGGGCTGCAGCTAGCACAAAGGTGCAGGTATTCGGGGGCTTTTGTGCGTTTCTTCGGCATTATACTCTTGGGTAGGGTACGCTCGATTAATTATGATAAATGTTGGATCGTGAAATATTGAACGAAGGTTGGGGATGACAGATACAAGGTAATCTGCTTTTTCTTCTCTCTCCCTCTATTAACCTGTCAATTCTGTCTGTCCGTCCGTCTTACGGGTCAATTCTTCCAGTTAAACTATTTTTAATGTCGATTTTACTTCTTTGCTGCATTACTTATTCATGGTAATGCCATCTGGGAATAAACGACTTCACTGTTTCCATAATTGCTCGACTAAGGTAGAAATTTTTTTAACTCTGTGTCTCTTGTTTTACTACGATGTATCGATTTTATTTATACTTCAAGTCAAAGTAATTCAAACACAATTAAAAAAAGATTCATTACGTGTTTTTTTTTGCAACAAGAGTGTTAAATGTGTTTTACGCACCCAGCCATAAAAATGACTCCACAAGACCTTCGTAGAATCTAATTAATTTTCCAAAGTGTTGATAAAAAAACCATTTTACGCTCAAAAATAATGAATAAATAGTAAATTTGTGCATACTACAATAAAAAAAATCACTTTTTTTTAATGATTAAAAAATTCGTTTTTCGATTTTTAAAAATAGTTAAGATTTAAGTCTCGTGATGGCTACTTCAAAATACAATTAGTATTGAATGTACTCATCTGAGAATGAAATTATCGAAACGACTGTAACGAGTCTAAAGTGTTAACTATTGTTAATAGATAATTATGAAAATGATTCGTTTTTATAATTTATTTAAACATTTTTTTCTTCTTGTATTCTAAATGATTAATTTTTGTAATTGATGGATTATTAAATCGAGCTATATGGAAAAAAAAAAAAAAAAAATTATCCATTCATTACTTCAGAACATTCGATCGATGGCACACATTTTGAAAACGTAATTAAAGCATAACGTACTCATACTTGAATTACAGCGTAATTAAGATACCAACTCTTGAAAAAAAAAAAAAAATTAAAAAGTATTTTCAAAAAATCAACCATCGCAGTATGAAAAATGCATACATCGGGTTTGTAACAAGTACGTATGTACGGTACGATGAATTAAACTCATCCGTCAAAACAATGGAACAGCTCGCGTGCTTATAAAGCAGCCGGGAATTTCACAAAAGGAATAATAATAATAATAATATAAGGTTAAGCCGACCGAGATTTTCCTTGCAAACAAAGGTGGACGCATCTTGGGTTTGTTATTGTCACATCGCGGGCTCCGGCTTGACCCCCGCTGTTTGCTTCTTCTTCTTCTTTATGAAAATCTCCAGCTGGCCTTCGAGTGTCCGTGACGAATCTTGAACAAGGGAAGATTTGCACGCTGCTGGAAGTGATGAAATTCAAATAATATTGTTTCTTACGAATCGTCGATGTTTTTTTAGGGTGAGTGTTTAGAAATTTTTTTTTTTTTTAAGTTGGTAAAAAACTATGGAAATGTCTATTGTCTGAGCTCTAGTTCTTCCAGGACAACATGTGCACTGCAGAATCAATATCAGTGATTTTTTTTAATTTTTTGAAACGTTGAGTAAGATGTGGGTCTTAAAAATAATCTTTGACTAAAAAAAAAGTGCTTTGCAAAGTTTTTAAATGATAATAAGTAGTAACAATCGTCTAATAAAAAAAACTTGTCCAAAAATAATGATTGCCAACATTAATGAAACTTTCGTACTTTTGTACCAGGTAACATTTTTTATTGTTGGTAAATAAAGTATTTCATGGAGAAAATCTGTAACTTTTATTTTACATTTTTTTAAACATTACAAAGTTTTTAAATTTTTTAATGCTGTATTTTATTATTATTATCATCTTAAGATTGTTTTAAAACAATATCAGTTGCGACGAATAGAACAATCTTCTTATTAATGTTAATACTTTTTTTAAATAATGAGAAAATTCTCGCTCAGTACACAAAGTCTCATTGCTTTTTTACAGCACTTGTGAATTATACATAACCTCAAAGCAGCACTTTTGACTTTAAAAATCTGAAACCATCTCAAAAAATTAACAACTACGTTGAACCCAGCAGTAACCCAAATAAAAAAAAAAAACTTAAATTCGATATCGCTTACAAGCCTTTACGGTCGCGTGCCACAATTCAAAATTTTCCGGCGTTCGCGTGTGACCGAATCCACAAACAAAGAATAAAATCCGTCCAGCTGGCGCACTGTTTACTCCCCTAAATCTCTCCCCCTTTTTCTTTCGAAAATCATCATTAGTCCGCGTCGATGGAGTTTGATTTATCGGCCCGTTTCAAAATATTTACGATCTCGCGATCTTCCTTCTAAAAAAAAAAAAGATACCTACAATAACAATGACGATAAAACTCGGTTTTTTTGGGGTGATTTAGGGGATACGTCTCAATCAGGAAATTATTTAAATCTCGGAGGAGCGGACAAAGGACGTTGACCGGCCAGGTGCGTGTCCGCACCTTCTTATTATTCTTCTCCTCGAGGATTTTTCAATAAATGTGTAAATTTTCTCTCTGGCCCGGCTTTTATTGAAACGAGACGCGAGAATTTTTTTTTTTTTTTTTTTGAGGGAGGGTTCGACCGTTAGCTATGGGTTTTTAAAATGAAATTTCATCTGAAGGTATAAAGCACCAAGGAACTAGTATTGTAATGTATTCGATTTTACGTACAGGAAATTGTTGCTTCATACTGACATTGTTTTAAGAAATTTTTACGGTGTTTGAGGAAATTCACACGTGTTAGTTAGTACGGGTTTTTTAGAATGTTGCACGTGTCATTTATACTAGTGAAAACTTTTTGTGTGATATTATGTAACAATGAAAAAATATTACAAATATTACAAAATGTTGCAATTGTAAATTACATGTAAGTGACTCTTTAAAAAATTACTTTTACATGTGTAATTTACACATGTGAAAGTTGCACATGTCAATTAAAAGTAAAATAGAAGTAAGTAATGTTTGTAAAAATTACTTGTAAAATATAATTTTTTTTAATAACTGACAATATAATAACGGTACAAACATTACATGTAAGATTTCATGTATGAGTTGTGCAGTTACACGTGTAAAAATCACACATGTATCAAAAATTATGAAAGTTACTTAAAATAATAAAAATTATAAATGTAATATTACTCATATAAATTGTATATACATCAAACATCATAAAAACTATAAATGTAAGTTACATATTTAATAAATAACACGTGTAGATCCCACATGTTAATCACACGCGTATGATCATTTAATATTATAGCAAATAAGTTGTATGATCAAGGATATTACAAAGAGGGGGTTATAGGCCGCAGATAACGACGTAAGCGTGTATATGGCTTGGGCGGAGTTGAGGTAGGTAGTTTTGGGGTTGTAATCTCTCAGCTCGAGGTACCGAGGCGATGCTTTGATCAAAGAAGGCGCGTAGCATTCTCTGCTCCAGACAGCCTCCTTAACGAGTCCGCAAAGTCGATGCCGCCGCTGCTCCAGGTGCTTCTCGAATCATCACGTATCAAGCGCGCGTAACTAAATCAACCAACTTCCCGAGATACCAAGTATAAAAATCCAAAAACACCAACAGTAGTAAATTTAAAAAATTTGTCAAAAGTTTTATTAAGCCTCGTAATCCGTCAATTAGTTAATCAGTAAAATCCATTAGAAAAGGAGAGCTTAGGTAAAGCTCGCGGTAGAAACGATTAAGCCACTTGGGTACAGCTAGGCTGAAAAGAATAAAGAAAGGAACCGGGGAAAGAAAGAGTCATTGCTTTTATCTGGTTAACCCTTATCTCGACCGCAGCCGTCTGGTGATCCATTCCCCTTCTACCTCACCCCACTGCAATCGTAAAGGGACGCACGTCGGCTCCTTGCAGATGCGCAACGCCCATTTATCACCCGGGCCCCGCTCTTATACACTATTTACGCTATACCTTACTTATTCTTCTTCTTCTTCTTCTTCTTCTTCTTCTTCTTCTTCCTCTTGGTATTTATTGCCCGGGTACGTACGGAGTAGGCCACGCTGGCTGGAGAATCACCGCTGCTATTCATAAATAAGATCCCACCACCAACCCGAGTTATTTACTCGCGACGAAAATGGCCCTTTCGTGTCGACCCTTTCGAACCCTCACATAAATTCTACCCCCACCCCCCTCCACTCCTCTCGAGTATATAGATACGTTACCCCCCCCCCCCCCCCCCCAGACGACGATTAACGATTATTAATTCTTTCTCATGATTTATCTACTGTCTCACGACTTTTACTGAATACCACCACCAAGCCATAATTTTTTCTCTCAAATTATTAAAGAATTTTATGATTTAATGATGAAATAATCGATTTTTACAAGTTTGAAGTTTTAATTACCCTGTTTTACCGACTGTTGGTAAGAGAGGGGTTTAATCAAAAGTTAATTATTGTATTGACAGTGTTCAATGCTATATTAATGAATGTTTCTGAGAATACTATCAACACTAAATGCCCTGTTTTATCGACTATTAGTGAAATTAAAAATTCAATTTTGATTGTCAATTATAGATATCACGTCTTACCGACGACGGTAAAGGCAGAATTTCCAAAAATTTCGATTTCCAAAGCTCTCAGCTTTGTTATGGGCTTCTAAAAAAAACGAGTTAAATTTTATGAATGCGGTAGTTAAACACCTCTTGTAAGCACTCAAATAATAGCATCACCCATCATCCATCAATTAGCCCAATTACTGGAACAAACTATTGGGAAGTTTAGGTGCGTTTTAATGATCGGGGGGGGGGGGCATCCGTATTATGATTTTAACTCCCCAGCCCGAGTTTCCTCGTCCCAAACTAACACCGCTATTATAGATTCAGGGAAAGATGAAGAACGAGATGAGACTATGAGGAGGCAAAGTTTTCCGAGTAAGTTTAAATGCAATCATATTAGCGTACGTACAAGCGCGGGGAGGCCGTGCATTATTAGTATAACTTTGAAGTTTCGGTTAATTAAATGCGTCTCTTTCGTTGTCATCATACATCACTTTAAAAGTGTATTCAATCACTTTATTTTAAGAGGGCCATCGACAGCCCTCAATCACACGGTAGCTCGAGCTTCTTCTTCTTTATCCTCCGTGAGAGAAAAATCAGATTTTCCTGATAAATCACAAGCGGGTGAGCGACGTAATGCATTACACGCCGACTTAACAATGGAGTCAGCTGCGTCACGTCGTCCTCCCATAAGAGACTTCTTTTTCTTTTCTCTTCTTCTTCTTCTTCTTCGCGAAGTTGGCGAAAAAACGAGGGCATTAGGCGAGCAAAGTTTCCTGGAAAACGACTTTCGGATGGCCACCAGACCTTTTTTTTTTCTTATTAGTACATACATCCCAAACGCTCGTATTGAATTTCCGTAAAACGTCCGAGTAGTCGATATTGCCGGATTGTTTTTCCTCCGCCGCGGACCCATAAGAAAAGCAATAAAAGGGTAAAGGGAACTTTTGTACTGGCCGGGCGGGCGTCCGCGGAAATTTTATCAATTTCAGCTTGTAGTTTTGTGATAAACTTTTCTGCCCGCCAGACCTGGAGGCAATAATAAAGTTTTCCGCCAAAGCTTTGGAGAAGCTACGAGAATGGAAATTTCAAGCATAATTTTCTTCCCCTTGCCCCTCCCCGATACGTGCCGATGAAATTCGTACGGTGTACATGCTGGATAGATAGATCGCGGCTGATTTTACGCTTGACGAAGCGCGAGAAACTCCTGCGAGGGATTTTTCAGAGGGAGAGTAATACATCCGTTAAATTATTCTACGAGCTTCGCCAGAGGGTGGATGCAGTATTTATTATTTACAAGATTAAAACAGCGTGAAGGACTGAGAAAAAAAAGCTCTAAAACGGATTAAAAGGAAAATTTTTACCATCGGTCGGTAAAGCAGAGTAGTTATCGATAGTTTGAAAGTAAAGGTTTTCATTGATTTAATTAATGAGTCAGACATTTATAATTTTTCAACGAAATTCCAGTAATAAGTTGATGTCATGAAAAATCGAATATGATAGAGAGTTAAAACTTTTAATTCTTTATCTATGAGATAAAAGAAATTTTTACAGGATACTTCAAAGGTGGCATTTCAATGGATCATTACATAACCTTGAAGTATTGGATACATCGTAAGTTTTGTAAAACTGATTAACAACATTTAATGTCATGGCCGTGTAAACCTTAATGGTTTTAGTACGCCTTAATAAATAATAATAATAATAACATTTAATGTCTTTGAAGAGGACTGGACGTATGTATCATCTAATGAGACCGTAAGATATTTATAAATATCTTTTGATAGTCATGTAAATATGTATACCGGTAGTTGATAATTACAAAATATGCACCTGGAAGATTTCAGCTTCTTGATAAACATAGTCCCCCGTTTGGAAAAGGAAGCTCTTGAATAAAATTAATTAAATTAAATAACCCGAGTGGGCTGGGGGTGGGAGGTAGTTCATCGGGGAATAATTTTGAATGGAGCCGAGAGAGAGAGAAAGCTTTGCACACTTTGAACTATCAAAGTTTCAAATGAAGCAGCGGAGCACTCATTAACTCAAACTCAACGGGCTGGGTGCATGCAGGCAACTAATACAAGCTCTAGAGTCAAACCCCCTCCCACCCCCCCCCCCAACTGAATTCCATAATTCGGTCCGACATTAATTAAATTCAACCCCCCCCCCCTTCCCCGTCAATCCTGGAACTGCTGGTAGGTGTCAATTCTATTCCGACAATTATGTTTAATTATTCTTGTTCTTCTTGTTTCCCGTAGTTAAGTCCGGAAAATTAATTTATATTCACGGATGATGCGTTATTAGCACGCGGGGGACAATATTTACTGTCCCGCTTACCTCCGGATCGATGACAAACGCGAATTATCGACGATTTGCGGCTCGATTTTAGCTGTTTCCAATTTTTTTTAAATCTCTTGTTTGTACGAGAACGATTGATAGTAATCGAGCCCAAGTAATTTACGGGATCGTAATGAGGTTGTAGATTATTTAAAAATTACCATAATTAACAGAACTGGTGTTTACTTGATGAAAATTCATTTTAGCAATATTAAAATAACTAACACGTAACTTAAAGTGTTAGTTATTTTAATATTGTTAAGAATTACCATGTTTAGTTGGTTTTTTAATTTAGAATTTTTAAGAATTTTGATTTAAAAATTCTTTAAAATATTTTCAACATAGAGGTTGACAACCCTATCGAGTGCGATTCTAAATGTCATTTGAATTAGCGCCAAAACACTCCATGTGATTTCGTGTGGATTATTTAACACGTCAATTCTGGCGGGAACTTGAAATTTTCCATTTGAGATTGACTTCAATAATTGACCCTCGACTTTTCAAATATCACTTGAGTGTTATTAGATTATTAAACTTTCGATACGCCACGTTTAATATTTGTGCATACATTGACAAAGTATAAAAAAGTTAATCTCAAAAACAAAATCTCTTGCGTCCACCGCTCGGCACTGTTTATCTTACATTCAACCGCCATAATCTGTCTACATAACAAATTTACGATCCGCACTATAAGTCCAAAAAAAAGGTAAGACATCAGAGTCAACAAAGACGCAGTCTATTGTAGGATGGATACGAAAAACAAGAAGAAGGAAGAAGAAGTTCAATTGGTCCGCCAAGTCAACCGTATTCTCTCTCTTCAGTCAATAGAGGAATAAAAAAACGGGGGAGAGAATAAGATGGAACTTACACCGGAAAGCGATACTACTCTATTTAGGTACAAAGAACTTTGGCACTAAAAAAAAAAAAAAAAAAAAAAAAGAAATAGTATGAAAGGAAATTTCGATCATTTTTCACGGAGCTTTTAAGTAAGCCACTCCTCTATTTCACGGCTCTCCGGGTTCTCATAATCGAACCGGGGTTTCAATTCCATTCTACGTTTTGATTCTTCATACGAGACCGTGTGCGTTTACTTTACTCGGGCTGGGATTTTTAAATTAAAAATATACATTCAAACATTTTTGGTAGCGCGTAGGGAAGAAAGGAGGAACGAGGAATAAGGAATATTCAACTCTTGACGTTTTACCGGGACGGTGTTATTACGTTTTTCTGGTACCCTACGTGTAAGGAATAATGAAACTGGTCCGTCTTCCGAGTAATACCCGAAAAATGAATGAAATGAATAAAGAAGGAGGAAAAAAAAAATAATCAGAAAATGTGAAAAGTTACCAGCTTGAGACTATAACGGCGTCAATTGTTGAAAATATATTATTTGACAATTTTTAAACAAATGAAGAAAAGTTCTTAAAAGTACGGTCCACCGAAGTCACTGAACTTTAATCCCATTGAAATTATATATACGTATATATTGATATTTCAAAGATTTTCAAGTTTTAAACACTTACTCGTTTGTTCGAATATTTAAAAACGCTCTTCGATACAAAATAGCAATAAAGTATTGTAAATTCAAAAAAAAGCATGTTTGCCGATATATTGAAAGATCAGATTTTTATATACGATATATATCAATTTCGTAACTACTAGCTTAAAATGCTTGAACAAACGAAAAATACGTATCGATTACAATTGTATTATATAAAAAAAAAGATAAAAAAGCACCGTAAATTAAAAATGGTTGACAATATTACAGCCACGTCGATTAATTTCAGGGCAGGTAAAGAAAAAGATAAATAAATCCGGGTTTCCTTTGTCAAGTATCAAAAGTAACTTAGTCACTCTGTATTATAAATCAGAGCGGTAAGGTATAAATAATAAAATGACACGGTAGAGAAAACGCAAATAATGAACGCAGGGCTACCACCTGCTGCTGCTTTAGCTGCTTCTTCTTCTTCTCGGCTGCGCGTCTTGCGGTCTCCCCCCCTGCGTTTAATAACCACTTTGTTCCCCAAAATGCGCGTATTCTTTTTTTCTGTTCACTCCACTTCTGGACTCGATTGTTTTTACGGTCAAAAAGTCAACGGTCCATCGTTCACCGAGCGAGCCTGGCCTTTCACGTCGTTTAATTTGAATTTCAAATCGTATGAAGTCCAAAAACCCCCCGCGCCACCCAAAAAAAAAAACATCCATTTTATTTCCGACCGGTAATTCGCGGGTCATTTAATACCACGGAACACGAGATATTTATTTCAAATTTTTTTATTGAGAGCTTGTTGGAGAGGGATTATTTGAAATAGCTTAATTCAAAAATGTAATGATAATAATTTATGAACGCTTTTAAGTTGTATCACTTCAAGTATAAAAAGGTGTAATAGACTCTAGATTTTCAAGAACTTTTTTTTTAATACAATTTATAAATAAATCTTGAAATTCACAAAATTACAAGTCCTGTTTTAATTATAAAGACAAAATTTCGAAATTTCAAGTTACATCAATGTTTTTTTTGAAGATTAAGAGAAAAAAAAATTTATATAAAATTTTTTCTCGCTCATATGAAATTTAATAAAAGTTTAAACCATTTGACATAGTTTAGAAACTGGTTGTAATTTGAAACTTTCACTTATGAATTAAAAAAAACTACATTGATTAAGCTTCAAAGTGACGTATTATATAAACCGATTAGACTATTATTCTCCAAGTTACATAATTTACAATTTTTTAAAATAATTTTAAAAAATTAAATAAAGTTTAACTCTTTTAAAAATTAGTCAATGCTTTAAAAAATTTTTTTATCAATGAGCAAATTGTAAATTTTTCAAACATTCAATAGAGGTATGAATTTAGATTGAGCGTATCAAAATAACATTTATTTTTCACAATCATTAACAAACAAATATATCTTTTAATGAAGGCTCAACGATTGAGTGGCCAAGTTTTGGTCAAACATCCAAAATGCGTGTGAACTTAAAGTTAGTTTAATTGCTAGTGACGTCCAAAAGAGACTACGAACAAATCCATTCAATAAATAAGGAATATGATACAGGCTCGGATTATTGACGAGCACTGAAATTTAAAAGAATAAGTAAAAAAATCTCGAGCGATGAAAAACGGGAGCCAAAGGATAATTAAAGACTCCGAATCTTATCTGGGTATCGAGGTACGAAACCGGTATAAAATTACGCAGGATCGATTGAAACATCACGGCAGAAAGAATAATCACAGGTGCGGTAGCAGCTTCTAAATAAGAGGGAGCTGCGTTTTACTTTCAGCACCTCGGGCTCTTATTAATATCGATACATCGAGTGGGAAAAAAAGGAACATGGTAATTTTTCATCCAACGATCGGACGAGCGTTACTTTTTAATTCTTCTCGAGAGCAATATTGTCACGGCGCGCGCTAGAGCCTTTTATTGCCCGGGCTTTTCTTTTCATTTTCGAGATCGATACGAACGATAATTAATTTTATCGGGCTAGTGCGTAATTACTCGATTTTACTAGAATCTAACCTTAAACGATAAAATAAGATATTTTACTTTAAGATTTTATTATACCTACAAGGACAGCCGAAAACTTCAAAATAAATAAATAAGGCTCTTAATTCGAACCAAAAAAGACATTTTGAATATTGTAGGTTATAAATGGTTAATACAAGGTTAACGTCTCTGTCAGGAGGTGCAGCGCAATTTAATTTTATTTCACGAGTGGAGGGGAGGGTGGTATTACATAAGTTAAATTAGCCCGCTCGAATTCGCTCGCGTTGTTGTTTATAGTCGCGGCCCTCCCGTCCCAGAAAATTTCATCAATTTATATTACAGCTGCTCTCCCGGCGAGTGTTCAAAGTTACGTCTGCAGCGAGCACTTGACGCCCCCGTGGCTAATTTTCTTTCCTCTAATTTCCATTCCTCACTAATTCCATTCCATTGTTTCGTTCTCGGTTACGTGACCGTCATTTTATAATATTTTTCAATTCGTGACTGTCTCAAGACGTGAAAGTTCTTGTTACATTTCAATTTTTAGGGTCTTTTACTTTCGCTAGTGACAGTCATATTACCAGAAATGTCTAGTGACATCTTTAGCTCCAGAGTTTGCGAGTGCCGAAAGCAAGAAGAAAAAAGAGAGATCCAACGATTTTTATCTTCTCCCTCTGGTAGCGAGCGTCGCAGCCCTTTTACAACAATTCCGAGGCGTGTTGTAAGAAGGACACTTGGGAATGTGTTCGCCCTCATAATTCTTTTTTTTCTTCTCTACCAAGGAGGAGGAGAAGGAGGAGTGGGTATTATCATCGCAGTATTCTTCCTCCTCTTGTTCGGTCGCCAAGAGGGAAGAATAATGTATTCTTCGTGAAACTCGACACCCTACGGGTAAAATGACACTATAATAGACAGGTATGTTTTATACCCCTGCTATAGCTAGCTAGCTCGCCTGACTGAGGGCTATGATTAACCTTCCACTCCTGAGTTTTATTAAAGTCCTGTCCTTCTTCCTTCTCCCCTCCCCCTTCAGCTGTAAAGTTTTGCCCTTTTGCACCCCTGACCCAACTTCTGCCCGAGCAAGCTCAAAGCTTTCGACAACTTTATAGAGGGTGGAAAAGTTAAGTCCTTTTTTCATTATGCACTCACTTTATTACGATGTCCTGGATTATTATCAACTCCCCCGACTAAATTAGCCGTGCGAAATATTCAATTTTACGTGCTTCGCTCGGGAAGCGCCGCTTTCGGGACCGAAAAGTTAAAAAAAAAATTTCTTTTACTAAGTGTTTGTAAAGCGACAATTTTATGCACTAAAATAGATGCATTAAATATAACTTTACGCATACTATGATAGAATCGAAACATTTATTACTGGCCTAGGTCTGTAATACACTATTATCGCATAGATTCGCGTAATTGATATCTTTCATAGCATGATACATATACCATACTTCATTAAGATGTCCCGTATAGAAATAACTCTGAAATTAGCCGTGCGAGAATAAAATTTC
This sequence comes from Encarsia formosa, assembly GCA_038277355.1. Classification (NCBI taxonomy): domain Eukaryota; kingdom Metazoa; phylum Arthropoda; class Insecta; order Hymenoptera; family Aphelinidae; genus Encarsia; species Encarsia formosa. The sequence continues at coordinate 973,072 of CM076185.1, read as the reverse complement.
GCGCCCGCTTGAAAAAAAAAAAAAAAGGTGGCATCCGCAGGTGTAACAATGGAAAATCGTTAAATTTAACTTCGGGCCATCGAAAAACCATCCCCATCGGCTTACCGCAAGCTCCCCCCGGGGAGTATTTTGAAAGCTCCCAAACACCCGCCAAAAAAAAAAAGTCCACCCACCTCGGACGATTTGCCACGGTATATTGAGTTAAAAAGCCCGCCCAGATTTTCCGGGGTAAAATTAATGCGCAAAATATTAGTGCAAAGGGATGGCGGGTTTTTTAAAAATTCATCAAAGCTGGACACACACACACACACACACTGGGAGAGTTATTCAAAAGGGTCGAAAATCACGTAAGGTGGAAATACGGTTTGGCTTGTTTAATTATGAGGAGCAGATTGAAATCCCGGAGAAAGTTTTTGCGCGCTGGGGTGGGGATTAAGCAGCAGAGGGAATGGCTAACTATCGCTTTGAGCTGCGGCCGCGAGAGCTGTGTTTTATCGCTTTTACGAAGAGTACCTTTTACCAAAGTTCTCGATATCATCGGGCCTTTTTTTACGCGGGGAGGTTTGTTTATTATTCAGAGGGAAGGATTTTTTACCTGTTATGAGCTTTTTTTTTATTCATTTGGTGGTCTTACTTGTCTCTTTGGGATTTATTCATTGTCGCTGTTGAATTTTTAACGAATCGTGTATTTGTGACTGCTGATTATTTGGTTACTTGCTGAGAGCTTCACCAAAAACTGATTTTTAATTTTACGTAACAATAATGATGTAATTACTAATTAATAAGAATTATTTATTAGTTTATCTTTTAAATTGGTTGACATAATAAATTAACACGTGATCAAGAGTAATTACAGTATAGGTTAACCGATAATTATTTTATTTTCATGTTTAATAGTTTATATATAACTTTTGATAATTGAACTTTTATGCATAAATTATTCATGCTGGCTTTAATATTGTTAAAAATGACTCAAATCAGGCTAAAAAACTGTACATTAAAATTATAATATGAAAACAATCTTTAAGCGCTATTGAGATGATCAAGGACACTGAATTGAAAGAGATTTTTGCAAAAAATAAGTCAACACACGGTATTCAACAATTCAATCGGAAACACACCTGTACCTTTGTAGGTTAGTTCTTAAACCCGCGAAATTAAATAAAGCCCGCATCAAAAAACTAAAAGTAAAAAATTCGCAAAGAAGCGGGATAAAAGCCGATCGCTAGAATGGATAAAGATCAATGGCGGGGGATAAAAGCCAGGGAATAATAATGGAAAAAACAAGGGGGAGGGGGGAAAAAGAGCATCAAGGGTGCCGTTATAAGAGAGAAAAGTGCGTCGTCACTTTGGCCCGGAATCGAAACTATGTTATGATAACCCCCGGGGGAATGATGCCATGCCGCCAGCTGACGATTATAATTATTCGCTCTTGGCCTTTTTTCCTTTCCCCACTACCCCGCTGCTGCTGCAGCTGTAACTCCCACGTGGGGCGTTTTACTAAATCATTGAGTTTTCGTGACAAGTGTGACGGTACCGTGCGGTTGGTCCATTTCTTCTTTTGTTCCGTTTGATGGTTTTATAATCTTGGGATGATTTAATTTTTTTTTTTTCTTTGTGTTTCAAGCTAATATTTTTATTGGTTGTTTAAAAATTCGTGACAAAAATTTCCATGACATGTCATCTGACGGTATACTTGCGCAAATCCATATTCCGACGGTCCCAGCGAAGAAGAACCTTAGCCCAAAATCTGCCACGAATAAAGTTACGGTGAGACGACTTCTGGTTGGTAAAATTTCTCTCAAATACTTTAATTATTATTTTAGCCTGCTATAAAAAATTTTAAAATGACCTTTGCTACCATACCATTGATATATAATAATAAAAAAAAAAAATTTATCGTCACGAAAAAAATGACTCTAAGTCTTCAAAGGTCGTTTTATTCATGGCAGGTGTGTCGAAAATTTTTTTTTTTTTATTATAACATAGCAACGGTATGGTAGCAAATATCAGTTTCTACCAATCTGCAAAAGCTAAAAAAATAAATAAAGTGCATTTTTAGAGACGTAATTTTATTGGCTAATAGTCGATTGTAACTTTATTCGTGGCAAATTCTTCGAAATATCGTCTCATTGCCGATTAGGGTAGCGCGACACGTTAGGGGGGAGGGGAAAAAGGTTAGGATGGAAAGAAAAAAAAGGTAAGCTACTTTATAATTAGCAGCAATAAGGTTGGTAAGTAAGCAGCTCGCTGGAGAAAATTAAAAGTGTATACCCGAGCGAAGTAAGTTGAAAGAGCCAAGCTACTTAGAGCCCATCCCGGGTTATTTTCTTCTTCGTCTTGGTTCCGTGTTTATGCCTCCTCAAAAGGAGCGACAAAACGAGTTTAAATTATGCACTTTGAAATTATTTTACCCGAAGCTGCAGCTCTTTTATGCGACGAGAGCTTCTAACTTTTAAGATTATTCAAAACTGTATCATCGTCTTTCCCCTATTACCATTTTATTAGATAATCGAATTTTCTTACCGATTCTTGTCATTTTTAATATAGGTAAAACTCACCTGAAATCATAAAATATACGTGCACACGTTAGACAAGATTATAAAAGATTTTTCGATGAATTTTTAATGAAAATTTGGTGAGATAACGTGATCGTTAGTTTTAAAATTTCTCAAGTTTTCATTGTTTCTTTTCAAATAGAATTTTTTTACTCTTTAAGTAATGGCTATTGAGAAAAAATTTAAAATGTTAAATAATTAAAGAAATTTCAGGTTTTTTGAAAGGCCAAATCTTTGCTATTCAGCTTTTACGAATGATCCCAGCAGTTACGTAGCTTACAGCGGCAAGCTTTCCCCCAAAAGTGGAATAGAATCGATAATACTTATCTCAAAAGGCCCGCCAGAATAACAACAAGAGTAAAAAAAAAAGTCTGCATCGAAGTTTGAAACATTTCATATGAAAATTCTCTCCTCATCACGGTAGAGGCCAAGCATTCAGCCTCCAGCCCCCCCGCGTGTGGTGGTACTAAGGAATTTCAGAATTTTCCCCCTTTGATCCCGTTGCGGTTTTAGCGGTTTTGGTTCATCGTTCCTTATTTTTCTTTCTCGCTAAATAATCGAAAACTTGGTGTATTTCCGGTTCGGGCTTTCTGGGTCAGGATAAACCGAGAGACTTGTTGCAGAAACGAAATATCGTCGAGCTTTACGTTTTATCATGCATTACTACAATGTCCCCGGGAAAAAGCTCTTACTCTATAATCTATATATATTTTATATCGTGCATTATGTGTACTATATAGATTCTTCTCGATGTACAAAAACGGAAGAGATTCTCTATTACAGATTTTAAAATCAATATGCATACCCTTCCTTTCTTTCGCGTGCATCTGTAAATGCACTCTCTTCCATCTTCGATGTCTCTTGAAAAAAAAAAGAAGATGGAGAAACGGTAATGCACGTTTTTGCTGCCCCTATTCTTTGAAGAAGAAAAAAAAGAAAGCTTCTGGAAAGAATGACGATGCAGCAAGAAGTTTTCGTACTCTATTCATTTGGGATACTTTTTAGTATGAGAGCAGGTACTCGGATTTAATCGTATCGCTTATACTAATTGCAGGCTTTTTTTACAACGGTTATAAACTGAATTTTAGATGTTACGTGACTGTCATTTTTTAGATTGATGACAATCGGGACGAGTGTGACAGTTTTTGTGACGCATCATGACATTTTTAATGTTTTTTAATGACCGTCAAGCACAAAATTAATTTGTCAAAGAAGATCTGTCTGTTTTGACATTTCTTTACGATGTAAGGTGTCATAATGGTTTTATAACACATTTTAAATCATGGCAAGCTAGTATGTGTCAGTTTCGTGACGGTCATTCTACGTCTGAGAGAGTTTTTGGACTTTGATTTTGCCTTGTGACATGTCTTTTACAATATAGGTGACTTGAAAAGTGTAACAGCAATCTCGCGACTATTACTTCTATTCTTGAATTATGATTAGGTTTCAAAGTGGTCATGTGACACATAAAACCGTCACGAGACCGTAATCTGACGTAATTTGAAAAAGAAACCCAGTTTACAATATTTATATTAAAATGACCCGATAAGAGAAAAGTCCAGGGTTATCTGCATAAAAGTAACGAACAGTAGGGCAGTGTAGACAACAATGCAGGGTGGAATAATAATATTCATAATGTTGGATGGATCGCAGTATGGATGACTTGACGGGCATGTGATAGCCTTGAGTTGCTGGCTGACAAGATTGGCTGCTGGCTGGCCGGCTGGCTCGCACTCGATATTCATACGATGCACGATGCGAGAAGAGAAATAGGCCCAGCCGAGCCTGCGTGCAACCGAGTTAATAATCCCGCGTACCGCGTAATTTAGATAAATTTATGCGCCCCGCGCGCACCTGCGACCAACCCCAAATCACTACCCTTCTTCCCCTGATGTTTAGTTACCGTCAAATTCGTACCTAGGATTAGGTAAAAATGTGATAAGCGATAAGGGTGTTTTTTCAAATTTATTTTTGAAGGTCTCTTGTGGCTCACTCATCTTTAGAACTAATACTGTACTTTTGAGATCCACTAACAGACTACGGTTAGCAGATTTTATCGTAATGTTTTTGATGCACGAAAAAGCATCATAACGCATCAATTCTTTAAAAGCCCGTGAAATTCGAAAACGCATTATTCAGATCTAGGGCACGCAGTTTATGCACTCTCGCAACACACAACTCGTAGTTATAGGCACGCGTATAAACATTTGTTCGGCGGCTATCAAATTTGACAAACACTATTACCCGGCTCTATCTACGTGGATCATTATTATTACGATCAGCTGTTACCGTTGATTTCCCAGGACGATAAATTCAAAAAAAAGTATTCTCCCGCCATTTTTTTTTTTTTTTTTTGAAGGACCGCTACACGATCGAATAGTTTGAGCGGGGGTCTCTAATTTATCCGCGCATGCAAATTTCCCAATCGACGAAGCGGCTGCCTCAAATTACAGATCTCGGATGATGATGCTGCTGCTGCTGTGGCGCGGGTATTAAAGGCGGGATTATAATCGGTGCCTTCTTTACAAAGGTTACGCACTGCGGAGAGAGAGTTATTTCCATACTGGGTCGAACGTGGAAAAGGCCAGTGATGCCAATTTTGTTAAATCGAAAGAGAAAATTCATACTACTTGCTAGGGTTTAAGGGTCGGAAACTTTAATTAAATTTTTATAGATCACCTACACTGAGGATAATTAGATAGTTCAAAGAAGCCACTGTTACCAACTTAATAAAATTTTAAGTTAATTAGAAATTTCTTAGAGTATATTGTCGGTTGAAAATAGAGTACTTGAATCTAGTAGGAAAAGGGTTTCACCCTCGTGCAAATCGAATGAAATACTATATACGAAAAAAACCATTGTTACCAACTTAGTAAAACAAAAGGTTAGAAACTTTACTCAAGTCTACCGTCGCACAAGAAAGAAATCATGCACACTTATAGATAAAGACTCGTTTAAAAAAGCTACTATGACCAACTTAGAAAAATATTATGTCATACGAAAAAAGGCAAGTGTTGCCCACTTTATAAAATAAAAAGTGAAAATTCAGGTAAAAACTCTACGCAAGTCCAGTAGGGTAAGAGAATACGCACATTTGCGCATGCTAGGCATAATTCAATATAACATTGTGCAAAAAAGGCCACTCATACCAAAGGGTTGGAGTCAACTTTTCTCTTCTTCAAAAACTCATTTACCATAGTTCATTATCACAATCATCTCGCTTAAATTATTTTGATAAAATATCTACATTGATTATTTTTTATACAGGGCATCGAAGTGCACGTTTTAATCTATTTGGCCGTGTTGTTTCTTCCTTCTCGGGGGAAAACAATGTTTCACTTTTAAAAGTGGATTAAAAAAAAGAGGGAGGGGGAGGGGGTCCATGAAATATTCCACGAGTTAACAAAGTTAATGCATACTTTATTTGCGATGCAGCAGCGTTTCCCAATAAACTTTAGCCGCTGCGGAGCGAGAGAGCGAGGTAGTTTCATGATTTAGGATCATTATTTATGTATGGCAATTGTGAGCGCATCCGTTACAAAGCGAGAATGTTTAAATGATGCCTGCAGTTGCTGGGATCCTGGCTAGGAGGCGGCTAATTTAAAATTGATAAATAGCTACGACACTACAGCTCTCTCTCTCTCTTTAAATGTTAATTTTTTACCGTTTGGTACTCGCTTCGGTGATGATGCATTGCATTTTTACGATTTATTTCAATTTTTACGAAACACACGAAAGTATTTAAAAACTCTTTGCCTTTGTGAGTGTATGAGTTTACCGGATATTGGAATTTTGAACTAACGTACAAGTCACGTTTTCCTAATTAATAACAACAGGGTTGTATAAAATTTGTACATGACCGAAACAGGAAGTATCAAAAATTGTGTGGTTGATTTTTTTATGAACATTTTATTTTGAATTTCCGTGATCAAATCACGTGACAAGTAATGATCCAGTGACCTCGTAAGCGGTCAGGGCGGGAATTCAAAATGAAAAATTCAAGAATTCCACCGATACTTATTTCTTTTTAATAAAAAAATATATTCGAAAATATTTTTCGACTATTTCATATTTTCCATCTCGCGAGTTCTCGGTAAAAATTCAAAACTTCAGCGAGAGAGGGGGAAAATATGAAAAAGAACGCACAATTTTAAATTAAAAGAATTCTTAACGGGTAATTAGATCCGCGGGTGGGGAAGGAAGGTCATTCGATGGGAGGGGGGCAAAGTTATCTCATTTCAGAAGTCCGGGGCGCTTGGGTAAACGAGGAAAAGAGCGAGCCGAGGTGAAACGAGTAATAGGACGTCGGAAATGTAGCAGCAGCCCAGTTTTATAAAGCGTTTTTGATATTGAGAAAGTTTTTCGGAAAGGGGGGGGGCGAAGGCTGAGGGAAAGATTCAATTTTTCAGCCTGATTTGAGAGATGGTTTCGCATTTCCCGGGGTACACCCGGGAGTTTTTCAAACTCGAATTTTCGATAAATCATGATTTACTCGGTGCGGCTTGTCGGCGTGAGCCCGCGAAAAAATTGAAAATCACTTTTCTCGCACCCTGGGAGGAAAATCATCGGGCTTATTTACGGTTGCTCCGTGACCAGATTTTTTTTTTTTTTTTTTTTTTTTGAAATAACAAAGGGCAATGGTGTTTTTTGGGTAAATCCCGAGTAAAGCAGAGAAGAAGATGAAAGGATATTTGCAGTACCTTATTTGTCTAGCTTTCGGAGGATCGTGTCTGCAACGAGATATGAACGAGACCCGTAAATATTTATCAAGATTGGCCCGAAGCGAGACTTTTGACCTCCTGCGACACTCAGACGACCAGCCCTCGGGTTAAACGACCCCATTCCACTGTACTGGGAAGAAGAATAACTACTTTTTCCCCCATTTCCCAAGAAACTTTTATTTGTTTCTTCTCTCTTTTTAGTGCGTGAATACAAAAAAAATTCAAGGTGAATCACTGCAAGTCTTTTTGTAACTTACACATACGTAAATTACACTTGTGATTAGTAGGCCTTGATAAAATATTTAGGGTAAATTACTGCACGCCTTGTCGTAAACTAATACAAGTAACTTACATATGTTACGTTAACACGTGTGAATAACAATATGAAATCTTTATCTGTAATTACACGTGTAGATAGTATGTGTTTTTTAGTAACTTTATTACCGTTTTTTAGTACCTTATTTTTTAGTAACTTTATGAAATTAAATTGATTTAATTATGATATTCGTAAAAATTACAAATTAATCAACAAACGATACATGTGGAATTAACACATGAAAATTGAAACGACTAAATCTACCCGAGCCGTGCATAAAAATTAACTTTCAAAAAGTTATACGTAAAAACTATTCAAAAATCAACTAACACATAGTGACTGTAGGTGTGATTTATACAAATAAATAACATTTTCACACGTGTTATGTAACATGTGTCAGTTACATATGTTCACTCGTGGCTTGAGTTGCTTGAGGTTTTTTTATTTCAATTTCATAGATCTTCTTACTGAAATTGAAAAGATCAAAATTTCTCATTCAATAAGCGTCTTTAGTAATAATTATATACAATCAATCTCTCAATAGCAACATCTGATTGGCTGGAAATAAGATCAAAAATTTCCGATTCAACTCGAGTTGTCGCTCAACTTAACCTTAAATTTTCCATGCAGACTTTCGCGACGCACGTAAGAGTTCTTTCAAAACTCTTTATTTATTTTGTTTTTTTTTCGACTATCCCGCGTGTACTTTTCCCATTCGGTTCTGGGGTAGTTGTTGTTGTTGGTTGTTTTTTCAGTGGCAAGCTGGGAGCGGGAAATTAAAAGTTTGTACGCGTGTAGTGTAGAGTAGCATCAAACAAGGGGGAGCCAGGGTAAAGTTTTAACGACGTTCGGGAACCCGTTCGCATAGTTGGTAGCGCTGTTGCGGCCTGATTTTTCCCGCTCGCTGACGCGCCCTCGTCGGCTTTTGATTGCGGTTTTGAGGGACCGAAATTCCCGCGTTTATGGCGAATCGGTCGCCCCAAACATTCTCTCTCCCAAATGAGATTTTCGTACGTTATTATACACGTTATGCGGCTCAAAGTTGCCTCGCGACCAAACGTCGTTATTAAATAACTCGACCTCCAAATTTTGGACGATTACGGCCGGGTGCGGAAAATCCCAAAAGAGAGCCAGAAACAAAACCATTATCCCCCCCCCCTCCTGCGTTCAAAGCCCTTGTTTTGTTGTTCGTGTAGTGGGAACACTACTACGCGACTCGTTGAATATTCAAAACAGCGAGGATAACCCGCAACAAAGCCCGACGAAATAAAGGAGAGAGAAAAAAAAATGGCTAAGCGAAGCTCGTACCCGACCCTCTTCTTTAAACGGTTCGAACCATCGGACGGATTCCCAGACAATCTTGACTCTCCGGTGAATTTTGGAATTTTTTTTTAACCTTGATAGCTGACAACAAAAATTTTCTTGTAAACTTGATTTTACAATTTTTGAGGTTAGAAAACCATATTATGTAGCATAAATCCTCTTAAAGGGGTAAATTTTGCAGAACTAAAAATGATAAAACTGCAACCCTGCTAGAAGTTTCAACAGAACGTCTGGGGTGCTCGCCAGATAGTGGGCAGAAAATTCTGTCAAGCTTATTATTTTATGTATATGTCTATATATATACATATGTGTATATGTACCTAGATGCGTTGATGAGAGGTTAGTTTACAAATCGGAGCAGCAGCATGCAGCTCCGATGTTACAAAATTGATAAAAAATAATCAAATAATTTTATAGCAATATAATTTTAATTTTTAATCGATGAATTATGCTTGCTGTTTGAAAATCCTAACCGCTCCCTGCTGTATAGCCACACGTACAATGGACTTGAACAAATTTTTTTTCTTTTGCTAAATATTTTAACACCTATGGAGTCAGGGCAGTGACCTAGCGCATAGGATAGCGATTACAACCTGGAGATGATTTCCCCAGGAAGTTTTGACTCCGGAGAGGCCAGGGCGTATACCTGGTGCACCTGGTGATACTTACGCCAGGGAGATGATTTCCTCAGGAAGTTTGGACCTCGGAGGGGCCAGGGCAGATACCTGGTGCACCTGGTTATACTGAAACCTTGGAGATGATTTCCCCAGGAAGTTTGGACTCCGGAGGGGTCAGGCTGAACACCTGGTGCACCTGGTGATATTTACGCCTTGGAGATGATTTTCCCAGGAAGTTTCGACTCCGGAGGGGTCAGGGCGGACACCTGGTGCACCTGGTGATACTTACGCCTTGGAGATGATTCCCCTTAGAAGTTTTGACTCCGGAGGGGCCAGGGTGAATACCTGGTGCACCTGGTTATACTTACGCCTTGGAGATAATTTCCCCAGAAGGCCAGGGCGGATACCTGCTGCACCTGGTGATACTTACGCCTTGGAGATGATTTCCTCAGGAAGTCTGGACCCCGGAGGGGCCAGGGCGGACACCTGGTGCCCCTGGTGATACTTACGCCTTGGAGATGATTTTATCAAGAAATTTTGACCCTGGATGGGCCAGGGAAAATACTTGGTGTACCCGGTAATAACCCAACTCTGAAGATGCTATCCTAATAGTAAACTTGATGATGTGAACCCACTGGGATCAAAACTTTCTGGGAAAATCATCTCCAAGGCGTAAGTATCACCAGGTGCACCGGGTGTACGCCCTAACCCCTCCGGAGTCCAAACTTCCTGAGGAAATCATCTCCGAGGCGTAAGTATCACCAGGTGCACCAGGTGTACAGCCTGACCTCTCCGGAGTCCAAACTTCCTGGGGAAATTATCTCCAAGGCGTAAGTATTACCAGGTGCACCAGGTATCCGCCCTGGCCCCTCCGGAGTCCAAACTTCCTGAGGAAATCATCTCCAAGGCGTAAGTATCATCAGGTGCACCAGGTGTCCGCCCTGACCCCCCCGGAGTCCTAACTTCCTGGGGAAATCATCTCCAAGGCGTAATTAATACCAGGTGCACCAGGTGTTCAGCCTGACCCCTCCGGAGTGCAAACTTCCTGGGGAAATCATCTCCAAGGCCTCAGTATAACCAGGTGCACCAGGTATTCGCCCTGGCCCCTCCGGAGTCCAAACTTCCTGAGGAAATCATCTCCAAGGCGTAAGTATCACCAGGTGCACCAGGTGTTCAGCCTGACCCCTCCGGAGTCCAAACTTCCTGGGGAAATCATCTCCAAGGCGTCAATATCACCAGGTGCACCAGGTATCCGCCCTGGCCCCTCCGGAGTAAAAACTTCCTGGGGAAATCATCTCCAAGGCGTCAGTATCACCAGCTGCACCAGGTATCTGCCCTGGCCCCTCCGAGGTCAAAACTTCCTGGGGAAATCATGTCCAGGTTGTAATCGCTATCCTATGCACTAGGTCTCCGCCCTGACTCTATAGGTGTTACAATATTTAGCAAAAGAAAAAAAATTTGTTCAAGTCCATTGTACGTGTGGCACACGTATGCCACACGTGTGTCACATAGCTCGCCAGAATCCCTATGCGTAAAGCATTGGCCTTCTGTCAAGAATCTGGCGATTAACCCTACTAAATTTCTGCCCAATTTCGCTAAATCTGCCCACTGTCTGGCAATATTCTGGCGGAAATTTCTCGCAGGGAAAGAAAGTCGTGAAGTCAAAGCAATTTGAGATTTTTTTGTAAATCAAAAACCAACATCAAACTTATCAACACAGTTAATTTTTCAATTTTTGAGGTTAGGAAAGAAAATTATTCTAAATGGTTTGAATTAAATTTTTTACTAGAAGCATTTTTAGGTTAAAACCATTTGAAAGAGTACAAATAGCGTAAAAGACATTGAACAACCTGGACAAAAACTAAAAACGCTAAAACTAAGAAACCATTAAAAAAATCTATATCTATTCAGAAATTTATTCAGAACTATAATATTCTTCAGAAATATAATATTCTACTAAAATTAGAAAACAAATTTCTAATAATAATCTTTGATGTGAACTAAAAGTAATAAGAAAAAATTATTTAGGAATTTATCGATTGTGTCAACCCGCGTGAACGGTATTGGTAACAAACGTCGATAAATGGGTCATTCTCTTCGGCTCGAATTTAAAATTTTTATCGCGAGTCAGTCAATCGATCTTCATAATAAATAATAAATCCGATCTGGTTACCCCCGAATATTAAACATATTGGTACAAAATTGATGAAGCCAGCCGGAAACGTTGAATTATTGCAACGCAAAGGATTTTCAGGTGAAATTCCCCCGGTCAAATATTTGAACAAACGCCGCGCCGGCCACGTTGGTCGAATGAAATCCTTGATATATTTTATTAAAAAGCTTAACCGGCTCTCATTGGATTTTCACCGGTTCGGTAATCAAAAGAGCAATGAAAAAAAAAAGATGTCCCGTTAAGTGCGAGGAGCAATATCGATGTCCATAATAGCGGAGGTACGCCAACCGCCAAGCCGGAAATCATCGGGGATTGGGTGTGAATTACTCAGCGGTGGGGAGAGGATCTATGGTTGTTCACTCCCGGGGGGTAACGAGACCAAGAAGCTGCAACTCACCCACTCGATGTATATGCAACAAGCTGACGATTATTCTGCGGAGATTTCTCAAGTGCTATTCCTACACCGATTAGAATTCCACTGGTATCAGGGATGCATTTTGAAACTCTGCCGTTGGTGGAATAGAGATAGTGTTTCTTTTTTTTAGATGAATTCATTCTTCATTTTTCATTAAAATAATTGAAATTTTTATTCAGTTCTACCGACTGATGGTAAAAGTATAACTAATTTAAAATTTTCAAATTATTGGTAGTTGAAGATCAATCAGAAGTTGAGTTAGTTATCAAACTATGTACTTTGAATCAATCTTGATTAATATGAGTTAAATTCAAAAATATTAGATCTTAACAAATGAACAGTTTATAACTACCCTGTTTACCGACTGATGGTAAAAGCAGAACTAATTTAACTTATTTATACAACTGATTCTCAAAATCTATCTGAAATTGATTAGTCAGGCTAAAACTTAATAGTTTAAGTGAATCATTCCAGATCTTTATCAAATTCCGAATAAAAAACTATATTCAGCAAGCTTTCATTCAAAAACTTTTTTGAATAATCCTTTAATTTCCACAAAAAAGATAAAACAATGTATAGTGACTGGTCATTTATTTTAATCGTACAGGAAACGTGTGTAATAACGGTATCGGGACCGTCACTTTTCGACGACGTGGTAATTCAGCGAAATACAGAAAAAAAAGGGGGCAGAAGAGGCAGTAAGATCTAAGCTTCGAGATAGGAGTAGTGTATGTGTGTAGCCCAGTTGTCGAGTTTTCCCCGTTGGGTTGGCTTTACCTGGCTGCGAAATGGTCTGGTGCCAAAATCCATTTGGAGGGGGCTACTTAACAAAGACCTTTGACCTTCTTTCCGGGGATTACCCGGCCCTCGTTTCCCTCGTTTGTACGTACAACTGCTGTTGCTGTAGGCTCGGAGGGGGATTATTTTCTCGAGTCCTCTCATCGATGATTTTAAAATCGCGAGCTCGCGCGGAGGTAATAAAACGATAATATGGATTTTCCGGGAGTGATGGCGGGAAAGTTTAAAAGCAACAAACGGTGCGATTGTATTCTTAGCACGTTTGGAATTACTCCTGGCGCGAGAGTAAAAAGAATAACGTACGAGCGAACGCGGGGGAAGATAAATTAAAGCCCCCTGCGTAACGTTCGTCAACAGCCGAGTCGATTATTAAATCAAGCGTACGTATCGAGCCCAGGCAGTAACTACGCTGAATACATAGAGGAGGGAAATTTCGGCGGGGCTTGTACGCGAGCGCGAGAGTTGTAAAACAGTGCCTCGCACGTTTACCCTGTTTATGCCCAAAGCGTTACGAAGATTAACCAGTTTCGGTGTGCCCTAATTGTGATTCCGGACTCGTGTAATCACTCTTTTTGAATTATACGAATTCGGGGCTTCCAGGCTCTTCAGAACCATTATACATATCCGAGTTATGTCATACAATGTTATTTTATTTTGATTTTTTATTATTTCAACGGGAAATAAATATTTTTTTATATAATTTAATCTTACGAAAATTATCGGAAAATACTGAATTGTGAATTATAGTTTGTCTAAAAGTATTGAAATTGAGCTTGCAAGCTTTTGACTGTATTTTACTACAAAGTTAACTGTCAAAAAGTCAAACTCTCTTTTCTATTACAGCATAATAGATCTCGTTAGCCAAATCTTATGTATCTAAAATGCACAAGTGAGCTTGCAAGCTTTTCAAGATTCAGTGCCCATTATAACTTGACGATCAATGAAAAATTTAAGCTCACAAAATATTTATAGAGTTTACGGTACATTCGATAAGCCTTTCTATAAACTATCGAAAAATTCAAATCTCGCACAACTTGAGCTAGCAAGCTCTTCGAATTTTATTGCATTTGAAACCTGTAATGTTGAAAAATTGAAATTAAAAAATTTTTTCTACGAGTTTAATATTTCATGAAGCTTTTTTGACATACTTCAATAACCAAATCTTGAATATCCAGTTTACAAGTTGAGCTTGCGAGCTTTTTAAAATCTCCCCGCCCGTTAATACACGATATTCGAATTTAAAAATTGTTTTCAGAACATCCGGTACAATATTCGATAAGCCCATTCAATCGCAAATCTAAAAATCCAAATCTGCTTATAACTGTCAAGTGTGAGCTTGCAAGCTTTTTAAAATCCCAAGCATGGATAAAAAATTAAAAAATTCAAGTAACTCCTTTTACAATATTTAAATTAAGCTCGCCTTAAGCTTGCAAGCTATCAAGCGTACGAGCATATTTTAAAAATTAATAAAGAACGGTGTTATCGTAGTTTTTTCAGTGTAACAGCTCGTTGTAAAGTTCGTCCGATGGGCGAAAAGAAAACAAAAAAAAAGGGTGCGAATTTTTCATAAGCCAGCTTGGGTCGGTTCATTCTCTCCTCATTAAATAAAGTACAGCCGCACGTTGTGAACATTAACGCTCGTTCGATTTTTAGATAAAGCTACCGTGGTAGCGAGTGGAATACATACTCGGCTTATCGGCTGACGACTTTGCGTACTGAGCGAGCGAGCGAGCTTATGCATAAGGGAAATTTAACTTCCCAGGAGTTAAGCCCTCGTTTTATTACATCGGAGAACAATAGAGCCCCAGCAGCTACCAAAGAATACGCACCCGCCAACTTTGCAAGCTCACGTATGCATAATTTATTAATTCTTCTTCCTCCACCACTTTTTGATGAATACTGGGGGCGGCCCAGGTAAACCAAAAAGCTGCATCTTCTTTTTCCGATAAAATAAAGCTGGGAATGTCAACGTGAGTAATCGGAGCTATCTCGGAGGATAATTAATCGCCCGAGACAAATCGCAGCTGCTGCGAGAGAGAGTTTGTAAGCATAAACGTCGTTAAATAATATGCTCGTTTGGTGATTAATGGACCCTGGCAGTTATAAATTCAGCCGTTTTTTTTTTTATTTCGCAGCCACCGCTTAATGAATTTTTACCCTGGTTTAAAATGACCGTGCGTGATTTGTCAGGATTTAATGGTATCGATATGGCCCAGAAGAGATTTGTGGAAGGATTATAACACTTCGATTTACCCTTTTTTATTTCATATCCACCATAAATTTTTATTGCCAGGGGGGTGGGTTATTAATTACCGATGATTATTTTTTCACCCGGGTACAGAGTTAATTCGTTTTAAAGCTAAGGTCATCAGTTACGTTCAGGATTTTGGTAGTGTTTTATTTTTACGTTTAATTATACCCAGAATAAAATACTCATCTGTTTCGGTAAATCCACGCTCTGCTACCATGATAAACGTCTAAATGAGTAACTTTGCTTACGAAAAAGTAATTTCGAGTCATTTTTCATGCCCGTGAGCGCTCAAAATAATCAATAAAGCTGGAATTTACGATCGGTGAATAATATTTTATCGTACAGCGTCGATGTTAAACAAATCCACTCTAGAACCACTGATTATTTTAAGTGATTCTTTTGTTCGTATCTCAAAAACAATGATTTAACAAATTCATCAGAATCGTACTTAAAAATGAGACCTGAAGCTTCGAAAAACATTAGTAACTCAGAGTAAAGTCCATACTAGATACAGTTAGTTTTTTAGAAAATTTTTTACTCATCCATATGCGTGATACCGAAGTGGATATTTTAATTTTCACCTGGGAAGATCTCAAGTTAAACAGTAATCCTCGAGGTGGGTCTCGGGTAATATAATGCAATTCACAGAGAGAGAGAGAGAGAGCAATGGTTAATCGAATAACCCAACTCCAGTCCAAAACTTCAAGAAGTTGGGCGGGTGCACGCAGGAGAAGAGTACACAACATTTCGCCAACCAGCCAGCCAGCTGAGGGCCTTTAATTAAGGCCTAACAGTAGACGACGACAAGTAAGTTTCAATCCGGCTCTCGGAGTAGTGCTATTTTGATTGAATCGAGACTTGCTGTTTGTCTAAATCCAATGTCTTTTGTTCGATCCCTGATTTACCAACTTTGACTCCCCTACAATTTTGTCATAATAAATAATGTTCTAATTGCAGCCTTGTTGAAGATTAGTTTCAAATCATTCTGCTTTACTTGATGTTTGATTAAGGCAGCGTCTTGCCTTGTTCTGGGGTCGCTCATTTTCTCCAAATATTCTGACTTGTACTGGTACTTGTGCAATTCAAGTGCGAACAATTTTCAAATTATCATCATAATTCTTGCATTTTTTTCAAAATGAGGCTCGGATGATTCAAGTCTAAGTTTGATTTTGAGGTTAGAATCGTTATAAGCTCAAACTTGACTTTTTAGCCCTAAAAGTAAAGTCAGGTAATTTACTTTGAACTTGAACTTGAAGATGTAAAAAATACCTCCATACATGACTTAGCATTTGGTATTACAAATAAACAGACTGTGCTATATGTTTATAACCTGTTCCTATTCTACAGTCTGTACCTTATTCTTGTATTCTTTACGCCTTTATGGTTTGATAGATAAATTATACAGTCCACATTATTTTTTATAGATATATTTTGTTAACAATTTGCTGTTATATTATTTTTTATCTGTTCTTATTCTGCCGTCTATTCTTGTACCTTATATCTGTATTCTATGAATGTGCATTCAAAATTCTTATACTTCTTATAAAATAGTTCCAAAGTTTTAAAATTAAACGATGAGTATTATGAATTAATCAAACGGTTCAGTTAGTTCGCCACAGTAACACAAAGTAAAGCTTCACACGAAAGGAAATGATTTACTTCAACCGTCAAAAATTTTGAGATCAAAAAAATGCCTCGGTATTTTTTTATTTAGAGCTCGCGAAGCTACCTAATGAATATTTCACTTAAATGTGGAATCCAGCGTAAAAGATCCCTCAGCGTCAGTGGCATCGTTACTTTGTGGTTTGAAATACGAGTACAAAGCGTAGGAAAAAAATCACAAGGCATGACTACGGTGGAAAAGTTGGAGCAGGGCGCGCCACTTTGTGGATCATCCTAGAGGATTTTAAACGCGAGCGAGCTAGATTCATTCGTTCCTCGGGATTTTTCGAGTCTCTTCTTCCTCTTTTTCTTCGTTACGCTAGCGCTGCTTCAAAGAAAGTGGAGATGTTACTGCCTCCTTCTTCTTTTATTTTACCTCTCTGTACTTGTTTACACTACCCGCGACTTCCTTTATGTTTTCATTAAGACTCCTTTTTTCTTTATTTTTTCTTCTTCTGCTTCTCTAGGACAGGGTACTTACCACCTTTGTAATTTTCCCGAGGCTTGTTTTATGAAATGTCAACCCTGATTGACACTCTAATTATCACGTCGAGCTGAAAAACTCCTGGTTTACAGACTCGACAAATAACTTTTCTTTTCTTCCCACTTAGTCAACGGATAAATTCACTTTTTAAAAGTACGCTTCAATGTTACCCAAGCTAACGGATTGGCTTTGTTTGAGCTCAAGATGTAATTTCACTTGATTAAAATTTTAAATAAAGGTGTAACCTGCAATTACAGATGAAGCTTTTATCAACTGACAATATTAAAAGATGACACTAATTATTGTGTAAAGTCAAATCATTGGTCATTAGTTATGACAATTCGTAAATGTTGTTCTGATTGCCCAAGACAACTTGACAATGACAATAAATTAAATGATCCAGAGTGACAAAGTTAACATAAAAAATTAATAATCCGAGTTGAAATGACATTGTCTATCTTTCAGTAGTATTTAGTTCATCAAACGGTTTTATTCTCTCGAAACAGTCAAAAGTTGAGGAGTTAAAAACAGTAGCTTCCGGTCGGATTAATCGGTCCCGATTCCGGAGCCAAAGTTGATGGACTCCGGTATTATTCGGGGGTGGTTTGGTCCATAACAAAGTTGTCCCGAGTTGTAACACA
Organism: Encarsia formosa; assembly: GCA_038277355.1. NCBI lineage: Eukaryota > Metazoa > Arthropoda > Insecta > Hymenoptera > Aphelinidae > Encarsia > Encarsia formosa. The sequence continues at coordinate 955,113 of CM076185.1, read as the reverse complement.
TTCACGGGGGTGGGCATAGCAGTTAGGTAATTGAATCCCCGCGCATCAGCGGTGTGAGAAACACGGAAACTATCTCAGGCGCGAAAAGGTATACATTGGACATATTAACAAGCCAGCATCCCGAGAATCCTACTTTGAGCAGGGTGCAGCTATGCAGACGACAATGCTCGAGGAATAATATACCCGGGTCCCGGGGCATTGATCCTCGCCTTCCTAAGTAGAAATGCCTGGGGTAGCTACTTCGGGTGGGCTTCCATATTGGCCCTCGTTAATCATCCCTCCCGTAGCAGTGGCACGCGTGCCCCCTAGCCGGGCGCTCTCAAATCACGGGGACTTATTAATTAAACGCCCCTGCTGCTCTTCGACCGCCAGGGTGCACTTCTCATCATTATTTGATTCTTACGGCTCTGTTGGAATTCACCTAGTGCATCGGTTCGTATTTGACTCGAGCAGTGATGTCTATTTATGGATACTTACACTGTTCTGGATATCAATACGTCGTTTAGATTTTTTAATGACTTTTCTTGTTCCTTATATTTGTATTTTCTGCTTTTTTTTTTTTGATACATCAAATACAAATAATTTGCTATGTCTTGTAATTATAAAAAGACAATGTCAAATACATTTATTATCTGTTCTTGTATCTTATTCTCTGTATGTGTCCACGCCTTAATGATTGATCTATGAATCTTAAAAAGTGACATAACAAATTACGACCAAAGCTTTGATATTAAATTTCAATCAGAACGCCAAGAGTGATTTAAACGATAATACTGAAATACGTGCTTTAAACCTGCATCACTTGCCACACAGTACTACAAAATACATAAAATCAATAGTTGTAGACCACATTATGTTGCAAAAATTTTAACTATCGTATATTGTTGTACCTTACAATTTGTATTCTACGTACGTTTCTACGCCTTTATATTGAGATACGAATAATCTATACGGTCAGCGTGAATAATTTGGTCTAATAATGTTTTTAAAAAATCCAAAACTATTCTAAAATGCAGTAGAGTAGTATCGATCGGATAAGTATTTCTCGTCGATGACGAGGAGGTCGATAAAACTCTGGCTTTTATTTTCTTGGAAGCAAAGACGAGGCGAGGTGAGAAAGAAGCTTTTGATTTCTGGTAAGACAGGGGGGATGGTCACGTACCGTCTGTTCGGTTCTCTATCTAGGAGCAGCCGTGGCTGGCTGTCAAAAAGCCAAAATTATGGAATCAGCAGTACGTGCAGTTACCGGGACAAAGCTCCCCTTTTTATCATCCGGCGTGCGAAGCGTGGCAAATCCTTTTTCCCTCGAGAGCCACCGTTGTAATCAGCAATAGTTTTGGTAGTATTGGCTTTGGATTGGACAATGCAACGAGATATTATCGCGGTTCTCAATTAGTCAAACAATGCTGCTAATTCCGGAACGGTGTATGCATGGGAGGAGTTTTTTTTTACCTTAACGACTATACGTAAGCCCCTTTGTAGTACTCGAGGAGAACCGCGGGGCTGAGACGTCTGAGGGTAAATTTAACAAATGTTAAAACTGCTTCGTGACACGGGGCAAAGGGCTAATATTATCGTTGGACGGGCCAAACGAGGTGGCGCTCTCTTGCGAGGGCTAAGGAAAATAAAGAGAAAAGAGAGCAGAGGGAGCAAGATGGTGCGTGTCTGTCTGCATCACTTAAGTGAATGAATGCTTCTTACGCGTGACTGACTACCGGGGGAAAAACACACAGCTAGAGAGGAACAACTCCGCTGCTGCTGCTCTTACGAGTAGACTGACGAAGAGATGTTTCGTGACCGTTTTATTTATTTATCTCTTTTCTTTGCTGCTTTTGAGTTGTTCAATTGTTAAGTGGTCACGTGTCGTATCTTTTATGGTGTAATTTTAAAACCGTCATTTTTGAAATTCGAAGAATGCTTTCTATGTAAAGTGACGGTCAAACGATCACATGACTGTCAATTTTTCATTAAAATGATAAAGCTATTTTGTGTACCGTAACAGTCAGATTTCGATCGCGTGACCGTCACAAGGAATAAATTAGTAACATAACAAACTTCTCAATTTCGTTAAGGTTTGACATGAATTTTACAAGTATCGTGACGGTCAGATTCTCTTCACACTACGGTCCATTTATAAAAACCAGTAACGTAATAAAAATAACGCAATTCTAATATTCGTCTTAATTTTCACAACCAAAAGCAATACTTCAGCGTCTTAAGAAAACAAAGACGAACGGTAATCGAGTTTGAAAAACGTAAAGCTTGGACTTACGGTTGTAAAAAATTAAGACGACACGGCCGGGCAGAGTCTCATTACGTATACAGGGCGCGCGTACCGATTGAGTTTTTTCGGTCTGCTAAGGTCGTGATTCGTAAAAATCTTGGTAGAGTAGTAATAAAACAAAGAGAGGTTGCCGCGAAAAACGAATAATCGAAGTATTTGAAACTAATCTCCTCGAGATCCGAGTGCGTCAGCCATGATATTTTTCGGTTAAATCCCTGTCGGAAAACTCGTTCGTTCAGCGAGTGGCTCTTGAATTAAGAGGAATAATGCATGCAGCTTATTTTTTTTAGAAAATAATAATATTATTATTATGATTATTATTGTAAAGAGAGAATCGAAAGGAGTCGTACATGAATGTTTGAGAAAGGTAAAAGTTCGGGCGAGGGGGAGGAGGGGAGCACGTGGATGAAATTTTCCTCGGGATTTTTACCTCGGCTCAGCGTGAAAGCACTTTTATTTCGCTGCCGGAATTTACGAGACGAATTTACGATGAGAGAGAGAGAGCAGCGGCCCTTGGATTATGGCCCGCGGCCTCGCTTTTTAAATTTTACCACCATTACCATCGATAAAGTCGTTTCTTCTTTTTTTCCACCCCCGCCCTCCCTGCTCTTTTTTTTTGCAAGAGTGCTGCTCGGTTTGTTGAACCTGAGAATTTTAAATCTTACACTGTCAAACTATTGTTAGTTAAATTCTTAATCACTTGGTACTTCATTTTTATAATTTTAGTGATTTTAGAGTGAATTTTTGAGGGGCGATTCACTTCAAAATCACTAAAATTCAATAAAATATCAGTTTAATTTTAAGTTAAATTCTTCAAAAAACATTATTTCTACAGATGTATTAATTTAAATTGATTTAGAGACTCTAAACACTTTGAATTTGTCAAAAGAATCACTAAAGAATCAAAAATAATCATCAGTGATTCTGGAGCGCATAACCCTTCGCGGATTTTAGTGCTTTTCAGGGTTTTTTGAGGAGTTTATAATGTTTTAGATAGTGCCTGAGTAGTTTTTTGTGTTTTAGGTAGTTTTGAGTAGTTTTTAGTGTTGATATTTGATTTTAATAATTTAAGTGCTTTAAGAACAGATTTTATTGCTTTTTGAGTAGTTTTTGAATTGCTTTAGTGCTTTCTAGTACTTTTTGATTAGTTTTCAGAGCTTTTCAAGGTTTTTTGAGAAGTTCCTATTGTTTTCGTAGAGTTTGAGGAGTTTTCGGTGTTTTTAGAGGTATTAGTGATTTTCATAGTATTTTAGAGCGTTTCTAGGCTCAAATGTGTTTATTAGAATTTTTAGAAATTTAGATAAATTTGGGTGATAATTTCATTGATTTTCTTACTTCCCAGCAATAGAAAAAACTTCTAAAGATTTTTCTCGCAAGAAAATTCAATCGCGTTAGAAAATAATATTTAAAAGTCCCAGATAGAAATTTAAAAGTAAATTTATCATCCCGAGACTAAATTTTGATTTACTAAAAATATCTCTACACGATTACAAAATTTTCCTCGGTGCTGTTAAGTGAAATTCAATTTAGGATTAAGCTCACTCGTCGGTGTTTTTAATTTTTCCTACTATTGGATTACATCTCTTCTCTTTGGGGCTGCAGCTGAGCCAATGCATTTTTCAGGTCGCTTATCGATTTTGATATCTGAAAAGTTCTCTCTCTCTCTCGCTCTCGGTAACCATTTTTCACCCGCGGCTCCCGCGAATTATTTATTACGTATCAATGCAGCAGCACCAGCCCCGCACTGCGGATAAAATAACCGTCTCGTGGGTTATAAATACAACGGTTGCTCAAAAATTTCTCTCCCCGTGACCACCAACTGACGTTAGATAATTTTGTCTCACCAAATTTTCCACCCGCCACGGCGACAATTCAGTGACAGGTTATGTTTTATTCACAACTCCCGCATGCGATCACTCACCTGAAACATAAATAGATTTTTTTTTTCGTCAACTTGGGTTTTTTAATTAAACGTCAAATTCATTTTTTTTAATACAATTTTTAGGTTATGTGTGAATTTTTTTTGACAGGGAGACTGAAAATAGAGATTTAAGCTTTGCCATGCATAAGAAACTATAAATCTATAATAAACTTTATCAAAGCTTTATTTTATGATAAGTGAACCTAACCTAAAAATATTCGTTAATAAGTATGTATAAGTTGTTGAACATTGTTAATTATCTTTTACAGGAATGGATAAAAAAAAAAAAAAAAATTTCAACAATGCTTCCGGATTCCAAAAGCACTCAATAATCTCGTTTTCGGGTACATTCAAAGAACAATAAAAAAAAAAAAAAAAAAAACTTTTTCAATTTTTCCGCTCTTTCCCCCTAATTGAAACTGTTTGCATCTAAACAACCCAAGTTATTAATTTCGCAAGTCAAACAGACCCGGCAGTGTTTACATAGTCCCGGGGGAAGGGGAGAGAAAAAAATTTTGAATTCCGAGAGTCGAAGGGTGGAAGCCTAAAAAGAAGTATACCTAAGGAAGACCCGTAAGAAGCTTTGGTTGCGGTTTCTTATTCTTCTTCGGTTTATCAAATTTCGCGGGGAACATTGTTCAATACCGCGCGCGTCCCAGTGATTATGCTATCGCGAGCGAGCCGGTAATAAATCACGGCGCTCGGCTAGGATTATCCGGGATCCTTCAAAAACCGAACCGGGCATTCGTCATGATCACCCAGGAGTCAAGCTAACACCGATTGCCGAGGCTACGTAAAAGCTTTCGAAATTAAGAGTGACCGACCAGCTTTCCATCCACTTCGACCATCCCGACGCGTTTACTCAAATTTTTTTTTTTACGTCACGTTTGCTTTTTGCCTTTTTTTGATGCATTTTTCTGTAAATGTTACGAAGTGTGACGGTCAAGTGACACTTTGTACAATGTTTTTTGCTAAAATATTACATTTATTGCGAATGTGATAGTATTATGACAGTAGCTTTTTTTTTAGTGTCCAATGACGGTAATATTTTTGAAAAGTGACGGTCAATATATTTTGAATTAATTTCATGACAATCATGTCAATCTTTTGATAAATTTCATTTGTTTCAAAGTGTACATTGACAGTCAGATTGTGAAATAGGATAGTCACGTGATACGATTCTTGACAATATTTAAAATTAAAGACAATCATTCACAATATTATACTGATTATGACAAATATAACCGTCTCATTGAAATGGTTTTGTGAAAGTCACTTGTAAAATAATCAACCCGTGACAATTATTCTGACAGTCTCAAGACAATTATCAATTATTATACTCATGACCGTCACGAGACGCTTTTTCATTGTCATCTCTGCAGTGACTTGAAGTTTTGTAACCGTCATTCTTAAAAATTAACCGTCATGAGACTACTAATGACAGACAAATTTTTGAAATTGGTTACGTGACCGTCCCAGACTATTTAGTAAAACTCGTAGAGCTCCTCGATAAGGGCGTTTTTTTTTCTTAATCTCGTGGTCGGGATCAAGCAAGTTAATGTCCCTGCTGTGGCTGGGGGATGCTGGTCGGGTAATCGCGCAACGCAGTTTAAGTGCGTCGCTCGGTCGGGTGCAATAGTAACGGGCTGCGTAATTACATCGTACGTCGTTTTCATAAGCCAGGCCGTAAAACTCCCGGCCGAGTGAATATACGAGAGTCTTGTTGTTTTATTAAATCATATACGTCTTCTCGAAAAGAAACAGGCGACAAGTCCTCAGGGGTACCAAGTTAACGAATACAAACTATTGGTAACAAGAAGAAGAACAAGAAGAAAATAGGACAGGGGAGAAAAAGAAAAAAAGTAAAAGACAAGAGAGTTTTAGACCGGTGCGGTTTTTGTCTCTCCCGCGTGTCCTTTCTCTCTTCGTTATGGCTTGTCGTGGGCGTACAATCCTCCCGGAAAAATTGGCTAGAAGGAGCTTTTTTCTTCTTTTTCTCGGGGAGGATTTGTACAATACTGACCGTAAAAATCGTCGGATACACGCCTTCTTCTTTCCCGAAGAAGCTCTATTTATTCGAGGGATATATAACCCCCCCACCCATTGTCGTTGGCTATCGACACCCACACACTTTTTTTCTACAAGTCAAAATTTTTTTTTTTTTTTTTTTCTTATACCGAAATATTTTGGTTCTCGAGGTTGGCTGATTTTAGAGTTTTAATGGGAATTAAAATTTAATTAGTGTCTGAAGTTAGCTAATTTTAGTCTCACTCTTTAAAATCAAATCAAGTTTGTCATCAATAGTTGTACCAACCTAAAGAGCTGAATAGAAAAAGTTATTCTTCCTATCACAGTTTTTTCAAATTTGTTAAAAAAATAAAAATTAAAAATAGCTTCGCGATAAAACTGTAAAGGGAAGTTTTAAAGTGGATTAAATTAGTATTGCCTATTGGTCGTGCATAAATAATAGTCGGCTATTAACGCCCGAAATAGATATTAGCCACCCACCCGCGAGAATCAATCTGCAAGTGACAGTAACGCAGCTATGCCATAATAATATTTTTAATCTAATTATACGTTTGTGGAGTGCCGTCACTGATCGATGAAAAATCTCGTTTTAGACGCGAATTACCAACGCGACCCGAATTTATCGATCTGCATTAATTATTTCAAACCTCTCTCTCTTCTTTTTTTTGCTTTTTTTTTTTTTACTCGGTTAGGATTGTTTTTTTTTTTTTTTTTTGTAATTAGGAAAAAAGTCAATTTCACGTGTTAATGTCGTGATTAAGTGACAGTGTAACAAGAAGATTTTTTTTATGTTATTTTGGGAAGCGACGTAACGAAAAGAGACTTTTGTTGGAATCGTAACATAATTCATGTTTTTTTTTTTTTTTTTTTTTTTATTACTGGAATAACAAAAAAGTAACTTTGATATTATACTTTGGTTCTTTAATAACATATAAAAAGTTGTTTTTTCCGATTTCCGCCATTATGTAATGAAATAGTAACATTTTTCAATGCGTTATAATTACGCTGACTTTTGTATTATTCATTAAATATTCAAAAGAAATTGTTACTTTTTTGATTAAACTAAAGAAAGCTATCATTAAATTCAAAAATTGAGGTTATGTTAACCTTATTTGTAACAAAAAAATCATTTTTTTAGTAAGTTTGAAACAGGTACTAGACCGTTTTTCATTTATTTATTTAAAATTCACTTAAATAAATAATCTTTAGTTTATAATTTTAGATACTATATGTAAAAATCATAAAAAAAAAAAAAAAAACAAAAAACCACTGTACGGATCAACCGCTAAAGTCAGAGTGTAACTCAAGAAAAAATTTTCAAGCTACATCTGACCATAGATCACAAAAGACGTGATTTACTCATCGAATTGAATTTAAAAAAAAAAAAAGAAGAGAAGAAGAGTTGAAAAAAAAAGGTTTGGCGTGTCTGTTTGAGAGTACGCAGCGGGGGTAAAGCAGCAAGCAGCTTGTTTGTTTATCTTTCCGGGTGTATCTGGTGCTGTGCATTTGGTTTATTCCCGTGTTTCCCGGCTCCGCGATAAGAGATCGCGGGGCCGAGATACGCTGCTTTTGGAATATTACCGTACCCCACAGCCCACTCCGACCGATTTAGCCTATAAATCGGTGGACGCTTTTTTTAGAATTTTTTTAGTCATGTGTACTCTGGACTTTTCAACTAGAGTATTTGAGGAAACAATTAAACGTCTTTGCTTCTGTATTTTCATACTTCACGATTATTTTTTCGAAAATTTTGAGTGAAGATTTTCAAAAGCTACCTAACCTCAAATTTTACGTGCACAAGCTTGATTTTTCTCCCCATAGAGACAAGTAAAGCGCAATTTTTCTTTTCTGAAAAATAATCTAAATTAGCATTGTATTTTTTTATTCATGCTTTTCAATTTTCAGATACTGTAAGTTGGCAGCATCGCTCTGAATGTTCATATATTGTAACAAACTAGATTCTTTTAGCGCAACAAATTAAACTTTGACATTTCATTTGTATCTGTATTCAGTTAATAATATTTGATCATTTTTTATTTTTTGCAATACAATAAAAATTAATATTAAGTAAAAAACTTTATGTAGTGTTCTACAATCGATTACATTCGATCTTCCATTATCTTGGTAATATTTAATCAAAGAACCTTCAGTTACTTACCCCCCTATTACATACAAAATTTCCTCAAAGCCAATACAAAAACTTTGTTTAGGTACCTAACCTAAAATTCCACGCGCAGACTGCACTTAACCGTAAGCTAGGTAATTTTTCTCTCCGTAAAGACAAGTAAAGCACGATTTTTCTTTTTTCTTTTTTTTTTTCAATTCGAGTGCAAGCACATGAAGCGCGAACGTTACTACCGCGCGAGAAAAGTAGGACGCTCGATATACCTCGGAATCTTGCGCTTCTTCTTCTTCTTCTTCTTCTTTTTATCATTCTCACCTCCGGCGCGGCACAACCCAAGCCGGAGCTTTATTTTTTCCCGCATTTTATATCTGCAAGCTCCACATTCCGTAAACATAATTAGGGTAGGGTTTGACGACCGGCCGATAGTTTAGACTGCGATCATCCGCCCTAATGACCTTATAAATTTATACCCCGTAAACTTTTCTTGGAAGAAGCTATGAATACACTCGCGCTTTTTTAAAGCTCATTGTGCCAAGCTTTTATAACGGTTATAATTAAATTACCCCCCTCCCTCTTTTTAATGTAATTATACCCGCTTTTACGACGTACTGGCCCTTAAATCTTATATACACTTTTTTTTTTTTTTTTAAATAGACGCGCGCACACCAAAGATTGTAGCTGAAAATAATATTTATTCGTAATTCAGCATGGGCTGGAGTCAGAAAGTTGTCTTTTCACAGGGGGCTGCGTAAAAAAAATTTTTTGTTTTCGTAATAGTCTAAGCCGAAAACACGAATCTGAGATCCGATTTTGAGGTTAGAGTGACCAGGAATACTATAATCTGATTTTTTTCACATAATTTATCAAAGTCTTTCGAATTTTATTAAGCTTCAATGAGTTTTGGAACCCTAAGCTACTGTCAAGTGGGAAAGTAAAAAAATATATAGAACCAATCCTACAAAGCAATCTTACCAACCGAACGCTAAAATTTTTTTTTTGATGCTCATTGAAAATCAAGAAATTAACTCAGACCAAAGTTTACAAAATTCACAAACGATTGCAAATCGCAATCAAAAATTCTCCCGCACTCCGAAAAACTTTCGAGTGGGGAGTGACGTAAAGCCTGCATATTAATCCCGTCAGGTCGAAAAAAGTAAAAAAAAAAAAAAAAAGTCAGCGAGCTAATACATTCGAGAGCATCGGGACCGGCTCTCAAAGTCAATCAGTCCGGCGTGAAAAGCCCGTCAAAAACAGAACGAGGAGGGAAAAAAACTCAAAAGCTTGCTTGTCGATGCGCGTTTCAAACTCGGACGGCTGACGATAAATATTATCCACTCGGGCTTCTCCCCTGCTATTGGATTTTTCCCAGGCCGGCTTGTTTCCGTAAACGATGAGAAACAACCGGGCCCTTTGTGACGGATGAGGAACAACGGCCTTCTTTGCTCGGCTAATTTTTACGAATTTTGCTGGTGCGCGATTTACCGTCGATTTGAATTACCGCTAAAACACTTGATGTCTTTATTAAAGCTTTGTGGGGCCAAGTTTAATTTAATTTTTATTAATTTTTAACATCTTTGAGGTTAGGAATTTTTTGTATATATTCATACTGTATTTGATATGAATACTAGTGATTTTTTGACCTTAAATCCTGTTTCATGTTTTTGAGGTTATGTGTTTAGACAAGTCTTAGGTCAAGTTACATACTGTAGAGCTTTATTCAGTTCTAAAAATTTCATTTTTACATTTTGAATGTAACTCAACCTTAAAACCTGTAAAGTAGTAATCTCACGTGTTTTTGAGGTTAAGATTTTCGGTGGGAGCTCAAACTAAATAATTTAGGATATTTTTCATCAGTTTAGTCATATACTATGACAATTTTAGTAATGACACGTGTTTTTGAGGTTATGTTTCACTGGTAATAAAAATCATTAATTTCGGACATCCCTAACCCTCAATTTTTTTCGTGACTCATCCCGGATTAACATAACATCCTCCTCGAGGCATGAATTTTCATAAAAATCGCGGATAATTTTCCACCTCTCCTACGTATTAACTACATAATTTTTTTTTTATTCTCCCGCGCTTAGTCCCACTCGCTCGGGGGAATCAGAAAAGTTGGTTAAAGAAAATTTATTTGATTCGAGCTGGGGAGGAGCTAATTCCACGATCCAGGGAGGTAAGAGGTAGAGAGAGAGAGAAGAAAAAAAAAATTAAACAACCGTCAGGGCTTTAACGAATCCTCGGTTGAAAACTTCTTTTTCTCTCTCGTTTCTTACGGTTTTTTTTACCCAACTTCCCGATCGCAGAATCTCTCTTAATCCTTCTTCTGCTCTTCTCCAGCTAGCTGAGGAATTACAATAACGAATAATCACCGCACTTCCTTTTTTTTATTTTATTTCTCGGAAACCGATCGATATACTCCGAGTAGGGCTAATTAAAATTCAGACTCGAGTGTGAGTGACAATCGATTTAAATGCAGAGTAAATACAGAGCCACTTGGATTTTAAAGGACATTCAAAAATTACCATATTAATTATTCCCGCCTTTTTTTTAAGTATTTTTTGTATTCTTCCCGCGCTATGGTACGGTACGTTGCATTACTTTAATGGGGCTCTGTAATGCCCCGAGGGCGATAAGAGATATATTAGCCGGAGTGCGTGCCCCGGTAATACATCAAATGTCAGCCCCGCGCGCTGCGGTGGAGAAAATCAAAAAACATAAAGAAGGATTCCATTCCCTCCGCCGACACCGCAGCAAAGAATACATTTACCTTTTTTCTCATCACCATCATCCCAGGGTAGTGATTAAAAATTTTGCCCTAATTACGAATATCGAATAATAAAGGACACTTTAATTATCAATCCGGGTCAAGAAATTTAAATTCTTCTCACTTTAGATAGACAAATGGAGCGTGTGTAATAGAGGATTCCGTTTCGAGGTCAAAAATATTGGGGGCTCAAAGGCCTCGCGATGCAAAGATAATGAAAATTGGAAATTCTTTTTGACAGAGAGAAAAAAAGTCAAAGCTATTTTATTTAAGGCTACCAGAGGGAGGAAGGGAGGGGGAGGAGGATATGCTCTCGAAATTGCAAGCTGACGAGCGCGTGACGGGACTACCGTGGACTGGTGCTGCCGGCAAAATCAATAGGGAATTCGGAGTAGCCGAGCGATGACCACGATTCGAAACGCCCCGAAAAATATTCCCCCACCCCCTCCACCCTCGGGCTAGACCCGGATTTCGAGTCATTCTACGGTCACTCGCTAGCAAACTCCTAGCAAAATTGTCAATTTACCGTCACGTGACATTTTTTTACACAAAACGATACACATTTTATAGTTATCAGAACTATAAAATCCGAATATGAGACAGGTCGAAAAATTATAGAAAAAAATTTTAAAAATTGTCATTTAATCTCAAGTTATGACAACCGTGACGTCAGTGACGATCAGGGAAACAGTAAGTGATCGTCAGAAATTTTAACTTATGCCAGACTTTAAAATCCAAATAAACTCTTAAACGAATCGAAAGCTATGACGAAATTTTTTTCAAGTCGTCAAAAAACCATTTTATGTCGGGTAGTGACAACCGTGTCGTCAGTGACGATCACAGAAACGAGTAACTGACCGTCACAAAGCTTAGCCAATCTCAATAAACTCGAAAAAGAATCGACGATATTCGAATCGAGTGCTCGTGTTGAGCAAGCCGTAAGAAGGTGCACTTTGAAAGCTCGTCTCCATCTCATTTAGGCCGTTTGAAGTTAATTAACAAAGTTTTGATTAGGACGATGAGCTCTCACGCATTCGCACAAATATAAACACTTGGCTCTAAGGAAGAAAACTAAAAACTTGGCCTTAGTTTAAAGTAAACCGAATAAATTCATCCAGCAGCAGCAGCCAAGAGAAACAAGCCACCGGAAGTAGTTTCGCATACACGCACCCAGTTAACCGGTTAATTGCACAAACTTCCCTGGGCCGTACACAAAGGGGCTTTAACTAGTTTGACAGGAGGGAAGGGTGGGATGTGGGCCAAACCGAGGGATTTTTATCTCTGATTATCCTTCGGGATTAAGTCCGGCTTCTTCTTCTTCTCCTGAGAATTTTCATTTCGCTGCTTCCTTCTTGCCGGTCCATCTAATTCCTCGGGATCCTTTAGCCGCGGGGCTTTTCGAGTACTTCCTGATTACGCCACCACCGCAAAAGGGGCTCCCCGCTAAAGCATTTATTGCGCTTGGCTTCCATTAAGTCTCTTTCATCGCCTCTTTCAGGAGGAACAAATAATCATAATGATACCTTCTTTTATAACCCACATTCTTTGATTGAGAACCTGATACTCTTGCTTAACCCAGCTCGATAAGTTTTTTTTTTTATGTTTTTGAATTGAGTTACGTTGTTTTTTTCGAAATATTAAGAGCTGTTTTTCAAATTGATGATCCCAGCGAAGAAAAACCTTAGCCCAAAATTTGCCACGAATAAAGTTACAATGAGACTTTCGATTAGTGAGATCTTTATAATAGTTTAGATCATTCCGATGTCTCGTCTGAAACGAAAACAAGGGCTACCAACTTAATATCGAGCTTTCGAACGTTTGAGTAGTTCAAATTTCGATCTTTGGGCTTGAAATGTTACCAACTAAATAACGAAAAACAGAGCTTTGATCATATTGATCGAATCATCTGTTTACACCAAACACAAAAGTAATAAGAACTCGAGAAAGAAATAAAAGGACGCAGGAGGTAACGAGAAGAAGAAGCTTTGTAGTTGCGTGTCTGACACTTCGCTGGGTGAAGCCTGCCAGATTAAAAGTGCTTTTTATCCATCGTACCCAGGAAGCTGAGAAGCCTCCCTTTGTTTTAAGGGTGAAAAATGATGATAATAATAATAATAACAAGGCTTGCATAAGGGGAGAGAAAAAAATAAAAAAGAAAGAGGCTTTTGAGGGAAAAAAGGGGGTAAACACTCGAGCCTGTCAAGGCTCCTCCTCGAATTTGAGTGTTTACGGTCAACAGCGAGGGTAGGTACGTACGACGGAATTGAGTGTTTGCTCGAGTGGATTACTAATCGTTCATTATTTAGCCGTTACGCCGAGGTTTCGAGTGGGCTTTTCAAATATTTATGCCTTTTTTTTAAATGCTTCATGGGTTTACTATGTTTAATATCATTTAAATTGTAAAACATAAAAAGAGTTTGTAGTTGTGATTAGGGGACCAATATATTGAACATTTTAATACCTACACGTAAATTTTTAATCATCATTAGTACTTGAGTTAATAATTATCGAGTTATATCACCAAAATTTTTAGCGTAGTTTAAGTTGAGATTGCTTTAGTGTACTTTTGGGGTATTTATGAAAAAAGTACAGTGATTTCTAAAAAGAAATGAACAAGTCAAATTTTAAATGTTGTATCAATGTTTAAGATTTACAATTGAATAATCAAGTATTACATCTCGTTGTTAAAAATAGTCCCTTTATAAAAGAGAGCTATCGCCATCTTGCGTAAGATTTTTATTCGTGAGCTGATTGGTGAACAAGTTTTTAAAATATTCGAAAAGTGCATTTTGAGGTTACTCTTATTGTTTTTTCCTATGCGCGCTCAGAAGAGCTAGTTAATCAAAAATCTATAAAAAAGTTGAATCGTTACAGTATCCAAAAAAGCATTTGTTTAAACACCAAAAGTTCAACAGTCTGTGTGGATTTCAATCGAATCCTAAAAATTGTTCATTACGCAATGAAAATAAAAGCCCCCGTTGTTTGTCTTAAACTCATCGGTCTTGTGTGTGTGGGTTCGTTTACAAAGCGCGATTCATCATATATCGATTGAAAAGTTTGTTAATAATCAAGTTTCGAAAGGCCAGCCGGTTGTTTAATTGATGAGATTAGCGTAGATGGAAATCCAACGGATGAAAATCACTCGGTTATCCAGTGAATTTCATGTTACTCGGACGCCCGATGAATAAAGCAATAAAGCGTACCTACTTCGAGTCCTCGACAAACACGGACTGTAATCTCGTCAAAAAGTTTTCGAACCCTGACTTACTTCGATAAAAATTAATCAGCCGAGTAAGGGCCCCAAGAAAAACTATGGGATTAAAGCTCGAACCTGAGATTGTTTACCGATATCTGATTCGCACGAATCAATTACCCGAAAAGTTTTTGAAATTGTTGAGTCCTGGGTTATGACTTGTACGTGTAAATTACATCTTAGAAAGGATTTTTTTTACTTATTATAAAAAAAAGACAGAAGGATTACTCAATTTTATAATCTTAATAAACTTTTTTTTTTTTAACTTTATCCTGTGCAATGTTTAATGTGTAAAATTACACATGTGAATTTTAATGTACAACAGTGTATTTGCAATTTTTATAAATAAGCCGACTTATTCTTGATTATACATAACTAAATATTACAATAATTAGTTTGTATGTATAATCATTTAAAATTACACATGCTATAACTTATATGTATCAGTTTCACGTGTGAATAATATGTGAAATTCAACATGTCATTAGTATGTAAACAATTAATAATTTTTTTTTTTTTTTTTCAACTCTGTGTGAATAGTTTTTGTATTCATTTATGGATGTAATGTGTAATTTTTCATGTGTCACAATTTATTCTCACGGCAGCTATAACTACATAGTGCCAATATGACGCCGACAAACATGGATTTTTGAGGTTCCTCCTCTCTAACTCAATGTAATATTCCCAATTCACGTGCAGTATTTTAAATTTCTACCAAACAATATTCTTTCTATTCCTACCTTTTACGTGTGATCAAAGCATTGCGCACAAACTGACATGGTTTTTATTTTTTAGAAACGGATTCCTCAAGGTAAAAAAAAAATTAAAAAACAAGGTGATTGATACGCGAGAAAATTATCGATAATCGAAGAAGGGTTAACCGTAAGCCATCGGGGAGAAGGGGGGTGGCGGCAGCCTCGTTTTAATATCGAAGAAGCGAGCTCGGAATAATCAAATCCTCCGTCCCGGCCTCGTATTATTACATCAGTGGCGAGAAAAAAAGAAAAAAAAAAGGGGAAGGCAAAACAAGAGAGAAAAATAATGCTTCCTGCCGCTCGGCTGGGAAAAATCCATCACTGTATTGCCCGGGATGAAAATTATTATTCTCGCAAAAATGTTAAGTAAGTATTTGCCCTTTTCCGTGCGCAATCTTCGGTAAAGAAAAAAAAAGAGAGTTTTCAATTTCACGAAAATAAGAAAAAAAAATTAGTCTCGGGTTTCTTGTCAAGATTAAAAAAAGTGCATTTTCAGCTAGTTTCCGACCCTCGATGCTGCTAATTTGAATATTTTAATAAAAAGCCCGGGGGGTGTCGGTGGCTTTAATTTTCCCGAGGCCCTGCGAATTCATAATAATATATATGAATTAAGGGTTCTTCCGAATTATCGCGTCGTACTCTTAAAGTTATCAATTTAGCCCGAGGCGAGTCTGAGTCGAGGACCCTATCTTCGAATTTTATGCGCGACACTTACCTTTGTCCCGAGTTTTACAACGTCGTAATTATTTTAACCCGGAATGTCCTCGAAAAAAGTTCCGGGAGGAATTTAAAAAATTTTCCTACCTACGCCCACGGGTATTAGATATCGTAAAAAGAGGTAAGCTCATTCGATTTTCGCGACGCGTTGTGTAGCTCATTTGCATGTTTAACCGGACTAAAAAGTTAGACCGAATTAGCAACGCCGTAGGCTTTTTAGGTTATGTGAGAAATTTTACAGAGTTCCAGGCCTCAATTAGAGCTGGAATACGAAAAATTGAACTGAATTTTTTTTTTTCTATTTTAACCAATTGGCTTGATAGTTAATTTCACTCCGAATTTAGTTTATGAACCAGTACTTTTTTGGTTATGTATGAATTTTCCTAAAGTTCTACAACTCTGATAAGCGCGATAAATTTTTATTTGAGTTTTAATGTATGTAAATTCTGGTAATTTTAAAAGTTGAAATTAATTAGAAAGTTAAAATTACTACAATTGTTGATTTTGAATTCCCGCTTAAAGGTTTGACTTGTCACATGACTTATCGCTAAGTCAAGTATTTCGGATGAAAATTTAAAATTTAATTTTTAAATAAAAAATATTTGATCAAAAGTTTAACATGTACATAGTTAATTTTAGTCTGAAGTTGGCCTAATTTATTTTGAGGTTACTTTCGAAGTTTCTTGAAGTTTCACTTCTTAAGTAAAAAACTCAATAAAGTTTTCATAGTGTAAAAGATACGATTCAATAGTAAATTTAGTTCAAACGACTAAGTAATCGAAATTTTCAAAACAGAAGGATTCGAATCCCCGCCAAAGGTCACGTGACCAGTCAATCATTTTGGCGGTAATTCAAAATCACAAAATGATCGAAATTTGAAAAAAAAAAGGGTCAAAATGAAAGAGTTATCAAAGAGTAGCATTGAGAATCGCGCGAGAAGATGTTATTTACGAGGAGAGAGAGAGTTATAGAGGACGCTTGAGAAAATCAAGCTCGATCGGGCTGGCACCCCGGTGATATAATTGGAAGCTTGATTGATGTTGCCGTCTCAGCGATCAAAGAGGAGACACTTGATAATCGGGGAGGATGATCAATAAGAGCTTTCGATGTGGGTTAAGGTTAGAGATTTATTTTACCCGCTCCTCTCCTCTCTCTTGAACTTTTAAAACAACAAAGAGACAAAGCATCTGGCAACTGATTAGTCGAGCGGGGGTTAATGAGCCCGCTTAATTCAAAAGAATCGAAACAACAAAAGCTCCGGTAAGTCCTTATGTCGTTGCACTGGTGGGAGAAATAGTCGAGCGAAAGAGGGGGGGAGCAAAAAGCTCCGGTGGATTGTAATTTTCCCCGGAAATAGCAATTTCCAGGCCAATTAGCGCGCGAAATATTGCAAAACAATGTGAGAGAGGGAGGGAGTGGCTTGACGGTGCACAATGCCCCCCCCCCCCCCCTACCCAGTTTGATGAAAAATAATGGCTTACTCTAAATTTTATTCAAAGGGGAAAAATAGGTCCTCCTGGGTAATTGCGCCTTGTTTGACCGAAAAAAAAAAAAAAAAAAAAAAAATTTATTTCTGGAAAAAACCCCTTTAATTAAAATTTTCAAGTAGGTTTCAGCTAGAATTTTCGGACTTTTCAGATCGAAAACAAGCGTGCTTCAATCGTCGTGATGGGCAGAAAAAGCTCACATTTTTTTTCGGGAAAAGTTCGTTTGCATTGTCATATGCTGAATGGGGGGAGAAGCGAAAGAATAAGAAGGGGAAAAAAAGAGGGCGC
Organism: Encarsia formosa; assembly: GCA_038277355.1. Classification (NCBI taxonomy): domain Eukaryota; kingdom Metazoa; phylum Arthropoda; class Insecta; order Hymenoptera; family Aphelinidae; genus Encarsia; species Encarsia formosa. The sequence continues at coordinate 937,488 of CM076185.1, read as the reverse complement.
AGCTTTTTTTTTCTGCGTACGAAACAAAAGGAACGAAACATCTCCCGTATAAATGTGTAGTATATTTTTCAGAGCTAAAAGTGTCGAGATTTTTTCGGAATCAATAGGTTGGTAGCAATGTGTAATTACACACCCGAGCTACCGTTTAAATTATAATTACATAACTCGGGCTGGGATTTTTGTGGACTAATTACCAGCTGGGGTAATCAGGATTTACGCGTGTTTAAACTGTCAGGCCCTTCCCCCGGGGCCAGCGCGATAATTTACACGGACGGTCAAATAAAATTTGCATACTTCGGTGGATGACTTATCGACTGGCGAGCGCCACCGTTGAGTAAACGTATCGCTGCTTGGCCAACCAAAAAAGGTGTTATTACCACACCAGTGATGCTGAGTAATTTATGCTATTAAGGGTCGAATGATCGGTCACCGAAAAAAGAAAGATTCGAAGCGTGTTGGATCGAAAGACGTGCGAATTACAGTCATTGAACCAGGAGAAAATACATGGTAAAATTAAAGTTTTTAATAATTTTCTTTTTTTGACTCGTCATTAACCATAACGTATCCTGACCGTCATAAACTATGAAAAAAATTAATGAATTTCCACGACCGTTACATTAAAAAAAAAAAAAAAAAAAAACGTTAATCATAAAAGGATCGACACATTTTAAAAAACTAGAAAGGCTGTAACATAAGTGACGCGTCAGGTGACGTCACATGACCATATGGAGTTCTGACCGTCATGAAACATGAAAAAGTTGATGAATTGTCACAACTGTTACAATATTCCTTAAAAAATCTTTTTTGAGCTTTTTACTGCTGAAACAACGATAAACAAAAAAGATCGACTCATTCAAAAAGGCTGCGACGAAAGTGACACGTCAGGTGACGTCGCATGACCATTTGAATTTGTATTCTGACCGTCATGAAACTTAAAAAAAAGTCAAATAACCATTTTTTAAGCGAGAAAGCCACGTTTATGAAATAAAATTACAGCGTACGCTAGATCGCGTTAGATTATGAAGCGGTCAAATTTGTCGGTGTCGTTAGAGATCCTTCGTGGATCTAAATAGACGCGGTAGTTTAATGGGAGGTGGGATGGGGAAACGCTAATGCCGATGGCCACCGCTAAACTCTCGTGGGTTGGCTCTCGGCAGGCCTAATTGATTCCAGCGTCTCCTTACGGCCATCACCGTAATTGAATATTCCCATCCTCCCTGCCGCGCCGCCATGCCAGTACGAATAAAGAATTTTCATGTAAATGCATGCCAGTCGGTTGTTTTGCAGAAGGCTCGGTGGGTCCTTGTAAACTCGCTGAATCAAACTCGACTTGTCACCTCTGCTCTAGCTCCCCCTTGAATCTGCATAAACAGGCCCGGGGCTTAATCTCTATGCTAATTGAGCGGTGGCGGGGCTTCTGTAGCGTGGAAAAATCCTCTTCTTCTTTCTTCTCTCGACCGAAAGATTAATGCCCGAGCATCGAGAAGTGATAACGCCCCCGGCATAATAATAACGTCCCTACGACCCACTTTGACCCACTGCAATGCTGCACCGAGAATTTTAACCCGTGGCTGACCGAACTAACGATTATTCAATTTTCGCACGTTTGCTTAATGCGATTTCGTGTCTAACCTCAAAACTAAAGCTCTTTTTTTTTTTTTTTTTCACCTAACCTGAAATTTTGTAAAATTTTCACTGTTTTTGGTGTCTTATACAATTTTAGTTTGTAACAAATCTGTAGATAACCTATAAAATATAAAATATTACAATTTTGAGGTTATGTACGTGGTTTTGTTAGGTTATGTCTAAAATACTATGATTTCGTAGTTGTAGTCTTAACCTATATTGACGACCTACTTTGAACTTGTATCGAATTTAAAAACTTCAATCTGTACATTTCAAGGTTATGTTATAAACAAACTGTCTGATGTTGTATCAAAAACTGCGATCGTGTATTTTGAGGTTATGACGTTTACACGAGTTTATTTCGATCCAACTCTAGAAAAAAAAAAAAAGAAATTTCTCAATTCTTCCTATCAAGATACACAGTGGTCGGTCGGTATCCATTAATTTCTATTGTCCGTGCGCGTTGGTTCAACAAAAAGATGCAGATTTATTCCCGAAGAATGGATGGACGGACACACTTGCGGGAGGAGAATTTTTTGAAAAAAAAAAGTTGGCTTCCTGAAAAATCGAAAATGGAGGACGATAAATTTCCACGGGTATAGGCGGTTGTAAAACGGTGATTTATTTACAATGGGCTAATTGATTTAGTGGCCGTCAGAGGCCCTCCACCCCACCCTGAAAAACTCCTATTTCATTTTTTTCCCGGGCGATTGACCCGGGGGTAGAGGTATTCGATAAATAAAAACCTCCGAGGACAATTGTCACGGTTTTTTTTTTTTTTTTTTTTCGGTTGGTACCACTTTTTTTTGATAGGGATAAGGCTGAGGGAGTTGGTGGGTTAATCCACTTTCCTAATAAAGGAAGCGTGAGCCTCCGAGCAAACTTGGACCTTCGGTTGGTTATTACTTGAGATTTTCGCAGCCCCGCGACACCTGCTAACTCCGCGGTGTTTACTCAGACTTCTCGGAAGATTTGAAATAACGCTTGTTTTAATTATTATTTATTCAGATTTACGTGGTTATTCAATTAAAATTCATGAATTTATTTATTATCGTTAAGAAACTTTTATCGTAATTGTGGTTACTGGAAACGACGACAGTTTGAGTGACTGTGATAAACAAAATTTATCAAATTGTTAATTTCGGTGAGTCACGTAAACATCTGGTGCTAATGAGATTCAGTTATACGAGTACAATGTTCCTTTTTAAATTTACGTCAGCGTCAAAATCGAAAAACATTATTTTATCATTTATAACTTTATTTTTTATTCAAAAAGAGAATGTTCATTTACGTGAAGTGGCGGTATTATTTAAAATGAATTTTTTTCATTACGATTGTAATTGGTGCTAAAGTGTATAAGGTGTCTTCGAGGTAACCATTTGGCGGTAATTCAAATAAACCAATTCAAGAAATTACTTAACTCCGACACTTAATCACCAAACTGGTACTCTTTGAGGAAAGGAAAGAAAGAAGCTTACTTCTCGATGTTTTCTCGAAAATTCAAAAGCAGTTGAAGAGAAAAACAAAGGTATATGTAGGAGGAAATAAACGCGACTCGATAGTCAAAGAGTGTTGTGATATGACGTCCTTTGAGTTAGCTTCTGCTGTTGTTGTCGCTGCGCCACCACAAACGTAGATGACGAGTCTTTGTGGATGGAGCCGGGGTGCTAATCAGCCCGGGGACATTTTTCTCACTCATTACTCCTCCTCAAAGAGATTTAATTTTTTTTGTTTTTCTCTTCCTTTTTTTCTGTTTTTTTTGGTTTATAAATTCAATCAAAATAAAAGCGGGAATTCCGGGATGGAGCTTAGGGTCACGGTCATTAAACTGCGTTACCCCTAAAACCGCACCCCTGAATTACTCCCCGGAATTTAGTCTCGGGAGTAGGGCGAGACGAGGCAAAAGACGACCCGCACCCGCGGTGGGGCTTATTTCTGGGAATGTCAAATGACCGTGTCACCAAATAAAATTACACCTTTTACGACTTTTCCTTGGAATCTGTATCTAAGCAATGCTAACAACGAGAAATAAACTTACGACGAACAGACTTTTAAAGAAAATGACCGTCGTGAAACCATCATTTTGACGTAACTCGACTGATAGTAACTATCATCTTTTCCTCGAAGAACTTTATCTGGTTTCTCACTTAATTTCGATTGTCAATTTTGTAATCTGACTGTATTGATTAGTGACCAGTCATTTTACACTTTCGTAAACCCGGTCATGAAAATCAATGTTAAACTTCAGAAACGGAACGGTTAATATCAATTGCCACCGTTATTGAAATAAAAAAAGACCGTCAAGAAAGCTTAATCTTAATCAGATTAACATGTACATAATATCCAGTTGAAAGATTGTAATGCTCGAAAAGACTAGATTTTTCTCCATCACTTTGGGTTTCGTTTAGTTTTTGAGGTTTAACCCGATACCAACCCCCTGACTCGACCGGAATTTCAATCACTCTCGGATCGATGACCTCCTCCTTTCAACCCTTCTCAAGCTCCAAGTCAGATATAAAAAAAGTCTCGACCTCCCCCTCCCCTTTTCTTTACGGAGTGTTGAAGAAAAAGAGAGAGAGAAAGGCGTCGGCTTGGTAATCTGTGCTTCTTCATTCGTGTAGCTGGAGGAAGAAAAACAGGGGAGGGTACAAGACACCAGGGAATTGCACTGGATTCCGGCTCTATCTCGACTACGACGACGACGACGTTTCTTGCATAACTTGACGCTCGTCCAAACGCGACAATTGCGTTTGCTTTTGCCCCCCACCCTCCCGAGAGAATCAAATTCCGGACTGCTACCCTCCCGCTAACTACGACGATAATACCAACCGAAAAAAGTTTGACGTTTTTATTGAAAACGATACTCTGATTTTATGAATGGGGATTTTCCGTCTTCGATAATGAATAAATTCTTTTCTTTAAAAACTTCAATTTGATGGTATTTATTGAACCATGATTTTTTTTTGCCCGAGGGCGAAAAATCTTTTGTCTTTTTTTGCTCACTATAACGAATTTAAGGATTTACAGTATCTACGATATTAACCGGTCGAGTCAAAAAAATCCCCAAATTTTAAAATTAATAAATCGTGAAATTGAAGGTAGAGAAGCTTCAAGTGAAATTATCTACAGGTTTGACGATAACGAAGAGTGAATATAGGATAAACGTAACATCGGGCGTAAAATCAATCGACGTTTAAGAGAGGTAAGCGCACGCGAAGCAGACAGTGAGAGAGAGCCGCGTGTTTATAATCCTGGTCTCGAATCTGTTGGGATTGATTTGCTAATCTCGATCCCCGGAGCAAGTTTTAATTACAAAGTTCGCCCGCGTAGTGGAGCCAGCCAAACGTTCGAATAAATAAAACTCCCCTTCATCACGCTCGGGCATTTGTAGTTTTGCTCCGTTTATGGGGGAGCGAAGGATATGAATGAAAAATTTCAAACTTTCAATTCATTTCATAGTCCGTGGACGGGATGAAAAGTCGGGAAAGAAGGAAGGAAGGAAGAGGAGTAAGTTTTAATAGCTTCACGAGCCGAAACTTCTTCTCTCGGCTTTTTACTCCTCCTCCTCCCCCCACAGCCAACCCCGCGTTTTTCACCTAATAACGGATTAATTTTATGCTCTAACTCGATTGAACAAATACTTAAAACTTTTCTCCTCATTGTCAAGTTTTTTATTTGCTTGCTTTAACCCCCGACCGCCAGGTGGCTACCAGAGCCACTCGAAAACGTTATTTTAGGGAATGTTCAATTCAATGCATGATTTTGAGGTTAGGTACTTTGGATTTTTCTAATCATTGTCAGATTTTTAGTTTAATTAACCGTTCTTACGCCAGGTGGCTACCGAAAATCCGAAACCTCGTAAAAATGTTATTTTCGAGAAGGTTTCATTATTTTCAGGTTATGTAATGTTAATTTTGAGCTCCCTATTGTAACTATGAACCTCTAAACTTAAGCAAATGACACTTTTTTACACGTTGTCAGATTTTTAGGTTAGTTTACCGCTCAACGACCAGAGAGACTACCCGAGTCTGGTTTTGAGGTAATTGATTTATTTTGTTCGATTTGTCCAATCTCGATCGAAAAGTTTTTAAGGTTAACAGCTATCTCAAAGTAAAATTCCAGGGTCACGTTTTGAGAGCGGATTAAAAAGTAGGAAGGTTAATTTACTCCAGGAGATACCCAAAGCAGGGGAGGGAGCGCTAACGACTAGTCTCCTCGAAGTTATGCGCACATGTGCAGGAGGATGGTAAACTCCCTCGGTAATGCACTTTTCATCGCGAAAGTTGTGAGTAGTCTAGGAAGGAAGCGCGGAAGGAAGGAAGGAAGGAAGAAACAACTCTACTGTTGCCCGTGGCAGTGCGGTGGCTAATGTCCCGTCGCTGAACTCGTCGTTCCAGCTACTCCTTTTTTTTTTCCTCTTTTGGTAACCCTGTTTTTTTGAATCGTGAAAATCTTTCCGAACAGTCCCTAAACCTAGTTCTTTTAGTTATGTGAAGTTAGATTACGAAAAATATTTTACCATCAGAACAATATTAAAATTTCATTTTTGGTCACAAGTCATGTAACGAAAGGTTTGCTCTGAGTCAGTATAGTAAAAACAATCTATTTCTCACGTCTTGTGACGATAATACATAAAAAAATTACCTTCATCATAAATATAGACTAGCAAACCCAAGTATCGTAGTTGGTCATGAGATGTTCCTGTAACTGTTATGTGACCTTCATTTGTCCCAGTAAAGGTCACGTGACCATTACGAGTCGTTTTGATTTTACTTTCTCAAGATAATTATTCACTAGCAAAAATTATTTTATCCTTTGAAGAATAAAAACAATGAGCATTTCACAATGAATTTGAAGAGAATAATGATAGTTATGTCCCGAGCCGATTTATCCCTCCTCAAAATTCTAAAACTCCGAAAAGCCGAATGAAGTTATTCCCCCAGAAGTAAATTAACACTCGGTTGGCGATGAACCGTACTAGATTCACGCATATTACACCGGTCGGTTAGTTCGGACAAGTGGCTACAAACTTTACCCTCGGCCACCTGTCGAAAAATATCTCTCTCGAGAGAGATTTGAAATTCTCGTACTTTAAAAAAAAAAAAAAAAAAAGCAATGCTGAAAAATTCATCCGGTAAAGAAGAGGGGAATTAAAATATCCCGAGCGGGGGTTGGGAAGGATTAAGCAGGTAAATCTCGCTCAGCCGCATAAGCCGCGAGTGGATTAACGCGGCCCGGGGTATTTCAATATGCAACGAGAAGGGTTAGTTCGTTCGTTATCGACTGTCTCAAAGTTTACACTTTATAGGCCCGCGGACCCGGACCCTCAGTTCGTCATGATTTTACACTTCTCGGCTACGGGATTACCCCCGGAGAATCGACGAGATTCTCGAAAGCGTATTTCAATTTCTCACACTCTCCACTGGGGATCTACTCTTCACTCCTGTTGTAAATCAACGTGCGTTAACAGACACGTGTGAATTTATAACTTACACCTGTTGTAAGAATGTGTAAATGAACACATGATAACACGTGTGAAAGTGTAATTTACACGTGTTGCTATAATGTGTAAATTACACGTGGTATTAGTATAATTTACGCGTGTAGTTAGTGTTTATTGATTTATGTGTAAATGAACACGTGTAACTTACACATGATAAGGAAGTTGTATGTAAGTGTCATTTACATGTGTATATTAAAGGTGTTAGTTTATTTTTGCAATTTCAATTAGTCACTTTTTACGTGTAGTTTTATGAAAGTATATTTAAATATTCTTATTTAATCATGCTGTTATTTTCACATGTAAAATTGATACTTTGAATTCACACATGAAAATAATAGCACGATTAAGTCAATGTGTAAAAGTTACACTAGTTACGTATCAAGCCTGAAAGTGAAATCTACTCGTGTGATTTTGATCCGTTTGTTTACAATAAGTACTTATATCATTCTTTTAAACCTTTGAATAAACGACCACTCGAGTGGGTTAAATACGTCAACGGTAGTAAAATTTGACACCGTCGACTCAAACAATGATCGCACCTCTTTCACTCCTCAGCGTCTCGTTATTGCGTTTTGAGCCCGCTTTAAGATTTGAATTGCGAAAGAGCCAACCCCCTACCCGGAGTGCAAACGAGGCCCTTTCAATTCTTCCTCTTCTTCTTCTTCTTCTGTGGCGTCGACGTTGGCTGCTGCAACTCCTTCTGAATGGGGAGAAATTTTTTCCCTGTACAACCCTACCCCCCCCCCACACATTCTCAAGGTGCGCTTAATTTTAATTTTTTTTTTTTTTTTTTTTTTACCCCCTTCTTTTTCTCTTCCACTCGGCTCAAAGCTCTGGGCTTTATGAATTTGAGCTTGCCTTTATGCCAAGGATGATTGCCCCCCACCAACGCCGCCGTTCAGTATGTAATTTAAAGCAGCCCTCTTTTCTCAAAGCTCGACTGCACAAAAAATTAAACCCTCGGTGTGTACACTTCACCCAGAGATGTAGTGACCGCCATTTGGGGGTAATTTACGGTTTACAGTTACGGTCAGATTCCGGGATGGTCATGTGACGGTTTTGTGACCGTAAGTAAATTAGTTTGAATCAAATGACCATTTAGAAACCAGACCGTCATCAGGATCATGTGACACGTCAGATGAAGCTTATTTGTAATGTGACTGTTTTTTGACCGTCATAAGAAAACCTTACCGTCATGTGACACCAAAAAACTGTAAGATACGTAATGACAGTCTCAAGACAACTTTACACGTTGAAATGGTTCTGAGACAGTCAACGACGATACAGCTGACACGCAAAGTGAAGTGATAAAAAAAAAAAGTTATTGTATAAAATAGATTATTCACACATCTAAAACATCGATCGTCTATAAAGCTATACGTTGATCACAGCAGCAGCATTAGTAGTAGTAGTAGTAGTAGTAGTAGTAACGATAGTAGTAGTAGTGGTAGTATGACAGGCACCGCTATAGCTGTGTTGTGTTTGCAGGTGTTTTTGCAGGTGGCTATTTGCCGCTCGCGCCGACAGACAGTCAGGTTAGGATGATAAGAGAAACACAGCGATAGAGATAGCGAAAAGAAATAAATATACAGAACAAAAAAAATAAATATAGAGAGAGCGAGTCTAATCGCTGAATCCATCGCGCATTAGAAACAAAAAAATAAATAAAGTTTAAACAAAAAAATTGCTTTAGTCATATGATAAACAGTTTTAGAGATCAGTCAAACACATTGGGTACACACTGGGTTACACATAAGTTATCTTTTTTTTTATTCATTTTTTTTACATATAAATGTAGTTTTTGGTCACTGTTGTTTAAGCATGTTGGACACCATTAAAATAATTATTTTTTTTTAATACGAGTTGATTTTTTTTTCAATGATTGGTTACGTGAGTGAGATGTTGCTGAATGAAGTAGATGAGATGAGAACAAAACAAAACGAAATGAATCGCAAAATAAATCTAAATGGCATGACATTGACAGTAGTATGAAATTTTTCAGTTGAAAAGTAAAACAATATTCTCAATAATCATATATATATAGTAATAATATATAGCAGTTAGTCATATAGAGTAGTATATTAGTATAATAAGTAGACAATTAGTAGATTCATATATAAGTATATCGTTATAGGCATATATTTGTTGGTCTGGTGATATATATATTTATATAAAACGAGCGATACTAGGCATTTCTAAGTTTTCAAATCTGTGAGGTTTTTTACTTGTTAGGTTTGAATTTTTTATTTAAATAAACAAAAAACAATAAACAAAAAAAAAAACACGTAAGTGAGGTTAGTTTTTTTTTCTTCAAATAAAAAAAAAATATAAATGCAAAAGACGCACGAGTGCATATGCGGGACATATGCACGCGTGCGGTTTGAGAAAAACAGCTAGCGTCAGAAAAAAAAAATATATATATACGTAAAAGAAAAAGTAAAAAAAAAGAAAGGTAATATTTATGTTCATATATATATATATGTATAATATATATTGATGTGGCAAGAATAAGAAAAAAAGCGTTAGGAGAGTAATAATATATTAATGTAATATATCATACGGACGAAGAGTTTTAATTAAAAAGAAGAAGAAGAAGAATGTCTACAGACTAATCCTAAATTTTTGCAAACCAAACAAACGAACCAACCTCCTCCGAAAGGCCTAGTCGAAAATGTTCGCGGGACCCCTGTAACAAAAACATATATAAATCATAAGAAAATCATAGGATAACATAAAAATCATAAAAACAAAATCATAAAATAACAAATCATAATTAAATTCATGAAGGAAAGCTGCTTATTTTTTATTTATTTATTTATTATTTCTTTTTTGGGGGGGTTAGTGGGGGTTTATCATTATTACTGCAAAAAACATAAAACAACCAAACTGAACGTAAAATCTCAAACAAAAGTGTAAATAAAAAACGTAAATGTTCTGGTGGGGAAAATAGTACTTTCGTCACTGCTGTTTATTTTGCGGGTATAAATTTACGATTTTTCCGCCTTGCTAAGGGAAAAAAGAAAGAAAAAAAAAAAAAAAAAAAAATCAGGGTCGTGCCAATTTCAGGAAAGCCGGGGGGGGGGGGGGGTTGTGAAGGCAGAATAAAAAAAAAAAGAATATCTTTCCAATTTTATTTTGTAACCTAGAAACAGGGTAAGCTAATGCAAAATTTACACTTGCGGTTTTCGTGTTTCACCGCGTCAGGGTGGTAGTAAAATGATTGGTTTATGGTTTAAGAATAAAGGAAAATAAAAAATAAAAAAATGGGAAAATTATAAACACTCCTGAAACTTATTGCTGTGATAATTAAGCTGTGATAATAACAAGTCCAGTAGCCTCAAGTATTCTCAAAAACGCAATATTTATTATCAATTGCCTGTAAAATACAAAAAATATATATCTTTAGTTATATACATTAGTGGTTTTTATCATCATTGAAGCTAGTTTAAAACAAAAATAATAATTATAATAATAATGCGTACAAGCTTTAAAAAGGACAAATAAGACTACAAATAACTAGGGATTCGACTAATCGATCGATTGATTAATCGATTTTTCGCTAAGCAAATGGATTTTTATCGATTGTTTTCAATGATTTTTCAATTTAAAATTTAAAAAATTTCGTTTATGTATAAACTATAATCGATTGTCTCTTTTATCAAATTACAGTTGCTGTAGGTTATACTAATCGATAAATAATCTATTAGAGATTTTATTGTTCCGTTGTTTTAACTAAATTAAATTTGTTAGTATTAAAGTAATCATTGAATTAGTAATAAAACGACAATTTTTTGAATTAATCAATTGTTCTGACTGATTAACGATAATCTTTAACGGTTTTTTAAATCAATTAAAAACATTCGATTGTTTCTTAAATTGATCAATAACAGTCGATTAGATATTTTATGAATTTAAATTTTAATTGTAATTGGAATCGATCAATTAATAATTTTATAGAAATTTTTTCAACTAAATCTATTGCTTTGTTGATCAATTGTTAATCAATCAAATATAATAGATACTTATTTTTGATTAGAGTCTTAAAAGTTGGTAAAAAAAAATTTCTCTTCCCGCATTTAGGAAGCTACAAAGTGGGAACGAGGGAAATATTGTTGGACAGTGATACCCGATGAATAAATTAAATGATGTTAAGCTGGCGTTTAGGAAGAGTGAAAAAAGGTAGGTAAGAGTTGTTTCGGGGGAGGGGGGATAATTAAATCGTCAAAGGTATAATTTTTAAATCGGGGGTCCGAATTTAACCGGGATAATAAATCAAAGAGAGCGCGCTTGCGGAGGAAGAAAATCAATCGCAGAGCGGCTTTGGAAAATCAAGAGGTAAACACACTCGAAGTTAAGTCGTACGATAAATCATTCGCCGGGTGCGTACCCGCCCGTAAATAAATTCAACCACGCCACCGCGCGCGAGATAAGATCAGCTATATAGTTTTTATTATAAACTGCTGGGGGGAGAGGTTAAGTGCATCGATTATTGATACCCGAGGCCTCCTTAATTTTTCAACGGTTAAGAGCTCTCGGCCCATGTTTATTCAATAGCTTCCCTAAGTGCTGTACTCGGAGCGTGCCGATCTTACAATTTTTTTTTTTCTTCTTCTTTTTAATCCAAAGCGCGCCTCATCTTTTTTAATTACGGTGCGCGGGAGCTGCTTCCTCTCTTGATGGACCGATGAAATTTTCAATTTACGGGCTTCGCGAGATATATTGCCGACAGATTTTTTTATTTTTGAGATGTCGGAGAACTTTTTTTTTTTATTTTACAGTGTTTAGTGACGGTCAGGTTTCTAAATAGTCATGTGACGGATGACAAAAAATTTTTTTTTACTGTGACGGTCAAATTCGATAAAATTTATTTTTTAACTTGAGTTACGAATTAGTCAGAAGAAGTTCCGGTGACCGTCGTGTAACAAATATGACTGCCACAACAATTTAAAAAAAACTTTGATTCTCTTACAATGTAGTCACAAAAAATTACTGTGACCGTCATGTAACAAATATGATTATCACAATACAAAAACGACTTGTATTGACAGTAATATTAAATTTATTAAATTAACTATCAATGAAGATTTCTTATAAAATAATTAATTTTCAAAAGTAAGTTTTTTGACCGTCACGTGACAAGTCAACTGACCCGTCATTTTAAAATTAGTAAGCTGACCGTCACTAAAAAAAGCCAGTGACCACATCTCGCTGTTTTTTTGTTAAAATAACGCGTTACACCCAGGTGTTGAAAAAAGCGTTGGTCCGGGAAGCCCGCGATCAATAAAACAATCTCCCCCGCGCCGCCGTCAATCAACGAAAAAAAAAAAAGGCAGAAAACAGTGGTACCGCATTGCGGACGGATGATCTCGTAGGTAAAAAAAAAAAAGAAAAAAAAAAGTAGGAACTAACAAGACGTAAGTACGCGTGAGAAAGGAGATTTGCGGGTGGTAGCAGGTGTCGGGCGTCTTATTGCCGGAGCTTAAACTCTTGAACTTCCCGGGTGCAATGCATACAGTCTAACTTAACTCTTTGTCTCCCTAACACCTACGAATCGTGATTAACAAGTTGTACCAACTCTCGAGATAGTTTCCTGTTTTTCTTACCTTTATTTGTACGACTGGCTTCGTATTATTGTTAAGAGATTATTCGAAGAATTGGGCGGGACGGTTGTAAATCAAAATTACGCAATGCGTCGTTTTATTTGAGAGGAGACGAGAGTTGCGCAACTATTTCTGGTTTTTTAGATGTTTTGATGAGAAAAAGGAAGACGGTGTTTTCAGATTTGAACGGTTGGTCGAATATTTCAGTGTGCCGTTTCTTCTAAAAAGTTTACTACTTTTTTCCTAACTTCTAAGTCAACTCCTAAGGTTGGAATCACATCACATTTTTTATTAAATCATTTATGATTATGAAAATCAATGATTTTATAGATTTTTTATGTCTGTCGTTTGAAAAAATTTATTTTTTACTCTTTTTATATGACATGAATAATACGGTTTCGCGGCTGAGTATTTAACTTTGGCCCTTATGATAATTTTCAAATTTTAAATCAAATTTTGAAGATTTTAAAAAAACATTTCAATATCCAGAGGTAAAACACAAAATTTTGTAATTCCTGAAATTCAACTTTATACCTACGAAAACATTCCAAAAAATAATTTCAAAGTAATAAAAAAATAATAAAAATTTAACACTTGTAAAATTTTTTATTTAATTCTATATCCTGAATTTCTTTCACATACTCGATTATTTATTTAACGCTTGTAAGCAAATAGTTCTTTTTAAATTTTAAAATTGATCAATGATAGATTATAGCAAAATTTAATCCATGTTCCACATTCCGCTCACATATTCAATTAATTATTTATCGCTAGTTTCCTTTCAGTTTTAAAATTGATCCATGATGGATTACAGCAAAATTTAATTTACATTCCACGTTCCTCTCACAAATTCAATTATTTATTTATCGCTAGTGAAATTGTGTAAACAATTTTGAAATTGATCTATAAGAAGTTTCATAACCAAGAATTGGTTCCCATAAAAACTCGTGATTTAAGAATTTAAAAATCGCGTTTATCAAAAGTTTTAGTCGGAAATAGCGGATCGATAAAGTAAAAACTTAAAGAGAGCCAAAGGGTCAATTTAAAGTGTAAATTAAGGTCGTTGACGAAATATTGCGCGACGACGGAATAATAACAACAACAACAACAAGCAGCTCTGGCCTCCTTAGCTCGGTCGCGTGATTAATCTTAATTTTGGTCTAAAGCACCGCTCCCGGCAAAGCAGAGCTCGGCGCGTATCTTTAATTAAATCGCCTCGATTGATCCCCCAGAAAATATTCAATCCCTTACCTGCTGCTACCGAGTCGATACTTGATATCAATTTACTCCCTGTTTACACACCCATTATTTATCACCGTCATTATACACATTTTTTTAACCTCAGAGCGAGAACTTTCATTTCTGTCTCCTCTTTGCAGTTTGTAGGGAGAAAAATTTCTTTTTTCTTACAATTCAGGACGATAAATGACTTTTTTCCCACTCCTCAGAGGGTGAAAATTATTATTTTTAACTCTAAGTGCGAAAATGACTTTTTTCTCCCTAGTTATAATAATTAATAAATTGAAACGTTTTTTATAGTGTTCTCGATACTTTTGACTGTACTTTTATACAAAATCTTCTCGATGCTAATTTCGAGTTAAAAGTTTCACTTTTAGGATTATCAAAAAACGACAAAAATATAAAACTTCTCGCCCTAGTTTCAAAAAAAAACATTTTTTAGCGTCTTTCGGTCACCTTTGGTACGAAATATAAAATTCCAGACTGATATATATGTTTTTTTTAGACTCTCGGACCCTCCTTGGGAAATTGAATTTTAATTAAAATCACACTTTTTGCGACGGTGCCCGCGCGGGACGAGGAGAGAATTAATCAATGAACTGGAAATCAAATTGAATATTCATTAAAGACCTTACCCCCCTCCTTTTTTTTTTTTTTTGCAAGTGGAACGTACGTCACGAGTTTTTCTTTCGCGAGAGATCGTAAAAATTTTTTTCACCCGGTGAACGGAGCACACCGTGTTATTATAAAAATCAAATCAAGGGTGAAGAAAAATTTTCCCGTCGCTCTGCAGGCTTTAAATCCAGTAAAACCTCGGGTATTTTTATCCCGTTTAAACGAAACTTTATTTAAACGTTATCGGGAATAAAGAACCTTTTTAAATATGTAAAGGGGGTGGGAGGGAAGGGAGGTAACCGAATAAACAAATTGTACCCGGCGCGATATGAAAATCAGGTATGCAAAATTCTGCAGCCGCGCGAGCTGAAAATTCGATAAAAAGGAAGGGAATCTGAATGTAGTTGACGACGGGACCGAGCAACGAGAGAAAACAATAAGATGCTTGCTTACCAGTTTGCATGCACTTTTCACACCTTTATATATAAGAGAGAATTTGCTTTTTTCTTTTTTCGGACGACGCGGACGAGGAGTTTTTATTGAATTGTCAGTCGACATCAGTTATTTATCATAAATTTTTCGTCAATTATGTCTGATTTATCGAATTTTTAGGAATCAATTTACTCGAATTTAGTGTATTTTGGAATTTACATTAAAGTACGTAAAGTCAAAGAACCGATAAAAATCAAAACAATGTGTAAGCTCATAAAAGCAAAGTTATTCAATTGTTAATAAAGATCCAATAGACACTCATGAACCGAGATTTACTTTAGAGTGGGTTTTATTACTCTAGCTCGGTCGAGTCATCGTCAACGCATTAAACTCATTAAACCGTTAATAACCCTGAATTGGGCGACGACGAAGCCAATTAAAGTAATTTAAAACAATGTGGATTCTTTAGATTGCTCGTATCGTCATCAGGTGGCGTACCAACACCCGCGATTAAAAAATCAATTCAACACATACAAATACTCTGCGAATTGAGTTGAAATTTTAGATTGAAAGATTACTTATTTCTGTAAAGGAGCCTGATAAATACCTAGTAAATTCTATTCAACATTATTGTGCTCGTTTTTGATAATGTTTGCAATTTTTCTCGGGCCCAATAATACTTTAGGCCTATAATTAAAATAATAAAATAATCAAAAATAACTTTTAGTTCGAGAATTTCAAGATTTACAAAAGATTGCAATGCTTGCCTATTTATTAATTTAAATTAGATTTTTTTGGATTTTTATTTGCTTCTAAATGTTATGCCACACTTTACAAAAAATAAGAATTGAACGTCTCGACGACTAAAAAGAATAATTATTTATTCAACTGCGTGAACACAGCTACGAATGAATCGTCGAAGTTTTAATGTTTATAATAGGTGAAAAATAATTTAAACTGAAATTATTTTAATTTAATAAATAAAGGAGCACGCTTGCGCATTGCGGGTAAATAACTTACAGAATAAAAAGGGGGAGAGCGAAAGCACATAATAATTCGCGAGTTGAGGGTTGCTCGGCGCCGGTCTGGGGTAAGAGCAGGGGTACGGTGACAAAGGCGCTCGAGGCTCGCTTCAAGTGTCACGAATTTTCTTCGTCAGAGTACACCTGAACGTCGTCTGCTGGTTGGAAACACTCGACTCGAATACTCAAAGCCGTGGGTGTAGTAACCACGACCAGATTATTTTAATTGGCGAATTTCATTTTTTTTTCGTACTCTTTTTTAACGTTATTAATATTGACAGCTCAAAAACAAACAGTCTTAGTCTAGTGTATAACCTCAAAAACTGATAAAAAATTATTTCTTTGGCCATAAATATACATTGTTTAATTTTTAATTTTAAGTTTTTTTTTTTAGATTATAGCTTGACTAGATCTGGTAGAAAACTACCTTTAAGAATTTTAACTTTGACCACTCAAGTCAAATCAGCTCTCGCATGACTATTTTTCCGATATACGCGCACGCCTTTTGGTTGCTTGCATGTCTAACCTCAAAAGTGATTTCTTTCTTCAGTATTTTTTTCTCAAACTGCGTGGAGAATCTTTTTAAACAAGTATGAAAAAGTTTTCCACAAAACAACAATGTGTTGAAGTGCATTTTGAGGTTAGGTCTTCTAATTTTGACTCAAATCATGCTTAAAAACCGTTTTCAATTAATTTTTTACTCTAGTAGCTTAATTACAATTCACTGCAATTATTTTATCTGAAGTTCGTCATCTAAAGATTGACTATTTTCGAATTTCAAGTGCATTTAGAGGATGGGTTTTTGTTGAATGACAAAATATGACTTGTTTGGTGGATTTTAAACATTTTTAAGTCAATACACTATAACTAAATTTACTCATTTTGGATTTAAAGTTAAAAACTCTAGAAGCGGCTTAAATTTTTTATTTTTAAAATTATTGTCAATAAGTGTAGAAAAACTAAAATCATAAATCAACAGGTCGTATTTCCATGTGAACTTGAAAAAATGAATAAAATTATATCCATGGACGCCTTTCTAATAATAATCCGAAATCATGATAAAATCTATCTCTAAATACCACAACAGCTAGCTAAAATTTATGGTTTCACGGTTTAAATTAGATAAACATGAGTTATGCCAACTACCTGATTAACAATGAAATGATAAAAATGAAAATAAAAAAATTATCCGATTTATGGTGTCTAATTAAAAATTATTTCACTTACCTCCCCCGGATATTCAGGTAGTTTTACCCCACGCTTGGAATAAATCATAATAAATCGTAATCCTTAACAAATCATATAATCAATTAAAAAATTCAGTGGATTAAAAATTTTTCATCATTTTATTATAAAATTATAATACAATTCACTTATTACAAACTGTCATTCATGTCATAAAGTTGCAGTACAAAACGAAAAATAAAAATTAAAAAAATAATGAATATTTACACATAATAATATTACAAAAAAAAGGTAAAGTTAAATAATAATAATAAAAAAAACCTCATTAGCATTCCGTAAGATGAACGATACACTTTAGCTGCAAGTAACGTAAAAAAAAACTAATCTCATATTTAAATTGATTTTCTCTCTCTCTGTCAGTGCATGCAAAGCGCAACGTCTGCGTTTAATAAAATCCAACATCACTACATCGACAAATGAAATATTGATAAAATCAGTTCTGCGATTGACGTCTCGAGTTGATTAAAAAATAAATTTTTTAAGCGGTTGTATTCGTCGGCCAGGATTTAAACCCGTAAATCTCGACTCGGGTGCAGCACACCGACCCGAACCATAGGAATTCAGAAGCTCGCTCGGAATCCCGGACCGACGACAAATATGCCGCTGCTGAGAATTTTCGCTGCTGCTTTTATTCCCCACCACCAGCACCAGCCCGATACGTCAATAAAGACCGAAAAATTCAATGCACCGCGAGTTGTTACTTCAAAATTATTTTAACTTTTTTTTTCTGTACTTATAAGTTCAAGAAAACTTGTAAATAGTCAGAATTGGTCAATTTTTCATTCTTTAGAAATAAATTCTTTACTTGAGAATTTTTAATATTTTATTATTATTTAAATAATTCCATTTACTTTAAATGATCGAATATTCCAAATTTTTTTAAAATTGTGTATAAAAAGTCGCTGTTGGAAACAGGATCAAAGAACAAAATAGTATGTAATAGGACTTTTTAAGAACTTTTAGAAACTTTTGAGACAGAAAATAAACAATTAATCATTTTTAAACAATTTGAAACTTTTCTATATCACTAACTTGCATACTAATTTTTAGTTAACTCCTAGTTAAAGTTTCTAATCTGAGCATCTAAACCTGCCCAATTGTGCTTTTTTGAAATTTATTAAAAGCGGATTAGATCAAATAAATTTTATAGTTTTAAACTCTAGTAATTCATTTTGGGTCTTTCAACACTCTTTCATGTTAAAAAATCTGAGATAAAGTAGAAGAAGTTCAAGAATTTCATTAAAAATTTGTATCGATTAGCTATTAGAATATTACAAGTATGTTTTATAATAATTGAAACTAATTATTCTACTTGAATTCATGACAAATGATCAATGATTTCAAAAAATGAGGATCACTCAACAAGCAGAAGTAGAAGAGGAGGCTCTAATTTAAAAAGACAAAGTCGTGCGTGTATGTGACAGTTGGTAATCCGTCATAATACTCTCGTTAGCTTTGTTAAATTCGTTACGACAAAGAAATTCTTCGACGAGGAGGTCACGAGCTCCACGCCGTAGGATTAATTCGAAATTACTCGCTCGATTAACTAGCCGAACGCCCGTAATTAATTACCACGCAGTGCCCCGCTAATGCTCAATTTATTCATACCCGGCTTCTTCTTTTTCGAAATAATCGTCATCATCTTCGTGCCGATTTAAATGACAATTTAATTTGCATGGAATGTTTCGAGGATTAGCCAAAAGGCTACCGGTCGAATGCCAACTATTTTGTAAAACTGTAAAGCTAGCGTGGTGAAAGGTGAAATACCTGGCTTCGAATACCAAAACGAATGTTTAATTTATTTGATTCAATTTGCTTGATTTGGTGAATTTTCGAATAAAAAAAAAAAAAAAACTGATTTTTCTGTTGTAAAAGCTAAATTTAGTGTAATTTAGTTTTACAAAGTTACTCTTGAAAATCAGTGTTATTGTAAAACTATATATATTCGCATGACAGCTCGCCTCAAAGAATCCCGAATTCTAGAGAAGTTCAAAACCGTTTTCTTAGGCATCCAAAGCCTCAGGCATCATAATAACAGAATAATCATTATGATAATCGAGAGCAAACAAAGTGGACGTGTTAATTTGGCGTCTCGACAGCGAGTCGCGGGTAACGTGTGAGAACCCACCTAACTAAATCATTTCAATCATCCGCTCTCGAAATAATAGCCCCAAAAACCTCTCGAAGAAGGAGAGGAATCGAGAGAATAAATAATAATCGCCGGATGGTGGTTGATGGAAGGTAAAACCAACATTTTTTCGGCCTCGTTAAAATAATATCAGCCCTCGGACCTCAACCAAAACACACACACGCACCCAACTAAAATCAAGGTGTCTGACTAATAATCAATTTTTTTTGCGCCGAAGCTCGCCCCGGTGATACCTGTGTAATTTACACATCTCCGGGATTTGAATTTTATTTTCATCACTGCTGCCCGATCGATTTAACCAACTGAGGTATTTCAACAATTAAAACTCGCTTCAAAATATTCAACGTTTATTTTAGATTATAAAATAATTTTAATACTGATTTATACCCTTGCCATCGGTCGGTAAAACAGGACATTTCTAATTGATCTATAAGTAAATTTACTTAGTTTTTTATTACCTCAGGGATTTCAGCAATGAAAACTTATTTAAAAATATTCAGCGTCAGTTTTAGTTTAGAATAATTCTAGTATTGTGTTACTTATCAATTTACCTTACCATCGGTCGGTAAAACAGCATATTTATAATTTATCGATAAGTAAAATTAAATTTTTTATTTTAATTACGACCTATCCGGAACCAATGATGGAGTAAGGTGTGAAAAAAACTCCTTTATTTATTGTTTCGACGTTTCGGCTACCATCGGTAAGCCATCATCAGGATTTATTACTGTAATTAAAAAGTGTTTAAATTTTACATCATGTTTTTCTTAATTAAAAATTTTACAAAGGATGAGAAAGAGAAGAACTTACAAAAAATTATTGATACATATAGATATAAATTTAAAAGACGTCGTTACTGCACGACATCAGTCTTGGTACTGACTTATTAGAACATTTGAATTAAGGTGTGTCGATAAACAGTTTAAGTCTATTTACATATCAAAAAATACGAGTGGAAATTGTAAACATGAGTTTTATGGTTTAGTTTCAAAAAGTTTATTGAGAATAATTTCATAATTAGGTGGCAGATTATAAGCTTCATTTTTCTTGTTCAAAGTATGGTTTATTCTATTTTTAATTTCAAATGCTTCAGTTATTTTACGTTTTCTGGCATTCTTTTCATGGTGTAGTATCTTAATATTCTTCCAATCATGTCCACAAAAACCATTATCGGGATTTTGTTGTCGATGTTTTGTAATCACATTATGATATTTTTCATTCTGTAGATTGATGTTGGTAATATGATCATTTCTCCTAGTATTCAGTAATCTACCTGTTTCTCCTACGTACAACTTATCCTTTATAAAATTAAATTAGTTTTTGAACTATAACTATGGAATTTCGACAGTTGAAATTTTTTTACAATAAGTCGAACGGTTGGAAAGTATAAAAGTGATACGTACGTAATTTAAACATCTACTAAAGCTCCAAGTTTTTAATTTAATTTTCATTCGTCAATGCTACCTCGGTGGATTTAAAATAAAAAAAAAAAGGAAAAAGCCGCGGAGTGGATTATTTTCACACCCGTGCGGGAGAGAATTTACATAAAATAATGAAACGCATTTTCAGTGTCATTCATTCCGGTGGAGGTTTAATTGAGCTGTTATTTTGTATTTCGAACGGCAGGGTTGGTTTAATTTAATTACTTTCGACGAGCTTTCTTTGAACGAATATATGTCGAACGGGTAACGCGTGAAGTGTGCCGATTGTTATTTAGCCCCACCGAGCAGCTGTCGTTTATCGGGTACTTTCGAGGTATGTTGAGAGCGACTGCACCCTGCAGGCATTCAAAACACGGGTCAGTCGTACGTCATTGTTTTTTTTATTTTTCCATTTATTTTTAATTAACGATTATTTTCAGAAGCTATAAAATAGTCGTAATTATAGAATAAATGCTACTCGAAGCTGACTCGTAACTTTTATTTCGTTTTAAAACTTAAAGTTTGAAAACATCTTTCGATTTCAAAAAATAAAACTGAAATTGTAGGTTTCGTGACCGGCCATTTCTTTATCATCCCACGTACGATACAATTCGAAAATTCATTTCCAGAGTTATAAGAAGAAAAGAGCGCGGACGCACGCTGACCCACTTACTCTTAGTTACCTGCTCTACTCTTGGTCACGTTCTTCTTATTCCGGCTCGCGCGACCTGCACCTCACCTTAATTGTCCCCGCGTGCTTGTTTTTTCTCCAGAAAAACTTAGATTCGCTTGCATATGCATGCAGCACAACAACGGATCGATATTCTCTCAGGTTGGAAACCTCGTCATAATGGAGTTCATTAATGTACCTTGTTATCGAATTCCTTATTCACTTGAAAAATTATTAAAATTTGAATTATCGATCTATTTAAATTATCCTGTTTTACCGACCGATGGTAAGGTAAATTGATAAATGAAACAATTTTAATATTGTTCCAAACTAATAAATTAACGTTGAATATTAAAAAAAAACTTTAAGTCTTTAAATTTCTTAGTAAATTATAAATATCCTGTTTTACCGATCGATGGTAAGGTAAATTGAGAAATGATGCAATGTCAATGTTATTCCAAACAAAAATATATTTTTTAAAGTTTTAACTGCAGAAATTCTCCAGTCTATAGACTCGGGCGAGAACGGTTGTTATTTTTTTAAATATATATTTCGTAGATTTGTGTCATCAGATGAGCGAGCGAAGTTTCGCATTTTCGTCTGTCAACAACAAACTCTGACGCTTCGAGATAAATTGAAAAGCCGGTGCTTGGGTCTAAGCAAACGTCACGAAATAAAGCCTTTTCAAAAAAACCCCGGAGCTGCTATCTTGCGAGTCGATCGACCCGAAAATCCCCCTTAAATTTTTCCCCGTTTTTCAGCCATTCGCTTTCAGATTCATAGGCTTTGATTTTTAATTTGAATGCGACTTCTGCCCCCTGCGGAGCCACGATTAGTTCGAAATTCTGAGTACGGAAAATCGTATTTTTTAAATCAAATTTTAAAAACTAAATGAAAGAACTTATTGGCAAATCACAAAAATCTGATTAGCTTAATTCATAAAAAACTTAAAAATATTATTATGTATTTAACACAACTGATACATTTTATTGATAAATTATAATTTAAAATTAATTTACAGATATCTTAAAATTTTTATAGAATTAGTTATTGAGAATGTAACCGTAAAATAAGTTATGTAATATCTATTCGTAATATAAACCCTCATAATTTTATGTTTCAAATAAAGCAAATTGTAGTTATGATTAAAGAAACTCAACGGATCATTTAATGTAACACTTAAATATTTTAATAATGTATACTGTTTACTTTAAATAATATCAGTATAAACTATTTAAGTAAGCTTCGAAAAATTAAGGCTTCATAAGTCAATAAATATAAATTTTGACTCATTAAAATCAATCTTTGATCATCGATAATAATAATAATAAAACATAATTAATATAGAAAGTAAAAAAAAAGATTGATCTAATTTATTGCAGTCAAGGTCGATTCACTTAAAATTTATATAACTTCTGCGTTAATATGAGCAAACAATTTAACAGCGAGTAAATTACTTTTTCATCATACACACTGAGTACCGAAAAAGGAAGAATAAAAGCCTCGTGATCGATGTTGATTACGCACTCGGCGGTGGCGCCACCTTAACGATCGTAAGTCATGTAAGTAAATCGGGCATGTATGGAGATTGCATCCATCCCAATACGAATCTTCGAGTATACATATACATATATACAGCTCGCACGCCCCTCCCCTTGCCCCCGTACATTGGTTGAGTGATTTAGGTGCGTGGAGCGAAGGTTTTTAAATACCGCACCGGAAACCACCCCGGATTACCACCGAGTGATTGATTCTACCCGGAATAGTTATTCTTTCGGCTGCTCCTCGAGTATTTTCTATCAAAATAAAAGCCCCTTTGGATTATGTAGATTGATTTCGTCGCGTCTCTTATTTCAGGGAGCTATCGGCCATCAATTATCTACTTGACGATTCGGAAATCTTCTCTCTCCTCGCTCTCCTCGCTCTCCTTATATTCGCGAGGATATGAATTTCAATCGACAATGGATCGAGCTGCTGTTGACTCGCACGTTAAATCCCCGCAGCTGCTGCTGCTGCGTCGCTATACGGCTTACTTTCTTTTTTTTTTTCGTGGGGGAGAGATATCTTTATACTATACCCGTCTCAGCGAGCTTCTCTGCATTTTTCCCGAAACTTTTGTGGGAAAAACTTCCACTGGTGCAGAGGAATTGAAAAAACGAGGTAGACGCATGTTTTTTTTTTTTTTTTTTTTTTTTCTTTTTTTTTTTGCAGGGAAGCGACCGAAAAAGAAGTAGGATTTTCGATAGTCATGTTGAGTGACCGAGTATAGGAAGTACGTCCTGTTCGAGAAAAAACAAAGTTTTTCTTTGTTTAACTGGAAATTTAAAGAATCGAAAACAACATTGAAGGTATTAAGGAGGCCAAAAGATACACTCAATGGTTATTTCTAAATTTACTTTACCATCTGTCGGTAAAACAGCATCTTAAAAGGCGGTCAAAGTTTATAATTTAATTTATTTTCTAAATTAAAATTCAATTTTTCAAAGACTTTAGTTTATAGTATTTTGAAATTGGATTAATATCAATTATACTTTAGCATCTTTCGGTAAAACAGGGTACATAAAGATTTAATTAGTTTTCTAACAATCTAAGGAATTAAAGAATTGTAACTCTTTTAAAAATATTAAACCTACGTCATTTGACAAACCTAATTTTTCAGTTCGCTCTAGTTGGGTAAATCGAGTCGGTCACAATACGTCAAACGGTAATTGGTACGGATCGAAGCCTTGGTATGATTAATCGAATCGAGTCGATTGCCTTACGCCGACACCCGAAAGTGGATATCAATTCGCTCGAGAAGCACCGGCTCAGCACAAATAATCCCCTGGAACTTTACTGCTGCTTCCGCTTCTGCTCGCTGCCAGCGGGCCGATGTTATCGTAAATATTAATTACGTCAAGCAGCTGTGATTGACCGATTTACAAATTTTGCTCGATTTGAATTTCATCGAATGTTTTCTGTGGAATGATGGATGGTAATATCTGCTTATGTTTGTGGAACACGATTATTCTGAGTAATCAATTTATATACATTTTTTCGATTAAAGTTATTTGTATTTGTATTTATTTATTAATTAATTTAGACAATGAAGTATGATGTGTACCTTTTGATGGTCTAGCGTAGATATATGACAGTATTATTCAGTAAATAATAGATAGAGAGTGAATACATAGGTAAATCAACTTAGGGATTAATATAATGAACAGCTTAATAAAATAAAATATAAATCAAAATTAAATTTTATTAAAGTAAGTAAAATTCTTAGTACATTTTTTTCAATGCTTCATTGTCCAGCCATTTTAGATATTGTTTACAAGTGTTACTAACATCTAAAAACAATCAAAATTTGTTTCCAGAATAAAAATTTCCGATTAGCCAAGCAGATAAATATTTGAGGACACTTTCGGGTTTCCCATTCGCACCATTCTATGATTTCATCGAGCCAGCGTCTGAGTAATCGATACGGCGAGGATAATGTCGCAACCAATAATCCGTGACATTCGTCATCTTCTCGCCTATCGCGTTACCTTTCTCAAAGGCAGGAGTTACCGAGAGGAATTAAATTTCAAACTATAAAACAGGTGAGGTTCCGGGGGGCGCACTGCGCCGTTGTTTAAACTTTGAAACATTCATAATACAGATTAAGATACTTAAACTTCCCCAATTATCCTACTTCAAAGTTACAGCCTTAATAATGAACTGGCTGCACTCGGAGTTCTTATTACGGAATAATTAAATAAACTTACTATTAAGAAAGTAGAGGGAGGAAAAAAGTGTCGAATTTTTCCAGCTGGCGAGGGAGGGAGGCAAGAAGGGAAAATTAATGACACTTAATCTTCCCTGGGACACCCATCGATTTATGCCCTACCTACCTACAGCTCCTAACTCCTAGCGAGTATAATTTTTTTTTTAAATAAAACTTTTTAACTGTCTCGTTAAGAAAATTAACTTTTCCAGGCCGCGCGCACCTTTTTGGATGAATGAATTTTCCACAGTGTGGAAAACTGGAAAGTATAACTTTTTAATGACTTCCATCAAAATAATACCCGCCAAAGTTGGAATACTGCTCTAATGGACTTATTTATTTTAGCAACAAATTTAATTAGAAGGAATACTTAAATAAATATAAAAAAAAGAGGACTTAATTTTGTTTTTGATGCCTTCGAGCCGAGAGTTCAAACGGTCTGTCTTTTTAGACATACTAATTACTACTACCTTTGATGAACGTATCAACTTCGTTGAGGTTCATACGCTCTCGTCGTTACGAATTTGTAATTTGAACCGGGGACCTGACCCAGAGATTAAATGACTAAGTTTTCCAATTCTCGTTTGCGAATCGAAATGCATACATTTAATTAAATGCCACACAGGAAATAAAAACAGCTTCATTTACAAAGTATAATTTAATACAGACATTTTGAGATTTCTGTAATCAAAGAAGCGTAAAAAAATTCGAAATTTTATTATCAATTGATTTGTTGAGCTCGACAGAACGACATGATTGTAACAACGTTTGCTCTAACAACTATTTATTTTCTCCGCAGCTGCAGAAGTTTGAAAGCCAGGGCGTGTTATTGTAGGCAGATGCAGTTTAATAATGATAATAGTTTAACCGCGTTTATTATTGACGTTAACGAGATACCCGAATTATACAATGGTGTTTACAATACGTTCGTCTTTCGTGCGAAAATCAAATTTGACTAATTAAGCTAACGAGTGCAGGTGGTGGTAGTCGGTTCTGCTGCTGCTGCCGCTGTTGTTGTTGTTGTGATTATCATCTTCTCAAAAGTCACGGATGCTCTGATTGGATGATAATTCGGGGCCGCTGCTGCACTTGACGTATATACCGGCGCGCTTCGATCTTCGAATTTTACGTTAGAGCGGGCATGCATCTCGGGCTAATATTTGTTCGGTTTGATTTGTAATTAGCAGCTGTCTGGGTGATCCTAACGAGAGTCATTTTGATTATGTGTGTACGCTTGGAAAATAAATCGATTTAATTTTGAATCTCGCTGATACACTGTTGTTCTCTCGATGGAATTAATATTTTATTGGCAAGGTGATAAATATTCAACAAAATTTTAGTTTATGAAAGACAAGTATCCTAGCCACTAAACCATATCGGATTTACATTAAGTACATAAATGTTATGATAATAATTTATTGCACAAAACTTTAAGAGAACATAATACAATACTTGAAATGTCTCACAGAGGTAATCAAGTTACCTGTAGGGCAGGCTGGCGTGGAAATAATATAATTAAATGAAGAAATATTGATTCTGTACCGTTAAGACAGTCAGATAAAGAAGAATTTCGGAATCACAAAAAAGAAATTTTAAAAAATAAACCATGCGGTCTGTGAGCCTGATCGCATCTATATCAACAACAATGAAAAATCTTGAACATTGTGAAAAATCGTACAACCCCTGCAATCAGATATAAAGATAAAAAAAAAAAGCGTTTCTTGAATCAAGTTTTCGAGGACGTCTAATTGACGCACCGAAATAATGACCCTCGTTGAGTTTGCTGAAAAGTTACGGCTTTTTATACTACTCGGAGTAAGCTGAAAGTGGGTCGCGGGCTGACGATTACCATGGTTGTTATTATAGCAACAGCACCGAGACATAAATTAAAGTTTAGAGTTGTTGTATTCACGAGAGAGAGAGATCTTATCGGGGGTTGCTCTGAATTAGCCACCGTGAATTATTCAAGGGACGGACATCATCGCCAGGTACCGACCCGTGAGACTTGCACGAGCTGAAAAATTCAGGGTGCGGAGCTTTGAATCTCCGAAAGTACCGAGTTCGATGACAACCTGAGTACTTGCAAATCCGTTTAAATCTAATTTTAGTTTTGTGAGTTTTAAATATTATAATTTTTAATTTATAAGTCTCTAATAATCATGAGTTTTTATGAATGAGTATTAATTTATGCTTCTAAAGATTCTAGTTGCATTATCGTGATGAATTTCTGGACTCATATGTCTTTCGTAGAGACTGTCTTTTATTTTTTACTCATAATGTTTAGGACTCTAATTAAATACTCGTAAATTATTAGGGTTCAAATTCTGTGGTTCCGAGTATCTAAACTCATTTTAGTGTTTGTTACGAGTTACTGAGATTCTAAATTTGTACTTACGAGCCCCTAAACGTCTAATTCAAGAGTCATTTGGGTAAACCCCTAAGATCCTATAATCACGCTCTCGATTATTTATTACTCACAAGTCTATTAGGACTCTTATTTTGTAAGTTGAGAGACATTAAAACTGTAATTTCTGTCTCGCGATGATTTCTCAAGATTACCAATCTCGATCAGTCGGTCAATCCACATAATTATTTGGTTGGTCGTTGTAAAGTAAATTCTTGTGTGTTTACAAGCGCG
Source organism: Encarsia formosa (assembly GCA_038277355.1). Classification (NCBI taxonomy): domain Eukaryota; kingdom Metazoa; phylum Arthropoda; class Insecta; order Hymenoptera; family Aphelinidae; genus Encarsia; species Encarsia formosa. The sequence goes on along the minus strand of CM076185.1, from coordinate 909,583 downwards.
TTTGATGGTTATTGCAGGTGGAGCAAGATAAATTCGACATCCTCTTGGTCTTTGAAGTACACCGAAAAGGGGGGAGGGGTGTAGCTTCCGATGAGCCAAAGAGATTTTTCCAGCTCGTCTGACAATAAAAATAAAAAATATCGACGTTGCTGCTGCTGTATCAAAAAGGACAGAGCAGACGAGTGCATGCGATGCTGCACCCATACATATTCATGGCCCTAACGAAGTTGTAAACTTTGGTTATCGGAGTCAGTTCACACGGGCCGCGAGCCCCGGAAAAAAAAAAAAAAAAAAAAAAAAAAAAAAAAAAAAAAAAAGTCAAGTTGATGCATTATTTATACCCCGGGATGGCAGACTAAACAACGGAGTGACGAAATTCGGAACTTATATTCATACTGCGTACAATCGATTGATTGTTTGTTACATCAAAGCGAAAAACCCTAGTTGAATCTTTGTTTTCTATGCTGCTTTTTTAAAACTAGAGATCATGTAGACTAAATCGATAAATTATAAATAAAAAAATAATTTTTCATACAACTATTGATTTTCTAATTCTTTTTTAACTATTGAAGTATTCAAGAAAACAGATCAAATTCTTATAACTTTATAACAGCACATTGTTCTGGTAATAAATTGAATTAATATGAAGTGAAATTGAAAAAATTGGATATTAATAAATCGGTAATTTAGTCAGGGAGGTTTTTTTAAAAGACGCAATTAAAATAAATCACGAGTTCCCAATCAAAAATAACCCTCGCGATAAATCACGCTGGCCTGGGTGTATTTTGAAACGAGGTGGGATGATTTTTTTCTTGTGCAAACTCAAACGCTTATTGAATTCTGGCGGTGCTGTATTCAGTTTGGTCCGCAAACCGTGACTTGTTTAGTACCACCACGACGTTGACTGACATTTTTTTTTTTTTTTTTTTTTTCTATTCTTTCTATTCACGAGTAAACGCGTCAGTGAGCCCGCAAACGAGCGGATGATAAATGCACTGGGAAGCGATGAATAAACCCGGATATTAATTCTAAAGCTGACTGAGAAAATCTGGTTCGCAATTGAAGATTATTTTGGTTTTTTTATTCCTAGCTTAATTGACAGATTTTCTGATCAAGCTCCAGCAGGGTGTGAATTAGAGTTTACTTTAAATTCAAACTGCGATTTCGAATTTTACCTTTTTTTATTTTCAAGAGATTATTATTTTGACACGTAATAAATATGATAAGTTATGAATACTACGATTGAACTTGGCAGAAAATATTCTATTTAATTCTGTTTATTAATTAAGAGACAATTTTAATGAATAATCCACCACTAGAATTTTTATTTTCATTTTTGACAGTCAACGTTGTAAAATTAAAAAATTAAAATTTTATCAAATGAAAAACATTTTATCGACAATTTATTATTATTAAAAAATATTGATTTTAAATTTAAAATTTGTTCGTAATTTATAGATTATTTTTCATAATTAAAATACGTGTAGAATATCAATTGATCTAGTATCCAATTAGGTAAAACACAAATTAAAGAATTTTTTAAATATAATCTTCCTGATTATAAAACCGTTATAATAAGAATAATCAAAATTCGGTTGCTCTCATCTATTAATTTAGCAGTATATATATTTTTTAATTAAAATTATTATTATTAATTCTGATTTTATTTATGAAAAAAAAATAAAAAAATAAGAAAATAAAAATAATTTTTTTTGATTTTTTAAAACGGATTTTATTTCTAGAATAAAATGAGCCCTAATTGGAAATAATTGATCAAACCAATAAATAAATAAATAAATAAAAAAAAAATTGTAGGAATAGACGAATGATAAAAATAAAATAAATTAACGAAAGACTCCCGAAGTTTAGTCTCGATAATTCCCATGCCTGCAAACTAAAAAATAGAGTTACCAAAAATCCACATGAAAAGATGACTTTTGGGCGAAAAGATCCTTAGGGCGTCGAGCTCGCCCATTGAGAGAATAACAAGCACCGTAGCGTCCTTTTCTTCTCCCCTCTTGCATCATCACTAGAAAAGTATTACTCCGCGTATACGACTATAGGAGGGGGAATAAGGCACGCGCCCTATAGAGCAGCTGTTCCCGCGTCTAAATCAAAATCATCGCCTGCCTGCCTGCAACGCGCGGACCAATTGCTCGGAATAATCAGCTTTTTGACTCCCACCTTTTTTTTTTTTTTCTATTTGGTGCGGTGAGTCTATGGTGAGAGAATCAAAGCGCTAGATTGACAACCTTTGTCGGCCTTCTGACCTTTTTTTTTTTTTCAACTAGGAATCCGAATATTTTTTAATTAAATTACAACAAATGTCCATTTTATTATAATTATTTTCCATGTATTGGATTTTTTATAGTTTATAATTTAATTATTTAGTTCGCTTTTTTTGTTATTTTAGAAATAAAATAAATTTTGCTAACTTATTTTCAATAATTTTTTCCAAGAGGTCGTATACTTCAAAATCAATCAAAAATATTTTATGAAATATACAGGCCTCATGAATCACGGCAAATTCATTTTTGCTTGCTTTGTTTTTTTAATAATGTTCAGTTTGATTTTACCCTCAACTAATCATAAACTACAATACTCAATTTACAAGCAATCCTCCAGCCTCAAAAGAGCGAATAAAAGCTCGCATGAACAAACACGAACTACGCCAATAAATAAATAAATAAATACTTACAAAATTAAAGTGCAGTGTAATTTATAAAAATTCAACGAACAAATTTACTTCCGATGCACAATGAATAATAATTAAAAAAAAAAAAAAAGGCATAAGAGGGGAATAGAATATGAGGGATCTCGGATGTATATCTCTTAGTAACCAATCAATTAACAATAGTAATAATAATAATAATAAACAACACCTGACTTTACTCAAACTAATTATCACAGCAGATCAAATTTTCACTTTATCATTGTTCTCAAAAACTACTTTTTCAATAAATATTTCTGACTTTTAATCAATTAAAACTGTACATATACAACATTAAAGGTATCAATTACTTCGACCTAGCAGAAGCACAAATAATAATAATTAATAATAATAAACTTACTCGAGCGATCTCTTACAAAAAAAAAAAAAAAAAAAAAAAAATTAAATAAGTAAAAAAAATGGGTGGTTTGGGGATAAATTTTTTTTTTTTTTTTTTAATTTTTTTCAAAAATCCAACAACAACAACTCTGTTGTGCTAATAAATAGTCTATCAAGCTCTCAATAAAACTGACGAAACATCATAGACTGATCAAAATAAATATGATAATAATACAGTGTCAACCCTCAGTGGTCACTTATCTTCGAATTACTTAAATGTTTTGAACCTATATTTATGCGTTTGATTTTATTTTAAAAATTTTAAATAGCAAAAATTATCAGATCCGACCGAAATTTCAATCCATTTTAGTGTAACAATAATTGAAGTCAAAAAAATTAGGGGAAGTTTTAAAAACTGTGAAAAAAAAAAATTTATTAAAAATAAGTTCACAATATTCTATTTTAAAGAATATTCTCCCAAATTTTCCACCTTTGATTGTCATCAAAATTTCAAAGAAAAAAAAGTATATGAATGGAGACTTTGCGTGTTGATTTTGGTCGTAAAGATTTTTACACGATTGCCAGATTCTTCAAAGTGATAAAAAATTTTTTTAAAAAAGGGTTGACAAAAATTTCCATGACCACTGAAAGTCAAACAGAACTCGAGCTTCAAATATAATAATAATAATTATAATAATAATAATAATAATCAATAATAATGAACTCGTAAGAAAAAAAAAGGAAGAATAGAGAGTTAATAATAATAGTATAAGAAGTAAAAGAAAGTAAACAAAGTTGAATAGTTTGAAGTTTGTAAATTGAATAGCTTACCTTGCGCGAGGACGACGTCGAGCCTTTGGGGCGCCAGGATAAGGAGGCACCCGAGACCGAGCAGCCGGCTTAAAATCTTCGTCCTCGTCCTCATCCTGGAGTTTCTGCTTCCTGGACCTTCGACCTCGAGCTCGACATCAACCGATCGGTAACTCTGTTTGTCCCGAACTATTTTCACACTCACTTTTCAACGGTATCAAGTCGATTTTTTTCACGTTTTTCTTTTTTAGCTTTTTTTTAAATGTCACACACTAGCGCTGTCGTCATGTTGGCCACCCTGTAACAAACAAAAAATATTTTTTTTAAAACTTAACTAGTTTACTGGAAAAAGTAGGTAAATCCTGGATTTTTTTTAATGGACTTATCCATTTTTTTTTTGGTACATCGAAGTACTAAAAAGTCTAACTCTGAGTCACAATTTTCAAATTCAAAGACTAGAACTATATTTTTATAAAATACATAAGATAACTTATTTCAAAGTCTGAAATTTGGTTACTGAGAGTACATAAATTACGAGTACTTTTTCATAGTTCATAGTGTGCGTAAAGTTATTTTTTACGCATCGATTTTAATGCGTAAAATAATCGTTTTACGAACACTTTGAAAAATGTAAAAAATAGTAGTTTTCAAGCTCGCTGAACTACTAGAGGGACGTTAACGTTCTTTTACACTCATGTTACGAACATTACAACTGCATCTTTATGATTTACAAACTCATCAATCAAAAAATTTACAGAAAAGACTCTGAATGTACTCCTAACAAAACAAAAAACGACTTTTTCAGTGTTCAAAGACTTGATTCTCACATACATAAGTAAAAAACTTAATCAAAAGTTTTGAAAGTCTAAGGTTCCGAAGGCTCGTAAACTATTCTCGCGAGTTAGAAGATTCCTCTAGACTTGGATTGAAGACCCTAGAGTTTGCGCGGGCGGCTGTCTTTGATTCTTCTTTTTTTTTTTTTTTTTCAACCGACATTTATTGAACATAAATTACACGCTCGATTGGGGCCGAAGAAAACTTCATTGAAGTTTTTCGGTAAAAAAAGGAGTAGAAAGAGAGAAAAAGTAGAGTAGAAAAGAAAGGTTGAAGTTTTCTGTGGTATTTTTACCCGACTTTAGGAGAAAAAGTTGGGACAAGCCCCATTGTTAAATTTCTCTAACGATGACTGGAGTTTTTTTTTTTTTTTTGCAACTTTTTTAGCTGGGCTTTTCTTAACGAGAAGTAAAATTTTTCGTACTAAAATCCTCTCGGAAACAGCTTTTTGTATCGTTCCGTAACAACTAAAATAAATACGAGAGGTAAAGGGCGGAGCGATGAGAACGTTTTGATTGAGCTGAAACTTTAAAGGATTACTAAATGGTCACTAAACTTGAATATTTTTTTGAAAAGTCGTGAGTGTAAAATTTTTATTGACGAATGCACTCAAATTTAATGCATTTGATAAGAAATGAAAAACAAAAATCAAGTTTATTGATATTGTTTGATAATTGTGAATCATTATGCAGGAGCATTTGTGTGCTTTTACGATAATTATTTTAAATCTTCTCGAAATAATGGCTAAAAGTTGATCGAACAAAAATTTGAAAACTTTCAAGAGACAAGCTCAATCTGTCCCTTTTAGCTTATTTTGGTCAAAATCCACATTAATAAAAACATTGAGATATCGAAACTGATTCATTGATTATCTCGAGTACAAGTAAACCGGGATTTTCCATACTCCCGAAAAAGTAAGTTTAATTTTGGTCTCACGTGACTTGCCAGCCTTGCCAGCAGCGTAACGAAGTCTGGAGGAAGAGTTTAAGGCTGGCGGGGTAAAAGTTGCCGGACTCCGGTCAACTTTTCAGAGTAAAAATTTGAGCGTGAATGGAGCCCTAACGAACCCGGGGATCTCCCCGGGATCCATCCCCCAAGGAGCGAAGAATAAAACTTTGTTGTTCAAAAATCAGAAGTGGAAGAAGAAGAAGAAGAAGAAGAAGTAGAACCAGACGCTTTACACCCGAATAGACCAGGTGATTGATCAACTGGCATCCGAGTTTCATTGTGATTATTGCATCTGAGGCTTGCGTTTGAGGTTTTCTGACACTTAATCAAATACATCACAATTAGACAAAAACAAAATTTTACTATAATTAGTACTTGAATAAAAAAAGATTCGTTTCCAAGCATTCTTTTGAAAGATATGCATATCACGAATTAAGTTTTCTTAATCTCAAAATACTTGAGCTTAACTTGTACATAGCCATTAAACTATGCGAAGGTTGTGACTGTTGTGTTTAAAGAACAGTGGACTTGTCATGTTATTCAAGACAAACTCCGACCTATTTCAATGATTTAAACAAAAATATGAAAAAATTTGGACCTAGTTAGTTTTTCCTGTAAGCTACAAACATTCATCCTACCAGCAGCTCCCGAGGGATACAGCTCTGGACTCTTTTTTTCTCTCGTTCGAGGCTATGTATACCTAACCTCTTTTCCCCTCCCACCGTTAATGAAGCTGGTACTCCTGGCTGCAGCTTCCAGGTAATCCGGGTCGCTTCGCACCTTAACGAACGCATCTCTTATCGGAGCGCAACGATAATATTGATAAAGCTTACCACTGGCTTTTTACTCGACCTGCATCCGAAAGATTTGCGAGTTAAAGATTCTTGATTACGAATTTCACGATGCAGATTATTTATTCGATACGGTGGAACAAATTTTTTTTGAAATGGTGCGCGGTAGATAACGACGAGTTTTAAAAAAATCAAATTATTTTCGATTTGTGGGTCAAGACTTTGAATAAAATTCAAAATCAAGTGAGAAAAATATTAATTTTCGGGTCGACCGAGATTTTAACTCTTAACAGTCGAATGTCATTTTTACTTTCTTAATTATAAACTTTATTCAGAGAATTATTTGATTTATTAAAAGTGGATGGGGAGAGCATGAATTTCTATCATTAATTGAACGGTTTTTTAAGTTTTTAGCGTACTGGCAAAAATGGTTTATTTAATTTACTAGATTGGAATCAAGAGAACTTTTTTACAAGGCGTAGATCTTTAAGAAAATTTTTGGTTCGATTGGAGAGCTCGAAATTTCTGATTTGCAACTTGATAATTATTTTCTATCGAATGATCCTCATTCAGGACTTGTTTATCAAAATGCTTTCTTTCAGATTGCGGAATTTTTTTTCAAACATATTCTAGTAGGATCATAACTCAGGATAAAAGATTCTCACTCACAGCTTTTTTATTTTAAATTAAGAATTTCATGAATAAATTATAGAAGGTCTGATAAAATAAAACAAAATATCACAATTTGAGAGTTACAGATCCTAACTCAGGGTTTTTTCTACAAAAGTTACGATGCGTTTTTTAAATTTTAGTTAGCTTGGGATATTTTTCGTAAGATTTTGTCGAAATGGCAAGAACCAAAATTATAACCAAACTGACTTACTGAATCATAAAAAAAAGCATCAAGAAAAAACTTAAAATTTTTCGGAACGAATTCTAAGTAGAAATATTTCTATCTCATAGCTTGAGTTGAAATATTTTACACGAGTGCTCAGAGATACGATTTTTTAGTATCAAAAATACTGACTTGAACATTTCGGAGTACTGAAGTCGAAGTTAAAATTTTTACTCTCAGAATATTTCAGTCAAAAATTCCGAGTTTAAATATTTTACGTCGAGACCTTTCCTATCTCAAGTACTTGGAGTTAGGATCTTTCTGTTTCTAATTAAGAATTATCCTACAAGAGTTGAGATTATTAGCGACATATTCTAAGTGAAAGCCTTTCATTATCAGATCTTGACAGATTCGTAAAGTCTGGGTCAGGATTTTTTCGTCGCAAATCCCAAGTTAGAATCTTGAACTCGTGACCTTTTTCTTGCAAGTCCTGAGTTAAGATCTTTCAGTTAGTATCAGGATACTCTACTCGATAATTTTCAGAGCTGACTACTTTAATCAATTAATTTTCTGAAACTGGGTATTATTATAAAATAAAAATCGTTCATACTTTGATCGCTCTGAAAACGCGACCGCACCCAACTCATAAATCCCCAGCTAAAAAACTTCAAGTTTAAGCTTCTTTCAAATTTGTAAAAAAAAGGGTCAAAAAAGCATTTTACAAGTGGTTAGCATTGCAATAGGTAGGTTCGGGTTCTTTGTAATGCCGTAATATCGGAAAAAGCAAATGCTGAATAGTCTGCATATTATGTAGCCATTCAGTGGTATTTTACACGCGAGGGCGGAGGTACTGATTGGTCGATTGAGTTGTGCCTGCTAAAATTGGCCTCCCTCTATTTTACCTAAAGCTAATTGAATTTTCATTCGGGAAGCTCGGTAATTACCGATCGATCAAAAATCGCACCCAACCAAAAAAAAGAGGCAAACCCGCGGTTTATTTGCGAGGGTCCATTGTGTGAGTCTTTTTTTTTTCTCCCGATCAAAGCGGTGATCCCCCCCCCCTTTTTTTTTTAATTTTTCAAACGCGCGCGCGGGTTTTTTTGTGTTTATTCTAGGGAGCGATTGAAATTCAGGTGGATTATGTTTTATTTAAGCGGCGGCGCCCTTTGCGTTCCGGCCTCTATCGGTCCGAGCCCCTCATTATTCGATATTACCGCACCGCAATGTGTGTGTGTTCTTTGTGCGGGGAGGTGAAAAATTATTAATTTGAATAATGCGCGGCTGATCGGGAACAATATTTACAGAATTTTGATTTTTAATCGGGTTTCTTGTGTTATCGGTTATTCAGAGTCTAGATTATTAGACTATTAAAAATAAAAAATTTTGTTGTTATCAGCTGAAGATTGGACTCGTCATCAGCTGACTGTGCCATTGTTAAATTTAATACTTTTATCAAGCGTATTTTTAATTAAAAAAGTTAATAAAATTATTTTTTGGAAAAATTGTTGAACTTTTTTTTTTTACTTTTGATAGTTTTCTGTGAAAAATCGGCCAGAGTCAAGCCAGTTTACGAAACTTTAGAGCGCTAATTTATTAAATTTAAAACTCGGAGTATTTGCCAAAAAAAGTCGAATTATAATATCGGGCTTACTTTATCGATAAAGGTTCGTATTACATTGGTAGCTTAAATCTCCACGAAAAAAACTAAATTGCTTTTACTTATTTACCTCGGCCCAGTAGAGGGAAGGGAGGGGGTTTTGCGAGAGTGATTGAAAATAAAAATTCAATGTAATAACGGCGCTGTGTTTAAGTTTTAAAGAAGAAGAGAGAAATTTGCGATAATAAAACTCAATTAATCGTAATAAAGCAGCCCTGCCGTTAAAAGAAGGGAGAGCCTGTATAAAAGTGCATTAAATTCAGGCGCGCCCGTCTTAAACGATGAATCATAACTTAAAATTTCGAGTTAATCGACCGACCAGGATGAAGTCACGACATCAAAGTCGTTATTAAGCTAAATACGACTATTTAAATTTATACCAATTCTGGATTTTTTCAGTTTCAGACTCGCGAGACGGATACGAGAAAACTCGGGATTCGCGAAAAATCTGTCTGAAAAATCGTAATTTTTGACTCAAGACTCGAACTTAAAAATTTCAAACCCTGTTATTTCTTGAAATTTTTCATTTTTTTTTAAACGAGTCAAGAGTTTGAAAACTCAATTTTTGAGTACAAATTAAGATTCTAAGTCGAGACGAGAATTTTGAGACTGATTCGTAACTTAAAATTTTGATTTTTCTCTCAGAAAACACAAGAAACTTTTTTGAGACGAATTTAGACTTGAATTTTTGGACTGACGAGTTTTTAGACTGAATTCTGAGGGCTCGATTTTTTCTTAAAAATATTACTTTTTTTTTCTCAAAAAACAAAGGAAACTTTTCTTAAATGAATCAGACTCGAATTTTTGGACTCGGGAGCAATGAATTCTGATGACTCGAACTCGAAATTTTGGGAGTTTACAAGTTGGGAACAGCAATAAAAAAAAACTACAAGTTGGGAACAAGATAATTTCTGATACTTCTACAAGTTGGGAACACCCTTTTTTCTCGTGCTTCTACAAGTTGGGAACATCCTTATTTCTAGTGCTTATAAATTTATGAACATTAATCAAAAATTATGAATTATTTTTTTTTTCCCTGTGATAAGGGATGTTTTAAAGGATTTTTTTGGTTTATTAGTTGGGCTTACATTTACAAATTTATATATATTTATAAAAAATTTGTTTTTGGGTTATTTGGTATGGGTTCTTGGTTTTATTTTGAATTTCAATATTATTTATCATATCAAATAAAAAACTAGGAGGGTTATTGGTTTTATTTTGAATTTCAATATTATTTATCATATCAAAAAAAAATAGGAGGGTTATTATTCATATCAAATAAAAAACTAGGAGGGTTATTGGTTTTATTTTGAATTTCAATATTAATCATCATATCAAAAAAAAAACTATGAGGGTTATTTAGAATATTAGGTTTTTTTATTGTTAAATATTATATCCAGGATAACTTATTAGGGTTTGGTATTTTTTTTTTTTTTTTATTCTACAAAGGTAAAATTAGAAGGATTATTTAAAATATATTTTTATTCTTATTTTTTTTTTTTTTTTTCCCTGTAATAAGGGATGTTTTAAAGGGTTATTTTGGTTTATTGGTGGGGCGAACATTGACAAATTTATAAATATTTATAAAAAATTTGTTTAAACAAGATTGGATAATTCTTACAGTAATAAAGAATTTATATATTTGCTATAGTCAATTTTAAATTTATATTTTATTTTTTTCTATAAAATAATTTGTTCCCCATTTGTAGAAGCACAAGATTTTTGTATGTTCCCAACTTGTATAATCATTGGAATATGGGGTGTTCCCAACTTGTAGAAGCACTGGAAAAAAGGGTGTTCCCAACTTGTAGTTGTTATGGAACTGTTATCAGTTATTTTGTTCCCAACTTGTATTCACCCGAAATTTTTGAATCTGACTCGTCCTTAAAATATCGGTCTTTATTTTCTCAAAAAATACTAGAAACTTCTCTGGATCAAGTCATACTTTAAAGACTCAATTTTCGAACTCTTGAGTCTTTAGAATGAATCCTGAAAATTTCGAGTCCGACTCGTTCCTAAAACTTAACGTTTGTTTTTATCAAATAATTCCGAGTTTTAAGACTCGAATATTGAACTTTTGGTTCGTTTCGAGCCCCAGTAAAGGAAAAAAAAAAAAATCATCATTTGATTTACCATAATTAAAAAAAGCAGCGTCGTTAAAGTCCAAGGCGCTCGGCGCCAAGTTCGAAAAATCCGCGGCGCACGTTGCGGAAGTGCCGGCGTTGTAGAAGCACCCAGCACAAAAAGCCACACATGTCACTCAAAGGATCACCACCACACTCGAGCTCGAACCATCTCAAAATCCACAAAACGAAAAAGATAAAAGAAGGAGAAAAAAGAAAAAAAAAAATCAATCACACATGATCATTCGCGGGTAGTCACAACACACAGGACATCGACGCGCTCTCTTCGGCAAGCAACCCGAGACTGGCGCGCGCGGCGCTCGTCGCGATTCTAGTTCGAGGTAGCGCCGGCGTATTGCGCGTGCGTAAGTGCGCCCCCTACCACCCCAGCCAGTCAACGCGAGGTGCGCTACCTACTTAGCTGGCCCCCGCAGGGGTACAACGCCCTGCACTTCCTCCCTGCACTCGCGTCCTGACTCAAAACCTTCATCCAAAACCCTCGCACCTTTACACATCAATTTAACTGATCTTGCTAGTTTTTCTGATTGCAATTTTATTAAACCTAGAAAGTGCTCTAGTTTCATTTTTAATTTTATTTCCGCTGATGATGATCAAATAAATTTAAAAAAATTTCATTATCATCAAGACACGAGCTATGCACTTTAAAAGCGTAGATAAAATTGAATATACAAATCTTCAAAAACACTATTTTCAATGATGCATCAATCAAGAGGGATTCCGAGGCTCCAAACACCATAAATTTACCTAAGAAATCACATAAGAATCATCAGTGATTGTACAGACTACAACCTTATTTGCTTCTAGAAAAAAAATTTTTTTGAACCCTCGATAAAAATTTACTTGCGATTTTAAAAACTGTCTGGCAGTCCACTCGAATATGTCGTATCGGATTTTAGAAGTATTCCAAGTGTAATTTCCCACGTGAATAACTTTAATTTTTCGAAATGAAAAACTTCAAGAGTAGGAAGAGACTCGACTGCTTTTGAAACGTCACTGAATACATTTCATTAAAAAAATTAAAAATAAAATACCATTCGGTCTTTTTCAGTTGAAACGTCAGTTTTTTATCCTTTAAAACTCAATTTTCACTGTAATTAGTGAATTTCCAGTTAACTTCAAATTTTTTTAAAATCTTCAAAACAAACTGCGTAATCAGTGTCCATGGAAACATAGAATGTCAAGTTTTACATGATAAATTGATTAAAGTGAAATTATTTGATGACTATGTATAGTTGTATGTTTCATATCTAACGTGGCTTCAAGAATATTAAAGTACAGAGAAACACAAAAGTAAAAGAAAATATTCAGAAAGCAAAAAATAAAAACTTTCACAAAAAATTGAATTCTTGAAGAAAAAGCACCTTAAATAAACAACGAACTTTATTCAATCCAAAACGCATTGTCTACTACTGACACTCATAATAAATTCATCAGTTTCTAAATAATTAACTTATAGCTCATTATAACCTGTAATTAAAAAAAAAAAAAAAGAAAACGATGAGTCATAGAGTTAGTGATATACACAGCCAATTACAGAAAAGCAGAAGCCAATTGAATAAGAAGTTAACTCCACGGCGATGACTAAAGTAGCGTGCAACCGATAATAATCAGCTTGATCGCGCGTGTTTATCTTTTATTTTACACCCCCGAGCACACCGAGTTAATGTTTTTCGAATTAAGTGGCTCCCTCGAATTTGAAGGGTGCAAGTGATAAACAGCCCTCTGTGTGTAGGTTTATGGAATTATTTACTACAGTTTTAACATTGTAGCTTACGCGGGGTAGTTTTGTCATTACATCGAAGCCGACACACTTTTCTTACGAGCTTGGAAGTAGGCGACCGAGGGGCAATTTGGACTCCGCGTCGATTTATACTCGGGGCTGCGTCACCCCCCCCCCCCCCACTTACCCCTTTTCTTTCCCTACTACTCAAGTGTGTATTTTTCACCGAGGTGGGCGGGGGGAGATTATCTTGTACTTGGCCAACTTTTGTGGTGGGTCTTGATCGAGCTATTAGGAAAGAATTTTAAGATTTTTTTGAATAGGTGTTTGAAATAAAAAAAAATATTGCTCTATAGACAAAAGTTTCAATCGATTTACGAACACAAAACTACGTTTGAACTTTTGTCCAACAACTGTGTATTGCATGATATGTGACATTTGAAAAAGTAAAGAAAAGTCAAGCTTTACCAAAAAATCCAAGGTTCGGAAAAACGAAAGTAAAATACGTCGGGAGAAGTAGTAGTGGTAGTAGTAGTTTTATTCTTGAAAATCCGTTTGGCTGAACAAGAAGGAGAAGAATTAAGGGTGAGCGTTCGTGCGTGATTCTTTCCCTTCTGCAAGATGTGCGGGTGAGCACAAAGCAGTCCCGCCCGGTCGACGCTGCGTCTCGTTTACCACACTTATTTGTCATGCAACACTTGTCGCCTCTCCCCCTTCTCTAAACACAACCAGCTATTCGCCCTGATTGCGACCGTTTCTAATTGCTTTTTCGAAAAAACTCCTCTATTTGGTTTGTTTGCTCGGATTCAAGGTGGTCCGAGCTCTAACCTTCTCTAATTACTCGATATTTTGTTTTTTTTTTAACTTTTTTGCTTTTTTTTTTTTATGAAGATTAAAGGTGTTAATAAATAGTTAGGTTAATTTGAGTGACTAATGAGGAAAAAAAATTACAAAATATAAACTCAAATTACGTTTTCTCAAAAGTCCCAAAGCCCAGAATTTTTAATTTCATTATTTAATAAAAAGCTTTAAGGGCCATTCACTAATTACGTCACGCTTTTTTTTTAAGATTTTTGATGCCCCGCCCCCTCTTCTTAGAGCGCTTATGTAAATTATGATTGGTGCCTAACCTCAAAAACTAGTGAAAAGTCTTAAAATATAAAAAAAAATATGGAATTCAAACAATGGGAGGAAAGTAATTTGAATTAAAAAATTTAAAGTCTTCTTTACCATCAGTCGGTAAAACAGAAATTCTCGAACGGCTCGTAATTAAATTTTTTTAGCTAATTAGGAAACTTTAAAAAAATATGATGATTTCGTCACTGAAATGCATTTTACTGAAAAAGCGGAATCGTACCCAGGTCGAAAGTCGTTGGTTCTATAAAGATATCTAAAACGATAGCTTCCATTACACCTAACGCTGGAACGTTTCAAGTTAATTACCTAGCCATCTCATTCACTCGAAATTACGTATGAATATAATCCCCCGTGCGTCCCACAGTCCCGCACACAATTATAACTCCTTTGAACCAAGATGACCCACTTGATAACTTCTCTTAATTATCGCGTCGTCGCTAATTCACAAAACGTTAAAATGACAAAAAAAAAGTCCTCGGGTTCAGGTGTCCAGTAAGCTTTGGTTCTGGTAAATATGCCCTTCGATCGATAAATTACCTGCACCGAGGCACGCGTCTTTGAGCGGGCTGCACGCGAGCCGCGAATTCTTCGATTAAGTCGGGTTTGGGGTCAAAGCTTCCTGCACTCTGGAAAGGTCAATTAAAGCTCCTCGGGCGTATTTGTTAGCGACCGCTTATGTTTTGTGTTTGCCAGCTAGCTAGCCAACTTCAGCTACGAAATTTTGTCAATATCCTAGCAGGGTAGGAAATATCTTCTTTCTCTATAAAGCTCGATTGAAGCAATATTGGACTCGGGCTTAGGGTGGGTAAAATCGAATTTTCCCGTCCTCCCGCGCATTTGCATGCGATTATTAGGTGATTCCACTCGTCGGTATCGGAATATCGGACCGATTCTTTTATGTTAAATCTTTAATGAAAAGTACCCTGGAATAACTGTTTTTTCATTGGCTATAGGAGAAAAAAATATTTTGCATGGAATCCTGAGTGTGATTAAAACTTGACATGTTTTTTAAACAGTGAAGTGTGCTGCAAGTAAGAAACGAAGTTTGTGACTGTATCCAGATGCAAATAATAAAATTCAACTCTTAACCGCAGACAACGATCTAAAAATACGTACTCGATATACAAATCAGGACAACCCAAACAGCTGGATTATAAAGTACATTGAAGTTTACATACACTTTTTTGGTTTTACTTTACTACATCAGAAGCTACACTTGTACACTCTTTAATTCTATATCTGTATATGATGTATGAGGTGTATAAATAAGTACGTACGCATACAAACAAAAAGTTACAATATCTTCATAGTAATGTATATGTTTAAAAATACTCTCAGCTAGTTTTGAAAGGAAAAAATCTCAGAATTAAAAATTTAGATTTGTTAATGATAAAAAAAAAAAAAAACGAAAGGTAGACTCGTATGATTTTTCTTAGTTTCCCTTAAGTAGCTATGAGCAAAGATAGAGTCTAAATTTAGTGAAAATTCGGGTCCTCGTTAGGCTCGTCAGCCTCGCCGGATCTAATTATCCGGTCCGCCATCTGTTCAGCTTATTTCTTTTTTCCGCGATTGGTTATCGTCAGCGCGATCGTAATTGGTCAGTCATCGATAATCGTCGTGACGCCCACGTTAATAATAAAGCGCTTAACTGTTGCTGCTGCTGTTCGTGATCGACGATCTGCTTTTATGCTCGTGACTGTGTATTTGTCAAATTTATACTATTACTTTTTCAGACCTTACGTCTTTATTTCGGGGGATTGCTCGTTTATCTTTTTTTTTTATTGCTTTGTTTTCGTTGTGTAATGTTGTAAGAGACTCTTTTAAGGATCGATTATTTTTCACTTTTTTTACTTTTAAGATGTGTTTCATTCTATGCTGCTATACTCATACTCAAACTTCTACTTTCAAATATATATAGATATACTAACTATGTAAATAAATAGTGATGACGTACAAAAAGTTATATCTTCATAATTTTTATCACCAAAAAACTATTTAAATAATCTTTCAATTCATGAAAAATTGAGAAAAAATATATTCCTATTATTTAAGATTAAAGATTTTTTTTATATATAACAAAGTTTTACCGGAAATTTTTAAGTTTAATTTATGAAAATAAAGTAAAATTAATTAATTAAATTTCACTAAAATGAATCGATCGATTACTCTCCTAGTCACAGCTGATCGAGTTTACTACAGTCGTGAAAGAAAAAATTTTATATTTTCAATGTCCGTGAGTAAATATTAGAAATTCAGAAAGTAGAGTTAATTAATGAAGCTGATGGATGGATGGATGAATGGATAAATTTTTATTTGTTATCGGCAAATAAAAATTTTTCTAACTAAAAGCTATGTACGGAAAAATACGACAAAATCAATAAAACGGAACAAATACAACGATAGAACTGGATATAAATATTTTTTACAGCTGTTGACATTTAAAAACAATAGAATTTTTAACGACCGGAGAAATAGTATCGAACGTTAAATAAATAAAAAAAGTTTTGAAACTTCCATCAAAATTGTATTGTCAATTAAGATATTTTTTTCTGTTAAAACTAAATATTTCATGTCATATTATATTTTCAGGGGCTCATAGGAAAAATTACACTAAAGTGACTAAAAATAAATCATTTTAGCTATTAAATATAATTTTTATTTGTGAAATTTAAATAAACTGCCCGTGCAAAGAAAATTTGCCGCGAATAAAGTAATATCGAAGGTACTTATGACCATTAAAGTGTCTCTAAAAGACTTTATTTATTATTTAAACTTTTGCTGATTGGTAAAAAATGAGCTTTGCTACGATACCTTTGATACATGTAGGAAAGGCTAGGGTAAATAAATATTGAAGCAATAATTATGAATTAAGTATAGGAATACTTTTATTCAATCAAGAGAGCTAAGATCTATATGTTATCGGGAGCGAGGCATAGTAGCCTACTCGCGGTCCGTATCAGTCAGGATATTATTATTATTATATATTATATTATCCGTATCAGTCACACAGATTCTCATATACACATACATATTAAACTCATAAGTATTACTCATTAGTTGGCTAGGCTAAGCGCGCTCTTATTCAAAATCTTATTTAATTTTTTTCATCACACGGCGCAGAAAGTGCAAACTTTCCTCCTTGACCCTAGGCGGGAGTTTGCACTTTCCTTGCCTCGTAATGAAAAAAACATTACACACGCCGCAGGAAAAGAATTCTCGCCTTCGGCTCGGGCATCAATTTGGGTTTGGTAGGGTTGGCTATGCTTTTCCAGCGCCCGGTGTGTAATATACTATTGTAATTTCCAACAATACATTATAATCAAGAAAAATTACTTCTCCACACCAGCCGCGAATAAAATGACTCCTTCCGATTTTTACAAGCTGAAAACTTGGAATCATTTTATTCGCGGCTAGTATGGAGAAGTAATTTTTTATTTGTTTTTATTCTAAAATCTCAACTATAAGATAATTTTCTACCAATCTGCAAAAGCTAAAATAATTAGTTTAATTTTTAATTAATTGAAAAAAATAAAGATTATTATAAAATCTGGCTGAAAAATAAAAGACCTCAGTGTATAATCTGAGAATTAAAAGTTAAAATCAATAAGATAGTTGGTCAATGATCTGATGGACTGCAAACAAAGTTATCAAATTCCAGGAAACTCCGAAAGCGTATAATCACCGCAAAATAAGTAAATCCTATTACGCACTCTGTAAAAAACTTGAAGCTATATATAAGAGAGGAATTAATGCGGAATCCTTTGAAATATCGGTTATCGGATGCAAAAATCGATAAAATTAGCATTGAATTTGAGCTGAAAAAAAAGACAGTTCAGCTGGCCCGAGATTTCCCTTCCTAAGTAGACCTTCAAGTAGAGGAAGGAAGGTGTTAATAATATGACAAGCCAGACGAATCGAGCCTTTTAATTTACATGTATTTTACTTGAATTTAAATGCAGATGCGATTAAGGAATATGCTAATTTCACTATCGGTTTAATTTCTTTTTTCAAGATATTAAGGAAGAAGAAGAATCCTCTTACGCGAGATTTGACCTTTTACCTTTTTTTTTCTTGTTTTAGATTTAAACGACCTGATTTATTTCATTTTTTAAATACTAACACTTTTATTTGTATACTACTATCAGAGTTACTTCAAAAATTTTTTTGGACTTGTTTTTTACACTTAATGAGCGGTACACGTGAAAAAATACAGGCACAAGAACAAGGAATAACCAAGTTAACAAGCACAAGTTTACAACATTTCTACAGTCAAAATTTCTGCTTGTTCTTCACAGTACAGATTAATTATACAGGAAGTTAATGAGTGGTACACGTGAAAAAATACAAGCACAAGAACAAGGAACAAGTTTTAGACACAAGGCCTAAATACTTTGTACATAAGATGAGTTACAATAATCTTGTTCCATGAAAACAATTACATGCTGATTTGTTCAATCAAATTTTTATCTTCCATTTGCTTATATTTTTACTGTCACTTTCTCAGTGGCAATAGTTTGTGTAGCACAAAGTGTCTTGGTCTTCAAACATTTCACATTGGCTCTCAGACTTAAAGTTGTTCTACCTGGTAGCCCACATAAGACACTCGGCAATCTTGTAAAGCTCGGGGGTTGGAAAAAGAAATTTTACACACTACAGGCCACATACATTTGACTCTTAACTTCCGGTGGAAAAATTTCTCTTAATCGCGAGGCAGGGAGAGCTTTTTTTGTTATTTCTTCTCTTTCTTTTTGTTTCTCCGACTATCTCGAGCGTAAACACACGTCGCTGTAGCGGGGTTTTAAAGTTTATACGCTCTCTTTTTTCAGGGGTGCACGCGTGTGTAAATACTCCCTCGCATTTTTTGGAGAGCCGCTCGGGCTGCAAAGAGGAGGGATTAATCTTGCACGATCTTGCGTGCCATTTTTTTCTTCTTCTTTCATTCCTCCCCCACCCCACCCCCAGCTCGCTCTTTTAAAATGAAATCAAATGTTTAACGAGAGCTGATATCGATAAAGCGCTAATCGTTCGAAAAATTTCATTAAAAATATGCACGAAACACATTTAATTTCCACCGACGCGACGCGCAGTGCAAAATATTGTGTTTGATCCTGCCTGCCCCCCTTCGCTCCACTGAGCCGAATAATGAGTCCGAAAAAGTAATTACGGCTAAAAATCACGGCTACGATGTTTAAAGAATAAAGCTTATAAGTCCTACCGGATTAATCGAAAATACAAGCCTGACGTGTTTAAATGGCTACATCTACCTTTTTTTTTTTTTTTTTTATTTAATGGGTAATGACGCTCGCGTTACCTTCGATTACGGAAATGATTAGTTTGGGACATCATTTTACCGTCACGTGTCAGTGATTTCATCATTAATTTTTGAATTTTAAATAATTTTCAGTGACGGTCAGTAGTCGAAGTGACAAACAACGATTTCGGCGATATCAATAAACACAGTTCGTTAGAGTCTTTATAGTAGCTCAAAGAAGCTAAAACATGTAATAATCCGAAGGACATATTTGTCTATGATTGAAGTGGCCGCTCGGTTGAGGCTCGTTGAGCCGCGAGTAAGCAAGAAACAATGCGTGCCTCGGTAAAATGCGGGCGTTCTCGTCTCACTCAGCTAGGGTGTAAATATCCAGCTTCGGTTACCGTTCCAGAAGTGGACTGCGCCATGTGGGTGCGAGCCGCGTGTATATATTTACAAAGAAGAAGAAGAAGAACAAGAACAAGGAATAAGGGCCGCAGGTGATGAACCGGAAACTTAACTCAAGCAGGAAGAAGAGAGTGTCCTTTGTGACCCAGCCCGCAAGTGCACTTTTTTCTTCTTTTTTTTCGCGAGCACACGCTTCGCTGCTCCCTTCCAAATTCTTTCAAACGCTAGCGTTGGATTTCTCTCTCTCTCTCTCTCTCTCTCCAAATAAATCAATCGATATCGGTGCAACCGATCGTTAACGCTGGCCGGAGTTTGATTAAAAAAGTCACCGGGTTTAGGGTTTCGGATACACTTCTTTTTTTTTGCAGAACTCTCGCAATTTGCAAGCCAAGCGAAAATAAATTGAGTGTGAAGGTGGACCCGGAACAACAAACGAGATAGAGAAGGAGAAGAAGACGACGCGGAAGAATTAAATCAAGGTAAATATACAAGCAATGAATAAATAGAAACCGAGGGTCAATGTTTGTTTTACCCGCAACACCATGAACGAAGACAATTCAGACTCTGCTACCCTCATGCTCTAGGATTTTTATTCCTGTCTCTTTTGTACGATTTATTTAATTGTCTTGTAGTTCTCTTGGAATTTTAAGTTCTAAAAAAATTACATCTCTGAAATGAAAAAAATACATTTTTTAGATGAGTGCAAATCATCGTCATAGACCAAGTATTAACTTCATAGATTCTTAACGTAACATAGGTACAAGGTAATAACACGTTGAAGGAACAAGAATAGGAACAGTAGAATAGAATAAGTTGATTTGATCTCATAAACTTTCAGATGTTGCACAGAATCTCCAGAATAATATAACATCATGCGAGTTTAATAGAAAAAATTAATTCATTTATCACGCAGAACGCTAAATGGTTAGAAATTTATGAAGGTTTTAGATACTCGAGATTAATCGTTGATCATCAATCCAAAATCCAACCGTGCAGAAAGAAGTAATCGAAGCGGTACGCACGGAGGAGAAAAATCATAAAAGGTATAGCGAGATCAATAACGCGAATTCAGATATCCCGGCGCAACCAAAACTGCTGAGCCAACTGTATCGTCCTGCATTTTTCACGAAAAACAAATTCTCAGCAAAATTAAAAGAGACAGTACTGGATAGATAAAAAGGACAGGGAAAGAAATAACAATTTAAATGAAATCAATGTCTTGGCGGTTTTAATGGATCGGTTGAAGGTTTTTCTATTGAAAAATAAACTGAATTAATAAGTAAATCTCAAAAATTTTTGTTGTGAAAGTGAAAAATTCTTGTTACTAACTGTTTTGATATTCTTATTTGCTTAAATCTAATAACGCCATGGTTTTCTTAGATCAAAGTAGTGATGAAGGTGTGAGATCAATCCAAATGATTGCTTGCATTAATCAAAGCGCGATTTACGTCATATCCATTGATTTTCAATTTAATATATAATTATCTGTTAGTAATATCAGTCAAATTCGTATAACCATGAAATAAAAAATGGTAAGTAATTAATATTTCAGTTCTAGTGTTAATGATTGAGATATAAGAGATCAAGAGTATAATCCAAGGTTCGATCAGTAGCTACTCAAAGGCAACTAGACACTTAAATCTGTCAAAGTAGTTAATGTTTGAAGTATTTATAAAAATTCTAACACTTTGTTCTGGTTTTTGTACTCTTTCTTTACTGGTTACAAACTGTTTGGTGCAAACAAGTTTTGTCGAATCCCTGTTAGAAACTTGAATTAGATTAGTAAATCTATTATTTTGCTAGTTACTAGCCATTTAATAGGATAACCTCATTTGCTTCATTGAGATATTGCCCTTCACCAAATTAATTTAAAACAATAAACTCAACACGTTTGGTAAGAAAAAAAAGTAAACAAATCAAAGAGCCCAGTAAAACAGTTGAAAATAAAAAAGAGGCAAGCACATAAGCAAGCGGCCGGGTCCCGGGATGAAATTTAAGATCGATCCATCTGTTGCTGCGCTGCGCTGCGCGAATAAAGTGTATCGCGTATCGTATCGTATATCTTGCCTGCTGCCTGCTTCCACACCGATTCTAACTAAGACAAGACGACAAGACGACTTCCGAGCTCCTACAAGTACTTCCTTTTTTTAATCCCCTCCCCCCCCCCCTCTCAGATAACAAAGAACCTGACTTTATTTTTTACCATTTTTTCCAATTTTAGTGTTAGAGTTGTCGTTTTACCATGTTTTTGGATTCATTTGGATTCATTTAGATTTAGAAAAGATGGCGGCTTTAGAAAACCTGTTTTCATACGTTCAGATGGGATTTTATCTTTTTTCCTATATTGTCATCTTGTGCCTTGTATTTACATGTGTGTCTGCGCCCTTATGTCATCTTTGTTCTTATTCTTATGTGTGATAATTCACGAGAAATTATCAGCAGCATTTAAGAGATGTGTGTTTTATCTTATTCCTAATTGCCATCGTGTACCTTGTATTCGTGTTCTTTATGAGTGTCTATGCCTTTAAATTGTTCCTGTTATTTTTCTTATGGATGACAATTTATAATAAATTAAAGTTCTATTTTTAACAGCACTGTAAAAAGTTTGTCTAACTGAAAATGTTATATTAACATACTATAACTAATCAAAGACTCTATTTTCGCGGATTTCTCGATTGTGAATATAAAACATTATTCTTCATAAAGATTATGGTTATTATCAAGGAAATTTTCGCTCAAAACCATAACCATTAATATTAAAAATCAATTTAGAACACAAATACTGTGATACAATTGTTACTAAATATGCACGTCTGGGTAATAATATTAAAATTGACATGCACTTATCTGATGCATGAGCACTCTGTTTTAATTAAATAATTTATAATTAAAATGAATATTCATCAAACATACAATAAATTTATTAATTGAAATAAACAAACATTGTTCGGTCGTTATTAAAATTTTACAATCAATTTTTAGAAGACCATGCTTTCAGTATGTATTGATTCAGTCTCAGCCGCATCCATAATAAATAAAAAATCTAAAAGCCGCGTGCGCACGATGCACGATTAGTGTCATCACGCGAGCACGGACGATTAAAAAAGTTAAAAATCAGGTGAGTTGGTCTGGACTGAATATCTCTTCAATAACTCGCTCCCACTCCCCCGGATTTTATCATCTTTTGTACAGCGCAGTGTAAACATGTTATTTCACTTTTCTCTCTCTCTCTCTGGTTTGCTTTCTATTTTAATTGCTTTTCCCGTGCAATTAAAATTTTAAATGAATCCGCGTATTTACCCAGCCTGCTTATTTGCACTCTTCCCTCTCTTCCCTAGAAAAAAAAAAAAGAAAAAGAAAAAACCAAATCACAACCGAACGGACTTTTTAAAGAACAATCCATCCATTCCGGGGTACGCAAACACTCAAATATTTGGGTAGATTCATACACGCCGAGTAATTAAAGAAAAAAAAAAAATCGGGGGGTTTAAATTGGCCGGAAGTCAGGTTTGAAAAAAAAAAAAAAAGATTGACACCTTCAAAGAAGACGAAGAAGCCTCAGCTTTGATGAATTTAATGAGGAGTCTGGGCCAAAAGAGGGACATGGACACACCTTCCTCCGCGCTCGGTAAATACGCTCGCTTAATGAAGCTTCCCCACCTTCGCTTTTTTCCTCACTCTCTCTCTATTTACCCGATTACTCACTTTTTCTACCCCTTGATACTCCCCTGCGCGATTAATTCCTCGGTTGGCACCAAAATATACACCTAAGACTGTCAAAACCATGATTAAGTAACTATTACTTTCTTTACGGGAAAATAATAAAAGATCTCACTTTTACACGAAAATACATTGTAACATTCCTACTCGTTTTCAAGAATATTTTCACTAAGTAATAATATTTTAAACGTTTTTACTCGGGAAATTTATAATTCCAATCGGTTGTTATTCTTATCACGGTAAAATTTTACTAGTTACTCTTTTCATGGAAAAATGTGGCTAAATTTTCGCTTTGGTACATACAGTCAAAACCATAAAAAAAATAATAAATACGTTTTTTTACAGGGAAAGAATAACAAGAGATATCTTTTACACGAAAAAAACTGTTTCCGTAAAGACTGGCATCTCAAATTCACCTGAGTTTTTCTATGGAAACTGTAACACTTGTCACTCAAGGAAAAAAATTAATTACCACAACTTTTTCCAGTAATGTGTAACTTAACATGAAAAACTCAAGTCTTCGCAGGAAATTTATCATCGTAACGTTACACTTCACCCGAAAAAAGTGCACTAGTAATTTTTTCTCTGGAAAAATTCTCATTGTTAACTGATTTTTAGGCAGGTGTCTTTTTTTCGTACAAGCCGACGAATTAATTATTGATCTGTTCAATAAGTACGCCGTTGTTTTATTCAGGGGCGAGTGAATTTAATTTTGCAGCTCGGTGTGTCGCTGCTGTTTACATCCGAGGGTTGTAAAATTTTCGTTTAACTTACCCTGAAAAAACAATGTGTCGACAATTGCGTGACTGATGAAACAACAGGAGGGGATGAATTTCACCAAATTTAATTTATTATTATTTTATAATGTTATTTTTGCGGAATGAGCGATATGTTTCTTCCTCGACGAATGAAAATATACCTCTTGGATAAGTAAATTGATGAATTAAACATTTTTTTGATTACCTCTTTTTTTTGAAAATTAAAATATACACGTTTTAATGCGATATGTCTCTTACAGTGCGCAAGCGCACACGGATTTTCTAACTTTAAATCTTGAATAGTGCAGAAAGTACAAAAAAATTTGTAAAGTAGTTTTTTGCAGCGACGTTTCGTTTTGAACCAACAATTTATCTTATCATGCGTAAAGATAGTTTTTACGCACTGACCTCAGTGCGTAAAATGGTCACTTTACGTACACTTAGAAAAAAGTGGTAAAAAAATACGATTATTTAACACTTGGATGAACGTTAAATCCTCTTTCTATGTTTTGCAAAAATAATTACTCAGACACTAATTTATGGTAAAAAAATTAATAAAATACAGCGTGACGGAAGACCGCAGGTAGTTGGTAAATAGTTTACCACTTTACAAGAAAGTCTCATCTTTTTTTTCCATCCACTTCAAAAACTTTGGCATTCAGTAAAAATGAGAACTCGTAACTCGCCCTGCCGACGAAAATTCTTTTGAACTCTCTCTCGACGTTTGGTAAAAAAGAGCCGGAATAAACCAGTACTCGAAAGTATGTAAATGCGCCGATTCTTTTTTCCCTTATCATCCTCTTGATTAAAGTATTAAAATTAAAAGCCCGGGATTTCGTTTTCAAAAGTTATGAAAAACAAGTTGCATCCAAAGGGAATTTAATTTTATCCTCTCGAGATTGTCTTTGCGTTCGTTATTTACAAATGAGGATGTTTTGACGCTCGAAGGAAGCTCGATATTGTTTTGACTCACTCGAAAAAACTAGTTTTGGCAATAGATACCCGGAAATTCACCGGATTTCATTTGGACTTTACTCTAGAAATCGAGAGAAATCCAGCGAACAGCAGAATGAATTCATACTTTCAAATGTATTTTCAGATACTTCATGTAAATCCATATTCAAAAATATAAAAGTAAAAAAAAAAAAAAAAATTCTCATCGTCACCAAAGTTATATATCATTTTATAGAACTCTTGGTCACTCTAACCTCAAAATCGGATCTTTAATTCGTACTGTAATAGTTTATTATAGTACTAGTAACCAAAGACACGAATAAAAGATCCGATTTGGAGGTTAGAGTGACCAGGAGTACTATTGAGTGCTAAAATATTTATCCAAGACGACAGCTGTCTTAAACACGGGCCTAAACGAAAAATATTGATCAAATAACAGCGTCAAAAGTAGAAAATTCAGCCGATAAATCGATGAGAAGCAATCGGATCGATAATAAGCTTGTAAAAGTAGAACTCCATGGTTAAAAAAGATCACGAGCTTTAACACTTGAAAAACGGGGGTAGTTGAGTGGGCGGGGGTAAGAATTAATTGATTTTTTCTTCCCGGGGGTTTTAATTAAGGGCGAAGGCCTGGCCATTGAATATTCACGAGTCTGTGGTCGACTGCGAGAAGTAGAAGAAGAAGAAGAAGATCGAGAAGACTGCAGCACACATACTGCACCAGACTAGATTGAATCTTCCCGAAGTGAGTAATTCGAGGGCTTTCGCTTACGTACTCAGGTGTACATTCGAGCAAGAGGAATTATTGAGCAGATGACGACGACGACGGAGACGCGTGCTCTTGACGTATAAAACTAGTTTTACCCGCTTTTTCTAAAACTGTCTTGCGACTTTGATCAAACTTGTGACCGACATCAAGCTGTAGTTAATTTAAAACATTCAATCTTCGGTTTTATATGGTCAGATATTTTATGACAGTCACAAACGTCTGTTTCACGACTGGATGATAACTTTTGACTAACGTAGATTGAAAATATTTAGTCATCAGTTGTATGATAATAAAGTGTCACTACTGTCAGTAAAAACAAATTTTTCGCACAAGATCTTTTAACAGACATTTTTGCAATACAGATTTTGTGACGGTCAAATTTTTCACAACACTGATAATTAAAATCACAACGCAGCCTGATGATTATAATTAAACAATAATTTTTTTGTGTTTTAACAATATAATTGGTATTGAAAATAACGGTCATAAGACCAGACTCCTGACTGACTATAATTCGTGTTAGAAAAGTCATGACCGTTTCAAAACGAAATTCTTAGTCTGATGTTTTGTGACGATCACATTGCATTGGTGATTTTAAAAAGTGTAAAAACGACATGATTTTTGATTAAATTTGACCATCATGAAACTATTTTTCAAAAATGACAGTCTCATGACCGATAAAAAGTTTGAAAACCAAATTTATGTTTGTTTCTATGATTTTTAGTGATAAAACTGCTATGTTTGTCGTGATATAACTAATTAAAAAAAAAGACATTTGTCCCTGTGTCACGTACGCACTGTCCCCTGGACAGGCGTACGAGGGGCCTTCAAGGCCGTAACGAAGCTTTAGCCACGCGAGCTACAAGCACAAAGCTACGCGTCAGCAGATCGGTGGCCACGTGCGGTGGCCTTGATTGCGCGCTAGTATAGTGCATAAGAAACGTCCGATGCGCTCGATGTCAGGTGATGGGACGAACCCCAATCAGCGGGCTTGATTATGTGCTGACAGGAGCAGAGAAGCTTCTAGAACATTCGATGAGACCGACGTGTCAACCCCTACCAAGAGGGCCCGGCTGACGAAAATCGGCGCGACCGCGGATATAAAAACTACGGACGCGAGGCCTCGGCAGCGCATAATTACTCACCACACCCACACACTTCCTCTCTCGGATCCAAGTTTTCAATAAAGTACGAGTTAACGAGTAAATACGGAGTAATCAATTTCTCTCCCAGTGTACCCAAATCCCTTTTGGTATCGTTTAGCTTGCCTAAACGACCCAAAGCCACTTACCCTCAGGAGGAATATAGACGTCAGGGACGTCACATAAAGTTGGGCCACCGCCTACAGGACCAACGCCTTACAACTTGCCCAACCGATCGGCTTTTCCTCCCAAATTTTGGTGTCAGAAGAGGGATTGGCTTGAAAAAGGAAAATTGGGACCCGGATCACCAGGAGAATTTTTTGGACCAGCACGCGGACAAACGTGAGCAGTACTAACGAGTTCCTGAAGGACCACCCAACCAGAACCTAAGAAAGGACTGTACGAGAGCCCGCAGCAGAACCACGGATTTTTCTTGGACCCGAGAAGGACAATGCACGGACTGAACCTGCACATCATCCTGGGAGCCGTGTGGTGAGTAAAATATATTTTATTAGGGGAGGAGAGATTTTACCCCCAAATCTCTTCTATATAGATACCGCGACTTATTTTTCGAGAAAGAAAAACATACATTTTTTAGACGCGCTGTCTTTCTCGCTCTAAGCATTTTAACGCCACAGTCGCGGTCGAGTTACGGGTACACGTTTCTTTTCGCGGTAGATTTTATTTCATTAGATCAAAAGAGAACCGTCGGGAATCCGAGTAGATACATAGACGTGGGATTTTTTTCGTAATTTACTCGAGAGAAAAAAAAAATGGTCGACACTCAAACGAAAACCTTAGATGACGGAAACACAGGAGCAAACAAAATACAGACGATGCAGGGGGCTGGCGTGGACGATGCCGAAACGCAGCAGAGAGCGATAGACCGGGAAACCAAATTTTTAAGCGACGTAACCTTCGGGTTGAATTGGGCGGAATATGCGATAAGGTACACGGACCAAATGGCATTACAACGCAGTATAAATGTGTTGTTAAATTTAGCTCTAAACTACCCGGATTATGGGGAGCATCCCCAAATGAAAATGGCGCTGACAACGCGAATCCACATGGAGTCCTTATTAACCGCAGTAGTGAAAACCGAAAACTCGAAGGCAGTAGCAGTAACAGGGAATCCGACCGGAACGCTCCCTAAGCAGAAAAACGCGAAAAACCCATGGTGGTTTAAGAGAGATAAAAGCAAAGAACGCAAGGAGGCGCTATACGCTCCGGAAATATCCCACGAAGAGGAAGGCGCACAGGGGTTTGATCAGAACTTAGAATTTCCGAAATTCGAATTAGCATTCCTAGAGCAGCCTAAAGCCAATGTCAACCATAGGGCGTGGCGGCCCGAGATAGAGCGAAGTCAGTTGACAGAGCTGGTAGACCAGTTAGGTAACGAACGAAAGGGCCAGCAGGCTGAGTTAGAAAGATTTCGCGATGATTTGACTCACATGCCCTACACGTCATCAACTCCGACACCACGGGGTGTAGGCGCCCAAGCGCCGGAAATAAGGGACTCGTTCGGTAATCCGAGGAGATCTACGGTTAATTTTTCCGAACTTGAACCGAGCACTATTCGTAAGGCAAAAATAGCACCAGCAAAAATACCGCTGAGTCAAGCTATTTGCACAATACCGACGTTTGATGGAAACGCTGACTTATTACCTTTATTTTGTAAGAATGTGCGAACAGCACTACAGGCATTAGGGGAGGAATATGAAGCTTGGATTCTGAATTCGCTGGCGTCGAAGTTTTCGGGCAGAGCTGCGGCAGCATATGCAGCTAGATTGCCGCAATACGACTCCGTAGAGCGGTTGTTGGAAGACCTGACACTGCACTACGGACATGGCGGGGGAGCTGACGCGGTGTTACTGGAACTCAAGCTGGTGACGCAGATGCCGGGGGAGGACGCAGGTGCATTTGGGCTACGAGTGCAGATTTTGTACAATAGGCTGCAGAATATATATGACGCAGATACCTCTCTATCGGGGCAATTGTGGCAGATACACAAGGAGGCCGCAGAGCATGAAGCCCTTGAACAATTCATGTTAGGGCTAAATGGGGAATTACAACATCAAGTGAGGAGTGAAAAGCCAACCACTTTAGATGCGGCCATACTACGCGCAATACATTTCGAGCAAAAATCGGGACCGCGAAAAAGTATGCTGGGAAACTGCAGGGACCAGGGGCCACAGGTGGACGTACTAAAACAACTTGTCGACAAGCTATTGGCCGCGGCAAACCCCACACCAACCCAGAGGGCCGTAGTAATGAGGGCGCCAGCAAGAATTGAGGAAGCCGCGGATATACAACCCAGCGCGAGTACCCAATCGGCCGAAAAAATCACCTGCATGTATTGCAGGTTGGAGGGTCATACTCACGGAAATTGCTGGAGACTGCAAGGGGCTCTAGAGAGTGGTACGTTCGGGATCAACCAGGTCGGTCTAGCACCACAAAGCGGCAATGTACAAGGCGTACCAGTAGTAGGGTCCCCGCCGGGCTACGGACAGGTTTCGGGCCCAATAGTAACATACCCCGCAGAAACCCCGGAGGGTAGCAGGGCCATGCAAGGGAACCACCCTCCACGGAATCAGAACCAAATTAATCAAGGGGGTTATAATGATAGAAATAATAGAAGCAATGGTGGAAGCTGGGGAAATAATAGAAGCAATGGCGGAAACTGGGGAAATAATAGAAGCAATGGTGGAAGCTGGGGAAATAATAGAAGCAATGGCGGAAATTGGGGAAATAATAGAGGTAATGACGGAAACTGGGGTAATAATAGGGGAAATTATAACAATAGCAACCGTGGGCAAGGATATCACGGGAATAGGAATAACGATAATAGAGGGAATTGGGGCAGAAACGATGGCCGGTATAATGATTACAATAATCGCGGTAATTCAGGACCTCCAAATTATAACAACGGAGTTCCGAATAGGGGATATAACGGTAGTAGAGGGAGTCAGAATGATTTTAGAGGGAATAATTGCAATGGGGGAGGCCCTAACGGAGGGAATAGTCAGCAAGATAGTCGCCCCGTCAGCAACGCGAATGGTAGCCAGCCGGATACACGGACTGACGGGTCTTTAAACGCGTAGAGTGCTCGGCACCCGAACAGCGGGGAGCCGAGCAATCAAAATTAGTTAAGGTAGAAGCCACATCGGAAGACCCAAGGAAGGTGCGGGTGAGACTCGCAAAGGTGGGTCATAGGCCACCAGTAGGGGAATTACAAAGCCCTCAATTAAGGGCCAAAGTGGGGCGGTTTTACGCGGATTCAGGGGCCGATGTGTCGATAATTAAGAAGAGCTGCGTGTCGGAGGGCGTAGCCATAAACGGGCAGGATGTAGTGGCCATAACGGGGGTCACCCCGGGTGAAAGCCTGTCGTTGGGAAGCGTGAGAATTATATTAGGGGGGCTTGACTGTGAGGCACACATGGTGCCAGATGATTTTCCGATAGACACAGATGGGTTACTTGGGTGGAAAATCTTTGAAGATTATGGCGGAAAAATAAATGCCGCAGATAAGTGTTTAGAGTTTGGGGATATAGTGATCCCCTTTACAAAGGATGAATGTTTTATAATCCCACCCAAGACTAGACAAATAATTTACGCCAAAGCAACAAGTCGCAGCGCAAACTTAGGTTATTACCCATTACAGAGTGTGGGTCCCGATATTGTTTTCGGAAATTTTTTGGGGGAAGTGAAGAAAGGGAGAGTATACGCGATGTGCCACAATAATAGTGATGAAACGATTGAGTTCAGACCACATGATGTCACGTTGCTGCCATGCGACATAACGCCTAGAAGCGAGGGAAAAAACCCGGGGGAAACTATAAAAAAGGTGCAGGTAAAAAGAATAGTTATTAATGAAGAAAATAGGCCAGATAAAATATTCGAGCAGTTAAAGCCAGATACGCTGAAAGATTTAAGCGAGGAAGAAATTAGACACGTGAAGGAATTAATCAGCGAACGTCCACAACTATTCGGGTTACCAGGTGAGCCGTTGAAGGCCACACACTTGGTAAAACATAGGATTATCACGACGACACACGAGCCGGTGCGGACTAAGCGTTTTCGTCACCCGCCGGCAATCGCGGAAGAGATGCAGAAACAGATTGATAAATGTTTAGAGCAAGGGATAATACAACCTTCGGAAAGCCCTTACTCATCGATGTGCTGGGTAGTGCCGAAAAAATCCGGCCAGTCTAATAAAAAGAACTGGCGTCTTGTCACAGATTTTAGAGCCCTTAACGAAATTTCCGTCGGAAATAGCTATCCCTTACCATTGACATCTGCAATTATAGATGCGGTGGCAAATGCTAGATACATCACGGCAATCGATTTGAAGTCAGGATTTTATCAAATACCCATGGATGAGCGCGACGCTCACAAAACAGCGTTTGCGGGCCCGTACGGACACTATCAGTACTGCCGTATGGGAATGGGGTTAAAAAACGCCCCAGCAACCTTTCAAGCCCTCATGGACTTGGTCCTGAGAGGATTGCAGGGAAAGGAGTTGTACGTATATTTAGACGATATAATAGTTTTTGCGTCAACACTGGAAGAGCACGGGCGAAAATTCAGGGAATTAATGAAGAGATTAGATGAGGCGAACTTAACTCTCGAACCGAGTAAATGCCAGTTTTTACAGAGGGAAGCTAAGTTCTTAGGGCACATCGCGGGGAACGGTATTATTCGCACTGACCCGGATAACATTGAAGGGGTCAGAGACTTTAGGATCCCTACAACCCCGAAAAAGGTTAAATCCTTTTTAGGTCTCACAGGATATTATCGCAGATTCATAAAGGACTACGCAAAAATAGCCTACCCTTTAACACACCTGACAAGGTCAGATCCCACGGGAAAGAGAATAAAATTCGTATGGACAGAAGACCAACAAACAGCATTTGAGAGGCTAAAAATGATGCTGTGCTCGGAACCAATTTTAAGGGCACCAAACATGCTAGAACCCTTCATAATAACGTGTGACGCGTCGGATTTCGCCATTGGAGCGGTGCTAAGTCAGGGTAAATTGGGGGAAGATCAGCCTTGCGCTTATGCTTCTAGAGCTCTAAGGGGGGCAGAATTGAGATATTCGACTTATGACAGAGAACTTTTGGCGGTGGTATATGCTAAGGATCAATGGAGGTGCTTCCTCTATGGGCGGAAATTTACGGTGGTAAGCGACCACGAACCCCTAAGTCACTTTCAAACAACTAAGAAACCGGATTTAAGATTTAATAGACTTAAAGCACAGTTAGTAGGGTACGAGTTCGATGTAGTCTATCGACCAGGACCGAAAAATGTGGTAGCGGACGCCCTTTCAAGAAACCCCATTCTTAAACCAGGGGAGGAGGACCCCGAAAGACCGAAAGCAGAAATTTACGAGCTGGCTGAGAAGCAGGATATAGAAGACGATTACGTGGAAGAGGCACCGCCGGTAAAGGTGTGGGTATGTAAGAGGAACCGTGAAGATATAAGCGAGGAAGAAACGCAAGACTCAAGCGATACTCATGAAAAGAAAAGACCAAGGAATGAATTAAATTACGAAAGTGCAGACAGCGAGGCGTCGGATTGGGAAAACCCCATCATGTCTAGGAGAAGAAAATATACAAAGAAGGCCTCGACAGGAAAACAATACCCGATTTGTGAAAAAATCCCGGCAGAAGAGGCGGGTGAGGAAATTATTAGTCAAGCAGAGGTAGGAAAGGGTTTAGCAAGCATGCGGCAGCAGAAAAACATGCAGCAAGGAGTAAGGGCAATGAGCACACCTAGGAAGTCTCAAGAGTACGTGAAAGGACTACACGAAGGGTACCAAAGGAATAGGAGAATACTAGACCAAAGGGCGAGATTTTACGGAGCGATTTCCGAGTCAGAGGACGAACAGGATCCAGGGAGGCTTTCGCAAGTGGAAAGCGTAGAGGAAAAAGAAAAGGAACCTACGCAAGGATCGAATAATAGGGCTCAAAGCCAGGAGCAAGAGTGGCCAGGAAAAAACCTTGAGGGAAGATCGAAAGGGTTGCAATTTAGTAAAGGGGAGTTTCTTGCAGTTAGAAGTGAGGAGGACGGATTTTGGTTATGCCAGGTAGCAAGGAAAGCAAAGGATGATGGAAAAAAGGTAAGAGTGCGATGGCTAACTAAAGAAGGCGCGAGTGATGAATTATATTACCTCGACTACTTGGGCGACATTCCCTTTCAAAGTATTTTGACGAGTATAATGCTGGAAAAAGTTACAGAAGGAACCTATCGGCTGGATGGCGATGAGAAGATTCGTATAGAGGGGATCCTAAAGGAGTCATTACAAACAAGAGTCAGTGGTGTAGACAGCGCTGATACTGCACAAGAGACGGGAGAAAATATAAGGACAAGCGAAAGGACAAAAGACGCAACGGAGAGGAACAAAGAGGCAAATCATCAAGGGATGGAGGTCAGTGCTGTCGCTGGACCAGAAGGGAGTCAACAATTGGCGGACCTTAGCCACACGAAAGAGGAGACGGAAAGTATGGAGTACAGAGGAAATAGTAGCTTCTTATCCGGTACATTGAATTATCGGCCGGGATCCGAAGAGGAATTAGAGGCCTTGCGGAGGCTGCAGGAAGCAGCAAACTACACCGAGCACGGAGAGTGCGCAGAGCCCGAAGGGGTTTTATATCTTGATAATAATATACCGGCGGATCCACCGGGTAATTGTTTATTTCATACGTTTAATAGGGCGTGCGGGTTAGATATTCCGGTCCAAGAGATAAGGAGAAGATTGCGGGACTGTCCACAAAGGCTTTTATGTATGTCATCAGACGAGGTATATAGGATACTGTCATCAGACACGGAGTGGGGCACGGATGACTGTGTATTCTTGTTATCTCAAGTATTCAGACAAAATATATGTATACATTTCCATTACGAAGGGAAAGTGAAGTACGGGTGGTTTAAGGTAGACGAGTTGTCGGAGTTTGTTCATTTTAGACTCGAAGGAAACCACTATTTGCCTTACGTCGGGGAAAAGCCCATGGAAGCGCTGCAAGAGGTCGAGGACAATTCAGAACAGGACTCGGAGTTTAAACAAGATCGGAGAGGGCCAAGGCATCGGATAGAGGCTATGGACAGGTATTTAGTAAGGGACGCCCGACCACCCCATCTGTCACCACGAGTGACGGCAGCGGAGGGGCAGGTAGGACCATTCGTGGCGGTCCAAATGTTGGACGATCACCCTTTTTCAAGTAACATTAATTTGATAGTCATGCTCACAGCAGACGGGTACTGTGAGACTGAGGTCCTTAGGGGACTAATCGAGAGGAAGTATATGTCAGAGGAGGAAATTACATGCATGCCAAGGCAGGTAGGGGAGGTAATGTTAGCAAGAACTAGGGGAATCGTGATAGTTAGTGTAATAATTAAGCCGCATATAGACAGTAAGCCCTTAAGGCCGGACATAAGACAGTGCTTGAAGACCCTAAAGGCGCTTTTAGCAAAAAACGAAGTAAAAACGGCAGGAATCGTTAAGGACCTCGCAATGTTGTCGGAACTAGACTGGGGGTACCTAATCGACCAGATCAACAGAACCTTCAAGAGTATGACAATTTCGATAGTATTTTTCAAAAATAAACTGCTCATCCCGAAAGTAGAGGACCGTTACAGACTAATAAAAGAATATCATGAGTCAGCAATATCAGGGCATAAGGGCACAACTAAGACGTATAGCAGACTGGCCCGGGATTATTATTGGCGTAACATAAAGGCGGACGTTATTCAGTACGTTAGGGGCTGCCCGCACTGTCAGTGTCAGAAACTAACAAGGGTGAAAACAAAACTCCCGATGCTCATAACAACAACTCCGTCAAAACCCTTCGAAGTCATATCGATCGACTTTGTGGGTCCAAAAGAAAGATTGGAGTCGGGAAACAGATGGATCCTATCTATACAGGACAATTTCAGCAAATTTTGCTTTCTGGCAGCAACCAAGGATGCAGAGGCCCAAGAAGTGGCGCGGGCCTTTACTGAAAAGGTGATTTGCGTGGTAGGTCCACCAGCGGTCATTATATCCGATCAGGGAACAAATTTCATGTCAAAACTCTTTGAGGAGCTTGCTAGGATTTTTAAAATTGATAAATTCGCTACGACGGCATACCACCCGCAATCACATGGCGGGGTAGAAAGAATGAACTTTACACTTCATGAGTACCTGAAATTATATCAGGATAGCTGCAATAACTGGGATGAACTTCTCCCATTGGCTCAGCATGCTTACAACACAGCCAAACACGAAGGGTTAAATTATTCACCACACGAAGTAGTATTTCTGGTTAAAGCACGGACACCTTCAAGTTTCCCACCTAGGGAACATCTACTTACTTACAGCGATTATATAGCAGACATGACGGCAAGCCTAGGACAGTTGCGAACGTTAGCAGCCATGAATTTGACGCAGGCTAAGCATAGGTGGAAGATATTTTATGACAGAAGGCATAACACCCAGCATTTTAGAGTTGGCCAAATGATTTATCTCTTAAAAAAGCCCTCCAAAGGGAAAACAGACAGGCAATATGTGGGCCCTTGTGAAATCACGGAGATAAGGGCTAATACACATACAGCGGTAGTGTTGCTTAATGGCGTAAAGAAGGTGGTACACATGGACCATATGAAACATGCGCATGATTTGCCAACGCCGCCTGTGCCCAGGATAGAAGGGGTGGAAAATGCTCAGTGAAAATCTTTTTCCGCGGCCCCTGGACGTGAGAATCCGAAAGGGCTAAGAAAGGAGTAGGAAAGCGAAAAAGATCTTTTTCCGCGGCCCCTGGACGTGGGTGTCCATGGGAAAATTTTGAAAAAAACAAATTATTCTTGGAAGGATAGCAAGGATAAGGTTCGAGGTAGAGAAATGAGAAATTTGGACCCTGATAGGAATGAGTGGGCACGAAGAGATTATAGAAAAAGGAAAAAACATTTTCCGCGGCCCCTGGACGTGGGAATCGTGAGGAAAGAATATATTAATTATACTACTAGGAGATAGTAGGTAACAAGGGAAAAGAGAGTAAAAGTAGAAATAAGAGGGAACGAGAGAATTATAGATTAAGTGAGTTAGGTTAGTGCTGGAAAAATAAATCTTCGATTGAGTGAAAAATAAGTTAAAATATAATAATAATGATAAATAAATTGATTAAGCATAAAATAGAGTGTAAAATAAATTAAAATATAATAAATAATGATAAATAAATCGATTAAGCATAATAAATAAAGATTAATGAATTTCTATATTCTGAATGAACTATTAATAGTCGGATGGGAAGAATTAGATGAATAGATGGATAGAGTAAGTGAAGGAGAGGATAAAATCTTACCGTATACACGCCAGTAGTGCGGAAGCCGCAAGCAAAGCGCAACGACTAACACAATCAAAATCGGGACCCGGCAGAGCGTACGTGAGAAAATTGCAAGCAAAGTGCAGCAACCAATACACTCGCATTCAGACCCCGGCACACGGATGCGAAAACGCCAGCAACCAATACACTCGCATTCAGACCCCGGCACACGGACGCGCGAACGCCAGCAACGCACACAGTTGAGGCAGCTACGATTCAAACAAGAGAGCTGCAGCGACGGCAGGTACTATAGCATGTGTACAATGCAATAGTCGCGCTGTCTCCGCTAGTAAGAAACGTGCAGTTACGAATTGTAGGAATTATGAGATGATGATAATGTAAAAGTAGGGGGCGGCGTTGCCACGCTGATTGTTGTAGTTCAGTATTTAATTTTCGGGAGATGATACATCGCGGCTAACTCTCTCCCAGTTTAAAAATGCGCGTTTTACGCGTTATTAACTATTAAGTAGTTTTATAAAACTAACATAATAAATTCAAATAATAATAAAAAGTCCACGATGGGACAAAATAAGGTTATTATTATATGAGTTTAGTAAATAATTTTAAGATTGGGAGACTTTTATAAAACTAACATAATAAATTCAAATAATCATAAAAAGTCCACGATGGGACAAAATAAGTCTATTATTTTATGGAATTTTAATAAATAATTTTAAGATTGGGGGACTTTTATAAGACTAACATAATAAATTCAAATAATAATAAAAAAGTCCACGATGGGACGAATAAGTTTATTATTGTATGAAATTGCAACAAATAATTTTAAGATTGGGAGACCTTTATAAAACTAACATAATAATTTTAAATAATAAAGAAAAAGTCCACGATGGAACAAATAAGTTTACTATTACTTGAAATTTAATAAATAATTTTAAGCTTGAAAAAATAATAGAACAAAACGCGCGGCTTGCAATGTAGCCAGTGCGCGGTTTTTGCGTTGTTTGCTTTGAGCTCTTCTATAAAACTAACATAATAATTCAAATAATAATAAAAAGTCCACGATGGGACAAATAATTTTTATTATTATATGAAATTCAGTAAATAATTTTAAGATTGAAAAAATAATAGTATAAAACGCGCGGCTTGCAATGTAGCCAGTGCGCGGTTTTTGCGTTATTTGCTTGAATACTTTTATAAAACTAACATAATAATTTTAAATAATAATAAAAAGTCCACGATGGGACAAATAATTTTTATTATTACATGAAATTTAATAAATAATTTTAAGATTGAAAAAATAATAGTATAAAACACGCGGCTTGCAATGTAGCCAGTGCGCGGTTTTTGCGTTATTTGCTTGAATACTTTTATAAAACTAACATAATAATTTTAAATAATAATAAAAAAGTCCACGATGGGACAGATAAGTTTATTATTATATGAAATTTAATGAATAATTTTAAGACTTAAAAATAATAGTACACAACGCGCAACTGGCAATGTAGCCAGTGCGTGCTATTGCACAATATTAACTTTTAAATATTTCTATCAACCAAGTAACCAAGTAATCAACCAAATTAACCAAGTAATTTTAAATTTAAGTAATAATTTTAAAGGAATAAGAAAAATTTCAATCTAATATTATTTTACTTACAATGATTTTATTCAAATTATGGGAAACTTTTAAATGATTCTATCAATAGTCTCAAATTCCGATCAAAAAATTCTATAAGCTCAAGTGGTTCAAGGCAGATTATTTTATAATGTTTTAATGCACGTATGTGCAGTTTGGCAAAATTTTTATACTCCTTGAACAAGTTCCAGCTGTAATATTCGGTTTTGAAAATTTTTTTCAATGAGCTTGACTATTATTCATCTATAGTCCCTGATTTGGAAAAACAGCAAGTTACGTCAAAAATACTTTTAATACTCTGGTTGTCAAAGATTGTTTTCAAAGTACGATGAGTATGAATGAGTGGGAAACCCTATAAACGAGTTATCCCTTATGGTTCAAGTGGGGACTCTATAAACGAGTATTTCTCCCAGGCGAATGCAGTGAGGACTCTATAAACGAGTATCTCTCTCACCGAATACATGTGGAAAAAACACAACGGAAAAATCTAACGAACAAGCATACTTAGTATTAATACCCGAAGTTATTGATTTATCCCTTGATTTTATTATAATAATATTGGGGTATAGATGGATGTGGTCGCGATTTGAAAAAAAGAAAAAACAACGAACAAGAAGTTGTGATTTCAAAAAAAAAAAATATATATATATAATGATAATTAATAATGATAATAATAATAAAAGAAAAATAAATATAATTATAATGATAATCTGCTTTGCGTCTTACTTAGAAATTTTAGCAAAATAAACATTACTACTTAAAGGTTAAGAAAAGTCGCACAGTTTTACAAAAGCTAATTCTAATTATTAAGTTTTTATTTCAATTGAAGTTATAAGGAAAATAACGAGCATGTACTAACAAATACTAGTATGTATATTTAATTGAGTTAGTTTTAAGGGAATTACGGCAAGGTGGAAGGGAGAGAGGTAACGATGTTCATCTTTTAATAACAAAGCAAGTTTAAGGTAGACTCGATATTTATTCAACTTTTAATTCCTTGCCCCTTATATTTTATTCAATTTAGAAAGATGGCTTGGCGACGCCCCCAACGTGGCTAGATCCTGAAATAGAAAAAACATTAGGTTATTGAAATTGATAGTTGAATATAAACAAATGCGGTAGGGCGGAGGTAGAAGAATGGAGTAGAAGAAGATTGTCGACTTTTAAGGAGGACTACATATTCCTCAGGACTACATATTCCAAATACAATGACTCTGTCGTCCTCGACAATAATAATAATAATACTGGTCGGTTTAGTCATCTGGAAAGTTAGAAATAAAGGGGGGTCCCATAACACTAATATCCATAGACAAATTACAGGAATACCTCAACATACGATCATACAGCAGCCCATAGCCATGCAGCCAATGGTATGGCCACAAAACACACAAATGGGCTCGACAATGATGCTGAACGGTGATCAAGTTCGAGCTATAGCTGGTTTAAGGTCCAACGAAACAGCAATAGCAGGTCACTGAGCCACAAGAAGAGGATAAATACAGCGTAGTGAGGCGTCTGAAACATGAGACATATCCCGACGTATGCAAGATGCAAATTTTAATATTAAATGCAGAAAAAACAAATTATCAAAAAATAATAATAATAATTGAATGAATAATTAACCTTAGATTTTAGACTTAAGAAAGTGTAGGGTTTTAGTTTAAACTAAAATTCAAACTAATTTTGCTGTAAAATTTATTACTATAAGAAGTACAAAATCCCTTAATTAAATTTTTTTACGGTTATTATAGAATGTTTAATCTACGAAGATGTACGGATATATACTTTTAAAATTAAAGATAAAAATTTGTAAATTTAACAGGATACAGGGATTAAATGGAAAATATTAATTTTCAAAAAAGGGAAATATGTAATCTTTAATTTTAAACCTAAAAAGGTGTAGGGAATTACTTTTATAACAAGTTTAAAAGAATTATAGGAATCTACACTAAGAATAATAAGGAAAGCAAATGTCAAAGAAATGCATGTATTACAATAAGATATATTATACTTACCGAGAGAGAGAAACATTGATTTATATAAGGCAGTAGGCCAACACTATATACACAAACACCATAACACTACCGAGTAAAATCGCGCACGCGGCGTCTCAGATTTCGCGGACATAATCAAGCAAATGACGAGGGAAAAACGGTAATCACCAAATCCCGGAAAAAAAAAAAAAAAAAAAAAAAACATTAGAACAAATAAATACGCGGCTTAAACTTAAGGGACGTTTTCATTCATCAAAAGGAAAAGAAATTTTTTTCGCGGAACGTGAGAAAAAAGGGATGGATTTTTTTACGCTCGCGGGAGCTCGCGCCGCGACCTTTGGACGTGTCACGTACGCACTGTCCCCTGGACAGGCGTACGAGGGGCCTTCAAGGCCGTAACGAAGCTTTAGCCACGCGAGCTACAAGCACAAAGCTACGCGTCAGCAGATCGGTGGCCACGTGCGGTGGCCTTGATTGCGCGCTAGTATAGTGCATAAGAAACGTCCGATGCGCTCGATGTCAGGTGATGGGACGAACCCCAATCAGCGGGCTTGATTATGTGCTGACAGGAGCAGAGAAGCTTCTAGAACATTCGATGAGACCGACGTGTCAACCCCTACCAAGGGGGCCCGGCTGACGAAAATCGGCGCGACCGCGGATATAAAAACTACGGACGCGAGGCCTCGGCAGCGCATAATTACTCACCACACCCACACACTTCCTCTCTCGGATCCAAGTTTTCAATAAAGTACGAGTTAACGAGTAAATACGGAGTAATCAATTTCTCTCCCAGTGTACCCAAATCCCTTTTGGTATCGTTTAGCTTGCCTAAACGACCCAAAGCCACTTACCCTCAGGAGGAATATAGACGTCAGGGACGTCACACCCTGACATAACGTAGAATTTCATTAGTCGTACGAGTAGTATCGCGACCGTCATAATGGTCACTCACAAGACTATTGTAAGTAGAATAAAAATAAAAAGGCATAGCAGTGTCAAGTGGAATAATGTAAGAAATTTCGGGTACGCAAAGATGATTGTTGTTGCCGGGGCAATTGTTTGACATGGTCGTGCTCGCTTATCAATTACCAAGAAGCTCTGTAAGCCGCAACCATGGATAAGCCCTCCTTTGGGGCCTAATAACTGGAATTTGCTCTAATTACTGTCTACCCTAACCCCTTGCTTACCCTAGGCTCCCTGCCCGCGCATAAGTCAAACGTACGTTGCTCCACGGTAGAGATTTATCGTCGTCGCTTAGCTGACCATATAGGTACCCAAATATAAAAATAAATCGCTATATTTTAAGGTTAAATTTGGCTGGGCCATCCATCAACTCCCGCCAGCGTAAGTTTGACGTCAATTATAATATTCCGCAAAAAAAAGGTAATAAAATTAAAGAGTGAGTAATCCACCCACCCACCCTCGGGGGTATCTTGCGTGCACGCGTGACTCACTATACCAGATGGGGGGGGAGTCGGGCGGAGTGCTTGATGTATGGCGCAGCCGGACTCGGGGAAATTTGATTTTACGATCAAACAATCGCGAGGAATTAAAAAAGCCTCGGTGGCGTCTTGAGTCACCCGGGAGAATTCTGCTTGTAAAAGGGGCTAACTTCAAGTGGGAAACTATTGCTAAATCTTGTTGGCTGTTTTTTTATTAGCCAATATTTTGAGTTTTTATCCAGGAATCGTGTCAATGTTTGATCAGAATATAATTTTTCCGAGCTGCAGGAAAAAAAATGGCAACGGAAGAAGTTTAACTAACTTTACCAAACATCAAATTTACAAAGTTGGCAGCTTTTGACTAAGTTTATTAATTACAGCCAAAGTTTAAGGTTTGTCAATAAAAAAGTTTCTGAATGCATAAAAACGTCGGTAGTTATACTAATATTAAAAAAATTTCATTAATGACAAACGTTGATTTACTTTACCCGTTACCGATTAATTATTTCGATAAATTAAAATTTTAAATATATTTATTATTACTATTTTTTTTTATTTTAATCTTGATCTTAGTAAAGAATCAATAAGTAATTGATGATTTGATTGATCCATAGTTCCGACAAATTACTACAAAATTGAAGAATTCATAATACAGATCGGGGTCTGGAAGTAAATTAATTAAATTAAAAAGGTGCATTGAAATTTATAATCCCGTACTCTGGTAGTTAATTGGATTACAATGGAACAATTAAAATAAATAATTAAACTTGAGCTCTGGGAATGTTTAAAATAATGATCCGTTTAATTAATAATCGAGTATAAGGACGATGCTCGATGTGAAAATTCAGGGTAAAAAAAAAAAGAAAAAGAAAAAGTCAAGAGCCGGGGCTTTAATTATAACCCGAGACGAAGGAAAGTTGAGACTGATAAAGTTACGACCGACAAGTGATTACACTGGATGACTTATGCTGCCCTTTATTTTATCCTAACTTTTTTTTTTTTTTTTTTTTTTTTTTCTTGAAGTCTAAAATAATCTTTAATTTGAGCTAAATTAGATTTAGACCTTATTAGTAATCAATTTTAAATTCATTGCGAATATGATTTTTAAAGTGAGACAAACTATTTAGTTTAACCTTGATGAGAGTGAAATGATCTTAATTCAAATTCAATCAAGTATTAGATATTTCCATAAAATTCAAGAAATTCTTAAAGAAGTAACGATCTGGATATTATTATTGTTTATTTAAGGCTATTAATGGGCTAGTTAATCAACTGGTTCTGAATAAGATTTGAACACTAGTTGATAAATAGATACAATTTTTTAAAATTATGAACAAACAAAAAACTTATCATCAAGCTCTCCTTGCTTCTTTTACCTCGAATTGATATAAGGGTTACCATCAAATTCTTTTTACAGATTTACGACAATTTTTTCATCAATACGTATAGTTATACACCTAATTTCTAAAAACTTAATAGAAATTTTTTTTTATTTTATTTAATTATCTTTGTATAAGTCCAATTTAAAAATGACTGTTGTATTTCTCATCAACAGCCTCAAAAACTCCTAAAAACCAAATTTCTAAAAACTTGGTAAAAAATTTTTTTTACCTTATTTAAGTAGCTTTGTACAAGTCCAATTTAAAAATGAATGTTGT
Source organism: Encarsia formosa (assembly GCA_038277355.1). Lineage (NCBI taxonomy): Eukaryota > Metazoa > Arthropoda > Insecta > Hymenoptera > Aphelinidae > Encarsia > Encarsia formosa. Next base: position 866,609 of record CM076185.1, on the reverse strand, counting down.
ATTTCTGATCAGCAACCTTGAAAACCCTTATACACCAAATTTCTAATTGATTCCGCAGGCTAAACTAACTATAAGACTTTACCTTAGATAAGTTGGTCTCGCATAGGTCAAATATCGACATTGTTGCGACGCTTTTCATACCCAACTCAAAAGCTTTCAAATCATGTATAATTTTATAGTGTTATTTTGAGTAGAACTCAAGTTATAATCGTGCACGCACAACTCTTTTTGAGATTTTTACCTTAAATAAGTAGGTTTAGCATACGTCAGATGCAAAAGTTATTATCAAGCTCTTCATGCTCTTTCGAAGAGCTTTTCAACCATATATAGAACTCGAGTTATGAGAGTGCACGCACGCACGCACGCACACTTTTTCATGCTTATATGGGCTTCCTAATCAAAAAAAATGAGTCAAATGAAAAAATTATCATCAAAATCTTCTTGCTTTTTTTGAGAGCTTCCCAACCATATATAGTTTTGTATGGTTATTTTTATTAGAACGCGCGTTATTCAAGTTAAATGAAATAATGAATGCTGCTTAAAATAATGTAGATTCAAATTTTTTGGATAAGCATAAGAAGAACCAAACGGACACCGATTAACGATTGTATTTATATTCAATGGTTGAGAAGATTATGGGATTATTATACTTTTAGTAGTTATGTACCCTGCTAGAAGTTTCAACAGAACGTCTGGGGTGCCCGCCAGATAGTGGGCAGAAAATTCTGTCAAGCTTATTATTTTATGTATATGTCTATATATATACATATATGTATATGTACCTAGATGTGTTGATGAGAGGTTAGTTTACAAATCGGAGCAGCAGCATGCAGCTCCGATGTTACAAAATTGATAAAAAATAATCAAATAATTTTATAGAAATATAATTTTAATTTTTAATCGATGAATTATGCTTGCTGTTTGAAAATCCTAACCTCTCCCTGCTGTATAGCCACACGTACAATGGACTTGAACAAATTTTTTTTCTTTTGCTAAATATTTTAACACCTATGGAGTCAGGGCAGTGACCTAGCGCATAGGATAGCGATTACAACCTGGAGATGATTTCCCCAGGAAGGTTTGACTCCGGAGAGGCCAGGGCGTATACCTGGTGCACCTGGTGATACTTACGCCAGGGAGATGATTTCCTCAGGAAGTTTGGACCTTGGAGGGGCCAGGGCAGATACCTGGTGCACCTGGTTATACTGAAACCTTGGAGATGATTTCTCCAGGAAGTTTGGACTCCGGAGGGGTCAGGCTGAACACCTGGTGCACCTGGTGATATTTACGCCTTGGAGATGATTTTCCCAGGAAGTTTCGACTCCGGAGGGGCCAGGGCGGATACCTGGTGCACCTGGTAATACTTACGCCTTGGAGATAATTTCCCCAGAAGGCCAGGGCGGATACCTGGTGCACCTGGTGATACTTACGCCTTGGAGATGATTTCCTCAGGAAGTTTGGACTCCGGAGGGGCCAGGGCAGATACCTGGTGCACCTGGTTATACTGAAACCTTGGAGATGATTTCTCCAGGAAGTTTGGACTCCGGAGGGGTCAGGCTGAACACCTGGTGCACCTGGTGATACTTACGCCTTGGAGATGATTTTCCCAGGAAGTTTCGACTCCGGAGGGGCCAGGGCGGATACCTGGTGCACCTGGTAATACTTACGCCTTGGAGATAATTTCCCCAGAAGGCCAGGGCGGATACCTGGTGCACCTGGTGATACTTACGCCTTGGAGATGATTTCCTCAGGAAGTTTGGACTCCGGAGGGGCCAGGGCGGACACCTGGTGCCCCTGGTGATACTTACGCCTTGGAGATGATTTTATCAAGAAATTTTGACCCTGGATGGGCCAGGGAAAATACTTGGTGTACCCGGTAATAACCCAACTCTGAAGATGCTATCCTAATAGTAAACTTGATGATGTGAACCCACTGGGATCAAAACTTTCTGAGAAAATTATCTCCAAGGCGTAAGTATCACCAGGTGCACCGGATGTACGCCCTAACCCCTCCGGAGTCCAAACTTCCTGAGGAAATCATCTCCGAGGCGTAAGTATCACCAGGTGCACCAGGTGTTCAGCCTGACCTCTCCGGAGTCCAAACTTCCTGGGGAAATTATCTCCAAGGCGTAAGTATTACCAGGTGCACCAGGTATCCGCCCTGGCCCCTCCGGAGTCCAAACTTCCTGAGGAAATCATCTCCAAGGCGTAAGTATCATCAGGTGCACCAGGTGTCCGCCCTGACCCCCCCGGAGTCCTAACTTCCTGGGGAAATCATCTCCAAGGCGTAATTAATACCAGGTGCACCAGGTGTTCAGCCTGACCCCTCCGGAGTGCAAACTTCCTGGGGAAATCATCTCCAAGGCCTCAGTATAACCAGGTGCACCAGGTATTCGCCCTGGCCCCTCCGGAGTCCAAACTTCCTGAGGAAATCATCTCCAAGGCGTAAGTATCACCAGGTGCACCAGGTGTTCAGCCTGACCCCTCCGGAGTCCAAACTTCCTGGGGAAATCATCTCCAAGGCGTCAATATCACCAGGTGCACCAGGTATCCGCCCTGGCCCCTCCGGAGTCAAAACTTCCTGGGGAAATCATGTCCAGGTTGTAATCGCTATCCTATGCACTAGGTCTCCGCCCTGACTCCATAGGTGTTAAAATATTTAGAAAAAGAAAAAAAATTTGTTCAAGTCTATTGTACGTGTGGCACACGTATGCCACACGTGTGGCTATACAGCAGGGCTGGTATTGTGTGAATAATATTTTAAAATTACATCAAAATGGATGAGAAAAATGTTCAACATAAGGAAAAAAAAAAAAGAAAAATTTCAGAGTCAAGTTATGAAACTGAACATATTTTTGTTAGTAATCAATGTTACAATTTAAAATAAAAAGGTTTAGGCTATAGCTCGCCAGAATCCCTATGCGTAAAGCATTGGCCTTCTGTCAAGAATCTGGCGATTAACCCTACTAAATTTCTGCCCAATTTCGCTAAATCTGCCCACTGTCTGGCAATATTCTGGCGGAAATTTCTCGCAGGGTATAAATTGTTATAGAATATCGATGAAGGTCATTCAAGTGCGGTTGCGTTCATTATTGAGAAAAAAACCAATTTACGTTTTAAAAAATTATAATTTTATTTGATTTCGCTTATCTTGCTAGTATTAATATCAGACATAACATTTCAAAATTTTCCAAAAAATTACTCAATTTTTTTTCAGATAATGAACTAATTTTTGAAAATATAATGTGGCTGCGACGCGTATTTTCAAAAGAATAAAATTTTAGTACGCTTTGTCTACTAATTTTTAATTCATGATTTCAACATTGTGGTTTATAAAGTATGATAATAAACTCTTAAACGATACCTCTTGATTACTTAAGGGGAACCAGCGGCAAATTTTCAGCCTATAGAAATAACGGACCTAGAAGGCTGAAAATTTTTTTCAACATGCATTTTTACGTATCTCCATTGATGGTGCATCGAGTTTTTGGTAAAAATCATTTTTGACCTTTTTTAGGTACTTTTTTGAATTATTGTACCCAAAAATTTATAATTTTTCCTAGATAAAGAGCGTAAAAATTGCGTTAAGGTCAAACCCATGCGAGAGAATTTAGCTATTGCTCTTACGAACAATATAAAAAAAAAAATCTCAAATCGGTTCAGAAACAAAAAAGTAGATACAGTTTGAAGATGAGATGTTTTTAAAATAATTTGCTCTGGCCACAAAGAACATATTAGGCTGGTTTATTTTTTCAAATATCCATGAATAAATGTTTGATATCGATGGAACTTTGTAGATAGGATTTTCTGCGAGCGCTAAACTCGAATTTGACGTTAGTTTTTTAATTGGACTTATCTAAGGGAGGATGAAAAATTAAAAATTTTTTTTTAATTATTGATAAAAATTGAGTAAGGGGGGTTTTGCTCGCGCTAAACACGAATTTGATGTCCATTTTTCAGTTTGACCTAAACTAAGGGTAGCACTTACCTAAGGACTGGTATTTTTTTTTCACTTTTCGATAAAATTTTGGTACGCGGGGGCTTTTGCGTGTGCTAAACACGAATTTGACTAGCGTTTTTCAGTTTGACCTAAACTAAGGATAGCACTGTTAGCTTAGGACAGATCATTTTTTTTCACTTTTCGATAAAATTTGGTACGAGGGGGTTTTTGCGTGCGCTAAACACTAATTTGACTACGTTTTTCAGTTTGCCCTATACTAGGGGTAGCACTTATCTAATGGAAGGTAATATTTTTTTTTTTTTTTAGTTCTAGATAAAAATTGGTATGCGGGAGTTTTTTGCGTTTTATTTCTTTTAGTACAATACAGGCCACTTGGACTGTGAATAAAGTTGGTACCAATTTTTTATTATCTAGGTTATCGAACTAGATAACTAGTTATCGAAAAGTGAAAAAAAAATTATCTGTCCTAAGCTAATAGTGCTATCCTTAGTTTAGGTCAAACTGAAAAACGCTAGTCAAATTCGTGTTTAGCGCACCCAAAAACCCCCGCTACCAAATTTTATCGAAAAGTGAAAAAAAAATACCAGTCCTTAGGTAAGTGCTACCCTTAGTTTAGGTCAAACTGAAAAATGGACATCAAATTCGTGTTTAGCGCGAGCAAAACCCCCCTTACTCAATTTTTATCAATAATTAAAAAAAAATTTTTAATTTTTCATCCTCCCTTAGATAAGTCCAATTAAAAAACTAACGTCAAATTCGAGTTCAGCGCTCGCAGAAAATCCTATCTACAAAGTTCCATCGATATCAAACATTTATTCATGGATATTTGAAAAAATAAACCAGCCTAATATGTTCTTTGTGGCCAGAGCAAATTATTTTAAAAACATCTCATCTTCAAACTGTATCTACTTTTTTGTTTCTGAACCGATTTGAGATTTTTTTTTTTTAAATTGTTCGTAAGAGCAATAGCTAAATTCTCTCGCATGGGTTTGACCTTAACGCAATTTTTACGCTCTTTATCTAGGAAAAATTATAAATTTTTGGGTACAATAATTCAAAAGAGTACCTAAAAAAGGTCAAAAATGATTTTTACCAAAAACTCGATGCACCATCAATGGAGATACGTAAAAATGCATGTTGAAAAAAATTTTCAGCCTTCTAGGTCCGTTATTTCTATAGGCTGAAAATTTGCCGCTGGTTCCCCTTAACGTTAGAAATAATTTTTTCAAATGAATATTTAATCATGAAGCAACTGTTTGACAAGTTCATTATCTTTGTTCAATTATCTTTGTATAAGTGTTGAGGAGTTTGGGATGTAATCAAGTAAAAGCAGAGTGCGCCAGTGCAGCGTGACTGTAGTTGCGGCGGCGACACCACAGCGGTGCTGAGTCAGTGCGTGCATAACCGTGTAAGCGAGTAGTCGCATACTTGTATCACGAGCGCTCTAATAAATTAAATCATTTTACTTAACTTCCTTATTTTATTTGAACATTCACCCTCTAAATTTATTCCCCTCTGACAGGTTATGGGCCCAGAGTACGCTTGTGTTAATTGTGATTATTTTTCTTGTTTTATTGTGGGGATTTGACCTGATGGAGATCGGTTTCCTTTGTTTTGAATTTTTTATTTTTCTGGTGTGCACGTACGAGTAAAGCTTTTTATTTGTGTGTGAGTGAAAATGGTTTCCAGTTGAAAGATTGTAGATGGTAAGTGTAGCAGTTGGAAAAGAAAAAAAAAAAACATCTAGAAGTGTGGATTCATGAAAATGTAAATCTAGACGTGTGCAAAATGGGGCAATCAATACATTTTTATTGTTTTTCTAGAGTACATATAAAGAAAAAAAGAGTCATGATTTTTATTCATTATACTATTTCTAGAACTAAATTATTAGTGTCGATAGTAAAATCATGAAAATCTAGATGCACGTGGTCAACTTGAACTGTTGTGTTTTTCGTATTCTCTAGAAAAGCAAGGAAATTTTTTTTTTTTTTTAAGTCACTTGATACGTAGAATAAGTTTTTATTAACATGATCTAGAGAAAAATCAATGGCATACCTTTTTATAAAAATGTGAAATTGCAGAATCATTAAAAAGAAAAAAAAGCGAATCTCGTGCAGGTTTAGACCTGCAGAGGACAATTGCCGGCTGGCGCGCGGGGGGAGAGAGCCAACACGTTGCTGTGCGCGCGTTGCCCGCCACGATAAGTCCAGCCCTTCCAGGAAGAGATAATTTCTAGTGCGTTTCTAACAATTCGTGATTGTTTACTCTAGAATTTATTTTTACAGTTTTAATATTATAACATGCTCTAGTAGTGAAATACATTGAGATACAGTCGTTCTTGATATTATCTATATATGTATAAACTCCAGGGAGGTTGATTGCACCTTTTATCATATTAGTGTCGTTCTGTGGTGTTTTTGTTTAGAGTAGACGTGATTGAAATTACTATGCTAGACATGAATTTCAATGAAGATAACAAATTACCAGTATCGTCACGCCGATTTTCGGAACTGAGCTAAGTATAGCAAAGTTTTTGAAGATCGTTTTTTTTTTTTTTTTTTTCTCAACGCGTGGCGTGTGCGTTCAGTCGGAATACAAGCGGTGGCCAAGCCCCCGACGGCAGGGTCAGTGCAGTGCATATGGGGTTCGCGCGTTTTTCGGCGTCGTACACGTTGCAGTTGAATAGGTCTTGGGCTCATTGTGTCCACTTTAAATCATAGTAATGATTTCTCGTGCTATCAGTGTTATTAAACAAGCTCAAGATCTGCATCAACTTAAAAATACATACTGAATGATGTTTGGTTTTACATATCTCTAGAAATCTATCCGACTACCAAATGGAAGTTGCTGATTGGACATTAATGTTATGTGAAGCATCAAAATCTCTGATTGACACTGACTACTGGATTGAGTCCAGCATGGTATCAATTTTTAATAAAATTTGTGAATCAAATTTAATAAATAAAAAATTTAGAGAGAGAGAGAGAAATTGATTGCAAGTATGTATAAATTAAATTATATACCACAAATTCAGTTTGAATCACCTGTAGAATTTTAAACTAGATATCTAGACGGCAGTACTGCATTTTTAATAAATCTAGAAAATCCAAACATCAAACTAGAATAATCTGCAGGTGAACCCAAGGAACCAAATTATGAGACTTGGGAACATGGGTTGAAGCTCGTATGACAGTACTAAGCTATTATATTAAGTTTTACGGGGTGACCCTGGATTCCCCACTTAGATAATATCAGAACGAAGGCCCTGCTCAGGCCGTTTATAAATTCTTGTAAACTGATAATGATTGGTAAAATCTGCAAACTACGCAATTACTAGAGCCTTTCTTATTGTTTGAAATCAACGAAAGAATTTGCCAATCGAAAATTGAAATAAAATAAATAGATAGAGGAAAGATAAATGAAGCTACACATGCTTAACAAATGAAATAAAAACAACAGCGTCAAGATTAATCGACTATATCTGACTGTCCAGGTATCGTTTCGTATTCCTATCTTCTGACCGTATAGAAAGAATTTGTGATAGTGATGAAAATTTGTAATGATAGAAATTGCTGCTACACTGCTGACTTTTTAGATTCAAACTTAAATGAAAATCTGCTAGAATTAATAATATCTTACTTTGAACTGTAGAATAATAAAGTTAACTTGGCGAATGACGGAAAGTTCTTTTTGATAACGTAGGATTGATAAAAGAAACAATCTCCTTTAATTTTGACATGACTTTGATAAAAATTGATCAGAATTCTAAAATTAGAATGTCTAATGATAATCTGACTCTTAAGTTAAATTTAAAACTCTAGAATATACTGTAACTATTTTTAACCCTCCAGACATTATCAATGAAAAATTCTATTGAACACCATAGATGTATTAGATAGTATGAAATATATATATATAAATGAAAATTTAGTGCTGTTGTAAGAATATTTATTAATTACTGATCATCTAGATGCATAAAGTGCAAATTAAATAATTTCTAATCTCAATCTAAATAATACTTGAATAATGTATGAAAGAGCTGAAACTAACTAAAAATTCGTGTTGTTTTAGTTTGAAGTTGTACGATGAAAAATAGAATAAAATAAAATCTAGAAAGGAAAAATGACCCTTGTATATAACTTGATGTGTTTCTAAGCATGTTGAAGGTGGAAGTCTTAGTTGATCTCTTATGCTGTTCTGAATTTGATTAAACACCAACCTTTAATTTTTTATTATTGATCCTATTTTGCTCCCTTGTATTCAAGGCAGAATAAACTAAAATAATTTATTTTGAATAACAAAAATCACTAGATTATTACGGTTCTTTAAATTTTAGCAATTAAAAGTAATCTACTAGAATTTTGCTAGAAGGCAATCGACGGTGTTTTTGTGTGGAATAAAATGCAATTTGAATGTTTATTAATGTTTTAGAAGTTATACATTTATTTAGGCCAAAATCTAGTCAGATAGTTTAATAGTTATAAATTTATTGATTCTTACAAATCAACTCATGAAATTATCGTAATCCCTTCTGAATAAAATGTAATCCGTGAAAATAATAAACAACTTGAAAATCTAGATGAGAAAGAAAGGTGATAGATAACTGAGAGGTTTTATTTAGATGAAGTTCTTGATTAAAATTTCCGTTTGTAAATTGAACGAGTGATAAATTATTACTTATTTTTCTTGATTATTATTCATATGTATGAAAATGAGATTTTTTTTTACTTTGAGCTTGAATAGGAAGATTCTGATAAACATAAAAAGACCTAGAGTGAAAGTGAATCAGTGGTGTAGAGATTTAATATTCAATCTAGACGTATCATTGGATTTATGACTTATTCAATTGATGTATGTACAATCATTGTATAAGCTTTTAAAATTTTCATAAAATTCGGAGGGAGTAAAGACTAAAAATATAAAAAAAAATATAAAAAAATAAAATCAAATGAATAAATAAATAAATGAAAAAAAAATAGTTTTATATACATTAAAATAGATGGATTTGAAGCTCTGTTTTCATTTTCTTCTCTAGACGTTGTGGACATTAATTGATTTTTTTTTTTTAACACAATTTCAACCGATACCGAGAAACTTTATTGAAAAAATTGTTAGATTGCATCTTTAGAGTGATTGGGAAAATTTTTTGTGTGATCCTGATTTTGGTTGATTTTTAAAGAGAACGTTTTATACGCAAAACTAGATGGAAAGATAATAGTTTTAACTTATGACTGTGTTTTTAAAACCTTTTCAGGTATATTTTGAGAAGCTCCTCAGTCAATCTCAGGCTGAAGAAAATTATCTTGACTTAAATGAAGTTTGGAGAAAGCCGAATGTAATGAAATCTGGAATTTTAATTTCTCCTACCTGAGATTGGGAGGGAGAATGAGGAGGAGCTCACTCTTGAGAACGTATCGGTTTTTAAACTCAAATGTAGGAATTGTAGATTTCGACTTCAATAAGAATACTGTGAGTAAAATACAAAATACCAGTTACTCTAGAAAGTACGTTACTCTAGAAGGAACGGCTGAGATATATGTCAAACAACCTTTGAACGATGAAAATGTTAACTGTAGAATAGACCAGGAAGTGTTATGGCACTTGTGTCTTGGTCACATGTTATTAAATTATTTGAGAAAACAACACAAATAAGAAACTAAAGTAAATAGAAGTTTTCAGTCTAAACCTAGTAACTGAGAAAATCAAAGAATATGTTGAACTAACTGAAAGAAAAATGACATTGTTTAAGTTGAAACTGAATCGTGAGACAATACTGACTAGAAGCTAGAGAATGTTCAATCCAGAGTATCGGTAATATTAAATCTAATCAAATATTCAAGTTTCTATTATTTTACATTTACTTTGAATGATAAATCTATTAGATTAAAACTAGATGAAAACGATGAAAAAGTATTCAAAGCAAAATAAGCTATCAGAAATTTTTAGTCTAAAACAATATTGATTAATTAAAGTTAGAGTTGCTGCTATAAAAATTAAAGTGACCTCGAGGTTTATCAAGCAGATCTTAGAAGACGTATCTAGAAAGGGAGATTAACCTGAGAATTTTAATTCATGTGACTATATGAACGCTACTATTGTTAACTGTTTCCAATGAGTTAAGCCCTGAGTTGAGGAAGAAAGATGAAAGTTAATTATTAGAACCAATGAAAATGAGCCCTGCTGTTTACTTGGTATAACTAAGTAATATTAGTGCTTACTTTCAGTATATAAAGTATGATTATTGATAGAGTGATGGAACTTAATTTGAATCAGGCTAGAGTTAAAATGAAGGTTAATAGTAATAGGTAAAATGAATTAATAAACTGAAGTAAATAAACTAACTAGAAGAATTAAAATGCTAGAGATGAAATAAGAATATCTTAGGAAACGAAGAGAGTATGGAAAAAGATTAAAGATTTAATCTACATATAATATTATATCCCTTTAAAATAATTTTGATTGGAAAAATATTATAACGAGTGTAAAATAAATAAAAGTTTAGACATTGTAGAAAATACTAAAATCCCTCATTGAAATTTTTAGCAACTAGTTATTCTTATTCAGAGTTTCTAAATCAGAGAAAAAGGATCCTTTTATGGTTTTTAGCTATAAAGCGCCTAGAAACAACATTCAAGATTAATGAAATGTGTTGAGTTTTTAGATATGAAGATCTGTGATTCAAGTTAAGTTTAACCTGGAACTAGAAGAAATAGTTTAGTAGTTTCTACGGAAGTAAGTTTTTATAATAATATTTTAGATCTGTATTCAGTAGCGGATAAGTTATTAAGTTGATAAATTGTGCATCGATCTAGACTGAAAAAGTTGTAAGCAAATATTTCCTCATTCCTTTACCTTTTACAATGAATTTCCAAACTTGAGAGAATCTTATCATGAAATATTTCTCTAGGTGAAATCTCGAGAGTCAATGATAATTGAATATTTTGATGTTGAAATTTTTGATGTATTTAAAACCAAGGAGAGGAAGAGAAGGAACTGTGAAAATTTAATTGGAAATTCTAGAAATACCTTGAAAGATCATTCAGTAACAAGACAGTTAATGAAAATGGTTGATATCTTCGCTTCTCGCTGATTATAGAATGTTTAGCTTCGAACGGCATTATAAAATTACAGGATGATACTTGACTTAGAATTTTTAATATCTAGACTTTATTGTACTTTTGGTGAGACTATCATTTATTAATTCAAAATTTATTTTTATCTTCTACCGATTGAAAAATTAAAATCGGTTTTTTGTTTTCAGGCTACAATTTGCTCTTCTCGTCGGACTGACAGGTATGACTTTCGGAACATCGACGAGAGATATTATATTGTTGTGATAATTCATTCAGATATTTTTTCAAGCGTTAGTTTTTAAGTTATTTGCTGTGTGTTATTTTATTCAAGTTCTATGCTGTGTGTTATTTTATTCATTAAGAATAATGTGAATACGATTTGTGTGAGTTTTAATCTTTTGTAGAGAAAGAATTTTTATAGACTGATGTGATAGTTGGAATCTAGAATGAAAGGCAGGACTTTACATACTCTGATTTCTTGATTAACACCCAAAGGAGGGAGTGTTGAGGAGTTTGGGATGTAATCAAGTAAAAGCAGAGTGCGCCAGTGCAGCGTGACTGTAGTTGCGGCGGCGACACCACAGCGGTGGTGAGTCAGTGCGTGCATAACCGTGTAAGCGAGTAGTCGCATACTTGTATCACGAGCGCTCTAATAAATTAAATCATTTTACTTAACTTCCTTATTTTATTTGAACATTCACCCTCTAAATTTATTCCCCTCTGACAATAAGTCCAATTTAAAAATGACTGTTGTATTTCTCATCAACAGCCTCAAAAACTCCTAAAAACCAAATTTCTAAAAACTTGGTAAAAAATTTTTTTTACCTTATTTAAGTAGCTTTGTACAAGTCCAATTTAAAAATGAATGTTGTATTTCTGATCAGCAACCTTGAAAACCCTTATACACCAAATTTCTAATTGATTCCGTAGGCTAAACTAACTATAAGACTTTACCTTAGATAAGTTGGTCTCGCATAGGTCAAATATCGACATTGTTGCGACGCTTTTCATACCCAACTCAAAAGCGTTCAAATCATGTATAATTTTATAGTGTTATTTTGAGTAGAACTCAAGTTATAATCGTGCACGCACAACTCTTTTTGAGATTTTAACCTTAAATAAGTAGATTTAGCATACGTCAGATGCAAAAGTTATTATCAAGCTCTTCATGCTCTTTCGAAGAGCTTTTCAACCATATATAGAACTCGAGTTATGAGAGTGCACGCACGCACGCACGCACACTTTTTCATGCTTATATGGGCTTCCTAATCAAAAAAAATGAGTCAAATGAAAAAATTATCATCAAAATCTTCTTGCTTTTTTTGAGAGCTTCCCAACCATATATAGTTTTGTATGGTTATTTTTATTAGAACGCGCGTTATTCAAGTTAAATGAAATAATGAATGCTGCTTAAAATAATGTAGATTCAAATTTTTTGGATAAGCATAAGAAGAACCAAACGGACACCGATTAACGATTGTATTTATATTCAATGGTTGAGAAGATTATGGGATTATTATACTTTTAGTAGTTATGTATAAATTGTTATAGAATATCGATGAAGGTCATTCAAGTGCGGTTGCGTTCATTATTGAGAAAAAAACCAATTTACGTTTTAAAAAATTATAATTTTATTTGATTTCGCTTATCTTGCTAGTATTAATATCAGACATAACATTTCAAAATTTTCCAAAAAATTACTCAATTTTTTTTCAGATAATGAACTAATTTTTGAAAATATAATGTGGCTGCGACGCGTATTTTCAAAAGAATAAAATTTTAGTACGCTTTGTCTACTAATTTTTAATTCATGATTTCAACATTGTGGTTTATAAAGTATGATAATAAACTCTTAAACGATACCTCTTGATTACTTAACGTTAGAAATAATTTTTTCAAATGAATATTTAATCATGAAGCAACTGTTTGACAAGTTCAATTGCGCGTGAGAAAATACAACAAAAGAAGGTTGCGCGTGTTGTCAATACAAGAGTAGGGGTACTTTTGATAGATAAGCAGGTATATATAATGCTGCTACCATCAAGCCAGATGTATCAGTCATTTTAAATAAAGTTATCAAACTATCAAGTTTTTGTTTTTTTGACGATGAAAATTTGGATAATTACAATAACGATTATAATCGTTGCAGTGAGCGCAGACAAAGATGATCTGTCAAATGGAAAAAACAACCTGGATTCAAATAAAAAATCAAGTTATTCCGATTCAGCCGTAATAGATAAAAAAAGTCGAAAAACAGTGGAATCATCATATTCAAAATTGCGGGAGTCGGAAAAGCGTATCGCTAGGAGTGCGCCCAAAGGAAAATCAAAAAAGCCCGACCTGGGTCCTATTCTGAACTTCTTCCTGACTCAGGTACAGTGTCTTCGAATGCAGCTACTCACCGGTGAGGTCAATCTCAACTCGCTCTTCATTTACGCCGAACGCACATTGAATTTAATATCTTGCGCTTATTCCAACGGCGTTGAAGACTTGAGTTCCGACTTGAGAATCCTCTGGAATCACAAAGTTCGAGATTATTTACCACGCGTGGATTTTCCTCGCAGATACTTTAGTCTCATGAATAGCATGCACGAACCTCCCTTGAACGAGGACCTTGATTTGTTCTTTAACCAGTTACGTTCGGGGCTTATTGGCAGAAATCGTACTCAGTATTTGCCGGTATCTTATTATCACAGATTGGCGGCTATTCACGTCGAGGATCCTGCTGCTAAAAGGTTTAGTCACGATAACTACGTTTTGTATCGCATTTTGGGTATACATGCACTAGACTACTTGTTCGAGTTTCACGTTATCGAAGGTTACCGGGTGTTGTTTGCCATTTTAGAAATTATTGAAGAACTTTTAAACGAACCAGAAGATACTTGCTTAAACGATACGACCGCCCTTAAAGTGCCCGAAAGAGTAATTGAGTTACTCAGAAACAACCCTGCTTACAGTAGATTCCTTTTGGAAAAAAAACACAAGGAGTTGAGCCTGTCTGGTAGCGGTAACAGCCAATTCAAAGACAATCTCATTGAAGAAATTCGTGTGAGCGACCAGGATTTGGCGATGCTCACTTGGGCGCGTATTAAAAAAATTCTCAGGCTAAAAGCTCCAAGAGCCGTTGTTGGTACGTCAACCACCACGACTCCGAATCCAAACGAGGATAAAGTGGAAGAAAATGTTGACATTGTAAATCAAGGGACAAGTTCAAACTCCCTGGAACCGAAAATCGCGGACATTTGCAGCGATCCAATCATGTGCAGTGATGGTTTATTTTACTTTCCTATCTTTAATTATTCAACCAATTACACTGCAATAAAAAAGATCCCGAGAGAGCCTTTGGGACAGTGCATTTTGAAGAAACCCAGAACATGCGAATTGGATTACGAAAGTCCCGGTCCGAGTGGCTTGCAAGCGACTCTCAATTCATGGAAAGAGAACCGGAATGTGAGCACCAGTTCGTCGGAAGAAGAAGAAGAAGAAGAAGAGTCAACAGGATCTTCGAAAAAGCCTCTTCAAAGTAGCGGAAAAGGGAAGACTTGGATAAAACCCTCGCTAAAATGCAGCTCGAAGAAGCCTCAAACAAGTAACAACCTGGTTGATCCAGATCAACCAGGTACGAGTGGCTCTCTACCTAGATTCACTTATGATGATGATGATGAATATTTCGGATATTTTACTAGGGGTGACAATGATTTGACACGCGATGATGATGATTTGACCGGAGAATTAAAAATGTTTTTCGAAAATATGAAATTTGATCCTTCTCATCCATTCAATTAAGACCGTTGGGATCGTTTTTAACTTATTTCCAACTTCTGTTTTATTTTTTCCAATGTTTAACTATAAATTTAAATTTTTAATTTTCTTGTGTCAAAGCTTCATATCGAAAAAAAATATTTATTCTTTTCTGTGTAATAAATTATGGTTTATAAACCACTTTTATATTTATCAATAAATATTAAGTAAACTGAACAATTTTTTTTTTTTCTTTGTTTCTTGATCAGGCCTCAAACATGCAAAAATTCTTGACTGAAATTTTTCACTTTGTAATATTTTATTTAAAAAATAATTTTTTTTCTTATGTTATATCGAATTGAAAAACCTTGGTCAAAAATCTGCCACGAACAAAGTTACTATGAGAGGACTTTCGGTGACTAAAGTTATTCATGATTTTAAAGAAAAAACAACGATCGTAACCTCGAAATACATTTTTCAAATATTTAAAAAAAGTTCATCAGTCAGTTTACGAATATAAAGTTTACACAGATATTTTATACGAACTACAAGCAAAGTTTAACTCTGGCAGTATTTATTTAAATATTTGTAAAATGGTATAATCATACTATCAAAGAAACTTGGAAAAAATTCAAAAACTTCAAGACGCCGATAGCATTGGGTTGTCAACCAGGTGAGAATCAGGATCCTTTAGCTTGCAGAAATAAAGTTAAGTTCGTACGTTGGCTCGGGCAAACATCCGTCTTGAGTTTTTATTTTCCAATTTCCTCCGAAGTTATCCCGGCGCGGTGTTAATTTGCGAGGTGCAGGTTTAATCGATACCAGTCTGAAGGGAGTAGACGAGCCCTTTTTTCGGCCGTGGTAGTGGTAGTGGTGGTGGGAGGTTAAATCTTGATAGCTGGCTCAAGCTCGTACACGATTTGGGCGTTAATTGAAATTGATGAGGGAGACGTGCGAAACTGCTCGCTCGATCCCGCCGCGGTGTTGTTTAGCCAAGCAGGCATTACACGCACGCCTCCGACCTAACTCTGTGAGTCATTAATGCCCCTTTTCTTCAATACTTTGAAATTTTCTTTTTTTTGGATTTTTTTTTTTTTTTTAACGAACCACCTGTATTAGAGTGCGAAAAATGACTTTTTTTGCCTGCAAAACAGATATGTTACTCAACTTGTGCGTAAAGTTGTACATTTGCATCGAAAAGATGACCCCAAAATTATTTCGTAACGAGGGCTGAAAATGCAACTATTGAACCGCACCCAAGGATCTAAATATTATATGAGGTGCGAAATATGTTTTTTGAACCAAGGGCGAAAAATTACCCATTTCGATCAATTTTCGGAAAAAAATTTATAGTAATTATTGTCTTCGAGAAATTAGTATTGTTAAGTTACTTAACATGAAAAATCGATGGTGTCTGAGCGAGAGTCGCGACATCTCCGGCTTCCAGTGCAAGAAAAGCCATAACTTGACGAACTTAAAAATAAATTTAAAAAATAAGAAGAAGCATGTTGGAGTGGATTAAAATAAAGTGCGAGGCTGGAGCTGTTTTATTAATCGCTCTGGGTCTGCATCTTTTTAATTACGAGCGGCACTCTTCATTCGGGTGGTATTAAAGAAAGGGCGGTGGGAAGCGAGACACAAAGAGAGGGGAATGCAATTTCCTGCGGCTTTCCTCGATCTCGAGGTAGCAGGTTATCGATCGGCGCATTTTTTCACGCTCAAAAACAGGAAGAGGAAGAATTCGGGCTCGGAGCTATTAGCGCCACTTTGGATTTCGTTGATTAGATCGAACACGAAAACACGTCAGCTGCAGCGAGATTCGAGTGTTTTCCGAGCTATTCGACGCTGCTGCGCGCACGGAGAATTTAATAAAAGCCGAGCAACTGCAAATCCTGGGAGGCATTCGCTAAATCCTCCCGCTACCTGAATTCCGATACTCCAGTCCATACGTTCAGAAGTTTTTATATTTACGCTTTTTTTTCATTCGCAAGTGCCATCTGCTTTGATTTTTGTGACACTAGCTTTAGCATTTGACCAGTTTAAATCTGACCATACTTGAACATTTAAAATAAATTAGGGCTGTTGAGTCAAGTTCGAGCTTTTAGGCTCGAATCGTTCGATCCTGTCCAAGACGATTTTGTCGTGACTCGGCCTTTATTTGACATTTATCAACATCTCTAGTAATGTGTCATTATTACAGAACTTTGAGGGAAAAAAATCCGCCTCTATACGGTCACAGTTTTAATGAGTTAAACTTATGACGAATAATTGAGTCGTATCCAGAAGTTACTGATGTTATTGATAAAGCATCGTATCGAAGACAGAAGAAGGGAGAGGAGAAAAATAATCGCGCGAAAGCTCCCTCGTTTATTTAAGCTCAGGCCGGCTGGATGGCGTAATATTTTAACCGGGTGAGACTAAAAACAGAGTGCGAGATGAAGAAAGCCGCCCCCGGGTGGGTTCGTGCTCTCGCATGAATTTTTCTCCCCAGACGACGCACCGAGGGTAAATAAAATAATGCCCGAGAAATGAAGAAGTAGAGCCGACGTTTTTGCGTTTCTGATTTTTTTTTTTTTTCCCTAATTTTCATGATTACGGGAGCTTTTTCCAAGTTTCTAAGTACTCAGATTTTGAGCTTTTTTTTAAACCGGTGGCAGTGTTTTAATTTTATTCTGGTTTTTTGAGAACTAGTGTAGGGTGATAAAAAAATGCTTTTTAGTTTGATACATACTGAATACATTAAGTGACTAAATTGTATCGTAATTTTCAGATTTAAGATTAGTCCCTTGTGATGACCGTTAAATAAACAATATTTATAAATAACCAAAAAATAGAATTTTGTACTTTTAGTTACGAAAAAACACATACAAGTTTAAATAAAGGTATCTAATAAAAAAAAAAATGAAGGAAATTAGTGAGTACAATGAGCCAAAAAAATCGAGTTTCCATACTAAAAATTCCAAACTTTCTACATCTTTCAGATCCATTTTGTTAATAGGAAGACTGATTAAAACAAGAAAACATAAAAATGTAAGAATTTCGATTTTGTTATTCAATAGTAAAAAATATGATAAATATTTTGAGGTTAGGTTGAGAACTACTAAAACTACCTCAAAGGCACAAACACATAAAAACACATTCTAAATAAATTTATTTTGATAATTTGCTGAGCTCTAACTAAAACTCCGCACTATTTCATCCGCCAAGTGATTAAAGAATAAAATTTATGCGTTGCTAGAAACTCTCAAACCGATTGACTAATAAAAAATGTAAGGTGTCAATCAGCGAAGTCCACAAACAAGAAGGCTTGTTATTAACTCCTGGCGCGCCGCATACTTATTTAAATAATTTCGAGAAAAAAGCATAAATAAAGGGCCGACTTATTCAATCAAAATCTCACCTGACGTTGTTTTTTTCTCTAAGTTGTAAAACTCTCGCCGGGGGCTGGAGCTGGTATTGTGAAAAAGAATAAGTTCTCGTGTGTAGTTATCTCTCTTAAATTTTTAACGAGGAGTCAGGCAAATAGGCTTGTTATACCGAATCTCTCTTTCCTCTCGGAAGCTCCAGCCTTTCGGCAGCGTCTTATTCTTCTTTTTTACAAAATTAGCCTCGGGCGAGAGGAGGCGTGTATACAAACCCGGGGCAATTTGGCGCCTTTTTTTTTTTTTTTTTTTTTTTTTCAGACGATCGACAGCTAGAGCTGTTTAAATAACCTGCAGGTAGCACCTTATTTTTTTTTGTTTTTTTTTATTTACATTTTTAAATTCAGCCAAACGTGCTCGCGAGTGTGTACACAGCGCACTGCGTTGTATTTCCCTATTCTTGTTTTTTTTTTTTCTTTTTTTTTAAACGAAAAATTTTTTCGCACCGGCTACTGTAAATTATGCTAATTACCGTAGCGTCGGCTTAAATTTCGTTGTTCTGCCTTCTTCTTCCCCTCTTTTATTCTTACCCGAAAATTTCGCTAAAGTTCCTGCATCGTGTTATTACAGCGTGAGGGCTGCGATAACTTCTTTTTTTAGACGTGGAGTTGTTGGAAAAAAATATAGCGCTCGTTTTTTTAGAAATTTGTAAACTGTTAAATTTTTTTACTACGTTTAATGGGCATTTGTAAATTTACTGTTAAATAGTTCTTGATTAATGCATTTTTATATTTCTAGATTTAAATGTTAAAGATAAATTATTATTGTTTTACAAGTTTTCAATGATTTATAAAGATTATTAAAAAGAATATTTTATTGTAAACCATCGCACATAGAAATAGCAACAGAAACAACATAAGGGCATATGCACAAATAAAGAACATGGATACAAGACGACAATCGGAAATAGCACAAAAAAACCCATTTTCCAAATGCCGACTGATTGATAAAAACAGTATCGTTGTTTTACCATGCATTGTCATACATAAGAATAAAAACAGAAACAACATAAAGAACTTGAACACAAGATACAAAATGTCTATTAGGAATAAGATAGAAACGTACATTTCCAAGACGTTGAAGTGATTGACTACAACAAGATTTTATTGTGAACTATTATAAGTAGGAATAACAACGATAACAACATAAAGGCATATTTACAAATAAATAACATGGATACAAGGCACAATAACGCGATCGGAAATTATATGAAAACACATTTTCAAGATGTCGACTGATTGATTACAACATAATCATTGATCTATCGTAAACTTTCGCACATAGGAATAAGAACAGAAATAATATAAAGGCATATTCACAAATAAGAAACATGGATATAAGATACAATCGGAAATAACATAGCAACACACGTTTCCAAGGCGCTGACTGCTCGATTACAACAGGATCATTGATTTATCGTGAACTATCGCACATAAAAATAAGAACGGAAATAACATAAAGGCATATTCACAAATAAGAAACATGGATGTAACATAAAAACACACATTTTCAAAAAGCCAACTGATTGATTACAACAGGATCGTTGTTAAATCTGTACCGATGCTCCTCCTTTTTTTTTTTTTTTTTCATTATCGAGTACCCGCAGCCACTCGTGGAAAAAAATCCCGCAAGCACACTCGATGAAAAATTTTTTCCATCCTAGCCGCGTATAAATTTTTCCCCCTTTTTTTTGAAAAGATTTTTCGAACGTCAACAATAACGAGTGCACCCGGGCCGGGCCGACGAAAAAAAAAAAAAAAAAAAAAAGGGTAACGCAGACAGTGCGGGATGATCACACACACTGGTATGATTTTTCTCGCATGCCTGATTTTTTAAAATTTCATTGCTCTCGGGATGCTTTTACGCAGATGAAAATCATCGACTGTGATGTTCCTTTCAGCTAACTTTTATTATTATTATTACTATTTTTATTAAATGGCATTCGTATCTTAATAATGGCATGGGGTAGTGCACCGAACCATCAAATATTATTACTACAGAAACTACAAAACAAAATCATTAAAATCATAATCCACTTACAATTTGACTAAATTTAGATTATAAATCAGCAAGAACAACAGCTACATCACCTGCCTACCCATTAACCTCAAAACTATGACTTGTGATAGAATTACAATTAAGAGAATACACTTAAGGTAGGACCGCACAAACTAGAAAGAGATGTGTTAAAAATCTAAAACTTTAGGAAGTCGAAGATAAATATTAAAAAATGATGCCACTAAATTTTCAGAACCTGGGGGTTTTTCGTTTTTGAGTAATTTAATATTAACATCGCGTCGATTTAACCCTTAGTCTTATGGGAGGGCACATTTTTTATACAATTTTTACATAATTACATGTGATCAGGTTTTCAGAAAATTTATTAGTTTAACTAGAATGCACAAGAATCACATAGAATTAATTAAATCATACATTCGGTTCCTCTAAGTATTAATAAAAAATAAAAATATGTGTTTTAGGTTAAAAAAGCTTCTGCTGCTAATGCATTTCTATATCTATATACGCGTGGAGCTAGTCAAATGTTTAACCGAAAATGCATCTGTATTACTATAGATTAATTTGTATAATTGATTATTCTTATTAATATATATACTTATATATTTTTTGTATTTTATTATCTTTTATTTTATTGTGTATATATTTTTACTAATTTTTATTTTTTTTATTTATTATCAACGGACAAATGTCCTTAAACATATTACATAGAGTATATAATATTAAACAGTATTTAAATAATTCAAAATAAAATATACAGATTTATTTAGAATTTAACAGTATTTTACAAAGTTATTAAACAAATAATATCTGGTCGAAGGAATTGACAAAATCAACGGTCGCATAGAAATAAGAATTTGATGTAAGCATGACCTTCGTATCTCCATAGATAGGCTGTAGGAGAGCTACATGAACAAATATCTAATGATGTATATAAGTGTAGCTTGTCAAATTAATAGGATGGAGGTGGTTAATTGGGTGAGTTTAACGCCCATCAAAACTTTATTCCTGGCTCGAGAGTTAATTGAAGAAAAAGACAAAGAAAAGGTCGCCCTGCACACCGGAATTAGTTTGAATTTTTCTTTGTCCCGCGTGGGTGGAGGAGTTGTCGGAAGAAAAAAAACTCGGTAAGCCGGCGCCAGCTTGTTTGCAGGCGCGAGTGAGAAAATTTTACGAAAGCGAATTGCTCCCGTCGACTTCGAAATTTTTCAAGATTGCAAACTTGCTGTAATCTCCATCTTTTTTTCTCTCTCTCTCTCTCTTTCCACTTACCCCTTTTGAGAGAATTTTTTTTTTTATTATTATTCCCGCCCTGCGCAAGGTCATTGTAACACCTGGAAAATTTACAACAGCTGTCGCGCTGTACCCTTGAGTTGTAAAAACGCAACTTCACAGGAAATTTTTCAATTTAACTCTGTACGCCTTTCACCCGAGGTGATAAAGGCTTAATATTTTTTTTTTCTTGCACTAATTGGAAAAAAAGAAAAACTATTTTTCGTTGTTTTATTAATTTTAGTAATAGTATCTTCAGCGTGCTTATTTATAAAGGTATTATTAGAATTTCCCAACTCGTCAAAAATTTTCTTTCGATTGAACCTATAAATATTACTTTTTATAGATGATTTGTATTAATTTAAAAAAGTACTTTACACAGACACATAGTTTCCATAAATATTCGATGTGTACCTCTAAAAATAAAGCTATGTAATTACGAGCGAGGATATTTTAAAACTTTTTTTCATGGAAAATTGTGAATTTTACGCTTTTCTTTGGTTTCGAACGAAGTGTCACATTCTTCAACTTAATATTCATATTTTTTGATTAAATTGTGAGCACTTGTCCGAGTATTTTCAATTTCATATAAACCTATAAATAATCCAAAAACTAATTAATTTTTCCTATAGTCATGAATTTAATAATTATAAAGGAATATTTTATAGGTTAGGTTTAAAAAAACAAAGTTTACTTATTATTTGACTGTATCACTCATATCTCTTCAATAACAGTGTATCACTTATCCAGAAAACCATAAATTTGTGCGTTTTAACACAAATAAGGCGTAACAAAGTAAAAATTGGTAAAAGTCATCATTTCCTAGAATCAAAAGGTCGCTGGTTTGAAAAAAGCGGCACGCACGGAGTAAAAAAAGGGCGGGCCCAAACGCCTCCTTTTTACGAGTTTTTACGAGGAGGACTTAATTATCGCGCGTCTGCAACGGATAAATTTTTTCGGTACTCGAGCCTTAAGTTTTTACGACTCGGAAGATTTTACAATCGGATGCCTCGTTTTTACAAGCCGGCGCGGCCACGTGCAGCCCATTTTTTTTTTTTTTTTTTCATCCACAGCTAAATGAATTTGATTTACGATTTTTTTTTTTTTTTTTTCTCGGATGATGGTGATGAGCTGGAAGTTATTATGGATATTTGTCTTGGAAATATTGATGGCTCGTAAAACAAATACTTCTTTTTTTTTTCTAGAAATCGTATTTTTTTTATTCAAATGCGTTGTGGACGTAGATCGAGTTTTGAAAAGTTACGAGATTTTGTTGAGATTTTATGTCTTAGCGCCACGTGATACTTACAGAATCGTAAACGTTCTTGACGTTTTCAATATGTATGGTCAATTGAGTTGTCTGCAGCCATAAACAAAAATTATTTAACTGTCGATCCATCGCTTTTCGAGTATTTTGATTTTAAATCTTTAACAATTTTTGATTAATTTTCCCATGCATTAAAAAATAACTTGAATTAATTTTTTTCTTAAAATACTGAATACATGAATATTATAATTATTTGAATTAAAAATTTATTTGGGTTCGAAGTACGTACTTGGGTAAAAAGCATTCGGTTCGCTCCGAGCCCAATAATAATACCCAAAATAAAATCAAACCCGCTGAGATTAGCAGGTCAATCTGATTATTAGCAAGTCTCGGTAGCTCCAAAAATAAAAGAGAGTATGATCGATACAGTACGCGAAAAAACGAATAAAAAAAGCCCGCTCGTACATCAAGGCTAGCCCACAGTTGTATTTTTGAGCTCGAAAAAAAAAAAGAAATTTATCTCCTAAAATGTTTTTTTAAAAGCCTCTTGGGGAGAAAAAAAAAGGTTGTTTAGGAGTGCCTCATCCATCCCTATTTTTTTCTCTTCCCGCATACATATATGTAGACGCGAATTATCCGGGTCGTTAATCTCTCTCGTTAGCGACCGATCGCGGCGAATGCACCGAGGCTACATAATTTATCCGTCAAGCTACATACAACCCCTTTAAAAAGTTATATTATTTTAAAATACGTATTTCGACGCTTTCACTTGAAATTTTTCAATGTTTTATTTATACCATTGGGTTATTCTATGATCCCAGCGAAGAAAAACCTTAGCTCCAAATCTGTTACAGTGAGTTTTTTACTTTAGCCTGAGGAAAATAATGTTGAAATCACCTTTGCCATCATACCGATGATATATGAGTAAATCCGCCAAACTCTGTTTTTTTTCAGTAATTTTGAAACTTTTTCAATTTTTGAAGCACACTCTTGAAATTTTGGCAATAATTCTTTAAAATAATAAGAAATAAAAAAATGTAGCGTGGATGATCATAACAAGTTGCCTGAAAAAATTATTCAAACAATTAAATTATTATTTAAAAAAAATGAAAATCTGAGTATGCCAGTCGATTTTTTATTAAAAAAATAAAAGGAAAGATAGTATTTTTTCAATTAAAAGCTGAGTTTTTTCATAATAATCATCTAAACAACTTAAATTTTTTATAATAGTCATCATACGGCACTTTATGAATAGATTAGGGTCTTTTTTTTTAATGTATTTTAATGTTGGCAATAATAATATACAGGCGATAATATCCACCTACTGATCTTTTTACACTAATCTACTAAGTAAATTATAAGTAAAGAGCAAAAAAATTGATAAATATAAGTTCATAACTACGTCGTTGACCTGCCTGCTGCTGAAAGACATTAGTAAGTGTCGTCTGCTACAGGTTGAGTTTGAAGGTGCGAATAATAAAAAAACTCTTTTTTTTTAAACTAAATTAAGTTTTTTGGCTTCAGGCAGCTAAACTTAGTTAAAAAAAGTTATGTTTTATTGATCACACTTAAATTTGGAGACTTTTTTTTAAATCTGTGGATGTGCCAGCTGAAAAAAACATTTTTTACAAGGATTCACGCTCGAACTTTTCAGAATAAAATGATGTAAACAATAGCTTATTTTGAAAGCACATTATTCGGATTGGTCTTAAATTATTCGTTAAAGTATGTAGTTTTAGACGAATACACATTTGTGGCGTTTGAATAATGCCTGAACCTGCAAAAACTTGAATAAATAGGTTATTCATTTTTATCAAAAACGTGTGGACACATTTTTAAAGTTGTGTCATCTCTCGAAAAATATAGGCACAATATTTTTATGGGTCGTAAAACATTCCTTGAACCCAGTATTAATACCTCCATCAGTTGTAAATATGTAAAAAGATTGCCTGAAAAAGTTACAGCAGATAATATTTTCAAAACTTAGTTCCGGACACAGCGTTTTCTTGCGTTTTACAGGGTAAAACCTAATTTTTTAAACATTTGCATAAACTTTTCAGCATTTATATTTGTTTCCACAATCTCTAAAAGTGTAAATCTAAATAATTATTCAATTAAATATAAAAAAAATATTGTCTTAAACCTTTTTACTATGCCCGGACAGTGAAAATAAGAGTTTGGCGGATTTACTCATATAGTTAACAAAAAAAAAATTTTCGACATTCCAACCACGTAGAAAATAACTCCTTGCGATTTTTATAAGCTGAAAACTTAGAGTCACTTTATTCGTGGGAAAAAACAAGTATATATTAATTTTTTTGAAAAAAATTAAAATTGTCAAGGCTACCAACGTTTAAAATTTTTCAGATATACACTCGATGTAATTTTTCTCAAGTAGTTATAAAAACTTATCTTGAATAATTTTGATAAAAATGTAAAAAAATAAAAATAAAAGAAATCATCAGCCCTTTTAAAAGATGTTTGGACAAGACGGAAATCAATCACTTGTGAGGTGCACAGCCTGAAAACTTGATAATTATTTTCTTCTTGATACGTCGACTGTGGAAAGCCGATAGGTCGTGCTGGTGGTGCAGTTTATCAAGTTTTGCATCGCCGAAACCTTATCCTCGATAAATCACCTTGTCCAGCTCTACCAGGATTATAAATCATCACTCAAGCCACTACCCTAAGAAAAGCTCCACTTTACTCACTACTACGTTTAAAAAACTCTCTCTCTCTCTCTCTCTCTCTCCCGAGATATGTTAATCCAAGAGGTTATTGAAACCTTTTGATTAATTACGGGAATAATTTTTAAGTTCTTAAATAAACCCCACTCCCTGGGTACAACCGAGAGAGGCTTGTTATTGTTATGATTAAATTAACAATTCAAATTTCCAGAGAGGGAAAAACAAGCTAATGTGGATGTGGCCTGCCTAATTAAGGAATTTGTTGTTCGATGACTGTGCACTGTTACCACCCACAGCATTACCATACCGCGAATTTAAAATTTTACCCGAACCAACCCCCCTTCCCCTTATCGATTGGCGCATGCGCTATTAAAAAAGCGATTTTTTTGAACAATTATCAATCAAGTAGAGAATCTGAGGTTTTTTTTTAGCAGCAAAGAAGCTTTCAGAACTGGCTTCAACGATTTTTAAAATCAAAATAGGGCTAAAAAACATTTTAAAAACTGACCTAAAAACAGCATTGTAACAAAAGTTTAAATTTTCTAAAGTCTATTTTG
Organism: Encarsia formosa; assembly: GCA_038277355.1. NCBI lineage: Eukaryota > Metazoa > Arthropoda > Insecta > Hymenoptera > Aphelinidae > Encarsia > Encarsia formosa. The sequence continues at coordinate 840,613 of CM076185.1, read as the reverse complement.
GTATGGTAAAAATAGCATAACATTGAGCTTTTATTTACATAAATATCGTATCGAAATTGGTTTTTTTTTTTTTTTATTAAAAAAATATAACAAAAGTGAGTTATGGTATTTTTGTAAATAATATAACAATAGAAAATTTTGTTATAAACTAATATTGCCATTACCAGGGTCTTTAAAAAAAAATGTAAAAAAATGAATTTTAGACACTACTGGTTACCAGATAAAAAAAAAAAGCTGAAAGGTTTGACTTTGAGGCTAGAGTACGTGTCCGGTGTACGGATTAGCCTCTATAAAATCCTCTCAGTTTGACACGCCAATGTTTGATAGTTAAAAATTGTCTATCAATCAAGAAAGAGTCATGAAGTTGTCGTGAATAAAAGTCAGATAAAATAAAAATGATCGGTAATCGTATACATAGTAGTAGCAAGCAGGCTGGGTAAGTGTATCGATCGGCTATTAAAGTTTCTAGCTCCCCCCTCCACTTTAGCCCTATAAACATAATAATCTCGTAAAATTTAAGCTGCCGGGTAAGCTAAGATTCATTTAATATTCAGACTCTGCTACGCACCTTCCATAAACAACCTTTCATTTTTCAGCCTCTAACGAGTACGGAATCTAACTTTTATACATCATTATAATTTACTCTTTTATGCAATCATCACTTTTTAATAATTTTTTCAAAAATCTTTTTTTTCTAGGTTGCTCGCCAGAATCTGGTCATAAGTTTCTGGTAAGCTTTACACTCGGCTCTATAGCTATATACATTAATAGCTATCGATGCTCTCGGCAAAGAAAAAACTTAGCCCAAAATCTGCCACGAATAACACTGTTACAATGAAGAAGCTGTTTTATAAGCTGAAAACTTAGAGTCATTTTATTCGTGGCTGATGAAATTGATATTGTTTCAATTAAAGAACTACAACCAGATGCAAAAAAAAAAAAAAAAAAAAAAAAAAAAACATATTTCGGTGACTTGAGAGGAAAAAATCCTTAAAAAAAAGTGGTATCTATTTTTAGAATCTTAAAATTTGTAAAATTCAACTTGCTGTTTGTAATTGAAAGCGTCACAGAACTGGACTAGCCGCGATTTAACCCGAAATGTCACGACAAGTGACGAATCCGACAGCTTCATTACTTTATTAGTATAAGCGTCTTTTCAAAGGACACCGACTTTTACTCGGAATCATAAATGTGACACACGTCGAGCGTCATCCTGTTTTTCATTATCTGCATCAACGTCCATTCGGTAAAAGTAGTTAATATTTAAAATACATCGTTCGACACGTTATTTTAATAAAGCGCAGGCGCACACTTAATTGCTCAATAAAGCCTTTACGGTTGACTTTTTTTCATTCTTATGAGGATGTACTTACGTGGAAGCGCATAATTAGATTTAATTGAAGAAGATGGTTATACCTTCTTCTTCTTGTTTTCTCTGCGTCTCCTTATAACTTTACAGATTTTTATGTTAATAGCTTAACGATCGATTATTGCTTTATTAAATCGTACCGAGGAACGGAATTTAATTTTTATCTGATAAATTAAACCTGGAAATCGGTTATTATGCAAGCCAATAGGTTCATATCGAAATTCTCACTTGCTCGTTATGTTACTTTTCTATTTTTCTTGCAAGATACTGAAGATGGATTTAGATTTTTCACGCTTAAAATGACAAATTAGTGGAATCTTTGTTGTCTATTTGACTGGTTGAGATGACACTTTGATAATATAATAACGAATAAATTGATTGAAATGCTGGTCGTTGGTCTTGAAAAACACTTTTTGTAGCCATTATCAAGACAACTTTTTAAGACTACAAACAAAGTATTATAAGAGAGTAAAATAATTTATAAAACAAAATTTATCTGCAAAGACTGCAATCATAAATATAAAATAACGATTGCCTTGAAAATTTTTGGAAGCGTTGCAAGCTCAGTTCAACCAGTGTCAAACAACAACAAAGTACGTAATGATAACCCACAACGAAAATTAATAAGCACGTACGCGTACATAGATCATCTGGTTGGTAAAAAAGATTAGGCTTGAGATAATTTAGTGGTTGGCTGGTCGCAATTAAAAGTCGCATAAAAAGCTACCCAGATAAGAGCGAGCTTGCGGCTATAAAGATCGAATCATCCAAAAATTAATGAATCACTAAGTTTTAAGTTCGGGAAGCGAAAGAGTAAGCGCCTAAGGAGTTTTTTCAAAAGTTACTATTAGTTTACTCGTTTAACAAATTTTGAACCTGCAGAGATCAATCATTCAATGTCAAAGTTTCATTTTTTTTTTAAAAAGTTCTTGATATTTTAAAGGGAATAATTTAACCAACAGACAAACTAAGCGATTCATATTTATAGATATAGATGTAGACTCTTGAGTCTGGGAAAATGGTTCGAAGGTTAATATTAAATAGTCACCAGGGAGGAAGCTAAAAGATGCTTCATTATTTTTTCAAAACAAGAGACTACTTTTTTATTATTATCATCCGTAAGATTTTTGAATTTTTCATTCGTACCTTCGGCGTTTATTTTAAATTCAACGGATCTTTGTGATCCTGTTTATGAAAAATTTTACTAGAAATTTGAAAAAATAATGTATAATTGTCAGTCTATCAATTGGAATATTATGAAATTACCAAACAAGCATTAAGGTAAATAATTTACAGGCTTGACAAAAAAAAAAAAATCCCTTGGAAGATGGTAACATTTATTTGACTAATAGTAACTATTCAAATTTTTTGAATGATTGATCTCTAATTAATAAACGTGACATTATTTTTGATCATTTAACACATTGTTTGTGCATCTTCACTTAAAATCTTATATCGATTACCTTTATGCGAAGAAAAACCTTGGACCAAAATTTTCCACGAATGAAGTAATAACGGAGATACTTTTGACCAATAAAATATCTCTAAATCTCTTTATTCGTGATTTAAACTTTTGTAGATTGAAAGAAAATATTTAATCAAGTTCGTCACGAATAAAATGACTCCTTGTCTCCTTTTTATAGACAGAAAACTTAGAGTCATTTTATTCGCGGCTGGTGTGGAGAAAAATATTATTATTAAAATAAAGCCTGCTAGAGACGTGATTTCATTGTCCAAAAGTACCTGTCTATTGTATCTTCGCAAGGAATAAATCGATATATAATTGGTGATAATAAAATCACCAAAAGGTACCAGTAGAAAAAGAAAGAAAATATTGAAACATCGGACGGTGTCACGTAACTCGACTGACGGTCCATCAATCGTTTGAAAAAAAAAAAAAAAAAGAAAAAAAAAGTAACTATGTTGTGTAGTGTAGAGAATCGCAGGGGGGTTAAATATTCGATCGACGTAACGCCGAATTTATCACGCGGTGAGGTCGTGTGCGGAATAAACTTACCCCCGGCTGCAACAATGGCGCGTCATTCAAATTTATAAGAACAACATGCCGCGCCGTCAAGATATTAACAGGGACTTTTTTAACAATATTCACAATATTGTAGGTATTTTCATTTTAAAAAACAATCGTGTTTCATTGATTTCTTTAGTAATAAATTAAACTTTTAAGAAGTTCGATGCACTTGGGACTAGTTTTTTGTGGTTTCCTATTACGCAAGCCTTGTAATTTCCAGCAATTTCGCAAGCATCGTTACCAGCTGCGAAAAAAAAAAAATTAATTTTCAACTATAATCATTATTTAAACGGTACTTATTTGTATAATATGAAATAACAAACCTAATTTATCACCAAGATACTTCTTTCCCGGTTCTATCGACAAATCGTAGTCAATTTTTCCATCATCGGCTTGCTGAAAATTTAATGTCATACTTTTTTAGTAAGTTCAATGCTCTTGTTCCGATAAAAAAAATTTACGCTCTTGTAGTGTATACATTATGTTATTTACGAAAAATTAAAAAAGGTTTTTTAAAAAATTTTTAAGTATTAATTTATATTAACAATTCACTAGATTTATTTCTTTCATGCCATAAGTTTACTAGATTTCATATTTTTCAAATACTTCATGAAAATATCACTTTATTCTGTTCACCAAATTCATTGATAAAAAACTTGTCTAAAAAAGCAGGAAAATATTATGACCTTATAGACTTTATTAATAACGTATCATTTCATTAAAATTTTAGAAGAATATTTGAGACTTGAGCTTGTAACTTTTTAATAAGCACGAGTAATAGCATCCCACTTTTGCATCTCGGACTGTTGGAAAAGCATCAACGGCAGCTAAACAAAAATAATAAAATAAATTTACAATTTTTACTATTATTTAATCATTTTTTTATTATTTTTTACTAATATTATTATACTCACTGCAAAGCTGTCAGCTAGGCAAGCAGAAATAAGTAAGAGAGCGATTAGTTTAATGATTAAGTTTAGAGAAGCTTTTGCTACACTGAAAAATATCAAAACTGTAAAGGAGTTATATATGAGCGATTGAGCGCCATTGACTCGTGAGATCACTATTTTTTCTAAATATAATCTGAGTAAATTAAATTGTATCTTTTCTCATAGCAATACATTGATGAATAATTAAGCTTGGGATTAATTAGGTACGATTTTTATTAATTAAGTCGTTGTAGTCTATAAATAAACATTAAAAATCAGGTAAAAAAATGTTGATGAAAGTCAAAAAAAAGATTCAGTTCGAGATAAAATAAAGACTTGCTGATTATTTCAACTTTCTATTTTAAAACTAGATTATAAAAAAAAAGACGCTAATCTAGAAAGCGAAATGAAGTATTTTTATGAGATAAACAGATGTTGACACTGAAAATGCGAAGTGAAGAGATGTAGCAGGACAAGAAGGACGGAAAAGGTGTGAATAATCAGCTGAGCAAGTGTAATTTATTAGCCGCGATGAGTTTGTTCCTTTTTATCTTTTATCTTTATTCAGGAAGGAAGAAAGCTTAAGGGACACCGAATCGGATGACTCTAATACTATCAGCACGGAAAGGCTAAATGATTTATCTTTTTTCGCTCTAGAGCTCATTATTTATATTCAGGTACTCGGTAATTACTTTGGTTTTTTTTTTTTTTTTTAGTCTATGGATCGAGGGGCTATGCACTTCAGAATCACTAAAAGAATCACACATAGAAATCAATATAATCAATAAAATATTAATTTCATTTCAAGTAAAAATCTTCGAAAAATATTATTTTTAACAAAATATCAATTTAAATTGATTCCAAGGCTCTAAACACTTCAAATTTGCCAAAAGAATCACAAAAGAATCATCAGTGATTCTTGAGTGCATAGCCCCTCGCTATGGATTAAGTGGACAAAAAAAGCCAAATTTTCGCCCTTGGGTAAGGAATAAAAATGGCCGCATAAATTTAAGCTTGCTTTAAGTTTATATTATTATTGGTGTAAAATAGAATGGATCACTTTTTATTGTGAAACATATTTAGTATTCATATCTTGAAAAAATTAAAATAAAACTAGTAATCTTCAAAGTCATTGGCAATTGTAATCACGAAGAATAATCATTCGCGGTCATAACAGCGTTGCGGTACCGGGACAAAAAGTCCAAAATCATTAAAAATCCAAAATCCAAAAATTCCATCCATTCGAAAAGTACTTGCTCCGACGTTCTATTTTTATTATTATCATTTCTAACCTACTTTTGACATTTTTTGTTAAATCCTAGTTCTTCAAAATTAGTTATTAATTTTTTTTTTTTCAAAATTGTCAGTATGAATCCAGAAATAATTAAAAAAGGACGTAATATCTACTTACATATTTACTTAAATATTTTTGGAGATTTTGTCCTGGATTTTTTGTCTTGGACTTTTTGTCCTATAATCCAGCGTTGCTTGCAGGGGCGGCGCCAGCCCTCTGGATGGTATGGAAGGACCCAGACCCAGATTGAAAGTGGGTATGGAATTCCAGACCCTGAAATTATAAGTTGAAGTTTTTGACCAAATAAAATATTTATTCAAATTTATGTAAGACGTGAAAGTAGAAAAACCATTTTTTTTAAAACCAATAATTTAAATTTGGCGGACGAAAAAACTGGTCGGCTATCCCCCAAGCTCTAAACCCCCAAATACCCTGGGCGCCCGAGGTCAACGAAAAAACTGGTCGGCTATCCCCCAAGCTCTAAACCCCCAAATACCCTGGGCGCCCAAGGTCAACAAAAAAACTGGTCGGCTATCCCCCAAGTTCTGAACCCCCGAATACCCTGGGTGCCCGAGTTCCCCTGTGGGGGATAGCTGACCAGTTTTTTTGTTGAACTCGGGCGCCCAGGGTATTTGGGGGTTCAAAGCTTGGTGGATAGCCGAACAGTTTTTTTGTTGACCTCGGGCGCCCAGGGTTTTGGGGGTTTAGAGCTTGGGGGATAGCCGATAAGTTTTTTTGCTGAACTCGGACGCCCAGGGTTTTGGGGGCTTAGAGCTTGGGGGATAGCTGATCAGTTTTTTTGTTGAACTCGGGCGTCCAGGGTTTTGAGGGCTTAGAGCTTGGGGGATAGCTGATCAGTTTTTTCGTTGACCTTGGGTGCCCAGGGTTTTGGGGGTTTAGAGCTTGGGGGATAGCCGATAAGTTTTTTTGCTGAACTCGGACGCCCAGGGTTTTGGGGGCTTAGAGCTTGGGGGCTAGCCCACCAGTTTTTTTGTTGAACTCGGGCGCCCAGGGTATTTGGGGGTTTAGAGCTTGGGGGATAGCTGATCAGTTTTTTCGTTGACCTTGGGTGCCCAGGGTATTTGGGAGTTTAGAGCTTGAGGGCTAGCCCACCAGTTTTTTTGTTGAACTCGGGCGCCCAGGGTATTTGGGGGTTCAAGGCTTCGGGGATAGCTGATCAGTTTATCCATTGAACTCTACGCCCTGGGTTTGGAGGGTTTAGAGCTTGGGGGATAGCTGATCAGATTATTTATTGAACTTGACGCCCAGGATTTTAGGGGTTTAGAGCTTGGGGGGCAGCTGATCATCTTTTTCGTTGACCTTGGGTGCCCAGAGTATTTGAGAGTTTAGAGCTTGGGGGATAGCTGATCAATTTTTTTGTTAAATCCGGGCCCCCAGGGTATTTGGGGGACAGCTTACCAGTTTTTTTTTTTTTTTAGACGTCAGTTTCAAAAAAAAGCTCATCTTTAGGAGTGATAAGCTTTTTTTTTTTTTTTTTAAGAATTCCACACCCAGAAAATCGGGTAGCGCCGCCCCTGGTTGCTTGTATATCGATTGCCTTTATACGAAGAAAAACCTTAGACCAAAATTTGCCACGAAAAAAGTAACAATTTATAGGTACTTTTGGCCAATAAAATCAATAAACCACGTCTCTAAACCACTTAATTTATTATTTAAGATTTTGCAGATTGGCAGAAAATGCCACGAATAAAATGACTCTAAATTTAAAGACTTATTATTTACTATGTCGAGAAAACTTGGAGCCAACTCATCAATAAAATATCGGTGCTTAGAATAAACATCAATAAATTTGAACGAGCTTGATTGTCCAAACTTTCTAGTCTTTCTAGCAAAAAAATTCTAGTTTTTGGACCTTCGTAGCGCTCTTAAGAGTGAGTGACAGTCAGAAGGATAATCGCATCGAGTTACTCGGGATTATGACGCGGGGGGGAAGGGACAAGGGAAGTTAATCAAATTTCGGGTCCATTGAATATGCGATACAAGGTGGGGGGAGGGGAGGCTGTAACTCCTCGAGGGATTTGTTCTTCGGACCCCAAGCAATGATCTTCAATTTCAAGCTCCATTCTTACACACTACTACCACCCGCTGTACATCTGTCACTCCAGCTGATCAACTTTACTAATCTTTTGAATCTTTAAATTTACTCATTGTTGAAAAATTATTATTAGTATAGTTCATTAAATATAAAATTGTTTGTGAATTCAAATAAAAGTTATGGTAATTCAAAGTCCTGCTCAAACGCCTGACGTGTCAGTACCCAAGTTCGAGCAAGTCTCGTAACGGGTATTGTTTACGACTGGTGTCGATAAACTTAAGTCATAACAGAAAATTAATCAATATTCAGTGAAGTTGACGCGTTAAATTTATAGTAATTTGTGCATTAAGCTAACGCAGTTTTTCAAAATTAATTATTAGTTATGGTTTAAAAATTTTTTTTTTATGTCTTGTATTTACAATTTTTAATGACTTTATTCGCTTCAAAATTCTAGTTCATGACAGATCAAAATTCTATTTCATGGAAATAAGTGCCATGTTACAATTTTCGCGTAAAAGATGTTTTTTATTATTTTTTAAGGAGGCCCTAAACCCTCTAATGATTAAGTTCAAATTAAAGTTTGAGGCTTCAAATAGGTTTTTTTAAATCGAAAGTACCTATCAATTGTAACTTTATTCGTGGCAAATTTTCGACTAATGATTTTGTTCGCGATCTAAAATAATTTTAAGTCTTCAAAGTAAAATTGTTTATTTAAACAACCAAAACGAACTCTAAGAGTGCAGCTTAAAACATCTCGAAAGTAAAAAAAGCATAATCCCCACTTTTTTTCTCCCACACCCCCGATTTTATATTTTTATATAAAAACGTCCAGGGATGGGTCAGTGAAGAAGAAGAGTGGAAGCGCAACTTTTTTTTTTTTTTTTTTTTTTTTGTTCGCTCCGGGATATCAAATCCAAGACGAGCTTGCAGAGAGAGATTTGAGCCGTAGATATAGCGTGGCGACGAGCACGTTTCTGATTACCCCGGGTCTCCGCTATTTTTTCGACTTTCACGTGTGTGAGGCGTAGCTGGAAGATTTATCTTTTATATCCTCCCTCCCCCCGCCGCTTTGCAGTTTTATTAAACTTTTACGTTTGTTTGTTTTCCTGAATTATTCGAGGTGCTTTAATGAAAGCGTTTAACGCCCAGAGCACCTTTTAAATCTTGATACTAAAAAACCCACGCGGCTCTTTGGCTCTTGATTAAACTTGCGAGTTTAGCTCTAAAGTGACGTTGGTTTGGCTATTTACATTACATCAAAATAACAGTCGCGGGAATTGTGTAAAATATTTATTATTGCATGTTTAGTTTATATTTTTTCGTTGTTCAATAAAGTAGCGAGAAAAGTTTGTTTGAAATATTCCATTCCTTTTTTACATTTTTCGTATATTTGTAAACTGCTATTTAATCTTTTTTTCAAATTTACTAATCGAAACGAGTGATCATTGTTTGATGGTATTTGAATATTGAGGGGAAATTTCAACTTACCGTTAAAATAATTAAATGGAAAATACATCTTTTTTAAGTATTAATTTAAGTGCTTTTAATTATAACTAAAAGCTGCGTAAAATTAAAAAAAAATTTTTTATTTGAACTTTTGGACCTAATTGAGATATCGATTAATTTAAGCGTGACGTTTTTTGAAATGAAGTCTAGAAAAAAAGTTGAAACATTTTGAATGGACCAAGCTTTTAAATTCGTATCTCTTCAATTACTTCATTATATCGAATAAACGTATTTAAGTAGATGAGTTTTTCGAAATTAAAAAAAGCTCTAATTTGGTTCCTGATATTCTTCCAAAAACACTGTCTCAATTAAAAACTTGTAGTTTATTAGAGCAATAAAAGAGTGAATAGACATGTTTGAGGACAAACAAATAAAAGCTGCAGGTTGGGTATAAAGTGTAAAGTAAGAGAGAGGTAAAAAAAGAAGAAGTTAGGTTACTTGAGCTCTTCACGGAGTCAATAAGGGCGCGATAAGCCGCCCCGGACGGAATAGCGATGAATCGACCAATGAGCTAAGTTTTTCTTTACTCACACCCATGCTATTATTCTTTCTTTTCGCGTGCTTTTCAAACTTCTTCTTCTTCTTCTTCTTGGCTAACTCTTTTTTAAGACCTGTTTCATTGAACGCCGAAAGCTCGGAACTTTATTAAAACTGTATGTGCGGCTCTTATTAGCTCCTCAAATCGATTCGTTTTCAAAGCTTCTATGACAACCACAATAACACTCAATTTTACCCTATACAATTTTGAATAATAATTACACTAAATAGTTTTTTAGCCAATTACTATTATTTTTTACATGTACTGTTTATTAAAATATCATTTCGAATGATAGTTACCAAAAACTTTTTTTTTAAATCGATTTGAAGCTGAACCCTGTAAAAAAATCGAAGAAAAAGTCAGAAGTAATTAAAACCGGGAAAAAGATTCTTGTGCACTCGTCTCGAAGGGACGTAATATATTGAATAATAAAATATCGCTCGTCAAATCGACGATTATTCTCTCTCACTCTGGCTGCTTCTGCGTCTGATAGATCGGAAGATTAGACTCTTGAATTAAGGGTGAGTACGCATTCCCTTCGCATTCCCATTTTTCAGTGCTAAATCCAATCATCATTATTATTATCATTATAAGTACTGCTTTTATTGATGTTTACTCGAGCTGTTAACACGATTATTAACTTGGAGCTTTTTTTATTACAGTTTTCACACCAGCAACTACTCATTATTAATCTTTTGGTATCTCAATCTGTAGACTATGCTGGACTTGCTAATTGAATATAAACCCTGATAGAAAGTAGGCCTTTTACACCTTTAACGTCATGGCTACGAAGTTTTATGACAGTCCAGAAGACATTACTTCTGTGACCTTCCCATAACTGTCATAATTAAAATTATCGCAGCATCAAAATAGGGAGAAAGAAATCAATGTCGGGCCGGGAAATAAAAACACTCGCTCGGTGACACAAAAGATACGATAACAGCTCCTTCAGCTTCCAGCTCCAATCACCCGGACAATTTTTTTCATCTCTTTCAAAGGCTAGCTAGCCGTTATTATTAATTAAATCGCTAATCGAGGGAGAAGACTAAAAATAAAAACGCATCATCCTTCATTCTTCTTCTTTACAGTCCGTTAATTGTCCGAATTAGCGAGGACAATCGATGCAATCAATTTTTATGAATCTTTCATAGACAGCAGCGCGAGGTATTTAATTAATTAATTTTCATACAGCACGGCACAATTAACTGCTTTATTGGATTACGAGTCTGTGACGCTCGTTAAATCGTCTTCTGTGTGACTTTACCGAATTCAATTTCTGATAACACTATATGTTGATTTGTCATGGTGTGCGTAAAGCTATATTTTACGCATCTATTTCAGTGCGTAAAATTTTCGTTTAACGAACACTTAGAAAAAATGTTAAAAAATCGTAGTTTTTAATCCTAACACTTTAACAAAAAAAAAAAAAAAAAAATTGTGATCACAACTAGGTGCGAAAAACGTTTTTTTTACCCCCCTGTTACGAATTGTGATTTTGACCGTGCCCGCGTGTCTTTCTTCGCGCAAAGCTATTATACTCGGGAGGCGCAGCTAACGAAATGACGGCGTCGATGACTCCCGCGTGAAATTAGATTTCGTGGGGGGTGTTTGGAATTTTTAATTGTGAAGAATCGGTACGACCGTAGGCGGGCGGGAGGGCATTAAGCCATTAGCTTAATTTGAAATTGCAGATGCTAGTAATGGACTCGGCCGGTTTTAACGATACCGTGAATAATGTACTTTTAGGGTGTTGTATCTATCTATGGCGTCACTCTACTTCCGGAAATCGGGTATGAATCACTTTTTTTTTATAGGAATAGGAGGGGGGGGGGGGTTTAAGTGTAAATGAATATTTATCCTTCCGCAGAGGTGTCGTCGGGTTATTCCAAGCGAGTGCACCCGCCGAAAGATTTTCAAGTATGAGATGTATTTTGACTCTCCCGTCACGTACGCCTAATATAATCGAGCTACTCCCCCCCCCCTCCTGAATGTATATAGTACACATCGATATGCCGCCTTCGTTCCCATCACTCTTCGCGGCTTATTCCCCACTTGACGATTATCCCTGTGATTCGCGGAATCTCTATTACGACTATATTTTATTTGCGAATAAATTAGGTAAGAAGATATTGCAATCAACGATTTAAGTTTATGACTAATCAACTGTTGAATGAGATTTGGACACATTTGTCGCGAAAAAAGTTACGTGGATTGTATCTTCCGTTAAAAAAAGGGTTTCGACCCGAATTGACAACAAAATTTTTTACGAAAAAAAAAAATCAATTCTCTCGCTATTTTAAATGAAAATCGTTGAAAGCTACTTTTCCACGAAGAAGACTTATTTTTCATCTTCCATATAATTTTCATTGGAAAAATCTTGAAGATTAACGTGCTTTGAAGTAAATTTGCGTATAAAGATCATGAGAAGCAGGAGTAATTTTAATTAAAGATTATTTAAAGATCTGCAAATTAAATCATACTGTAAAACCAATAAAAGTCTCATGATTTTGTGCGACATTTATTGCAACACTCAAAACCCCAAGGACTCATCGCTAACTCGACGCAGAGAAACTTCAATTAGCTGGGTCTGTGCGTTACAAAGCATCCGTAAAAAGTTACGGAGGAGGATATAAATCAATAATAATAATAATAATATTCAAATACTTCAGCCGGTTTCAGCCCTACAAGGTACCGTAATATCTCACGGTCGAGAGAAGAAAGAAGAAAAAAAAAGTTACTCGATTGCAGCAGCTCTAATATTTCCTCCATTTGGTTGTACGCCGCGCCCCGCGAAAACTTTACCTCCCCCTCCCCCTGTTCTTATTCTTCTTCTTCTTCTTCTTCTTATATAAGAAAAGTTAAGCCGTGTAAGTGGCTGGCACCGACACTCTCGGGGTTTTTAAAACCTCTGACCTATGATTTTTAGTTTTTTGGAAATTTAAAGCTGAGACGGACGAAATTTTTTTTGAATTCCCGCCAAAATTTTGAAGGTTATTTTTACAGTGTCACGTGACTTGAGTAACGTATCTCGAAGATTTTTGTCAATTTTGGTTGAAACTTGTAATTATTAAAATCAATATAATCGTAGAATATTCATCCTATTTTTTTTATTTTATTTTTTTTATTTTGAATAATATTGAAGTGTACTTTGAAGCGGTCTAAGCAGAAAAATAACATTAGTTTCTTCATGATTTCGACCATATGTATGAGGTTCTTTTTACGTACTAAGAAAACGAAAATCTAGCCTACAAAAAAGCAAGCTTAATTTCTCATAAGATTTTAAACTCCAACAATTGATAAAATATATTATTTTAAAAATTCACTGCAAAGAGTTAAAAAAGATCATATCAAAAAATCGCTCACCCGTGAAGTAAAAGCGATGTATATAGGTATATATAGACTTAGCACTTGGATTTTGGTAGCGACAAAGTATTCCATTAAACTTATTCTGCTTCCTTTTTTCCGTGGAGTGAATACAGAAAATTTTTCAAGATATTTTTCGAATACAGCGGGGAAGGAAAAGAGTAGCACTTACCTTTTTTCGACCTAAATTTTCTTACATTTTCTTCACTCACCTTTTTATACGCGTTTATACTCGAGCCGCTGCTGCGCTTATGTGTCGTGAATCCAAACTAACAATAAGTGTATAATTTTTGAGCTTTAAAAGTATTAATGTCTATAACTGTTTTTCAATAAATTGCCTTTTTAGAATCATCATGTGAATAGGTAATAACTTTTGATAGTTTTATGGCTGAAAATGTAATTAGGTTGTATTTGAGCAAAGTCCTCATATAATGTACAAGTGCCGGTTATTCTAAAAGGTAAAGACTGCAGTTGTCGAGGTACCGCAAAGCAAAGAAAAACTTTTGGAGAAAAATTGGTGAGAGGATTTTTCAATGAAACTACAAGTGGACCGAGCCAAGTAAAACTTGAGACGTTTTTTTAAAAACAAGAAAAAAAAATCGTCATCATGCTTCGAAAAATATAAAAGTTTGAATGCAGCTCGGTCGCACGAAGGTGCTTGACCCGAAAAAAACTTTTAGACGCACTTGCCACTTTAATCGCTTTCGTGTTACCGGATAAATTAAATTTTTTCTACTCCCCTTCCACTTTATTCTTTGACTCGACCGGATGCGATACACAAACTTAAATATCCGTTGCATATACTTTAAATCGCTTTTTCTGAATTATCATTTTCATATTTTCCTTAGTTTTTCTTCGCTGGGAGCATCAATTAAAAGCTCTAACGATAACACTGACAAATCCCTCGGAAGCACAAGTGCAGTTTTTGGGCCTCGCAACCAAAGTCTTGACTAATTGTTGTTGCGGTGTTACTACTGAAAAAACAAGGCGACGGCTCGATTAATAACGAGGCCATTAGCGAGGCGCCGAGTGCACAAGTTAGCTGAGTTATACCTTGTGACTCGCAATAATAATCGCTCAGCCCGGCAAGAACACACAACAAGTTTACAGGGGACGCGACTATTAATACGTACCCGGCGTACATAAATTCGCAATTAAATAAATCAACCATACCAGCCCTGCCTGACGAAGATAATGTGTCTTTCGAGTTTTTCGTCAACACTATTCGAATTTCAAATTTTTGAGATTTAATATTTATCGAGCTGGAGAGCCGGGAATTATTCAACGTGCAGTGTGTCATATATATTCTCTTTACTCAATACCTTTTTAGCTTTTTTTTAGGGTGGTGCTACAACAATTTGATTAAATTGCTTTTAGTTATGTTTTAATTAAATGTGACCCTAAGCGGGGTTAGATTAGGGTCATTCAAAAATAGCAATAAAATTTATTAAAAATATATATGCATACCAACAATGTAGTTTTTCAAGACTCTTAGTAGTTTCCTTTTTTTTTTATTTATATTAAACAGTTGTTAGAAAATATCAAGCGTTTGTCAAGCGTGAGTATTTAACTACGATTAACTAATGATTCGCACGTGGATTCAATTGATACTCGGTCACCTGGTGGAATTTTGATAAGTTATGTATATTCTTCAAAAAGAACATCGAAATTTTTTATATGTATAGGTTAAAAATAACTTAATTCACAGAATTTTTAACGTACTTTTAAAAAGTTGTTACGTATTTATTGTTGTAATAACTTTGCTGACTTTTTTGCATAATAAAATCATGATTTCAGGGCATTTTTAGACAATTAGTGGCGTTTTAAACAAAATGTAAATATTTGGAGGTTAGTGATTATCCACAAACTAAAAATAAATGAAAAAAAAAAAGGTGTAAAAATAATAAATAAAAGAAAAGGCCCGGTACAATGAAATTGACAGTGTCGGGGAATGGGTAAGAAGTATTCAGAGAGAGGAAAAGCTCAGGCACTTATTTGACACCTAGAACGAGCAGTCACCCCCGTCTTATTACCCTGCAGACATCGATTCGACCCTGCCCATCGGCCGTCTTGAGGGAGGGAAACTGTTAGGAATTCTCATTTTGTTCTTCTTCTACTACGGCCCTGGAAAAGATCCATCCTGCCAAGCTGGGGCTTTCAAAGTACGTGCGGTGCATCCACCCCCAAAGGATCTTTTATCTCTCTTATATTACTCCCCCCCCCCTTTTTTTTAACAGTGTTCGATCATTTCGAAAACTCGGATGTATCGTTTAACAAAGATCCTTGGGATTTTTTCTAAGAAATTATCTTTGGGATCATTTCCAAGATCGTCACATGATCTTGAGGATCATTCTTGAGTCAGGATCAAGACAATTTTTGAAATTATCTAATTTGATTTATTCTGAGAGCTGAAATGGTCATAATTTAGAAGATTAAATAATTTTTACCTGATCGATCCATTTTTTTCTAGTACACTAATAATGAAGCAGGTGAGTAAACAAAATTTCCAAAAATATGTTTTGAAAAAACCCATAAAAACGATAACGACTCTACTAGTTACGTCAGTTGAAAATATATTTTCGATCCGACCTATTGTATCAATTTTAAAAATTGCACGAGATAATTTTTGCCATTTTTTTTTTAATAATTACTGAAAACACGAAAAAAAAAAAAAACTGTGAAAACGAGACGAGAAATTTCATTTTAAATAGACTCAAATCTACAGTTTTCATCAAAAACTCTAATAACGAAAAAAAAAAATATTCGCCAGCAAATATTTTGAAGGATCAATTTACACGGACGAAAAAAAAAAGGGAAGAAATTTTAGCGGATTTTAACGTCGAGCACTTAAATTCTTTTTTTTGCCCGGCCCGTAGCACTAAAACAAACGTTTTATATCCAGCGAAAACTTTTAATAAAACAAAATTAAAGTCACGCAGTAACGGCCGGGCCGGGGAGGTTTTTGCAAGCGTCGAAAAAATGAAAAAAGAAAGAAAAAAAAATTGTCGAATATCGAGAAAAGGTCTCAATATTCCCTCTTCGCTTTTTCTTCTGGGTGAAAAATCCCGGCGACGATTTGACGAAAAAAAAAAAAACAGAAAGAAAGAGAGAAAAAAGCTTTTTTTTCAGCAAACTCGGTAATAATAAAATGTTTCGTTACTTTTGTCGTGTTGTGGAGTAACGAACGTTTGACTTTTATGTTATTTTTTTTTTTTTTCTTATACTTTGTAAGGTCAAATTCCGATTTTGAGGTTCGAAGACGGAAAAATAAAATACCAAGCTTGTCCGACCAGCCTGGTAATTACTATTTTTTTATTAATTATTCTGTCGTAAAAACAAAACCTACGGATTGTTTCAAAAATTTTCTTGATCCTTAGAATTGTATATTGATCATAAAAAATGATCCACAGGATCGTATCGTGATCTTTAAGGACGAACTTTTGTTTTTATTTTAAAGTTTCATATTTTGTTAAAAATTTAAAATCTTTTATTTAAAATCAATGGAAACTTCTGATTTAATCGCATGAATATTTTTTTTCATTTTTTATTCGAAAATTATCAAAAATCATAAGAATTAATTTTAATAAATAAACAGCTAGAATTTAAATTATAAGCTTTCGATATTTCATGTAACTTTAAAGTTAAAATAAAACGGTCGTTCATGTAGAAATTTATTAAAAAACCATAGTCAAAGTAAAAGGGCTAAAGGGATACGCGCAGTAACCACGGATAACTCAAAACTCTAAACTGCAACAGCCAGTCGAAATTGAAGTGAAGAAAAAAACAAAAAAAAAGCTAACTAATTCACGGTTTGTAGTTGCGTGTATACATATATATATTATATATATAGCACCCATGCCCAGAGGCCGTTGATGAATTTCTCTTCTCCGGTTCTGCAGCAGGGGCTTTATGGAGGTAAGGATATCGAACTCGAATATCGAGATTTTTTTTATTTTTCTCCATAGGTGCTAATGGTAAAAAAAAGAAAAATTTCGAGATTCGAGTTCGATATCTGTTACCTCCATAAGGCCCCTGGGGCTTTATGGAGGTAAGGATATCGAACTCGAATATCGAGATTTTTTTTATTTTTCTCCATAGGTGCTAATGGTAAAAAAAAGAAAAATTTCGAGATTCGAGTTCGATATCTGTTACCTCCATAAGGCCCCAGCTAGTTTAAACTTGTGTATGTATATGTATGTATCAAAAGCTCCATAGTTTGTTCTTGTTTTACGGACTTTTCACTTTTGACCCTTTAAATTAAAATCCGTGGATATAAATTGTTTGTACTTTCGTGCTGGCCATTTACATTTCTTATTTTCAAATGATTGCCTGTTTAAACTTTACAAAATTTACCTTCAAACGAGTCATATGTTTACAAAAAAATCTCTCTTAAAAAGCTTGTCAAAATTTTTTTTAATTTCATGATTCTCAATTACTAAACTTTTAATATTGAAATTAAATAAAAAATTATTAATAAATTTTAAAATCAGCTTTGTACGTTTTTATAGGATCAATTATTAGCTTCATGAAAATCTGTGATGAAACAGAATTTTTTTTAGTCAAGGTTGCCAAAATAACGAAAGAATCACAATTTTTCAAAATTTTCAAAAATAAGAAAAAAAAATCTAGTATTTTTCATTTTCAATAGTTATAATAAATGTATTAAAATCAAAATAAAATTGTTTTCAAAATTTCTCAAAATAATCAAAAATTAAAAAGGAAACGTAGTATTTTATATTTATAAAAAATTTATTGAAAATGAATAGAATTTTCAAAATTGTTTCAAGCTGCAAGCATATGATATTAGTTTCACTCTTCGTCAATTTGCGGCGCTCCTGTAGTTGAGCGGACGAAAACAGTAAACACTCGGAATTTTAGAATCACTGCACTGCAATCAGAATTCAGAAATCACAAGACAAAGAAGTGTGCAAATCATGATATTATCGTTTTTAATTTTTTTTTTATTCTAAATGTGTAAATCGTAAATTAATACTCTTTTAGTTCCTTTTGTTTGTTGAACGGTTAATAACCGTTACCTACACCGATTGGATTAACCGCGTTTTTGCTTTTAGTAAACAGTACAATTAATTAGCCGTAAGTAGAATTCTTAGTGCTTTCATCATTATTATTATTATTATTATTATTATTGCACGATAGATCAAGTTAAGATTTTCAACAAGAACATCATTGTCAATTTCTCAAGATAAAAAGTAAATATCTAGTAAAAAATCAGTTTGTAAAGATTCTAATGCTCACATAAACAATCAAGTAGTTTTACAATTTTAAAGATTCGGTGACAAATAATTTTTTATGATTAGACATGCAGATTATTTCAAAGTATTATTCAATAAATCTGTTATTTATCTTTCTTTTTAAATTTTTTTCAAAAATTGATTTTCACTAATATCAATATATATTTAATGAAACTAAGATTACTAGAAGATTCTATTTATTGATTAAATTTAAAGTTATTTATTATTGTGACAGATTTTTTCTTGTATTTTTCAGAATCTCAAAAACTTGACTTGCCAGAACAATTCAAATTGCATTGAACTCCTCAATCACCACAGGTTCAAACTGTAAGTACATGCTTTTTTAAAAGCCCTTTGAAAAATAAAGTTTTTTTTTCATGAACCAAGAATGCATTATTCTGCATTAGTGACTTCAATCTAGATTACCAATTTAGATTTTGCTTATAAAATTATTCATTATAGTAGCCAGATTTGAAAAGAAGAAAAAAAAACCTTTTATTTTCCACATAAGGTTCTCTGAAAATTTTAAGCCACATGTTTTGTTGATTGTATTGAAAAACTGCTACTCTGCTAAAGAATTAAAAGTTTTTAACTTGAACTTTTCAATTACAAATATGTACTCATAACTCATAATTAAAATTAGTAACTAACAGGTAGATGACCAAATCAGATTAACGGATCTTAATGAATCTTTGGAAATCTGAAATTTTATTAAACCAAAATTGCCATAATTCTTTTGAATTTTTATATTATTTCATTTTTACTTGTGACTTTGAAGCCTCGAGACTGGCACTTACATTGTTCTGGAAAAACTTGTAAGATATTGTCTTAATAATGAAGATGGCAACTTTTCATAGATATTTTTTCTTATAGTTTTTTGATTTTTAACAAATTTCAAACTTTTAGGAGGTATTCATTTGTATGGACATAATTTAGAATCTTAAAAAGTCTAGTTTAACTCCTTCAATTTTCTTTTTTTTTTTTTTTCAAAAACAAAAAATATGTATTAATTATTAATAGACCTCTATAACAAACTAATTGTTATTCAATCGCTCAACATTTACAGTCATAATTTGAAAATTTGATTTTAAAATAGAAAAAAAATGTTTTGTTAAATTAAATAACTTATAATTTTTTTATTAAAAAAAATAATTTTAAAAATGACATAACAAAAGTGTAATAAAAATCTCCTTTGTTACAGTATTTTAAAAATTAAAAAATCTTTTTTATTATCCGGTCGCTGTTTTTTTACCAAAAAGTATGGTTTTTTTTTTAATTCATGAAACAATTCATCGCTTTAAACAAATTTTTTTTTAAATTGAAGCAAGTTAAATAAAAAAAAATAGTAAAATAAATCTTTATTGAGTACTTAAATAATATTATCAATGATAATAATATGCTACAGAGTTTCTATTCTTCACAATTGACTGTTAAGTGTCACTCAAAAAATGTTGGTTTCTGGTTTAGCTAGAAGAATAAGAAACTATGCATAGCAAGTACCCTATGAGTAATTAATAACTATAAAAAATATAAAATAAAATAAAAATAAGAAAAAAAAATAACCAACCTCCCCTAAAATCTGGTCAGGTGATTTTGTAAATTTTAAATAAATTTTCAGAAACAAATCAATGGAACTAAAAGAGAGTAAAGCTGCTCCACTGTCGTCGACCAAAAAGAGAAAATCTGGATCCAGCTCATTTTTGCAGACGTCAAAAAAAAAGTCCAAAAAAGACCACGAGTATAAAAAAATTATTACCAGAACAAGATCTTCGAGTGAGAACAAAAGAAAACTCAATGATCCTGCACCAACTCGTAGGAGCAAACGGGTCAAGCCCAACGTCAATTATTACCGCGAAGATTCAATGGAAGAAGACGAGGAAGAAGATAACATAACTGTGTTAAATGAAAAAATTCAAGAAGAAAAAGAAAGATCCAGTCCAGATGAAGATACAACAACTTTAGAAAGTGAATCTTCACTGGACCAAGATCTGTACGACACGTTTTCGGTCAATAAAACCTACGACCTCGTCGAATTATCTTCTTCCTCGTTTTCAAACGAAGTCAGTTTAAGCACAGAATCAAATGCGGATATAATTCTGTGTATGGACCAGTCGGGTAACTTGACGGAATTTATCCAGCCTGCATTTATACCGGAAGTTACAACTCCAAGTCCTGTCGAGAATCCGGATAATTTTCAGACCCTGACTCGGGTTGAAGGCCCTCAAGAAATCACTCAGGTTCGCGATACTGAAAATCAGGAAGATACGGAAGAGGAAAGAGAGTTGAGTTACTTTTTTGCCTTTTCGTTTTTTTATCTTTTCTCGTTAACGTACGCTTTCGCATTTTTATATTATTTTTTGCTTTTGTCAACCTGATGTAAATTGTATAACCACGCTAAATTTAAGCGATTTTTTAATTTTTTTCTCTGCATTATTAGTATGGCGTTTAAGACGAACAATGACTTGCGTATGTTTTAGTTTTTACATTTGACTTGATTAATGTATATCTAATTATTTTTACTAGCTTTAATTAAAAGTGATTAATTAAGAAACCTAATTTTTAAAAATGTCATGTATAAAAAGTGATAGATTTACTTATATATAAACTTGATTTTGTCAAATTTTTGTTTTGTGATGGCTGAATAAATCTATTTATTTAAACTTAAATCGTGCTTGTACTGATTTTTCATACAATAAGTAAAATAAAATTTTTTTTATTATATTACACTTAAATAATAAAATAATTGATGTAAAAATCGAAAAAAAATTTGAATATCAACGGCAATTTTGAGATTAAAATGGAGTTTAGTTATGGTATTTTTAAAAATAAGATAGCATGAAAAAACTTTTGTTATAACCACGGGGTCCTTTTTTTTTTTTTTTAATGGTGGTGGCCATTAGTCAAGGACGTCGGGGCGCGGCGGCTGCTGTGGATGCACATTATCATCGTCCTGGATTCGTGAGCAACTACCGCGAAATGGAAACTTCTTCTTCTTGCTTAATGCTATTTTACGTTCGTATTATCATCCAGCTAAGTAACAAACAACAGCTGGTGATAAATTTTTACTTCCTTTTTCCTTATGATATTATATATTAAAATCTGCACATTCATAGGGATTTATGGCTTTGAAATAACCCCAACCCCATGACTAACAAAGTTACCAGCTGATATCTTCAACAACTGTCGTCGTAAATTATCACTTGCTTTTTTTTTAAACCTTTCTCGTGTTGTTTATTAACTTTTTTTTATTATTATTGTAAAAAATTAAATAATGTTAGGTACTCTAACTCGGTGCTGAAGTAACAATTTTTTTTTGACACACTAATCTGGAAAAGAGGATAATTTGACAACACCACAAATTTATTAGACATGACATGAATTTTGACAGTCGCTCCACAGTTGACGAATCCGATAACAGGAAGAGAGAGAAAAAAAAGAATCAATTGATTAATCCCAGCTAACGACAGTGCGGGCTAAGGAAGGCGGTAGAAACATAAAAAGGGAGTATATACATAGTGCGGCGAGAGATAGCAGCACGTCGCAAAGTTTTACGATCTTCGTGCATGAAACTAATCTACGCCGCTTAAATTTTACCCCCCCCCTCCCCTTCCTCTTTTATCATCACCTCCGCCAGGATTAAACTTTAAGTGAATTAAGCATTTTTTTTTTTTTTTCTTTCATCACCTGACTAACCAATAAGGCGGTCTCTTTCTTGCCATTTATGTATTTATTGAATGCTGACGAGTACAATAAAAAAAAGTTTTGGGATTTTGCAAGCAAGAAATTTTGTTTCCGAGACTTTTTTTTTAGCCGTCATTTTCTTCGTGGCAAAACAATCATACCAAAAAAAATATAGTAAAACAATACAGTTAGAATCGGTAGAAGATTCTATTGGAAGTTATAGGTAGTATAGGGGTGACAGACGGATAGTTTTACACTCGATTACAGTCTCGGCTTGTTTGTTGTTTCCTTCCCATAGCTCAGGTGTTGCCAGACGGAATCCATCCTCTACCTTTCTATGTTCTATACATAACAGCAGTTTAATCGAGACAAATTACTTCAAAGGATTACTCAAAGCCTTTAAATTTCATACTCTTACACACTCTTATCAATTTTCAATCAAAGAATGATTTAATTGAAAAAATAATTAATAAACATAATAAAATAGTTTTTCTTTTAAATTAATTTGATTCGAATATACCAGTTTTCTTGGAAATAGTTGTGACGTTACAATTTTCGTGTAAAAGTTGTTCCTTGAGGATTAAAATTTCTCCTTCATCAAATAATAATCAAATTAAATCAAGATTAAATCCACTGTGTGCCTTAGCCCAGTAATTATCTTAAATTAATCTGACTTCGCTCTCGACAAATCGATCGAGCTTCAATCCCCGACTTCAAATTAAAAGAAAAAAAGAATTCCTAGAATTTAACTCGGATTGGTCACTCGGAAATTCGTGGAATTTGTCCGTTGGTGGCAATAAAAGCAAGCTAGAGGGTGAAAATATCTCAGCCCTTATTAAATTCAATGTACCAGCAGCCAAGAAGAGGAAGAAGAAGTTTTGAAGAAAGCAGCGTCATTTGAGGTACGACTGCGAGTTTCTCTTTATAAGTCAGTCGGTCGCGAACTGACCGGAAACCGAAGTTTAACTCGGATTTTTACCAGATTTATCGTAGATTTTTTTTTGATAAAAAAGTATACAATTTCAAAAATATGCTTACCTTGATTTTTTTTTATCGCATGCTTTTTTTGGTGATTCTCGTTTCATTTTTTACTAAAAACTAGAAAAAATTTTTAAAAACTACCATAAGTAGATAACCAAGAAAAGAAATAGTAAATAAATTTAATTTCTTATGAAAATATAAAAAAAAAAAAAAAAAATTTATGAAAATTGAGTTGATAAAAAGCAATACTTTTATTAGTATTTATAAACAGCATGATTTTTGAAAATATTATGATTTATTATTGATGTCGATGATAGATGCAGAATGATATAAATGCATAACAACAGTTTTAAATCCAGCCAGCCAGCCGCAGTCACGAATACGAAATTCAATAACTAGATATCGTCGTCAAACTACATACTGTGTACTGGCTTTATGCTTTCGTGAGCGTTTTTTTTTTTTTTTTCTTATTTTATCAATATCTGGGTCAATACATCACATTTCAGCGTAATACGGTTTTATGAAATCATGACATTTTTTTCTTTATAGCATCAAAATACAACGCGTGTCCACACGTACTTGGGTATTGTATTTCTCACTATGATATACTGAGGGAACATATTTTTTACAAAAAAAAAGCTTCGATGTATCGAGCTCAAAATTCATGGAGCTTTTTTTTTAAAATTAAAAAAAAGATTTTTTTTTAATTTTCTTGGATTTATGAAGTTCAAAATTTTCTAAAATAATATTTTATCACACATTGCATGAAGACTTTTAAAAACACTGTTTAAAATTTACAGATTTTTATACATGCATTAAGAAAAGTGACATCACTCATATTTTGTATATTGTGATTTTTTATTAAAATTTCTTGTATAAATAAATACATCTGAGATAGTCAAAACCATGAAAAAAGCAACATAATACGTAACTTTTAAGAAAAAATGTAATAAGAAAGAATTTTTTAACGAAAATTGTGTGAGATTTCACTGATTTCCATGCAAACTGTCATTAAGGGGATGTCAAAGGTCATTACGATATTCTGAATCTGAATTTTAAATTTTAAGTTGAAAATCACTTTTTTGTTGTAAATTTTCCCCGATTTGGTTGATAAAATTTCGAAACCCTGACAGCAATAAAGATCGAAGAAATGTATTTTTTCATCCTCCCCTAGCTAGCTTCCGTTCGCAGGACACTGAATAAGAGAGAAATGATAGATCGGTAAGTTTGGATTAATCACGGTAGGCTTTTATTAACCGCGCCTCGTGAAAGATGAAGAAGAACAAAAGTATTAATAACTCACTATATTGTGATGATTATACCATCATACCAAAAACATTTGTTTTATTGCCCAAAGTGATTTCAGTGTTTATTAGCGATAACTAAGACGCCATCTATCATACTCTTTCATTTATTTTTCTCTCTCGGCTAAAAGCACAAGATTCTTCGCTAATTAAGATTGATCTGCTTTACAGAGTGTCTACATGACTTGTTTGACCTTCTTCTTTTCTTCTTTTTTTATGTAATCTCTTGATGTTGCTTGTGTTATGTCAGCAAACATAGGGGAGGACCTTCATATTGTTACGACAGATTTTCTTTTTTGTCATAACTATTGAGAATTCTATCGGCAACGACTATTGCAGACAAAAATATTTAACACTTTAAATTTCCCACCAAAACAATCAAAAAGGATCATCAGAAATTTTGGTGTATGGTTTTAAACAAAACAGTCTTTGTTATTACCGGATGATATGCTAGGTAAAAATAAAAAGAAAACACGTTTGTTTGTTTTTTTTGTTTTTTTTGGGTTTTCATAACCGTAAACAAACGGAAAAACAGTTCCATTACCTTTTAAAATCAATACGTTAAACAATGCATCAATTCGATAGAATTAAAAGAAGCTTTCAGTCTGAACAAACTAAAGTAATGAAAATGAATTATTTATTATTTATTTATTACTGGCTGACCCTCTTTTTCTACTAAAATGTAACTAATGAAAAATCTGGGGGTAATAAGTATGAGGCATCGATTAACTATAAAAACACGCTTCATTAATTTTATGAAAAAGTTCAGTTCGTCGTCTATCACGAAAAAAGGCACCTCTGAAAAAATTCTGGTAAAAATTTAACTTTGAGAATTTTCCAGTAAAAATTTAACAGACGAAAAAATTGTTACAAGCTTCAACTATTTAACGAGGTAACTGTAACGTATAAATCGATGGTCCCAACGAAGAAAAACCAGTCCAAAATGAGGCGAATTTCAGTCACTAAATTAACTTTAAACATATTTATTATTTATTAATTTACTCTGAAGAAAAATTGTGAAATTGACATTTGCAATCGACCCGTTGGTAAGATATTATAAAAAAAATTTATCGACACACCAGCCGCGATTAAAATGACCCTAAGTTTTCAGTCTATAAAAAGGTGACAAGGAATCATTTTATTCGCGGATGGTATGTCGAAAATATTTTTTTATTTATTAAAATTAAGAACAAAATAAGATATTTGAAATAAAAAAAAAAAAACAGATAATTAAAGAAGCTCTCAAAACACGAAGTAATATTCAGGTAAGTTGGAGAGACTAATTCAAGTTAGTGTAGTATTTTATTCATATAGAAGATAGATTTAATCTCGGGTGGCAGTGATGATGATTATTATTATACTTTTGAACTCTTAGCTTTAGCATAATTTGATTAAGTTGAGAAACGTATAAACGTACTCGGCGATTGGCTGGTACCTTGAATGCAAATGAAATTTTCGTCAAAGAACAACTTTTTTTCTCCAAAAACTTAGTTCTCTCTACTTTCGACTTTTCAGCTGCTAAACTACTACTCTGTAAACTCACTTTTTCTACTTTTTCCTTTCCAACGCGACTCTCGAGAGTGCAGGGATTAAAATTCATACTGTTTACCATTCGCACCCTGAATTATAACCAATTTTATATTTCATTCCGTTCCTACGAAAAAAGCCACTTGAGATTTTCAAAATCGTTTTTTTACCCAAATACAGACGAATAATAATTAAAAGATTTATTAAAATCCATGTATTAAAAAAAAAAAAAAAAAAAAAAACAACGTAATATACTATAACTTGTTTGATCTCTGGTGTCAAAGCCGCAATAAGAATAAAGATCAAGAAGGCAGGTGCTTTGATCCGGTAAAACAAGACGAGTCGCACCTTTGAGGGTGAAATTTTTTTGCTGTTTTCTCTGTGTGCTGTTGCTGCACTTTGCTGATTAAACTTTGGCTTTTTTTCTTACGACCAAACACTGCTGTTACTACGACCAGGAGTTTTATTAACTAATAATTATACTACTCTTTTAAATCAGCCATCTTGCACTCGATCAATTTTTACGGTTCAATTATACAGTACATACATGTTATTATTATTTGGGTCATTTTGATTTTTTTTTATGAGACTGGTACCCCTGGTCCCTGGATATGTTTTAATCATATCAGTACTAACTTTATTACTTTGAGCATTATCAAGTAGTCTTCGTAGTAGATTATTCGACCTGATCAATTTTTCTCAGTCAAAAATATAATAAATATTATCATTTCATTTTATAGAATTCTACAAAGAAATTTTTTCCATTTATTTAAACAAAGTATTCAATATTTTCAACTTCAATTAAATTCAAATTTTGAATTTACCGTTCTCAACCAATAAAATCAATTATAAAACGAAGACATTCGAACATGCTTCGTCATTACAAAGAGAAATTTTTTTCAAAAATAACAAAACATTTTTATTACTCTAGTTGTTATTTTTAAAAATAACATAACAAAAGTCAATTATGTTATTTCTCTACTGCAGCAAAAAATAATAAAAAAGAAAAAAAGAAAATTTCGCAGCTACCCTGAAAAAAAAAAAATTCACCCGTTTAACTAAAAAACCAAGGGAAAAAAAGAGTGTCGAGTGTAATGGGTAAAGATAAATAATCAAAAGAAGAAGTTAAATCAGCTCGAACGATTGACTACCGCGTGAAAAAAAAAAAAGCGTCAAGCTAGTTCAGATCGGATAAGCGATATATATATATATAACAGTAGTAGCAGAAACTCACAGGTGGTGCTGATAAAAAGTAACCGCGAGCTGCTAAATCGGTCGGCCGAACTCATAAATATTCCGGTCCGCGGCTGTAAATTCCTGTGATCGACTGCGATCAACTTAATTAAACTCTCTCTGACCATTTTTTTTTTTTCTACTCTCGTTGTTTTTTTTTTTTTTTTTTCAGGCTCAAAACTAATGGTTTGATTTTACATATGAAAATTAAGCTTTTGTCGTCAAACTTTATAGTTTTATAAATAGACAAAAGATTAGTTAGGGGGTAAAAGGAGTATTGATTTAAACGTTTTACGCAACGCTCGTCGAACTTGATAAATAATGCACAAGTTCCATAAATAGGTGACTACCAAAAAAGGGTAAGCGTTTTATCAAAAAAACCACAAAAATATAAAATCTACCCTGATAAAAAAAGGTAAGGAATATATATTTGTCTTTATCGACTTTAGAGCTTTGAAAGATCCATAAGCCTCAGTACGAAAACTGTTAAAAATAAAAATGATTATTGGTTTTAACAAAAAAATGTCGATTCTACATGGTTTTGAAAAATGTTAAAGGATCTGAGATTTCCACTAGGCAATTTGTCCCGCGTCGAACGGACAGACGAAAAGATGTTGGCTGGCTAGGACAGGTGTCGAACTACATAAAAAGCACCATGAAAGCCTCAACGTGTGACCGGAGTAGGTAAAACAGTAAGGCTACGAGCCCGTAAGGCTACGAGCCCGTAAGGCTACGAGCCCGTAACTAGCCCATAGGCCGTGTAACCTTACTGTTTTACAAACTATAGTTGAAGCTTAGTTATTTAACCTACTACGTATTGAAAAACAAAAATTTTTAAAAATAATATATTGTTTAAAAAAATTACATAGCCCATAGGCCACGTAACCTGTTTTACAAACCATAAAGCTTAGTTATTTAACCTACTACGTATTAAAAACATAATTTTTATTTTAAAAATAATTTATTGCATGAAAAAAAAATTACATCTTTACATAAACTTATTATTTAAAACTTTGGTAGCCATCTTTTTTAGGACAGCTTTTTGTATTTGTAGAAAATATTTTGGTGCACTCCTTCCATACAGACTTTTTTTCGTCTTTGTCTTTTTCTTTTTTATCAATGAGGCGATCGCGATCGCTGGAGCTCATCTCCGGACCCATGATGAATGAGTAATGACTGAGAGTGAGCGAAATCAGAGTATTTATACTATCTCCATAGGTTCTACGGTGTTACGTGATTCTTTTTCGATTATAAACTTTTTCAAAATTCTAACATTGTGTAAAGCACAATAAGTTTTGTATGAACCGCAGTGATTTTCGCATACCGTAACGATTTTGTTGTTATTTATTGGAGGATGACAATAAGCAGCAACGTCCTCGACGTTGTATCTAAAACGCTCCAGCCATTTTTTCTTTAATGAGCCAGCTACGTAAATTTTAGTTGAATCTTTTAATGTTTCGCGAATAAGAGAGCCTATTGAAGTGTAAGGAATTGAACCGGTGTTCCAATCTAAGCCATGGTAATTTCGTTGCAGATCAGTATTGATATTTTTGTAATTTTTTGTCAAACGTTCCCATGGAAAAGGTGGTTTGAAAAAAAGCACTACGGGGTCTTTGTCTTCGTCGAGAGGAATAAATGCAAACTCTTTGATAATGTAATCGTGTTCTCTCTCACTATAACGACCATATTTGATAGTACTACCAGGTTGCACGAAGCAAGCAATATCCACCACGTATCGCGTCATGATGATAAATGAATGATGTTGGTCATGTTTTCATTCTTTTATATCAACTTTTTTACATCTCCGCTGACTGAGTTGTACTGAACGATGCGATCGTGTAATATCATGCAGTACGCTGCTGTATTCTCAGGGAAGTTTTCTCTTGACTCAAGCTCCAAGCGAACATCAACGGGAGCACTTTTGAGAGATTCGTTTTGTTTTGAGCAGTCGATAACTATCAGTGGAATGTATTGAATAAAATCGGATTTACTTAAAATTGGCTCAGCATCTTTACTGTAGTATGAGATTTGAAAATTAGCGTACATATCATACAATATTGCGTACTCGTTTTGACTTATATTAAGATTTAAATTATTGTAGGGATAATATTGAGAGTTTAAAAACAGTTTGACGTTGCTTAAGTTACAAAAATCGAAAAGACTTGCGTTTTCTGTATTCACAGATTTTTTGTTGGTTTGTAGACCAATTATTACAAAACGTGGTTTTTCCAATTGATTAGAAGTTTTGACAGTCCAAATGTGTTTAGTAGTTGCAGGAAGCATGGGATATTCGAAAAATTCTTTAGATCTGAAACTCATAGTTACAGGACGATCTTTTTCAAGAAACTTGAGTAAACTTATTCTGTTCGAATCTGATACCAAAACATAGGGCATGAGCCACTCAATTTTTGTTAGTTGAATTTTGAATGAATCGTAAGCTGCATTACCTGTAGCTGTTTGAATAATAGCGTTCAAGTCATTCCTTGATCTAGTAATAATTAATTCAAGCTTTACATTGACAACAATCTTACGATAATCTTCGGCAAAGCCTAAAATCATATTTAGAGGGATAAATACATCAAAGTATCCATCATCATTTAAAATTTTTTTCTTCTTTTCTTCTGAAAGACCATACCAGCCTGAATTCTCTGCAATTAAACTTTGATTGGGATTAAAAGAAATCCAATTTTTCATCAAAGTAGATAGACCAACGTTTTTGCAACGATCTATTTCGATTCCATTCAATTCTAAACGAATGTCATCGAATAAATGACAAATGCCGTTATTAACAAAATGAGTATTTTTGGGTGCTTTATTGGTGGTTGTATCAGTTAAACGACCGCAAATATGAAACACACTGCGTGATGGTAATAGACACAAGTCCTGATGTTGAATGGCGATGCGAATTTCATCGCTGTTGTTATAATTAGCTGCGGTGTACGGTTGATGGGCATGCACCTCGTAATGAGAGATACTTTCATCGAACGCGACCGGAGTTTGAATGCTTAGAATGTCTTCCATTTTTCTTTTGAAAACAGCAAAAAAATATGCAAGTTATTTCCCACCAAGAATGACTTTTAAGCCTAGGCTCTTGAGAAACTGTATGCTCTGCCGTGTTAACGCTTTGGGTGTTCGTTGACGACTGATTGAAGTAACACATGGTGTAGTGTTTTTATAACTTCTGGAATTGAATGACTGTAGTCCTCTACCGTGATATACAATACCCATTATGAAGACTTTATATGCAATCTAATAGTTATGACTTCTTCGCGAAAGTTTATTGAATCTCCGTCTTGATCTACTAGACGTAACTGAATGTTATCTATACTCTTTACGGCAATAGGTAAGTAAATGACTTCTGTAGGAATTTCGATAATCTTAAAACCAGGATCAGCAACAGGGTAAAACTCGTGTATAGTGTGAACTTTTTTATTGTTTATATAAGCTCCGGTTGTGATATTACACTCAACTCTTATTGAATTCAATTTGAGTATATTCACGGGTGTGTCAGAATGGTGAAGAATATTGGCAGGAAGGACACGACGATCAAACCCTAATATGTTTGCAATTGAATCTTTAGGACAAAAATCTATTTGTGCGTTACTTTTTATTTCACTTTTCAAAGTATTTTCGTTTGGTTTTATTGAGATTTCTATGTTACTTTGATTTTCTTTGAGAGTCTTTAGGATATATTTTTCAATGGCACCGATCTCGTAACAACCAGTTTCAAATTCAATTGTTTGATCACCAATGTAAAATTTATTATTTCCTTCGTCTATGTTAGGAATAGAATTAAAACTTAGAAACTCAACTAGTCCAAGACAATAGTTCTTATTTGGTAAGAGTTCGATTGGAGGAAAATATTGAGCTTCTAAAATTGAAGTTGTTCCAGATAAAGTTAGAGTTAATGACTCCATGAAAGTTCGGAATAGAATGAAGTAAGTTGAAAAAAAAGAGCTTTATATACCCTTGAGGTTTCCGCTTAAAAATTTCAAACATAAATGACCACAGTTGTAAGTATTGTAACTTTGATATTTCTCAGGATTATATTTAATATTGTCAACATTTAGATAAATCATCAGTTCAAGGGGTGGTTGAAGATTACCAAAACTATCAAAATAAATAACTTCATTCCCACGTTTTTTATATGCCACCCAATGTGTTCCAGGTCCAGAATCGTTATCAAGATTAACAATCGCTGATTCACGACAATAAGGGCCAGATTGTGGTAATTTATCTTTCATGAAAACTCCTCGAAAATACGGGATCTTCATTTTAACGGCATATTTTATTAAATCAAAATTTGACAGTGCTCTATCTGGTAGAATTATTTCGGGCTTTTTTTTTTTAAACCCTTACCTTGGTATCGTTTTAAGTACAAACCAAGACCTGTTTTATAACGCTTCAAGTAAAGTCCTTTACCTAACGCTATTGCTTCCATTTTTTTATTATGTCTTTTACTCTCTTCCAAATTTTGACGAGCTGACTTTGCATCGTTAATAGCTTTGTAAACTCCAGCAGCACCACCAGCTAATGCACCTGTAGCACTTAATCCCGCGAATAAAGGTATTAAAGGTAAAACTCCACCAATTTTCGAAGATATAGGTAAAACTCGAGGAATTTTTATCTTTTTCTTTCCTCCAGATTTTTTTATTGCAGTTTTTGCTACTTTCAAAGCTGTGGTAATAATACTTTTGGGTGATTTACCTGGAGCAGCTGATTGAGATGCTTTTTTTATTATGGCATTTATCGTGGTCTTTTTATTACATTTTCTTTTCCTTTTGCAAGTCTTTTTCTTTTTTGTTCTTCTATTTTTAAGACCCATACCTAATTTAGACTTTGTTTTCATGATATTAGCAACAGCGTAAGCAGCTGCTTTTTCTCCAATACTTGCGTCTTTAGCGAGAACTCTTTGCCAAGCTTTATCTGCTAGAACTTTGTCAGCAGCGTTTCTAGAAGTAATATTATCTCGGTTTTGAGAATATGCTATATCGTGCTCTTTACAAGCAGAATCTAGATGATTAATTGGTCGATCACCTCGTGATAAGCGAGCAGCTAGTTTTGTGCCTGGTCCGCAATAGTTATATCCTGGTAAATGAAGTTCAAAAGGAAGCTTGTTGATGATTTTATTTAACAAACCGTATCCTCTCTTCTTCTTCTTTTTGTTGGGAAAAATGATCATTCTTCTTAGTAGGTCAGTGTAAGACTGAGCGTCAAAGTATAAAAGCACGGTATTTATAGTAATCATCGGCATTCTAGTTCGAGAGCTTGAATATTTAACATGGATTTTACAAAAAGTAATGTGAAATTACCAGTCGCTAATTTCGACGTTCTTGTGGAGCAAGATAAGAAAGAGAAACGTCATGGTGATTTACTTCCTAGCAGCATCAGAGCAGTTATATCAGGACCATCCGGGTACGGTAAAACCAATAGTATGCTTACTCTACTCACACATCCAAATGGATTGAGATTCGAAAACATTTATGTTTACTCTAAATCACTATGTCAGCCAAAGTATAAATTTTTAGAAAAGCTTCTTGAACCAATTGAAGGAGTACAATACTTTCCATTTAGTGACAACGATGAGGTAATAGCTCCAGCTGATGCATTACCAAATTCAATTATTATATTCGACGATATCGCTTGTGAGAAGCAAGATAACGTGAGAGCATTTTATTGTATGGGTAGACATAATAATGTTGATTGCTTTTATCTTTGTCAATCGTACGCAGCTGTACCCAAACACCTCGTAAGAGACAACGTTAATTTATTGATTTTGTTTCGTCAAGATGAGGTCAATTTGAAGCATGTCTATGATGATCATATAAACACTGATATGGACTACAAAAAATTTAAAAATTTATGCTCCGATTGTTGGCGAGACGGCAAACATAGTTTCATAGTTATTGACAAAGATAGAGGTTTGAATGAAGGAAGATATAGAAAAGGTTTTGATTGTTTTGCTATAAATATAGGTTGAATTTTATAACTGCCACTAGTGTTTATCGAGACATCGTTACGAAAACATGGCTGAGTTGAAAACTCGAGAGAAAAAAGTTCTTGAAGAGCTTGTTAAAGCTCGAGAGGCTGTAAAACGCAAGTATAATTTAATAAAATTTCAAAGAGACAGTACAGATCGTGTTTTAAAAGAAACCTTCAAACCTATAATTGATCCATTACAACAGCTTGTGGAGGATAAGAAACGCAAAAATGAAAGCTTGGGGGAAAAGAGCGTTGAGAATGAAAGTTTTATTGATCCATCAAATAAAAAAATTTTTTCAGTTAATGAAACTGAGAAACCATTTGATGATGATCATAGCTCGATTGAAACTTTCAGTGATCTAGAAAGTACGATTATTGATACAGAGTCTGCGGGAGAATTAATCGATGTGACAGCTGCAGAGCAAGACAATTTATATGGATTGAAAAAGAGAACTAAAAATGGTTATCAGCTTGGTAATGCAATCGTAAAATTTGAAAAAGATAATATAATTGTTAATGACAAATCTTATTCAAGAACTCCCGGATTGTTCGAACTGATTGTTTATAAAAATCCTAAAAATTACACTATAGCTGATACAACATCTTACCGAAAGATTCTTGAGCAAACTAGTGCTCATAAAAAAGGACATCTTCCAAGCGGTGAAATAAAAAAACATGTAGCTAGTAACAAGTACAAAAATATAATTGCAGATCTTTTTCAAGCAAGTCCAATAAAACGTCGGAGTCCTTACAAAAAGTTCAAAGTGACAGCATTAGCTCGAAAAAATTCAACACCGATAAAAGCTAAGAGTGGACATGGTCTCATACCTCGATATAAAATTGCTAATCGTGGAACACGAATGGATTACGTATATTGGGATGATCCTAATGAACTGGTTGATCGACTCCGCTTGTTAATAGCAGAGCAATCAGCAGGAAATTTGAACCATACAAATGAGATTCATTCAATTATCGAAGAGCTGCAAGAAGGTGGCTATATAAGTTAAGAAAAAGTAAATTTTTGTTCATTACCATATTGCAAGTTGAGCGATAAGGACGAAAAATATATTAAGCAAAATTAAACGAACACTCGTCAGTATCAACATGAGTGTCGATGTGTTTGGACGTCACCTCAAGAAGACTGCAGGAAAAGCTGGTCCACCTGGTCACGGTTTTAAATTTACTCCTGAAGGACAGTTTGACATTGTCAACAAAAGGTTGTGCAACCTAGCAGCTCCTCTTGAGCCTAAAGACGCGGTTAATCTACAAACTTTGAGAGGCCTCATCCAATCGGAAATACATAGTCTGTACGAGATTACCAAAAAATTACGAAGTGATCTAGACGATTTGAATACACTTCTTTATTCATACAAAGACGAGATTGAAATCAAGGTTCAAAAAAAAGTGGATGACTTGGCAGACCTTGTTGAAAATCACAGAGACGATATTTATCAGAAATTTCTATTGTTGAAGCCAACTGAATTGGAAAAAGTAAAATATAATTCTTTCGATGAATAAAAAATCTTGTGTAGTAGAAGAAATTCACAAACCAGCTCGTCGAAACTATCAACGTCGGAAATTCGATGTGCGAGGTTTGAATGAAACTTGGCAAGCTGACCTTGTAGAAATGCAACCCTACGCCAGAGAAAATAAAGGTCATAGATATTTGCTTACGATAATTGACATTTTCTCAAAGTACGCTTATGCTGTTCCGATTAAGACAAAATCAGGTCCAGATGTTACAGCTGCAATGGAATCAGTCTTGGCAAAAGTGAATCCACCAGTAAGAAATATTCACGTAGATTTTGGGAAAGAATTTTACAACAAACATTTTCAAGAACTTATGAATAAGTATAAAATAAACATGTATTCTACATACAGCGGTCTCAAGGCTTCAATATGTGAACGTTTTAATCGTACATTAAAAAGCAGTATGTGGAAACAATTTAGCCTGCAAGGTAATTACAATTGGGTTGATATTTTACCTGATTTGATAAATGCTTACAATGATCGAAAGCATCGAACTATAGGTATGAAGCCAAAAGACGTCACTGCTAATCATGCGGCTATAATTTTACAAAGATTAAATAAAAAAAAAAATAAAGTTTTGAAAAATAAATTCAAAGTTGGTGAAAAAGTTAGAATCAGTAAATTAAAAGGTATTTTTGAGAAAAGGTATACTCCTAATTGGTCCACTGAAATATTCACCATTACTCATGTTAATAAAACTGATCCACCAACATATAAACTAAAGGATTATGATGATCAGCCCGTTGTAGGAAGCTTTTACGAGCCTGAGTTATTGAAAACAAAGTATCCCGATATTTATTTAATAGAAAAAGTAATAAAAAGACAAAATAATAAATTCTTTGTTAAATGGTTAGGTTTTGATAATAGCTATAATAGCTGGATTAATGAAGAAGATTTGTAATTTTTTTTTTTTTAATAAAAACTTTTATTCAAAGAAACTCGTATACATGCATTATTATAATTTTTTTAAACTCACGTTGTATTTTTATTAGAAAATTCAAGTTTACCGTCACCCAAATGAGTTATAAACAACTCTGAACTTTCCGCAGTGGCTTTCATATCCTTCAAGAGTTTTGGTTCTTGCTCAAAGAGCTTTTGGAATCGATTAGGAAGAAATAGCTGCCACTCATCGTCGAGCGTAACAATGACTTTGTTGCCATATTGAGTCTTAGCCTGACGAAGTTCGGTCACTCTGTACGGTCTTGAGATGTCCAATTCGGTCAATTTCTTTTTAGGCAAGTAAGCCAATGCACCAACGCTGTTTGCCAAAGTAAAATCCATTTTCTGAAACAAAAACAATATGGCGTGTTACATAAAGTATCAAATATGAAATATGAA
Source organism: Encarsia formosa (assembly GCA_038277355.1). Lineage (NCBI taxonomy): Eukaryota > Metazoa > Arthropoda > Insecta > Hymenoptera > Aphelinidae > Encarsia > Encarsia formosa. Next base: position 804,701 of record CM076185.1, on the reverse strand, counting down.
ATAGTTCCTTGATATTAAATAAACTTACTGTGATATTCAAGATGGAGAAAGAGTGGTTTAGAAGCAGAACTTTTTCGTTGGAGGCTCGTCCTCTACGAAGTCTCTGAGCGGAGTGATCTCTGCTTCGGATTGACGCTCCTTAAGTACAGTTTCTCCCACTATTCCTCTTTCAAGCTCATCGTCTTCCTCTGTGCTATCATTGAGGACCATCTCGACTTCTTCTTCTTCCTCATGAGAATCGCTTTCTGGAACGTCGACATTTTTAACTTTGAGCGTGGCTTTACCGCCATTTTCTTCAATCGTGTAGTGTCCCCAAGGTAGAGTGTCGGTCTGATAGGGAAGTAAGAAACGTTTTGTATCGTGTGGGCTCAAAGCTATTTTTTCTTGTCTTTCCGTTCTTACAATATGGAGTCTCGATCTTATGCTGTTTTGATGAACTTTGACAATTTTTTTATTGAACAAGCAGTCCTCATAATCTTCGAATGTTATTTTATTCTTGACAACGTTGGATTTGACACCCTTTGCCTTTTTCACTGTCTCCTGACCTTGAATTCGTAAAGAGTACATCTTTGATCTGAGAGCAATGTAAGATTCAAGGATTCTCCCGGAACATTCGTCTTTGAATAATCCTATTTCTTTGTTATTTACTCTTGGAATACCATACTGGTTATTTTCGGGATAATCCCAGGTATCGAATTTTTCAAGGTTTTCTTTGATAATGTCATAAATGTTAACACCACGTATGTGATATATTAATGAATCCGTGTCAGAATAACACATCTTACAGAGATTGCCCAGTTTTTTACGCATAAATGAATAATGAAAATCGTACATGGTAGTCTTGGAAATGTCTAGAACGCACAGCCCCACATATATTGGTTTTCTAATCGTTACCTCTGTTCTGGAAAGCTGTATAGCCACAAGATTTTCATCGAAAATAGAGGCACTTTGAAAATTTGGTCTTGCAATAAGAGCTTCTGCGCTGTACCTCCCCTTCCATTTATTGCATAATTTAACATCTTTTCTCTTTCTTTCATTCTCAATCGTTTTTCCGTAGACCGCATTAATCATCAACTTATAAAACATCTTATCAAACTCATTTTTTGACTCCTTTCGTTTTTGCGTGTTGAAGTTTACATAAGGACGGAGCCATGGTTTTTGATTGAATTTTAAGGCACGATGCACTTCTTTAAGAATTAATCCATGTTCCAGAGCTTGCTTTAAAGCACGGTAATGCAGTACATACCTTTCTTTATCGTATAAAGTTGTCAGTAGTTTCTTTTGTTTATCACCAGGAGGTACACGATGCTCTGGTAGCAAGGGCAGGTCGAGATGAGAATCATGCAGATGTTTTGGATATTCTATAGTACATTCGAGGAAAAATCCAACGGTAGAGTCATCTGGAACATTCCAAAATTCATGCTCGTTAAGATTCTCAACCCATTTGAAACCGCCGTAAGCCAGGTGAGCTTGCATTGAGCTTCCATATAAGTTATTACAGTCTAAATATACCAAAAAGCTCTCCTCTTCATCAGGATTATATTTATCTCCCATATATCTATTATTTGCTTTCGCATACCTATGTGAGCATTGGCTAATGCCGCCCCTTATTCCTTTCTCCACAAACATGAGCATATCGATATCGGTTAAAAGCTCAAGTTCAGTATTTTCATCATTCTCATTTTCTTTGAATTTTAACATGGCGTCCCACGTGAGGCCGGGTGTAGTATGATAAAATGCAGCGTCTAGACCGTAAGCTTGCATGCACGTTGATCGAAAATTTTGAAAAATTTCACAGAGCAACATTATATCTGTTTTCAAATAGATATCAGAGTAGGTACCAAGGGTGTCACAGTTGAAAGCTTTCCAAACATTTTTGGCATGTTCATAACTTTCATCGCTTATGTGAAAATCATTTAATTTGCTATAAAAGTCCTCCTTATCTGGTAACCTTATTGACTGCAAGCTCTGTAAATTTTCCACATAATCATACGGAAACGTTCCTTTTTTCAACAACAATTCAATCTGATGAGAGCTGTAGCCATCTTTTGAAAATTCCAACTTTGTTATCGGATAATCAGGTAAGTACGAGGCTAGTTTTTCTAATGATGCAGGTAAAAATCTGTAGCTATCAATGAAGCGAAAACTTATTTTACTGCCCTTAATCAGTTTAGTGAAGGATATGTATTTTTCTCGATTTTCAGCGATAAGTTTTATTTTTCCTTCTAAAATACGTGAAGTCGCTAACTCTTTAATTAAAAAATGTGAATCGTACCCCAAGTTGTGGTAGACGACAGGAAGAACTCTAGAATCACGGTACTGAAGATTACAACAGGAGTGCCCAACTCCACGGAACCTAAAAAACAGTTAAAAATATTAACAATAAGATCATGCAATTTTTTTTTTTTTTTTTTTTTTTTTCGTAAAACAACCTTCCGGTGAGATGACAATGGTCCTTTACTTTGGTTTCATTTTTCTTGAATTTTTCTTTGCAAATATGACATCTTTTAGCTTTGAAACAATTAAGCATCTCTTCGGGTGTGAGTTGAATAGGTTTTATATCCTTGTAAATAGCTTCTACTTGATCTTTGATCTCAGAGAGCTTTTTTATAAACCATTGAACAGGAGACGGTTCTGACTCGTCTACTTGCCTGTAAGACTCGTATCGAGACAAAGATTGATCATAGCTACAGTACAAGTAAAATCCAATACTGTGAGCTTGATGTTCTTGAAATGCAAGATTTTCTTCTACTGGTTTTAATATTGACTCGATATCTGAATAGATAATCCAAGGACAAAAATTTTGCGCGTTGTGGTTTCTAAACATCAAAATTTTACGGTCATCATTGGGTAACACAATTTTACAGTTATTAACCAATGCACACTCTTCCAGATGGCTTTGGAATCTTTTTAGATCCATAAAAAAACACATGCATCTATTGCAAATGTGCACTTTTCTTTTATTTTTTGTCAATTGTCTCGCTACCAGTCTCGAAAGGTCTTTAATCCATACATAATGGAACCAAAAATTTTCATTGTAATCGTCATCTTCAGTCTCTTCATCGGAATCTTCATCTACGTAGTGTTCTTGAATTAATAGAAGATTAACATGCTGTTCTTTTTGTTGATTTGTTAAGTGACAGGGAGAAACACTAAAATCATCACCTTTTTTTTTCAGCATGTACACATTAACTGAAACTGGATTCTGATTTTCGAACTTGCTGATATCTTTAAGTGTAACTGGAAACTCGATTCCATCGAAATTCAATTTATGTTTGTACTTTTCATACTTTCCTACTCTGTAAACATGACTACTTGCTGGGTACAAGGCACTAAGGATAGCCCACATGAAACATTTTTGATCTTTATTCTGAACATTGACACAAGCCTGTTTTTTCAATAGTTTTTCAGGTAATGGTATGTACGTACTAGCTCTTAGCTGATTTAATTTATTAATATTTATAGTCAAACGCAGTATATAATTTAAAGTGTATCCACTACCCTTAGTTTCAAAAGACTCGATTTCATTTTGTAATGGGGTATTTAAATTGTTTTCAAACCATTCGTCCAGCTGAGTAGATTTATAAATTGGTCTGTTTTCTGTACTAAAATACTTAACTTCTGGTTTTTGTTCTTCATCCCCTTTTTGTAAAATATATTCTGCAGCTAACTCAGCGTTGACCTTGATAGAAGGATGTTCGTCTAATACTGCTAAAATTTTTAATTTAAACATTTCTCTTGCATCATTCATGAAGGTTATGATATCTAAATGTCCATGATTAGCGATTACGCCAGATCTGATTCGATTCTGAAAAGCAGAATTTAAATCATCCCAAGAGACTCTACCCGAAGATGGGGATCGAAGCTCGCCACCGATTCTCATACCTGCTACCTGTTCTCCATCTAATGCTTGCTCCTCCTGCTCCAAATGATCTTCCTGTTCATCAGCCTCTAGTTGCTCATTATTATACACTGCCTGCCCATCAGCAGCTTCATCGGCTCTTTCTTGTAATAGCCACTGCCATCCGGCACCCTCCATAAGTTCCTCACCAGTTTCGTGTTCTTGCTCGAGGCGAAGCTGATCCTGACGAGCTTGACCAATTGTCTTCTCGTCCATCAAATGTTGCAGTCTCTGACGGATGTAATAAAGCTGCGACAGACATGTCTGACACTTTTGCTTTTTTGCTCTAGTTAATTCAATATTCTGCGTACCGCTTTTAAGCTTTTCAATTTCGTAATCTGCCATATACAGCCATCTTTCAAAATCAGACAGCTCTCCTGTGGATGAGTAGACGCGCAACCTGTCCAAGAGGATGCCTACTATAATCTCGGAATAGTTGATATCCATCTTGAATTTAAGAGACTCTATAAAATTCCAAACTGCTGCTCCTCGAAGAACTCTTTGTCTAAATAATGATCTCGCTGCTGCTGCTGCTGCTGCTTCAAAAATGTTCGAAGTACGTACAAAACTCGTGCTCTCTCGATGATGAACTCGCTGCTGCTGCAAAAAAATGTCCGAAGTCTGTTCAAAGCTCGTGCTGTCTCGATGATGATCTCACTGGTACTGTAAAAAAAATGTCCGAAGTATGTAAAAAACTCGTGCTTTCTCGATGATGATCTCGGTGGTGCAAAAAAAAAAAATGTCCGAAGTGTGTACAAGACTCGTGCTCTCTCGATGATGATCCCGCTGCTGCTGCTACAAAAAATGTCCGAAGTCTGTACAAAGCTCGTGCTGTCCCAATGATGATCTCGCTGCTGCTGCTGCAAAAAAAAAAAAAAAAATGTCCGTAGTCTGTTCAAAGCTCGTGCTGTCTAGATGATGATCTCACTGGTACTGCAAAAAAAAAATGTCCGAAGTATGTGCGATGCTCGTGCTGTCTCAATGATGATCTCGCTGCCGCTGCTGCAAAAAAAAATGTCCGAAGTCTGTACAAAGCTCGTGCTGCTGGTGCTGTCTGAAGAAATTGTTGAAGTTGTATGTAAACCAATGGTCTCAATGATGATTACGCTGCCGCTCTTCACCATAGAATGAACCAGGACCGACTGTCAGCAGGTCTTTTTATACTCTCTCTCACCTCCCACTCTTAATTTCTCCCACTTGTTAATAAAAAAAAAGTGGGGATAAAGAAATGGTATAAAAGACGAGTCGAATCCAAATGTCGTCACACTTTTCTTCACCAAGCATCGCTGAGATTTTTTCTCGAGGTGGACATCTACGAATAGCAGTTCCAAGCAACAGCGGACATTTTTATTTTAATTTTTTTTCCAAGAGCTACGACATCTTTTATTCTCTCCTTAAAAAAAAAATGGCCGAATTTGCAGTAGATTTCCAGTCTTTCAGACGGAGCAGCAATCTTCTGGTTATAAAAGAGTTAGCCATTATTCCTATTTTGGAAGCTGGAATACAACCTGAAATATACCTTTTTAAAAAACCAGTACAATGGTCGCGTTTATCGGAATCAGAACGAGCTGTAAATTCATGGCTTCAAAAGAAATTTCATAAAATATCTTGGGAAAGTGGATCAATACCCGCAACTGATGTTCTAAAAATTTTACAAAGTCGATTGAAAAATGCTACAAGGGTGTTTGTAAAGGGACTTCAAAAAAAAGCCCTTCTTGATGAATTACTACCCACCACGTAAGTTTAAATTTAATTTAAAAAATCATTGAAATTTCAAAACGTTTACTTTCCGTAAATATTTAACTGCAAAATAATGATTAAACTGCCCTCTTCGTGAAAATTTAATTCAAAATTCGTCTCAACTTTAAAAACTTAATAATTCTTTTATAATAATTTGACTTTGATTTGTTACTAAAAAATATTTTTACTTACACAGTTTGATATGTAATATTGAAGAACAAAGCTCACCAGTGTTAAAAACACTCACAAAAAACGTACACTACTCTTGTAATCATCATGGATCAGCGAAACACTTCGTGTGCGCTGGTATCAACGTTTTGGCCATTAAAAAGTGGATCTTGTTGGACAAACGTCAGCGGGGGCTTTCTATACTACCGTCGACTTCACCATCAACATCGTATGGCAGAGACGAAGTTGATATTGACACGTCTTTAAACACTGCTTTCGATGATTATATAATGCATACAATGTACACGTAATAAGTAAATATAATGCAAAAATTATTTTCAATAAACCAAAAATTTTTGTTAGAACTAATACTTCAGTTTTTAATTTGAATAAATTTTTTAAAATAATCAATAGTCAATTATTATTATTTTCTTATCCAAATATTTTTTTTTAAAAATTTAATTGATAATAGAAAATAATAAAAAATGTTTTTAAATAATTTTAAAATCGATGTCATTTTTAATTAAATAGATTTTTTTTACAAAATTAATTTAGTTCAAAAAATTTTTTTAAGCTAAATCTTTTTAAACAATTTATAAATAAAAGTAAACATTAGAAAATATTAAACTCATTCAAATTTAATTTTCCACCTAGTTTAGTAAAAATAACCTACAAAGAGCTTCTATTCGAGGAGTCAACATCTGCTTTATTGGCTTTTACTCAAAAAGTCTATTACTTAAAAACACAAAATAATTTCTAAATGAAAAAAAAAAAAAAAAAAAATGTTAATTAAACTTGAAATTTTATATAAAAAATAATTTACCAGCAAGGAATTAAAATTTAAATCAATTTAATTTTGAATTAAAAAAATTTTTTTAAATTGTTGGTAAAACAGGTCTGGTATGGTAACAAGCTATTACCATAGTTAGCATAGGTTACCATATTTACCATAAAATTTAAATTAATTGAGATTAAAAATATTTTCTTTTTTTTAGTTGTAAAGGTTATTTTTTTTTATTAGGTTAAAAATGCTAACATAAAAATATAAAAATGAAAATTAATTTCAAAGATTCAAAATTGTACGTTTATACCACTTATTATCTAACTCTAAACTCACCCACCCAAGCCAAGCCGGAAAAATAGGAGCTCCGTTTTCCGTTCCCCCTCCCTCTCCCTAAAGGACAAGCGTCACTCTGGCAGTTTTCAGTTTGGTTCATGTTTGGTTGCTTTTTGCAGCTCTTTGAGTGAGTGTTTTAAACTATTCAAAACAGTATGTTTAAATGTATAGTGAAATTTAAGAATGCTGTAACAGCATTATCATCGAGTGTGTGTTTTATCTTTTCAATAAATGTTTTAAATGTTTTAAGTGAAAAAAATTTAAAGTGAAAAAACAACGAAAATTATAAAATCAAGTTTTACTCGGATCGTTATTTCACTTGCTGAAAAAATTAAGATAAGTTATTTTACAGCTTATGTAGTACTTTTTTAAACGTTTACTTATTAAATTAAGCTGAAAAAAAAGAGAGTAGAGTCCCCGTCCCCGACTCTACTAGTAAATTCCACCAAATGTACACATTCAAATTTTCCTCCTTTCTAAGGCTCTTTTTTTTCAGCTTTTTTTTTTTTTTTTTTTTTTTTTTTTATGTAAATAATACAAACGTTTAAAATATTGCTACATTAACTGCACATTTTCAAGTTTTAAATTTTAAAAAAATAAAAAATCTTGCCTCCCCTCTGGTGATTGAAATAAAATAATATTACAGTTTCTGTATACTATTTAAAGGAGGAAGTTTTTGTTTTTTTTGCAGTCGATGTAGAGCGCCGCGGTGTGTTGAATGAACCGGGCCTCTTCTTTTGTTGACTCGAATCTCTCGGGGAAGATCTTAATATGGTCCAAAATGTCCACCAGCACGTCGGTAGGAATCATCGACACGCCCGTCCCCAATACATTATTGACATTCAGTGGAAGATCCCATGGTAAAACTAGCACCGGTACAATATCGTCGGCTTGTGCTCGAGGTACGTACACCACCGCAGGAACCTCCTCGACGTAATTATTTGGAGACATCGAGTCGGTGCTGGTAGCTGGAGTGACGGAGACATCCTGCGGTTCTTCCTCGATGTTTCTCAACCATGCGTCAACGTCGTACGCTGGAGGATCGTAACCGAGATGAAGGTCGTCGTAAGGTGGTGGGGGGTCATCATTAATCATGAAGTCACTTTCGTTTCCTTCGTCGTTCCTCAGGGTTGCTGCATCATCTGAGACGATGTTAACTCCTGGTGCAACGGTGTGGTTATGGTCGTCTGCAGCGTCGGGATAATCTTCGAGAATCATGATCTCATCGTCGATAAGTGCAGCAACGCGAAGATCTCCTGGTGCAGCAGCTGGATCATCGTTGCGCTGGTCTGGAGTTGCATTGAGGGTTTGAACACTCGGTGCGTCGTTACCATGAACTCCTGGGGCTGCGTCGACTCCTGGAGTATTTGAGATGTCCGGAACACCTTCGTCGACGCCTACCATCTGCTCGTCAGCATGCTCTCCGGGAAAAATCTCCACCATGATAATCTCGTCCGAAGCGTTGCCGCCGACGGTGATTTTAATTCTTCTTACCATGATGTGGACCCTGTGAAAAGATAAGAGTAAATGAGAGACCGATCCGTGAATGAGTCGTTGTTTTATAGCCCTCGCGGGTTACTCACAATTCTGGCGCATGACCTGTAATCAGCATCTCAGGTTACATCCGAGGTTATAAAAGATCTGTACCGGAATTCTTTTGCAATCATTTCTGATAGACAAGTGGAAGTGAATACATCGAGTCACACCATGGACTCTAACAAAGGAATCATCGACTTTCTTCGTGAACGAGGAATTTTCTTTGAAGGTATGTAAAATTTACAAAATTATTACTTTTCAGCCTTTTTCAGGTTTAAAATTAAATAACTGTAGTTTTAAAGTTAACTTTTTATAAAATTATGTTTAATTTTATTGCTCAATTTTAATTATTTTGAAAAATTTGACTTAATGAGATTTTTAGTTAAAACTTCATTATTAATAATTTATATTGACCGTAACTTGTAATTTTAATAGTGTTAAATTTCTATGTTTATTTATTTATTTATTTTTTTTTTTTTTCTTACTTGAGGCATAAATTATTATCTCAATCAAACATATAATTATTTACTGTCATTTATTTTTACAGATGAAGCAGAATTAATCAGACAATTAAACGATACTCGAGAAGTACCTCAGTTGATTCCATCGTTCGATCAGTCAAAAATTGGTGATATGAACATCGAAAAAATCATCGGAGTAGTAATTCAAACTACTAATGGACCTGAGCTTCGATTGGGATTTTCAGATATTCCAACAGCTGAACCAACCATAATGGATTTTGATCTTGGACTCTTGGAGGAAAATCCTACTCAAAATCAGCTCGAAACTATGCAACTGCAGAGTAAAGAGCCAACTTTAGAGTTTGATAATTTGGATGATTTTATCAAATTAAATGTCTCAGAAGATGATTTATGTAATTATGTAAGTACTTTTATTTTAACTCAATTTTTTTTTTTTTTCATATTTAATGTTATTTTATGAAATTTTTTTTTTTTGATTTTTAGGTAAATGAAGGTAATCCAAATTTTGAATCTACGTTGACCACCACCATACAGCAAGAAGTGCAAGGGGAAAAATCAAAAATTGTAAGAACTTTAGTTTTGAAAATTATAAATAATGATTTTTATAAAATTTTTTTAAACAGATTATTGTAATAGTTCTTTAATTTCAGCAACTGCCAGACTCGACGCTTACCAAGAGATCAAAAACAAGATCTCAAACACCAACTCCCAGCTCATATGTATCAGAACCTAGAAGCAAGCTGCAGAGCGAGAGAGAGAGTCGACATACAGCCTCTTCACGAGTTCGAGGAGAGTCCAGACGTTGCGAGCAGAGGAGTAAGGGGTCTAGCAGCAGCAGTCGACGCGAGTGTTACAAAAATGAACATGAGAAGTCTACCAGGCGACGAAGGCGCTCTTCAAGCAGACGAAGGAGTCCCAGTAGACGACGCAGCCGAACACCCTACCATCAAAGAAACTATCATCGAGGTAGTCGCTACGATGACATCAGAAACCGACCTCCATACTCCTCTCGAAGCAAGTGGGACAATCGGAGATCCCATTACTCTCGTCGCGAGCATTTTTAAAATTTTAACTTTTATTACTATTCTCATAATTTATTTCTACTATTTTTTTAATTCTGCAGTCTAAGCCTAGTTTTAAATAGCATGATTAATATTTTTTCTATTTTTATAAAATTGTCATACTAATTTCATTTTTTAATATAAGTTTTTAATCAAGATTAATTTTGAGTTTTATTAAGTAAATTTATTTAAGTTAAAATTTCGAATCTTTTAGTGAATGTTAAATTAAATCAATCATGTACTCACTTGTCATTAAAACAGCGTGTAGGTACAGCGGTACTTTCTCGCAGCTAACAGTAGATCTGGTAGCGATCTACCACATCGTATGATAAAATTACACAACTGCAGTTTATGGTGCACTCGTCGTATAAATATTGTTATGCGTCGGTAACACTTTGTTGCGGTCGGTTTGTGAAATGCTTTTTTATAATGTATACTGCATTGGTAGGTATAAGTTTGTATAATCATTTAAATTATAATTAAAATACATATATTAGGTTAAATAAGTAAGCTTTATGGTTTGTAAAACAGGTTACGCGGCCTATGGGCTATGTAATTTTTTTAAACAATATATTATTTTTAAAAATTTTTGTTTTTCAATTGTTATGCGTCGGTAACACTTTGTTGCAGTTGGTTCGTGAAATGCTTTTTTATAATAATGTATACTGCATTGGTAGGTATAAGTTTGTATAATCATTTAAATTATAATTAAAATACATATATTAGGTTAAATAACTAAGCTTTATAGTTTGTAAAACAGTAAGGTTACACGGCCTATGGGCTAGTTACGGGCTCGTAGCCTTACGGGCTCGTAGCCTTACGGGCTCGTAGCCTTACTGTTTTACCTACTGACCGGAATATTTCTTCTTTTTATTTTTAAATTTCATTATTTATACGATCAATACCAGACCAATGTCTGCCAATCTTTGTTCTTGGAAATTAAAACAGCTGCATCTTAGATCATTCTGTACACATCGCTAGAAAATAATTAGCCAGACCTATAGAACCCAAATTGACGCTCAATAAAGTTAATCAATTAATCTAGAGTTTAAGTATTTTTAAATAAAAAAGTTATGTGTCGATTATCAATAGATCATAGATTTGATGATCAAAAAAAGGAAATGAAATCGGGAAGCTTTTGAAGTATGATCCAAGAGGACATGAAGTATCGGCTCGGATCAATTAACCCCGGTGAAGAAGAATCAAGGTACCGGAAGTACTTAACTCTATCGCTCCATCTCTGTTTCCGGCTGGACAGTTTCTTACTCTCGCGCTTTGTCTCGTTTTCCATTTGACTCTTCCTCCTCCTCCTCCGACACTACAAAAGATCTTCGCGTCTTTCGAGAGCTCTGGACTCTTTAATTACAACAGTCGAGACTTTTTCTTACACCGACTGGCCCTTATTGGATTTTTTCTTATTATTTAGCTTCACTCTCGGCTCAAATTTTCATTTAATCTCGAAAAAACCACCGTAGCACTGGCTTTTTTATTCTTATTTTTCTATTAAAATTTTTTTTCAAACTTTGCTTTCAAAAAGTTATGCGTAGGGAGAAGAATATTAAAAATATTAAAACGACAGCTTGCATTACAGACTTTGATATAAAAAAAGATTTATTTATTTATTAAAATGATGTATGTATGAAAGTAATGAATTTTCTTACGGTTCGAGGAGTAGTTAGATCGAGATGGGGGAATGGGGATGAGGTAGTGTATACAGTATACACGCATGTATTAGCATAAAGCAGATCCGCAGTCAGTTTTGAATTATTAACGCATCCATTAAGAGCTAGCGCCATCCCTCTGATCATTCGACACGAGTTTAATTCGCGAGGCGACAAACCGAGGTGCGACTCTGTGCCATTCAGCTCACTTCAAAACTATTTTTATTTTTCATCCCTCGCTCCTGTTTATTTTACATTTCAAAGAAGTACTTCTAATCATCTTTTTTTACCTAAGGCCAAAAGTAACGTTTCTTTTTGCTCCACTGAATCGAGTTTAATTACTAGTAAACACACTGTGATGAACTTGGATTATTTACAAACTCATAAATAAATTAAAAGTATGGAAACCAACAAAATTGTATTTTTGTTGTATCAAATTTTCAAGTAACAAACAAATAAGTTACTTCGATAACGTAACCTTATCAAGTTAGTAACATCAGGAATAAACTTGTAGTTATTACTCGGAGCATTGTTCCTTTATAAACTCGTTAGTCTTACCAAAAAATAATTGTATAAAAAAAAAACTTGTCGCACAATTATTTTCTTATTACCACTAATTCACGGAGTAATAAACCTGTGGAAAAACACGACGAGTTTCAATTCCACAGCCAAAGGGGCAGAAAAAAGAAAAAAAGGGGTATCTTTGGCAGCACACACACACACACAGAAGTTTGATGAAACTTAGCGTAGTTACTTTAACGAGGTAAACTCTCTTGAAGAAAAAAAAAAACCTACCGAGCACTTTGAAAACGAATGAATATTTTTTAACAGCAAACAAACACGTCTGAAGAGCCCGACTTAAACACACACAAACTTTTTTTTTTTTAATAACGCTCGATAAATCATCTTTCATTTGGAAGAAAAGGGAAGAAAAAAAAGCAAGTTTAGCCCCTTGTTTACCCACCTAATCCCCTAAAAAATTCATATCACGAGCGACTCCGGACCAAATTGAAACTGCAAAAGCGACGCGTCATCAGTTAACCTTCAAACATTACATATTGTTTTGCTTTTTTTTATTAAATTAACTGATAAAAAGAGGGTAAAGTCAAACTGGTGATGTAAGAAGATTAGAAAGGATCATGATCTTCACCTTGCAATAAAAAAAATCTTGGGCATTGATTGAATCAATGAATCAGCTGTTATGTAAATAGTACCACGGGTGGCACGAATTCAGTAGTTTTGTCTGATTCGAAAAGTTTGTCAATAATAAAACTGATGAAAACTTCTAAAATGGGATTAAATTTGGTTAAGTGGGCGAAAATATGTATTTAACGCACTCCGAGCTAAAATAGTACTTTTTCGTACCTGTGGACGATGTCTCGCTTATAGAGCTCGAAAGAGTCATTGCATTTGTTTGTTAATTTCAAATAAAAAAGTGAGAATTTTTGAGTAACGTGACAAATATTTGTCTGTTAATATAAAAAAAAGGTGAAAAATTAAAAAGGGTAAAAAAGGGTGAAGATATAACGAAAAGGCTGCTGCTGCAACACCCGTTGACACTGTTTCGGTCGGCTAATAACACCACGCCTCGTTTTTAGCGACACTTGCGGTCACTTTTAATGATCGCGTATCGTTACTATACACCAAAAGGAGTCTTTTTTTTGAAAATTTCAACTCAATATTTGAAAGTTTTTTTTCGAAAAATCATCCTTTGAATAATTCATTGGTTGTGTTTTTTCATTAATTTGGGGGGAGAATGTGTCTCGTGTAAAGTACGTGTTTCAATATCTTCAGTTGGAAACCAGCTAATCCGTCACGTATCTCGTACCGACAATCCCCTAACAATAATCCTGCTTCTTCCTTCCCTCCCTGCCTGCTTGATTTGTGTGTTTTTACAGAGTTATTTATACAGAATTTTCTAAAGTAACTTAACTTTTTATTATGTCAGTAGGAAAGTACAATATTGCTAAAATATACTATTGGTGGCTTTTCTAAAAAAAAACATTTAACATAACTTGATTTTTTCATCAAAATTTTTGTTTAAATTCAAAATAATTTTTCAGCCCTGCATTTTGACGACAGATTACGAACAATTTGAATAATTTGGATATAAAATAAGTTTTTAATGTTTAACATAAAAAGTAACGAATTTTGTCATGTTATTTTCCGGATAACGTGATGAAATGTATTTTAGTTTGGCAACTGAATTCAGTTTCTGCCATCTGACCACAAATCGATGCCGTAGCTCGCTGGTTTGATATTTTTAAATGTGGCTGGACTTATTTTAAAGCTCGAACCAACCACGTTTGATTTCAATCAGTTGGGTCAAAATACCATCAATTTTACTTAAACTAACTATTTTTAAGAGTCATAATTCTGTAAATACCTACTTTGAAAGTATCTTTTTTTTATTACTTTCTTGAACATACTTATCTGGGGACTTGCTAGGAAGAGTCTACAGAAATAATTAATAAAAATTTTGGACACATTTTTGTCATCTAGATATCGTCGCCCCAATTCAGAAAGATACTAACTCAGAAAGCGCGCGTGAAAGGTGCTAACTCAGAGCCGGTTCAGAAAAGTGCTAACTCAAAGCTGGTTCAGAAAAGTGCTAACTCAGAAACGGTTCAGAAAAGTGCTAACTCAGCTTCCGTTTAGAAAAGTGCTATCTCAGACTAAATTTCTTTTTTCAAGCTTAAGTCGGTGAAACATTTTTTTTTTTTTTATAAGTGTATAATTTATAAATTTGAACACTACTTTACATTAATTATTATTATTATTTTTTTTATTAAAAATTCATTTTTTATAAAAACTTTGATTTTTTACCGTGTTGCAACTTTAACGATCGGGAAAAAAGTTTATTTAGCTGTAAAATTCGTGATTAAAATCACAATTTTATTTTTTTGCAACACGGTAAAAAATCAAAGTTTTTATAAAAAATGAATTTTTAATAAAAAAAAAAATAAAATAATTAATGTAAAGTAGTGTTCAAATTTATAAATTATACACTTATAAAAAAAAAAAAAAAAATGTTTCACCGACTTAAGCTTGAAAAAAGAAATTTAGTCTGAGATAGCACTTTTCTAAACGGAAGCTGAGTTAGCACTTTTCTGAACCGTTTCTGAGTTAGCACTTTTCTGAACCGGCTCTGAGTTAGCACTTTTCTGAACCGGCTCTGAGTTAGCACCTTTCACGCGCGCTTTCTGAGTTAGTATCTTTCTGAATTGGGGCGACGATATGAACACGACCCATGCCAAGCATTTTACAAGCTTTCTGACTTTTGAAAACTCTTACAGAGAGCACTTGAGTGGCCAAAATTAGGTCAAATGGAATTAAATTAGTAACCCAAGCATTTAATTTATACACAATTTAATTACTTTGATAATATAATTTTGATAAATGAAAATAAATGTGACGGTAAAAAAAAAAAAAAGAAACACTTTGGGGATTAGCGTGCAGGTGCAGGCAGACAGAGTACAAGCATTAGAAGAATCTCCAGCTCCATTCCCATAAATGTAAAAACATTATCATACGCGTTCCTACTCCTCCCCCGGTGCACCAGAAGCGAGTTACTTACGTCATAACACGGGCCAAAAGTATACTCTTGTTCGCTCGCAGTGCATTATCTTTCTCTCTCTCCAAAGCTGGGGGCCCGCGATACCAGCTAAAACAGCATCCGCTACTACCAACCCTTCTTTTTTTATCATCTTTTTTGCATTGCCACGCCTGACTCCCACGATACAATAATGCACGAGCCAGACAATGACAAACGTCTCCACTCTGCGCTTTTAAACTTCTCGGGTGGAAATATTTACACCCAAAATATTTTAATTCCGATCGATTTTCAAGCGTAATTACAAATTGAATCACGTCCTTTGCTTCGAGAGTATCAATGTTATTAATTTAGGATCCAAAATTACGTTTTCATTAATTTCAGAGTATTCCATGCATATTATGTTCATTCAATATTATATTTTCACAATTTGACAAGTTTGCTCAAGTAATTTTCATCTTGATTAAAAAAAATAATAATAAATAAATCAATAAATTTTATTGTCTTTACTGTCGGTGTAAAATGAATGACCAGTTTTTTAACAGT
This sequence comes from Encarsia formosa, assembly GCA_038277355.1. Taxonomy (NCBI): domain Eukaryota; kingdom Metazoa; phylum Arthropoda; class Insecta; order Hymenoptera; family Aphelinidae; genus Encarsia; species Encarsia formosa. The sequence goes on along the minus strand of CM076185.1, from coordinate 788,936 downwards.
TCGTTACCAGTTTTTGATCATTAAATGGCCAATTTTTGACATTGTTGATTTATAATTGGTCTGAAACTGTCAAAAAACTGCTCAGTGTAAGTATATTAAATTATCGTCAATTAAGAATGTCAAATGTTTGTAACTGACCAAAAAATGGCCAGAAACTCTCCTTAGTGCAGGTAATACTAAGTACCGGCAAATAAATGCCAGTTTTATACAGAGTCAAAATTCAAATTTTCAATAATGATAAACTATACTGTAAGCCGTGTATATTGTAACGACCAATTTTTAATGTTTTAAAATTGGTCAAATGGAGCTCAGGGCCAATGAAACTTTGATACGAACAGATTCGTAAAATGACCATTCTGATCTGTCGAATTCTAAAAAATAATCAAAAACTGGCCAGAAACAATTGACGTTTTTACAAACATACAAAGTAAAAGTAGAATACATAGAATAATAATTTTCTTTACGTTGTTGAAGTATTACAATACCAACAACGTGTGAAGAGAAGTTGAATTCATGAAGTTGAGTAAATTTCTCGCTTCTGGAAAATTTGTATTCAACTCGCTAAACTCTGGAATTATCTTAGCCTCGACTTGACTTCGAAACAAGATTAAGTCGAGACTGTCAGCCTTTCATCTTTTCCCTTCGCGCCCTCAACTAAACTCTCAACAATACTTTTGCCTTCGAAAAGGGTCCTCTCCCAAAAAAAAAAACTACACTAAAATTCACAAAGTTTTTTCTTTCACCGACAAATGAAAAGTAAGCAAAGGAACACAAACAGTGTTCAAAGAAAATAAATAAACAAGGACAGGAAGATAAAAAAAAAAATGGTTATCCACGGATGTGACCCACTTTTTAATGGATGAAAATTGACGGTTTTTTCGAAAATTCATATCTCGTCAGGCGTCGGGCGGGTGGTAAAAAAAAAATATATGTATATAAAGTACAGAATCTATAGGTTATCAATAAATCGCCGCGCATGATTTTTATTGAAAAAATGGGGGTAGAGAAATAAAGAAAGTACGATAAATGGATTTTTCAGCTGGGACTGTATCGATGCGCACTATATTTTGACGGACGAAGTGCATCTATCTTCTTGCCTGCCTGACTACGGTGAATGACGATTAAAAAAAGAAAGAAAAACTGTTTCAATCAAAATCCGCATTCCCATTGTGTTTAAATGCATTTCTACGACAATCGACTCCCTTTTTTCATTCTAAGTTTTGTTGTTCTGATAAGTTGCAGAATAAAAAACACGGGAATATACTTTTCTTTTGATCCCTTCGACATCGGATTTTAAGTAAATTTTCTTTTTCTGTTCAATAAATATTTATATGTTTACAATCATAAGCTTCTCAAAAATTTTGCATAAGACAATCGTTTTTGGCCAGTTTTTTACTAATTTTGAGAACTTGACTCTTACTATTGAGCAGTTTTTGACCAGTTATAAAACAGGAAATTGGCCATAAACTTTTTTGATAAACAAATTGAAATTAAAATCAAATCAAATAACAATTTTTTCAAAACACTTTTAAAAAAATTTAGTAAATTTATTTTTTAGCTGTTTTTGATGATTTTAGTCACAAAAACGAATGGCTTCCTTTTTTAATTATTTGTATAGAGGCAAGTAAAAAATGTTTAGTTATTAAAAAAGTTAGTGTGTTTTGGCTGAAAATTAAAAAAAAAAAAAAAAAAAAAAAAAAAAAAATTTATTCACTGTTTTTAGATCTAAATTCATGTTTACCATCTTAAAAGTGAACAAAAATATTTGTATTATACTGTAACTAATGGTAAGCTTAATTTTGTTATGCTCAAACATCAAAACAAAAATTACGTTTTCTTGGGTAACATCAAATTCAAACATAAAAACTTTTATCACCGGTATTTTGAATCCAAATAAACAATATAAAAATCTAAACATCAATTCAAGCTCGATTAATTCGACAAAAACATCAAACAACAAAAAATCCAACCAGTTAAGTTAAATTTTTTATCAAACTCATAGTGTCAGTTTATGTAATCCCATTTTGAAGACTACAAGTGAATAAAAAAAAAAAAAAACAATTCACTCTATGATGTTTATGAAAAATTCAAGCAATTAAACGGTAACGTTTGCGTAGGGATAAATAATTAAGGGTGCAGGTTAAACTGTAAAACCGCAAGCAAACGAACGAATAAATACTTAATTGTATCAAAATTTGGTAAAATTTCATCGAGCGTTTGCTTGCGGTTTAATTAATTACTCTCGCCCGCCGCAGAATTATATTTCCCAATTAACAACAGCATCAGCAGCGGGAAAAAAATGGATACGACATAGATCGTCGATAATTAATTTTTTTCGCAAAGCTGCTTGTTAATGGTTTTTTTTTTTGTCGTCGCGAGGTGAACGTTTAATGATGATTAACGGTGGACAATTTCCAGGAACGAAGCATCGAGTCTACATCTGACGGCGGGTTGCGGAACTTTGGTTGTGTTTCAGTTATCGGCAGTGGTACTTTAGAGATTTGCAATAATTTTCTTGTTTATTATTCAAGGTGAGAAAAAATTTAAACAATGTCAGATAATTTTTTTTCAGTTATTAACTTTTTTTCCTGCGACGCGACGTTGAGACTAATAAGCTTGAATCTTTGAAATTAATAAGTAATAAAAAAAAACATTATTATTGATTAATTATTACGAATGTAATATCAATTTTTAAATCCAAACAACTCTGAATAAACAATCAAAAATAAAAAAAAATGTTTTTAACAAAAAAATTTGGGAAAAACTTTTTGAACTCTTGTAACAAGCGATTTTGAGTTTTAGTATACTGCTATTAATTTTTTTTTGTTTTTTCAGCTGATTATACATAATTTTTTTATTATTATTATTTTTTTTTATCTATTTATTACAGATAAAGATCAAAAAACTTAAAATTAAAAACTTCATTCTTAAATATTTCAAGCTAGAGTTGAACAATCACAGTTATTTGTAATTTTGTTTATTTTGAATATTGATGTTATAATTAGTAAATTTTTAGAAATAGTCATAAAATTATTAGTAAATAATACTTTTAAATTGGTTATAAATACATATCTTGACGAAACTCTCAAGTCTATTATTAATTGAATTAATTGAAAAATTATTCTATTTCAAACAATTGAAAAAAAAAATTTTGACATCGTAATCTGAAACAAAAAAGAGATTGGAAAGATATTTGATATTTTACAAGCATTTTTCAGACAGTTTAAAAATATTCTCTTTTAATATTACTTTTTCAAGTAACGTAAAAAAAAGTTGTTTAATTATCGTGTAATGTAATACAATTATTTTTCATAATATGTTACGTTACATACAAAAACTATTATGAAGTAACGTAAATTTATTTTTGTATTTATTCATAATGGTAGATCCATCAAAGATGAAAAACTCCAATGTACTCTCTAAATCTCAATAAGTGAAATTTCACTTATTGGAAGTGAATAGTCACTTATTCAATGCGTAAATTGTCGTCCACGTAGAAAAAGTGACTATTCCCTTTTTCAATTAGTGAAACATAACTCATGAATAAGTGAAAAATCGAACTACGCAACCAAATGTTTATTTCTTATTAATTAAATTATTAATGCTTCTACACATGAAAAATTATTATTTTATCAATTAAATAATTAAGTTTTTAATAATTAGATAAAAAAAAAAAAAAAAAAAAAAAAAAATTTGATCGACTAGGATTTGAACCTGGATCCTTCAAGTGGAAAAAAATTGCAAAATAAAAGGTACGACGAGGGTCATGACATTTAACCCTCTCGACCATTTGTTCTCATGTCAATAGTAGTGTTTAAACGCCTATAAAAACTGTTTCCCCAAGAAAGCTTGATTATAAAAATTAATATTTAGGTAATAATTAACTAATTGAATAATCATTTCCGTTCCCAATTTTTTCTAAACAAATGAATAACTCAATCATTAATTATTATTTAAGCGATTTTTAAATAAATAAATAAATAAGTTTCAAAATAATATAAAAGTGGAGGTATTTAATACATCTAATAATCTTGATTACTACCAAGTATTTTAACATTATTCACAAGTGGTTTATTTATTTTATTTTGATACAGCTCAGGAAAAAAAAAAAAAAAAAAAAAACAAAGTAAAAAAATTACTTTTTTGTAAAAAACGTAAAGGATGAAAAATTTAGTAGTAATTTTTTTTTTTTTTTGTAAAAAGCCAATTTTGTTACGTTCTATCACGAAAAAAAGAGGTTTAATAATTTTTTTCACAAAAATCGTTAATGTACTGCTTTTTAAAATAAACAAAATAGCTTCATTTTTTTTCGTAAAACTTGGCGATTTATTAATTTATTTTTTAGTTCAAAATTTTTTTTTTAATATTTGTATGACATTTTTTTTATTTTGTTTTTGAACTCTATTATTATTTTTATAATTTACATTTAACTGCAGATTATTCATTGTTTATGATCTAGAAAATATAAAATTTTCAATTTTTAATTACTTAAATGTTATTTTTATCTATTTGTCGAGTTATATTTTATTACTACTTTATTTTAAAAGAATTTTCATATATCCTAGTAACATAATTGAAATTTTAACTAGAAATTATCCTTGTAAAAAATGCAGAAAAAAATACCAATTTTGAATTTTTATTTCGTTAATAATCACTTATTGTTTATGTTTTTCTGTTAAAATTAAATTGTAATGACTTTAACGATGAAATGCAATATTTTTTTCGTAATCCAACTTCATTTAGGGTTATGTTCACAGATATTCACTTTTTCAAAAGTGATCCTTTAGATTCACTCATGAAATAAGTGGTTTTCCACTTTTTTAAATGTGATATCCTACTTCACTTACGAAATAAGTGAATATTTCACTTATTGAGATTTAGAGAGTAGAAGTAGAAACACAATTTTGAAAATTCTATATTTCAAATTTGATTTTAATATCAAATGTCAATGTATCAAAAATTAATAAAAAAAAATTTTTTTCACGTACTTTAAAAATAATCGTAAATTGTTATATTAATTTGTAGAACTTTGAAAAACAACATTGTTAGGTGGAAACTCTCCAAAATATTGTCTCTCAAAAAAATTAAAAAAAAAAAAAAAATTTTTATTTAATATAAAAAAATACGCGTTGACACATTTTACACACATAACACATGACTCACATAACATGTGTGAAAGAGTAATGTGTAAATTACACGTGCAAGCTGTTGTAATGTGTAATTTTGTATGCAATCATTTGATCGTACTGTTGTAAATATTTTTTATTTTGTTATCTCACGGAAAAACTACGTGATTCATACTCGAAGAAGTTGTAAAAAAAAGTTACGCATAAAATTGACACGTTAAAAAAAAAAATACACGTGTAAGTTTTGAAAAGCGAATCAGCATGTGAAAATTCCACGTGATACTTTTTGTTGAGTGATTGAAAATAAATGGACTGAAGAAGAATAGACACATGTAAATTGAATCGTAATAAAAATAGACGGGAGAAGAATACATTGTAGTAAACAAGTCGGGAAGGTGAGGAAAAAATGTTAGTTTTTACAGTAATCTCATAAAGCCCGCTCACCTTCTTAGTTTATTTCCTATTGCGATGGTTTTAATGAGGTGTGAGTTAGTGTGTCTGTGTAATAAGCTATCGTGCCGAATATTAATACGCGTATGCAAATCGACCGAAAAAAGAGCCTTGAATTAGAAAAAAAACGTGCACACGAGTTTATTATTGATTCAAGTGAAAATATATCAATCAGTCTTCTTCTACTTCTTCTCAGGTTTTAATCGACCGATAATGCCAAAAAAAAAGTCGCGCTTCGGCTTTTTTTTTGCTTACCGAATTATTAATTCACAGACCGTACGGCTTATTATTACCGAATCTCGAACAATCGATTGTCACTTTTCAAAATCGTCATTTTTAATATGTAAAATGTCAAATTTTTTGGGAAAAATTTTTGTGTTTCTTGTATGCTATAATTTTTTTTTCTTCCAGATGCAAGTGTGCGCAATAAACGTCAATTTGAAAAGCAGCAATAATTTTTCAATGATAAAAAATTCGATGCAAAATTTTTATTGAAGTGTAAAAAAATAAGATAATTAAAATCTAAATCAGTCAAGTGCGCTATAGCAGAATTTTTTTTCACGTCTTGGGCCTCCATGTTTTAATTATTGTTTTAATGATAATACTTTTTACTTTAATTGAAGCCAATTATTCTGTTAATCTTTCAATAATGTTCAAAAAAAAAAAGATATTTTTAAAAATTAATACAAAAAATGTTACAGAGATAAATTCTATTTCAATGAAAATTAAATTTTATATAAAATATTTATTCATATCATTGAAATAATAAAATTTACATTTTTTCAAAAAGAAAAAAAAACATGTAAGAGGTAAAATTGATATACATACTTTTATTGATTAATTTACCTTTTAAATTTACATGCAATAAAATCAATTTGAAATTTTGAAGAAAAAAGTTAGTAATGCATTAAAACTTTGATATTTTTTTTTTTTTTAGTACAAAAAAATTAATTTAAATGAAAAAAATCAAGACTTGTTGATTATCTTAGAAGTTAGTTTAATTTCCAGAAGGTCCAGTCGGTAAATTTAATTATATTTGAATGAAATAAATCGAGCTGCAGGTTTAGATACCTCGAGGATTAATTAATGTTGGGACCATCAGATTAGAATAATTGAAAGTTCGGACGTTGGAAGAAGAAGAAGAAGAAGAAGTTGAATAAACTCGATAAGTCACGATAGATCGATCGAGCGTGATTGCGTGGTATTTTTGGCCGGTCGTCGTCCCAAACATCCTCCCCCTTTTTTTATCTTTTCGCAGATGTCCTGCTGGGCCAAGATGATTTCTCAGAATTTTAATACTTCATAAAGCAAGTCCCTTGTTATCGTCCCTGCCTTTCTTCCCTAATTTATCAGTTTAATGCTATCCACTCAATTATCACCTGCTTTTTTCAACCGTGTATTCTCAAACTCTTCTACCATCAACTACAGTTTTTCATATTTTTCTGTTTCTATATTCTGACACGAATAAAGTTATTTTAGCATGCAGAAAAAAAATGATAAAATTACCTTTGCTATCAATCTATTGACATATTATAATAAAAAAAATTTATCGACACACCAGCCGCGAATAAGCTTGTAAAAATTGCAACAAGTCATTTTATTCGCGGTTATAGCGTGTCGAAATTTAAGATCATTTACCACAATCCGCAAAAACTAAAATATTGGTGGCAAATTTTGGGCTAAAGAGGCAATCGGCAGTTTTTCTGTAAGTATGCATAGTTTTTTTTTTTTTTTTTTTTTTTATTATTTCTTTTCTGTGCAGTTTCTGAGTACGTATGCACATATATTGAATTGGAATTGCTAAGCGATCGTCCAATTAGATAGTCGTAGTTCTCCGTTCTCGTGACCCCAGCGGGGCCATGAAAAATTTACGAGAGAGAAAAGAAACCTATTGAATTACGGCTGAGAACTGTTTTTATTTTTTCAACTTTTTTTTAGTTATTCGTCGGAAACTCGAAGACTAAGTTTGTTTTTCCAACTCTGATTTAATAGAGAAAAAAAATTGAAAACGTAACCGCAGTCAAGATCAAGTACTTTACAAGCTGTTAACCCTAATTCAAGTTCAACCGAGTTTTATGATTACAGATAAGACCAATTCTTATTCATCTCAAGAACAATAAAACTTATGAAAGACGTTATTACAATTAAGTATGGCTAATTAATATTAAACACACCTGCATTGGCACCTGAAAAATTTCGAAGAAAACCAGCTTGACCCTGAAAAATCTGGCACGAATAAAGGGACTTCTGGTGACTATTTCAACCTATCGAAAATGAGTTACCAATCCGTTGATCCATGGGCGAAAATAAACATTTAAACATGAAATTTTTCGCGACTAGGGTGAGAACGTATACTTATCACCCTAGCCGCGAATAAAACGACCTTTGTCCCTCTTGTTTAAACCTACAGGTGTGAAGAAGAAATATTTTTTCGCCCCTATAATAAATCAACAAGCTATTGCCAACTACTGTTGTCAAGGTAGGACCGGACAAACTAGAAAGAGATGTGTAAAAAATGAACGATTAATATTAGAAAATGATACTGTTGAATTTATAGAGGCTGTTGAGTAATTAAATATTTTCATCAAGTTACTTTAACCCACAGTCTCATGGGAGAGCGCATTTTTAATAAAATTTTTATATAATTACATGTGCTCAGGTGTTCGGAATCCTATCAGTATAAATAAAATATTCGCGAATAACGTACAACCAAGCAAATAATCCTTTCGGTTCTTCAAAGTATTAATTAAAAACAAAAATGCTATCTATGCACTGCTATATCTATATACGCGTGAGGCTAGTCAAATGTTCGGCCAAAATCGCATCTTGACTAGAGCCGTAGGTGTGGTACTACCTTAAGAAAAATTGCAATAATACAAAAAATCAGTAGAGTCCAAGGCAGAATTAACGGTGTATCACATCTCTCCACCAACCAAAAAAAAAAAAAAAAAAAAAAAAAAAGATAATAATAAAATCATCTCGGAGTTCGGAATCCCACAGTTTTGACAAATGTCGTGCGTGAGTAAAACATAATAACGTTTTACGTAAGCCCTGCTCCTCTCAAAAATCCCATCCTCCCCGAGGTGAAGAACAACAGGGGCCAAAAAAAAAAAGAAAGTATTAAAATTCCAGCAAGATCATCGGCTGGTTATCAGGTCCCATCTCGCCAAATTAACAAAAAAAAAAAAAAAAACAAAAAAAAAAAATGAAGAATCAACAATGAATGAGGAGGGGAGGCGCCAGAGTGTAACACACTCGGTTCGCGCTTATCCTTCCGAAGTGCGGCGTTATAGTTTGAGCGAAGAGTTCGCGAGGCCAACAAGTTGGACGAGCGCGCTCGGACTCTCTTATCGATGCACCGGCAATAAGGAAACCGACTTAAATTTTATTGTCACTATTATTATTGTCATTATTACAATGTAACATTTTTAATTGGTTGACGATTTGTGGATTGTTCAACACCCATTGTTCTTATTCGGAATATGCACGCCTTGCCTTATCTCCAGCTGCGTCAACAGTGCGCACCTCCTATGCCTCCTATGTATTAATTAATATCTTTTTTCTCAACCTTTTTTGTTCTTGACTTTTTAAAAAACGTTTAATTGACGTACGAGAAAAACGGGTATCAACGCCGCGTTTTTTTGTTTCATCGTGTCTCGCGCGCGAGACAGCAGAAAATTTCCTTCACTTTTGAATAAACCAAGAGCGTCGATCTAAATTACAATTATAAAAAATTATAAGAAGAAGAAGTCTTATGCAAACCCAGACGGCCTGCGCGCTTCAATATTTTATTATTTCAATAATAATAATTCAAAATGTGGTGAGAAGTTGAAAAAAAAAAAAGTGTATCGCGAAGTGAGATGAAAATTCGTGTGAACTTGTGACCTCAGAAAAAAAGAAGACAAAGAGGACGATTAAGACGGTCTGACTTCGCTAGATTTAACTGGAAATTAAAATTATTTCTGCACCTGATCGAATAAGTCAGTCACTGAGTTGGTACTGCAAGCAAGAGACATTGGGAATCGGATCGGCGCTGCGGGCCTGGAACGAATACCAAGATTTTTAAGTTTTAAGTAAGTACGATTAAACGATCATAAATTTGTTGTTGCTTCTAATAAATTTAAGTTAAAAAATTTTCAAGATTTTGATAAGTCATATAAACGTACACTGGTCATAATGACGTACATGACTGTTTACTGAAAATGTAAATTTTATTTTTTTCAATTATTTCATCTGAATCATTGAAGACTTTCATATAATAAATGTAGAATATTTAAAAAAATTAAATAATTTGTTTGATTAAGAAAGAACAGTTGGTAAAGTTACATTTTGAGACATTGATTAAAAGTGAAAAATAAATTTATTTTAACTAAAATTATCCATAAGCAGTTGATTTCCATAATTACTTGTTTGCCGGTAAAAAAAAAAATTGATAATTATATAAAAAAAAAAAAAAAATTAAAGTCAATTAACGTACATGTTTGTTTATCTCAGAGTAAGGTGTAAAAAAACCATTGCCAATGTTATAAAAGAAAAAAATTATTAAAATTTAAAACGTCATGATAACGAACGCGTCGTTTTATCTCAGGGTGAAGGCTAGAAAAAAAAGCGAGGGATTACGCACTCCAGAATCACTAATGATTCTTTATCATTCTTTTGGCAACTTTACATTGTTTAGTACCTTGTAAACAATTACAATTAATATTTTGTTAAAAATAATTTTTTTTGAAGATTTAAACATGAAATGATCGAAATGATAGATATCGATTTTTTAAAGTGCATGGCTCCTCGAAAATAAGAATTTAATAATTGCATTAAAAAAAGTTTGTTTAAACAATCGATCGTCCACAGGTTAAAAAACATAAGCTTGCAAAGTAAAATCCAGATCAAGATATGAAGAAGCAGTTTATCATAAGAGGGGGGTTGGTTGCATAAACAATGTCAGAGTTCGTTGATCCCAACTGATGGACACGACAATGTCCAGCGAAATGCCGGAGAAGGACTGGCGGGACGAGACCCTGGCCGTCTGGGAGATCGCGACCCTGGCTTTCATACTGACGGTCACGGTGATCGGCAACGCCCTGGTCCTACTGGCGATTTACCTGAGGAGGTGCCGAGGCAGGAGACAGAGGCTCACCAGGATGCACTTCTTCGTGATGCACCTGAGCATCGCCGACCTCATAACTGGTCTCCTGAACGTATTGCCGCAGCTGGTTTGGGACATCACCTTCAGGTACTTGAACACCAGTTGGTACCACACTCATAAAAGAAAAAAAAATTTAATTTATTTTTTAATGAAATAATCACTTCTACTTTTATAAAATTAATTATTACTATTATTTATTTTTTTTTTTAATGAAACAACTAGTTGGTAACCAGCTTACACTTCAAATTTTTCTTTTTTAATTAATAAAAAACCAGCTGGTAAACCAGAACCAAAATTGCAACAAATTTTTTTTTAAATTGATTATCACTATCATTATTTTATTTTTATTCATTTATATATTTATTACTATCATTTTTCCTAAATGAAACAACCAGCGTGTAAGCTATATTCTTTATTATTACCCATTATTATTTATTAATTATTTTTTTTTATTTATTTTATAATCATGAAATAAAAAAATATTAAAAAATGATAGCAATAAAATAAAAAATAAAAATTTCAAGAGAAAAATATCCAGTTTGTTAATTGATTATCTGTTTCAGTTTAAAAGCTTATTTTTTTATTTTCATAAAAATTAGTGCTTTCTTTTTATTTATTATCAAATCTCACAAGGAAAAAAACGAATTTGAAATGATTATTTGATTATTTTTAAGGTTCAAAGGTGGCCCGATACTGTGCAAACTGGTTAAGTACGGTCAGCCTCTGGGCTCGTACCTGAGCTCTTACGTACTGATAGCCACGGCGGTGGACAGGTACCACGCGATATGCTACCCCCTGAGCTACTGCAGAACCACCTCGAGGAGGTCGAGGGTCATGGTCTACGGAGCATGGGTACTGGCCCTTGTTTTCTGCATTCCACAGGTATCCCCCTTTTTTTTTTTTTTTTTTTTTTTAAGGTAAACAGTCGTAATTAGCTTCTTTTTTTTTATCGCTGGCTCCTTTAATAATTACACTTGGTGAATATACTTTACAAAAGATAGTGAGAGTTTAATTATTAATTGGCTTCTCCGGATCGATTACATATTTAATGACTATATTTTTTTCACGTTTAAGTACATTTATCGATAATTTTTGAATTTTTTTTTGTGCAAGTTTTGATACTAAACAAGAGTCAAAAATTACAATTTTATGAGAAATCATCTTTTCACGGTTTAATGAATTTCTAAATTTCTAAAAATAAGGCATGAATTTTAATATCTATATCATTTTGTTCTATCAGTTAACTTTAAATTTTGAAGACATAACGATTTCCAAAAATTTCATAAAAATTTTAATTTAATTTTATTAAAACATGATTACAGGTGTTTGTATTCACAATTCGTGAAACCGAACCAGGGAACGGAATTCTCGACTGCTGGGCCGATTTTCCCTTCAACGGGCAGAGACTCTACGTTACATGGTAAAGTTTATACCGTCCTTTCGTACGAAAAAAGTAACATTATGTGATTTTCCCAAAAATTATAAGTAACAACTTTTATACGAAAAATATAACATTCAACTTATTTACAAGAAAACTGTTAAAAAAGTAAAACTTTTCCGTAGAGATAAGCTTTCCCAGGAAAAGTGTAACTTTTTCCAAGATAACAATAACACTAACAAGGAGAGGTCACACCCTCCGGGTCACCGATCTTGACGAAACTTTGGGGATCGTTTTCTTATACCAGCTTATATCGTATTTTTAGCTCTTTTTGGGTTTTTTTACGAATTTTCAAAAAATTCCTGTTCGAAGCCTATTACACTTACAAAATTCTGCAACCCCGCATTCTCAAAAGCATTTTTTTACTGTTTTTTTGGTTTTATGAACTTAAACTGTACATCGTCAGCCTTATCAACACTTTTGTGCGGCTTTTGTGGTTATTTGTGCCAATTTTCAAAAAATTCCTGCTCAAAGCCTATTGCACTCACAGAATTCTGCAACCCCGCATTTTTTTTGTTTTTTTATGAATTTTTTAGAAAAAATATTTTTAGACATAATTTTGATAAGGCTGACGACGTACAGTTTAAGTTCATAAAACCAAAAAAACAGTAAAAAAATGCTTTTTATTACCTTAATTTTACATGGACTATTTCTTGAAAATTAGATTTAAAAATATTTTTTCTCAAAAGATGATGAAAAAACAAAAAATTTTTGAAAATTCGCAAAAAAACCCAAAAAGAGCTAAAAATACGATATAAGCTATGTAGGAACTAGGTATGAAAGGCCCATTAGACGGGATTATTGGTATAAGAAAACGATCCCCAAAGTTTCGTCAAGATCGGTGACCCGGGGGGTGTGACCTCTCCTTGTAAGACACATTGGTAAAATTACCAAGGAAAAAGTAATTACCACAGTTTTTTCCAGGTAAAGTGCAATGAAACATAAAAAACCCAAAATTCAACTTTTCTGCGAGAAATGTTACATGAGTAACACAAAATGGTAACCAGAGCTTTTTCCCAAAGAAAATGTGACGTCACATTTCTCACCAAAAAAGTGGACTTGTAACATTTTTCTCGAAAATTTATCGTTTTTTTTGTTACGAAAAAAAAATATACTGGTTACTTTTTTCTATAAAAAAATGTGGCTTACAGTGGCCAATTATTTATACGTTACAGTTATCTCGGAAAATTATAACAGTTTTTTCGTAAAACCAGACAAATTATTACTAGAAAATTCGCACAGTTAGGTTTTTATCGGAATTTTTTCGCAGGTGTCTTTTTTCGCACAATTCGCCGCGTCGCGACGTATACATTCCACAATCACTCTTATAATTATTTATTAATTTTTTTAAACAGCTGATTAATCAACTTTACGGTTTTTCACCCTCGTTCGTAGCTGATAAACGCACTATCGAGTGTTTACAGCTGCTATCGTCACTCTAACATACGTCATTGTTAATTTTTTTTTAGACCAATAATCAATCCGAGTCTTTATTTAAATCTCGGTGTATCAACTAACCGACGTATTTACAATTGTATAATTTCTTCGATAATCGTAAAATTACGTTTACATTTGTTAGTAAACGAGTCATGTACTGCGTGTGACCTAGATTTATCGCTCATTCATAGCTGTAATTAAAATAATTTTGCCAAAATCTTGCTCGAATAAGAAAAAATTGATCTATTTTTATCGAAATGAGAACTATTGTAATCGAGTTTTTTTAAATTTTTAGTTTTGTTAGTTTCTAAATCTTCAATTTTCGATAATAAGCTATTATAATAAGCACCAAAACAACAATATTGTACAAAAAAAATCGTTACTCATTCCCATGATTATGAACTTAGTATTTTCTCTAAAAAAATTTTTACTTTTTTTTTTTATGTACTGTAAAAAAATAAGTGTGTCAATTTATCTCATCCAACACTAAATAGTACATCAGTTTGTTGAAATAAGTTATTAAATTACATGATTTTCAGAGCAACCGGGTAAACACTTTTTTTTCTCACTGTAAAAAAAGCTTCTTAAAAAAAGTTTTTATTACTATTTGCAGGTACAGCGTGACAGTGTTCGTAATACCGCTGTGCGTGCTGAGTTTCACCTACGAGGAGATTTGCCGCAGCATATGGCGCAACAGGGACGTCCTCGTGGTCAAGAACTTCGAGCAGCAGGCCAGGAGTCAGAACTCGCTCATCTCCAAGGCGAAGATGAGCACGGTCAAGCAGACCCTGGCGGTGGTAATTCTCTACATAGCCTCGAGCGTACCCTTCGTGGGCTGCGAACTCTGGTCCGCCTGGGATCCCTCCGCCAAAGATTCGCCCTTCTTCAATGGTACGTATTTTTTTAGGGCGATAAAGTACTTTTTTTTTAACCCTAGCCCGAAAAATGACTCTTTTTGTTCGCTTAAACGAGTTTTTTAATTATTTTTAATCTTATCGGAGTTTAATACACTTTTTATGCTTTGGATTTTTATATTGAACCCTTGGTCGGAAAATGCTTCTTTGGGCGGCAAGTAGCACTATATTTTTTTCAAATCAGTATAAATTATTCGTTGAGAAAAATTAAAATACATTACTTTTTCTTTCATAAGTCAAATGATTGGATTATCCAGAAAGGTTTTAAAAAAATTTTTCTTGCACAAAACTTTCCCTGTGTAACGGAAACATTAACTTCTTTTGAATTAATTATCCAAAAGTTTAAAGCCTATGCAAGCTCTACATAAAAGCTCAACAATACTGAATATTTTTCCGTTCATTGTGGAACGAATTTTTGAAATCCCATCTAGCATTAAAGCCTCCCCTTTGATTAAAACAGGATTATCGAAGTTAAATGAAAAATAAGCTAATCTTTTTAAACAGGTCCAATTTTCACGATACTGTCGCTGCTGTCGAGCCTAACGAGCTGCGTTAATCCGTGGATATATCTGACGTTCAGCTACGAGTTGCGGGTCGCGCTCACCAAATTTTTGCGCAGATTGATTAAGCGCGAACGCTCGGCGAGCTTTGGTAAATGAGCTTTTTTTTTTATTCAAACCTTCCTTCCTTAAAACCCTTTGACTTGATATTTATTTTTATTCCAGAACGAGCCTCGAGCAATGCTAACTCAAACGAAACCCGCTCGGGCTCGAAGCGGTCCTCTTTGATCTCGAGATTATCTCGTTACACCAGCCTGATAGTCTACCGCTCTACCGAGACCAGCGACAGGAATTGCAAGTGAAAATCCCGTGTTAATACGCCTTTTTAAAGTTCAAGTACAACAAACAATACTTAGCTTACTACGATAAGCTTTGCTATTCTATATATACCCTTTTTTGTATTTAAAATAGTTTTTAATGTTAGGGTCATTCCACTGCGACTTCTGGGACATTTTGACGTTGATTTTTATCAGAAAACTGGCAGCTTGCAAGTGAATTTTCAATAGGAACTTTTAAAGTCTAATCAATTTCGTACAAAGTTTTAGTTAGTTATACTAATTTCCTCTCAGTTATTTTATCAAGATTAATTTATTAAATTTAAAATAAACTGAGATAAACCAGGATTAACTGGGATAATTTTGAGATATTTCATTTTTTAAACTTGTTTATATTTAAATAAATTTATTCTAAATTTTTCTTAATTCATCCCCTTTTATCATGGTTTATTTAAATTTATCTCAATTTAATATTCTGTAAAATATGTAAAAAAAAAAATCAAGATAAATTTAATAAAATTCAAATAAACTGGAATAAATTTGGATGGATCAGGATAAATTAGGATTAACTTAAATAAAACGGGATAAACCGAGATAGTTTTGCGTAATTTTAAGATGTTTTACGTTTATTATTCATACTTACCTCAATTTATTTATTAATCATCTTAGATTATCTCAGATTATCTTGGTTATTCCCGGTCGATCTAAGTTTATCCTGGTATCGAGAAATTTGTAAAAAAACTGAGATAAATTGGGATAAACTCAAATTGTTTTGGATAATTTAATATTTTAAAATCATTGTCTTCCACTGAGGTGTCAAGTTGGTCCTCCAATTCCCCGGAATGAGCCACTAGCTTTAAGTCACAAAGTGTACCTTGCTCTAGCGTAAGAATTTGTAAAATTACAGTTTGATAATAAAAAAGAGTAAAAAGAAAAAAAAAAAATTTGGTCTTCTCTAAGCTATTTGAAAGTGCGTGGGTATTTATCGAGCGAAGGGAAAGCTATTAGCACAGGAATCGCGTGCGCCCGCGGTATGGACAAAACTCAGGGTGGAAGGGTAACCATGGCTACGCGTGTGCCCACATCGATCTAAGGGCGAGCTAAGGTGGTTGCCTCCTCGAGTAAGGTTCTACCCGAGCACGATGTACGACCAGAGGCCCAAGAGCAGCTGCACCCGCGGCGGGCCCAAAAGCACCACGCCTCCCAAGAGGTAGGTTCGATCAACTCTTCTAAAACATATCCTATTATTTAAACTCTCTCTCTGTCTATCGTGTCAAACTCGAGTTTACTTGCCTTTAACTAATTGGGTTGGAGTCAGCTACTTTGCTTGTTTATTTATTTGAAACTTCGCGTTACTCTATAATATGCGGTGTATAATTTACATATTTTGTTACTTTTTTTTTTTTTTTTTTTTTTTAATTTAAATAAATAATATTGATTTTTTTCAAGGATTCGTTATAGACGACATATTATGACAAAGATGTATTATTTCTACCTAAAAGCAGTCTTGTAACAAAAGTTCTCGCAAAAGTTTGAATTTCCACACTAATTTTGTTACAAAAAATACAATAAAATAAATAAGTAACAAAAATTTTTAAATTTAACCAACTCCACAACATATTCAAAAATAATAATTACTAAAGATAGTTTATAATCATGTATGAGTTTCATGAATCAATTGATCATATTAGTAACACGTATACTCAATAAAATTTAGAAATCATTCACCAATTATTATACAGTTTCAATTAATTTAGAAATTTTATTTGATACTTCTTACCACTTAATATTTACATAAAAAAATAAAATAAATAAATATTCCATATATATCAAATTATTAAATGTCTTTAAATATAAATTTTTCTTTAAATCATTTTCAGAGCCAGCTCTTCAAAATATCAAAAGTATAATCCATTTTTATTGTTTCGAAAAACTCATGTTTATATTATTTTATTTGTAACATCAAAAACACGAAAACTAGATGAATTTTAATTCAGGCCAAAAATAGTACACTTAATAAATATTCTCAATCAAGATTTTCTAATGAAAAAATATTCAATCAATAAATTCCTGCTTATAATTTTTTTCCGCAAGCAGTAAGCTCTGAAATCGTAGCCTCCAAAACTGAGTATTATTTTCGATTGATACATCGACTAAAATCCAATAAAATACAATGCACTATCACCAATCGTCTGACGCACTCTCAAAACTAAATGATAACGCAAAGTCGAACCAGTTTAAACCGAATCCGAACACTTTCCTCAGTTCGCTAAAACTCGAGAGCAAGATGAAGGACGAGTTGCATCACTACGACAGTCTGCTCGAGTTCGTAACCAGCCACGACTACCTAAACGACCTCACCGAGGATCAGTTCAAGCACCGACTGGACTTTCTCAAACGCAGACAACGCATTTTACTGAAGAACCTCAGGTTCTGTTTGGACGAGGAGAACGATCACGTGCACCAGACCCTCATTAAGTGCGACGAGAGCCATCACCATCACCACAATGGCCAGATCATCTGCTGTCGAAGGTATACGTTTATTCAAAAAAATAATAATAATTAAATGATATTAAAAATAGAGAAAAATTAGATTCTTGTTAGCAGTGTAAACAGTGATTTACCTGCACCAGTCCATTTGAAGATTATAATAAATATAAAGAAAACCAATTTGCTAGCCAAGAAATTAGGGTTACTTAAGAGTAAATTGCCAAAAATGTTTTCATTAATCAAGAACGAAAGTTAGTGGTTCGAAGGCGATTAGATATCGCTCTAGTTCTAATCGTAAACGATGCCAGACTCTTATTGGAAGAAAATCCGAAAATCCAACGTTTATTAAGATCTGCTAAATCTTGCCAAGTTTTACCAAACTTTAGTAAAAATTGGATTTTTGAAAAAATTTTCTTCGAATGTTTTGATAAAATTGTAAATCATTGATCTTTGATGTCCAGATGCCCGACTCCCAGCGATTGCAAGAGCTGTTGCAACAGCAGACTGTCGTCGAGACCGATCAGCTGCACGATCAGGTCAAGGCCTTGCAGCGTCAATAACGTGGGCGAGGACCTGACCCTCAAGGGAAAATCTTGCCTCCAGCTCGACGAGTCGAGGGCCAACACGCCACTGCTGTACCCGCCTGGAAGCTTTTCCTGTCTGGCCGAGAACCAGGACCTCATTTCCTACAACAAGTGAGTATGGGCTTTATCTTTAGGTATTAACACCAAGAGTCATCAAAATAATCACACATGGAAATCAATATGATCGATCATTCCGATTTAAAATCTTCACACAGACTAACTAGAAATATGAACTATGGACTAGCTCAAAAGCTAACTAATGTTACTACAGATGCAGTTTGGAGAGATGTGGTGGGGGCAAGGACGAGGTGGCAGGTCAGCACGACAAGGACGAAAAGACCCGGAGGAACGAGGAGATACTAAACTCGCGAGTCGCCAGCGTAAGCACGAGCAAGTACTGGACTTCGGAGAGCGAGTCGAACATCAGGGACGCCAGCCCGGAGATCCTCGAGGATGACCTCAACAATCCTCCCAGGAAGGACTCGGACCTCAATTCCTGCAAGATCCTCGAGACCAAAAGTCTTCCGCCTCGCAGTCCCAAGCGATGGCAGCCGACCCTTCCGAAACCATTCAACTTCATGGTCAGGTGAGAATATATTTATTTATTGGTTTTTTATGATTTATAATTCAATAGTTCCATGTTTAAATGCACAATTTTTCATATCATTGGTAAATAAAAATGATCCATAATGGTAAACCTATGGATCATTTCAAATACTATCTTGATCCCTTAAGATCATTTTAACGAGTTTTTTAAATGATTTATAGGTTTATTTTTATAGATCATTTTCATTGATCAACGATCCGAAAAATTATGCATTCGTGTCATTGGTGACCCATCCCTGCATGGTTAAATAAAATATAATTTATTGGTGATTTCAGAAATTACTAAAAAAAGTGAATATGAATAGTTTCTATACCTTTGTCTGATATATTTTAGGTGCCTGTAATAATTTTCTGCAACCAGGACAACGTAAAATAGTTTTTTATATAATTTTTATAACGAAATTATCTCTGAAATTACCAACTATTTTATATTTTATAAATATGGGATTATTCAATCATTGAAGGCTCCAAATTTTAAAATAATTTGATTGATCATTTGATCAAAAAAGTAAGTTTGATGAAATTTTTTGGTTATCAGGGACGAGGCGGAGAAGTACCTGAGCCTGCAGGCCGGTACCGAGACGCAAGCAGCCGAGGATTCGAAACAGCAGCAGCAGCCGAAGAAAAGCAAGCCGTCGGGGAAGAAAAGACGCATAAGACCGGTGCCTTTGACGTCCAAAATTCCGCTTTACGACAAACTCGTTGCGGAAAAAGAACAGAGGTAGAGTAATTTAATATTAAATCTCTTTGAGGCCAGCCGCGAATTACTCTTGTTTTCATCTTCTTATTCAAATAAAACTTGCGGAATTTTATATCCCTCAAAGAGCCCAACAACCGACAACCGTTTATTTATTTTTTTTGCTTTCTTTCTTTCTTTCTTTCTCTCTAACTTTTCTTACCCCACAAAACTATGCAGCCTGTTATTGCATCATCTCGCGGTTTTATGAAAAATTCTTCTTCTTCTTCTCCTCTACCCTACCCCCCCCCCCCCCCATTTTATTTTATGTATTCCTTTCTGCTTTTCCCAAAATTAAGGGTGAAAAGATTTTTAAATAAATTAAATCAATAAACTTTAAGTTTATTACCATTTTCATTTTTTTTTGTTTTCATGATTATTTTTAAAGGAATACTTTAATTTCAATTTTTATTTATCTTACAAAAAAGAGAATTAAATAAAGTATAAATTAAAAAAAAACTTTTTTTTTTAATGAAAGGTCAGGTATTTAAATATCTCAAAATTATTCTAATTTATCCTAGTATTTATCCTAACTAAGTGAAAAATTAGATAAACTGAGATAAACTGGTATAATTTTTTATAAACATGGATAAATATCAATATAGTTTTAAAATTTCTTTTGAAAGAAATTAAGGTAAAAATATATTCCAACATGATAGGTCGCGGACAATAAAGTATCCAAAATTATATCCAAAATGATTTGGGTTTATCCTGCTATAACCCAGTTTATCTAAATTTCTTTTCATCTATTTATTTATTTAAATAAATGAAAAAAAAAATGGTTTTTCTAGTTTTGACGCTTTTAGATTGATGAAGAATCATCGTGATGAGTGATTCACGAATCGTGATAAAGGTTATAAATATCATTTAACTATTTTAGTTATGTACATAATAATAAAGATCAGACTTATTTTTCAGTAAAAAAAAACTATTTTTCAAATGAGTCAAGTATATTCTTCTTCTGTTTTTTTTTTTTTTTTTTTTTTTTTTTTTTTCTTTTACGCGAGGCAAGTAAAACTTTGAATTATTCAAAATATATTATCAAACTTCAAAATATAGGCTCACATACTGCCATTAAAAAAAATATTAAAAAAAAAAAGTATATTGGTTATTTTTAGAAAAGATAAGAACTACAAAGTTTTAAAATGATTATTTATTCAAATTTTACCATTGCCTTTGTTCTGCTTGACACGCATATTAAATTACTCAATTCTTGAAAGTACGAAAACGTATGAATATCGATAGTTTCATTTCAGTTCGGTTAAGTCTTACAAGCGATGTACATTCAAAATGCTCAAGCATCTGCCTTACTTATTTTTACTCGTAAGTTCTTATCTTTTACAACGTTCAATATTCGCCAAAAAAAAAATATAAATTGCATATTTCTTTTGAAGATTATCAGCTGCAGTGCGTTAGATGGAGAAAATCTATCAGAGAATAGATCAAAGCGGGAAATAACAATTACAATTACGGGTGATAGTCACAGAAGTCCATGGACGGGAAATGGTGGAAGTGGCGGTGGAGGCGTTGGCGGAAACGGGAGATCCGTTTCAAGTAATGCCATCAGAGGCATCCAAAAATTAGCTAGTCAACAAAAATCCCTAGCTGTACCGGGATCAGCTTTGAGAACATCCACGCCCTCGTTTGCCGTAGGAGGTGTGGGAGCCATGACACTGTCGAAAGGCGTTTCCGGCTCTATGGTAACTTCCATCGAAGCGATAATCGCAGCTTTGGCTAGATTGGCTGCCCAAGCACCCGTGGGTTTCCTGCTCGCGTCCTTTTGGCCTTGCACCGTGGGCGACGCTACTCTCACTGGTTCGGGTGCTTTGTTGCCGAGTAGAGCATCGGAAAATTTTTATTCCTTGTCCATACCGACCAATAGTATAAAGTCGATGCCAGGGGAAGTTGAACTTCTCCAAGCGGTAAAATCGTCGGGAAAAATAAACGCGCAAGTGCGCGGTGTTATAACAGCTGACAACGAAAAGGTCAACTTTAACTTGGTTAAGCTTTCGACTCCTCAACCATTGAAAGTTGCAAGACCCGTTTTTGATAAAGACACTACCATGTACGTTCACGAGTTACCAGGTGGAGTTGGTAAATCAGTAATATCACCACCGTCGATAACGGGTAAAGCATCAGTGTTGATTAATCCAGTTGCCGATGTCAAAGTAACAGTAACACCACCTTTAAATGGAAAATCATCATCGAGACCTACAACACCCTTTCCTATCTATGGAAATCCGTCTGATCAAGATGTAATATTGGTATTTCCAATAGATTCGCGGATAAAACCAATTTATGTTATGTACAATAAACCACGAAAAGGAGTTAGACCCGAAGGTCACCGCTACCATCCTTCACCCAAAACGGAAGACATATCCAAAGACATAGGAGACTTGATAGATGTTAAGCCCAAAAATAAGGTGCAAGGTGGTGGTGGACTGAGAAAACGGTGGACGGATAAGAAAGGAAAGTACATTTTCGAATGGGACTCGCAAGAAGCCGAACTGGAAAAGTATCGGGCCAGTGATCGTGAACATCTAGGAAGTTTTGATCACAAAACTGGTAAACAAAAGAAAGGCGCGAAATCGGGCAGACGGCTTCGAGAAAAAAGAAGTACGGTCAATGAATATTCTAAGCAGTATGTATCTGTAATGGGACTTAAACTAAGATTGGAATGGTTCGATAAATCAACGGAAGCTATTGTAGGTAAAGAGTACTCGCGGTACTTGGAAGATAACGGTACCGTTGTTGAGGAATTGGGCTTGACCATAGAAAATAATATCAATAATGGTGGATTTGAGGTGAAAAATGATTGGATTGGAATACTTAAGCCTTACTTCAAGCACAATATAGATTTGAAGGCCTTTGATTATATTATTTCGTTTGATTATCGGGATGAATGGCCAGAAGATACACAGACCATTAGCTGGAATTTGAATAATCAACCATTTTGGAAAGATGATAATTATGTTAGTAATTATCATATAAAGTTAACCCCTAATGTTAGTGGTAAAATTCTTCGCGCAAGCTATGAATTCAGAGGCAAGTGGCCAAAAATGTCTGCAATTGATGTTAAATTGTTAAACACTTCATTTTTAACATTCTTTAAAAAATATGAAAAAATTTCATTCAGCCCTCGCATTAAGCAAGTAATTAAAAATAATGTTATTGAAGTAATACATAGTGAAAGAAACTGTCAGGGTCAACGTATAGGTAGACCATTAGATTTAATTATTGAATTGGTAATTTTTTGATTATGTATTGATTTAATAACTATTATACTATTTATCGTAAATAAATGTGTTGTGAAACTAACTATTGATTTTCTTTCTAGGAAAATGATGTTTATGTTATGAATTATTTAAGAATTATTTATTAAAAATATTTAATGTTTTTCTATAGATTATTTTATTGTAGTAATGATGTAATGAGCTTATATTAATAAAAGTTTTTGCTTTACCAAAAATGCGTGAGTAATTTTTTTTTTATAAAACCGACTGTTTTTTGGGAATACTTGTTACTATAACAATATTGTAAATATGATACCGTAGATATAGGATAAATTTATTGAATAAATTAATACTAACGAGTTTGATAAATTTTTTTTTTATTTACAAATTCATTGTAATATCCATAAGTGTCTGACCCTAAAATTTTTCAGGAGTCGAATCGTACGCGAAGTAAGCGCCATAAGTCTGATGTCACAGGTGCGTCCCTTCAAGCTCGAGTGCGACCGTCGCGCCCTGAGGTCGCTCACCAGGTCGAGTCCGGAGCTCGCGACCTGTAGACGAATTCTGGGCTCCAGCTCGAGGTTCAGAGCCAAACCCGTGCCCAAGAACCTCTTCAGTACCGAGATTTACGACCGCATGCTCGAGAACGAGTACTTCAGGTTGGTATCAGAATTGACACCAAATTTTTTTTGGTTATATATTTTAGCACAATCATTGACATGAGACATCACGAAGATACGCCTTTTTAAAAGGCTAGAGCCACGTTCGTTATCGTAATTAACCAGACAAATCGATCCACCAACTAAGAACGGCAAATACCTACAATATAAACATCATTCAAAACAGCCCATAAAAATCAATTTTTTACCACAGACCTCAACTCTCTATTTCTTCGCTAGAGACCCTAGGATCTAAAATAGCATTTTTTAGATAACAACTTTTATTCTTATCTCAAAATTTAACAGAGCTACAGACATTCGGCTTGCGTCAAAACTTTGTTTACAAAAAATGTAGTTCGACCCCATAATAAATCGACCTTGAACCAACAAACACTTTATTTCTCCCGACCTTCAGGAATTTACAGAAGCGAGTCAGAGCCGTGGACATGATGCGCACGGCCTCGCTTCCCCCTTCGATGGCCCGAAGGGAGCGACGCGAGAGGTGCAAGTCCGCGGGCAGTCAGCTGTCCTCGTCCCACAAGAGCAGCAAGGGCAGCACCAGGGGCAGGGACTCGGTAGCCCTGGGCCTCGGGACCTACCTGCCCTCCGAGAAGAGCCGCATGTCGGCCATGACGACCGTCATGCCGCCACGGGGTAACAATCTGGCTGCCATACTCCGAGCCCAAGCTGCCAGGTAACGATTTCAATAAATTTATCATAGATTATTTACCAGGTTCACGGTTTTCCATGAAAATGGCATCTGAATATATTGTTGCAATTTATTTATTTTTTTTAAACTAGTGATGAATAATAAGAAAATTGTTCGCAGAGAAAAACTAGAAAGAGAGATGCAAGAGCGACTCGAGGAAAAACGCCGGGAGCAGCTGCAGCGACTGAGGAAGGCTCTGACCGCGCGAAAACCGGCCTGGAAAGCTTTACGCACCGCCGCCAGGTCGATATTATTTATTTATTTATCACACAACTATAAATTTTTAAATGGAACTTGATGAAATGCTTTATGATTTAAACAAAAGACACGAGCACGAGCGAGACTTGGACTTTCGGGTCGCGCTGCGCAGGGTCGAGGCCCACGAGCAGGCCGAGCGTCACAGAATGCAGATGGAAATGATGCTGGATCGGGTCATGAAAATACCAACGCTCTTTGAAAGATACTCACAGGTAACTCATTAGATAGTTTTTAAAAAACCAATTAGCTGCTAGTTCGTAGTCGTAATTACTATTCTTTGTGAGCGTGGATCCAAAACTTATTCATTTTTGGTGATTTAAGAATTTTATGGTTTTTCCTTATACACGGAGAGAAAAATTATGGTTTTTTCTCATGTAAGGGTCATGAGAAAATCTAACTAAAAGAATCAGTGTGAAATAACAAATGCTCAATAGTAAAATACCACGGAGCGACTGTGTGGCTAAAAACCATGAGCCGTATGACAAAAACTCATGTGAGCTATGGTTTTTCGTGTTTAGGCTCCGCCCACTTTGGGATTTGATTGGCTCAAAACCATGAGCATAAAGCGTTTTACCATGTTAACTTCTCATGGTTTTTTACAATAATGCTGAATGGTATTTTCTCATAAGCCTATAATTAGAATTTTCAAAGTATATATACCATGAGAAAAAACCATAATTTTTCCCTCCGTGTAGACTTATATACATACTATGGGGTACCCCTGCTCGCTCTGCTCGTCAACCCCCAACTTTGAAAAATATTGTAACGAAGCATCCAAAAAATGAAAAAAAAGTTTTGGATATCCCACGCTTGAGCTATAGTATTAATTATTGAAGATAAACATTGAACGATTGAAAGAAAAAATGTGTGGTAATGTTTTCAGTATGCCGATGTTGGTGGTGTAAGGAAGCCCTATTACTCAAAATACTCGTTAATATAATAAAAATCACCTCATTAGTTAGTTACACTTACGAAACCTGCATTCAGCATAATATGTATACCCACAGCACTCGTTAGCATGCAAAGTTTATTAGCACTAAAAGTTTTCCGGGAAGGAGGGAATGTTATTGCAGAGTTTCCAGAACTGCCTAAAGTCGTACCCCAAGCTGGGTAGCATCGAGTTGGAACAGAGCCACGTCTGCTCCCCCTCCAAGAAGAAGAAGAAGAAGAAGAAGAAGAAGCAGAAGAAGAAGCTCGCCTCGTCGAGCAGCACCGAGGAGTCGTACGTGAACAGCACCTCCAGGCCAGACTCTGGTTCGCCTCCTGGTTCTTCGAGCGGATCCTCGGGGAAGCAGTGCTGCAAGAACGTCGTGGTGAACGTCGTACCGCCCGAGAGGAAGAGAGTCAGCATAAACGACAAGGCGGAGTTGATCGGGGGGACCACCGAGGAGGAGACCACCAGACAGGAACGGGAGAAACGCGTTCTGGACGACGTAGACGAGATCACCGAGAAGGAGTGATTCTGGTGTTTATATTTGGTACACTGGCCGGACACCATATCGTTCCGAGGTTTGAACTGGCGCTCGAAACCTGACCGTCAGTCTAAAATTTTTCTGTTGCCAACCTTCGCGTCACGAATGCACTAAAAATATTATTTTTCATAAAGTTAGGTTAGAGAGCCGATGTAAATGATCTTAATTAATCTCTACTTTTCACTTTTCAAGCTTTTTTATTAAAAAAATTAATAATCATTGATTGATTGAGTTTTTAATTCGTTGTTCATAGTGAAAAGTCAAAAGTAGAGATCAATGTCGATCATTTACATCGGCTCTCTAACCTCACTTTAGGAAAGATAATATTTATAGTTCGTTCGTGACGCGAAGGTTGGCACTAGGAAAATTTTAGACCTCGGAAAGATATGGTGTCCGGCCAGTGTACTTACTGCCACTTGACTTTACGAGAGATGGCTCACTATAAGTATTGTGAAATACCCAAGGAAATACTTTGAGAATATTGAAAATACTGAGAACACTGACAATACTTTGAGAATACTATGGAAATACTGGGAATATTTCGGGAATAATATAAGAGTACTGGGAATACTTCAGAAATAATATGGGAATACAGGGAATATTTTAAGAATAGTAAAAATACTTTAAGAATACTGAGAATATTTCGAGAATACTATAGGAATATTTCGGGAATATAATGAGAATACTTTGGAAATACTGAAAATATTTTGGCGATAATATGAGAATACTAGGAATACTTTGAGAATATTTTTAGTGAGCCACCTCTCGGAACTTGATGATTTTATTATTTTTTCTCTCTTGGAATAAGTCTGAACTTTACGTCTAACTTTGTGGGTCCCAAGTTTCAAACCTACAAGAAGGAGATCTGTCCTTTGGGTCCATTTTCAGCCTAAAATTAAAAAAATTTGTGCTTCAAGCATGCGCATTTCCATGCTATTTGACTATTTCATCCCTAGACTGAACTTTTTTCGAAGATTTTTTCAACTTTACGACTTTTAAAAGATACTTCATGACTTCATGTTATTTATCTTGATTCATTGAAGCCTATAAAATGAACAAATACCAAGAGCTACTTTTTGGAGGCATTTACTTCGTTTTTTTTTACTTGGAAACAATGTTAGAATCCTATTACCTGTATTCTTTGAGTACTGACAATTGTAAACAGGGATTAACTTTTTATCACAATGATGAATCGGCAAGAAAAGATTGATGAGTTCAATTTTTTAAATACCTTTGTTTAAATATCAAACATCTTCGATTACTTTTTAATTTTTTATTGACTGTAAATGATTTATCCTTGTTGATTATCTTTTATTTATTAATCATGTTACTCATTATGAATGTAATTGTTACTTTATAATTCTTATATTTTCTTTTAATAACTAATGGCAAATTATTGATTTGTAACAAACTTATTATATTTTTACCGAACCTATCATAGTAAGTTATGAATTCGTTTATAACATTATTGGTATTTTATATTTATAATTTTATAAGTGTTGAATAAATGCTTTTATAACCTACTGTGCAATACTACATATTTATAAAACTATACAGTTTACCGACAAATTTATATAGACATTTATTACTATTGTAATGTGTTATTAATATTTATACAATTTTTTATTTATTTGATCTCTTTAAATATATGCTTGTTAATTTTTTAATCAACTTTTTTTATCATAAAAAATATATATATCTGTAAATAGTCAATTAAAGGTAATAAATGAAAAAAAAAAATTCTCAAAAAATGCGTCTTGGTGAATAAAGAGTACTTGCTTATAATTTAATATTTTTAAAAATCATTAGACATCATTTAGTATTATTTCTGAAATTTATGCAAATTATATAAAAAAAAATCGTGTTGATAATAGTCCTTCGGTATAGAACAAATTGCGCTTTCTTATGGTTTAAATCACAAGCGTTTATTGATTTTTAAACTATGAAGTTCTTGATCTAAAAATTGTTATCTTTAATTAAACATAAACTTAATTAATAGTTTAATTACTATCAAATTAATTAAATAATTAAATTTAATTTAAAAAATAATTAAATTAATTAAACTTACTTTAAATAATAATTAGATTAAATAATTAATTATTAAGACTATTCTCAATCCTGCTCTAGAGTTTTGAATAATCGAGGTTTTACAAAACATTGGGTATAAATAAAAAAAACTACTACAGCCACAACAAAAAAACTAGTAACGGTATCACTGGTTTTATTTGAAAAAAAAAAAAAAAAAAAAAAGATAAAAAAGTAATCTAGTAAAAAAAAAATCAGTCTCTCATGTTGTCGAGTATCCAGTCGAGGTAGTGGTCCACCCTGGTGTAGACCCCGGGGAAGTTTTGGGTACCGCAGTTCCTGACCCCGAAGCTTACCACGCCGTACTGGATGTACCTGGGGTTGCCGTTGTACACAGCCGGACCCTGGAGTGGACCACCTAAAATTCATCAAAATTTAAAATAAAAAGGTTCAGTAGTTTAATATTATAAAGTTTTTACTGACCGGAATCGCCGCTGCAGGAGTCTCGGCCTTGCTCGCCGCCCATGCAAATCTGCTTGTGCCAGACCTCGGTCTGCTTCCTGTAGACGTCTGCGCACTCGTCCATGGGGAAAAAGGGCAGGCTTACCTTCAGCATTACCTGGCTCGATATCCCCAGCTCGGTCACTCCCCAACCGGTAACCTCGAGCTTTTTTTTTTACGTGAAACACATAATTTTTAATTTCTACTATAGAAGGTACGAAATTTGATAATAAATTAGAATAATCATATTGTTACAGTTGTAGCGACTTGTGTAATCTTGGATTTAATAGCATGATACTTTTTTTTAATTTTGATTCAGAAGTTTAATTTATCTATATCTAGAATTATTTTAGGTTGATTATCATTGTGTATCATCATGTAGATTTATGTATATAGATATAGATTTATGATCATGTATCATCATTTAGAATATATCGTCATGTGGATTATTGTATGTACATATACAGATAGTGCATATAGATGTAGATTTATCTACATACATGTATATTGAAAAGTAGCTTTTTTGGCAAAAGCTTCCAACATCATCTTGATAAATACTATTCCAAAGTCTCTTTTTCGGAAAAAAACTCTTGATTTTTAAAGTCGTTATTTTCGTGAAAAATTATGAAAAAGTAACTTTACGCATAGTTAAAATTCAAAGATCATATTTTAATGAAAAAATACTTTCCCAAGTCACATTGCTTAGAAAAAAAGCTTTTGATTTTCAAAGTCGTAATATTCGTGAGAAAACATTAAAAAGTAGCTTTCTTCGGTATGATAAAATAAATCGTACGCATACCTTCTTGGTGGATATCCTGGCGGCGGAACCAACCGGCAGGCAAATGGGTTTGGCATTGCTGGGCCGGAAGTCGATGGGTCGGTCCACCCTGACCAGGGCTACGTCGTTTTGGTACTTGGTGCTCGAGTACTGGGGATGATGTATGGCCTGGTCTATACTGAAGTCTTGGTACCTTTCCGCGCAAACCTCCTCGAAGGTGCCGCGATTGTCGCAGTCTATCTCGCTCGACAAATCGTGCTCCCCCACTCGGGCGCCTATCAACCTTAAATCTAACAAGTTTTTATTATTTTTTTTAAAGCAAAACTCATCGGAAAATTCAAACTTTTGATTTTGCATCGTTAAAATAACAAAATTGACTTTTGTAATATTATTCTTTAAAAATTAAAAAATAACCATAACAAATCTCAATTTCTTTCATTATTTATTGTATGAAAATTTTTAAAATTAAAAAAGAAACATAATAATAATTTTTTTTTTGTATGATTTAAATAATTTAATTTTATATATTTATTTACTTATTTATTTGATTTTTTGTGTTATTCTTGGGGTACAAAAACATTTTTTTACTTTTGTTATATTTTTTATACTATAAATTTAAAAAAAATTGTTTTGAGTATGATATCAAAATTAACATATATTTTGTACATAAAATTATAATTGTTTTTACTTATTTTGTGAATCACAGTTTTTCCTGAAAAAAATTATTGTGGTGGATTACTAATTAAAATATTCATCTCAATGAGATGATCTCATAAATCCTTATTTTGAGGAAACTCTAGACTACTGGGAAAAAATTTATTGCCGTAACGAGACATCAACCTAGTTTCGAAAGATCTCCATGTCTCACACAATCAGCTTCGATTTGAATAATTTGCAAACTTGAAATTTCATATAATTTTGAAGTACCATAGACCATAAAATTAAAATTCATCAAACTTGGAAGTCTTCTTCTGACCTAAAAAAAATCACCTCGAGATAAAGAAACTCGTCGAACATCTTTCGATACATTTAAGAAAATTTGACAAGTACAATCTTACTCTTAAAAAATATTTAAATTTTTAAATCTGCAACAACAACAATGAACCGAGTGGAAGTTTTATCAGCTGTCAAAAGAGTATAATGGAATTTTGTTTCGCTCAAATCACGTCAGCGTTAAGTTTAATTAATAAGCCCCCAACCTTTTTTCGCCACATTAATTCTGTGTTTTGAATACGAGAAAAAAAAAGATTCAGCGTCTTTTGTCCTGTCCTTCGTTAAAAATCCGAAAAATTTCAGAAGAAAAGCATAAAATCAGCTGATCAAATAATAAAAAATTAACCAGCGTCATTTTTCAAAATAATTACGGCTTTTATTGTTTTTAGTAATTATTAATTTACATTGAAATCGCATTAATCCGTTTATGTCAAAAACATTAATTATTTCAAAAGCTAATTGAATAGTGCAAAAAACGTTGTATTTGAATAATAAGAGTTCATTGATTTTGATTTATTTGATTGGCCTTCAAGATCAATTAGAATGTAAAAAACTGGACTTGTTTTGAAAATACCGTTTTGAAAAAAGCATCAATTACTAGTCAAAAATATCCATGTGTAACATATTCCAACTACGATAAAAATTGATTTCATTAATGGCATACTTATTCGTAGAAAACAATTTTTTGAGAAAACCAAAAGAAGTAGACAATGAAAGTAAGACTTCTATTGCTGTATGGACCGTAAGGTTTAGGTAGACATTAAAAGAAAATAATAATAATAATAATAATAATAAATAAATAAAAAAAGTAAGTTTCCTAAAGTTTGAATTTCAAATAATATTTTAGTCAAGATTTAATCCGACGTTCAAATACATAAACTTAAAAAAAGTTCGAACTTGACTTGGTAGCCCTAATAGATAATCAGGTGCCGTTTGGAATATTTAATTCTGACCCAAAATTTTAATTTTTCTTAAACATTTTTGAGACTTGAGTAGTCCTTTTTTAAAAAATCTTTTTAAAAAACATAGTTCTCTAGTCCACTCAGACAAAGCTGAATAAAAAAAATACAAGTTTTCCCAAATTTTTTTTTTCCCAAAAAACTAATTTTCTAAGTTAGCAAAGAGCAGAGTCATATTATTTTATAAAAAAATATTTTGTTTAATCATTAAGTTCAGTAACAGAACTTAATTTTAATTGTTCAACTTACACGAAGGTATTTTGAAGTCATTAACGATCATTCGACAGAATGAATACTCCAAGATAAGACAATTTTTAATTACTAACGATTGAGTTTGAAGTTAGGTTCTGATAATTGATTTAAGCGATTTATTTTATGGTTGAAGTCTACGGAGTTTGATTTAAAGTTGATGTTTTTATTTACTCACTGGAGGGTAAGGTCGTTACGCAGTGAGCGGCAGTCAGGATGTACCGGTTCGTTATAACCGATCCGCCGCATCTGAACTCGGGGTTCGGTCGTCCTGTGCGGTACGCCAGCAACGCCATCCACGGGAACTCGTTCACCTTAAGCCAGTAAAAGTAATTAAAAAAAATAATAATAAATTAATATTTTTTTATAAACCTGAGGTTTTATTCTGTAAAAAGATATTTGCAATAACGATCTGCGCGATCAACCAGCTAGCTTACCCGAGTTCGGTTTCCCCCAATGACTTTGTCCCTGTTTATCGGTCCGCACCTCTGACTGTCCAGAAGCCTCAAGTTCGGGTGTCCGGTCACGTCAGGTGGACTCATCTGATCTGACTGTGGTGGCCTCTGCTGATTTGGCTGATTTGGTTTATTTGGTTGATTCGGTCTGTTTCCAGTTGGAGACTGGAATAATTCAATAGTGACATCACTTTATTGTAACGTGGGTAACTTTTGTTACAGTAGTTAAGACAGTTAGTAGATTTTTACCACGTAACATTTTTGAATAACAGTGTTATGTTGCATTATATGGTTACTTTCGTTACTCCATTGAAGAAGTTCTTTAAACAAAAAAGTTACTTTTTCAACGTTACGTTTAAAACAATAAATACTATAGACGACAGAAAAATTGATTTTTTTTTTTATGTTACGTTGTGAAGTAACGATTGTTATACTACAGTTAGAAACCTTACTTGTATCTCATTTTCTTACAACGTAGCTTCTTCAAAGTAACATAAAAAAATTGACAACGGAACTTTAGTCACGACACATTATTATTAAAAAAAAAAGAAGTGAAATTATAAAGTGACAATTGCTACATTGTCGTACAAATCAGGGATACCAACCGAGTCACAGCAGACTTTCGGCTGACTCGGTCCGTCGAAGCCGCACTGCGACTGCTGCAGGTACTTAATGCCCTGGGGCGTGAGTGGCTTCTGCTGGATAAGGTTTAGCATCTCAGGGCACAGCCTCAGGTTTATGCATACTCCTGGGGTTCCACGGGCCGTCCTGCAGCTGTCGTCTTCCGGGTACACGAACTCTGGAAAATTAAATTTACCATTGTCACCTCCTGCGCTTGCGGACAAAACACAACATTAATCATTATGTAGATTTATGTATGAATATGTAGATGCGTAAGTAGTAAATAGTTGTGGATTTATCATTATTTATCATTATGTAGATTTATGAATACACAGATACATAGATGTAGATTTACTATTATGTATCATCATGTAGATTTATGACAATAGATATAGATATGTAGATGCAGATTTACCATTATGTATCATCATGAAGACTATATCATGATGTACATTTGTGTATGTACATATGCAGATATAAATAGAACATAATTGTAGATTTACTATCATGTATCATCATGTAGATTTATGAATATATAGATATAGATACGAAGATGCGGATCTATCATTGTGTATGAAGACTATATCATGATGTATATTTATGTGTGTATACATAAATAGTACATAAATGTAGATTCATCATTATACATCATCCTATAGATTTGTACATAGAACTAGAATAGTACGTAGATATAGATTTGTCTTTATGTAGATTATAAGTTTGTTCTCAGTCAAAACTTCATATAGATTTGAAGGTTTTGGAAATGATCTCTTTCTTTACAACAACGACTATCAGTACTTTACAAGCATCAAAACAAAGAATAAAATTTAAAATCCAAGAAAATCTAACCATACAGAAATGTAACTCATCACATTTTCAAACATCAAATCATTGTATCTCGAAACCCAAACTGTTACCAACTGACAGGTAAAATAGCAATAAAAACACAAAGTAGACTTACGGGCATGAACCAGGCAGACCAGGCACGTCGCAGCTACGAACAGTTGAGTCTTCATCTCCAGGCAGTATTAGATTTAGATAAAAAAAAAAAAAAAAAAAAAAAAAAGAGCGACTGTTAGTGCATGTTAGAACGATAACGCGTACGTCTCGGCGCTAAACGCGCGACTGACTGTTTGTAACTTCTTATTCGCGACTGGTTGCTCGTAAAACCAGTTCTCTCTCTCTCTCTCTCTCTCTTTCTCTCTCGCTTTTTCAAGTTTTCCCACGATCGAGGTTGACTGCTTCTTTGTGCCTCTTGATACAATTATTCTTCTTCTTCAAGGTGGGCTAGCCTTGATTTCATCCAGGAAAATCATCCCGGTGATTTCTACTTTCTGTAAATTTCCATTTTGCGAGAGTGTTTGACCAGGTGACAGAGACCTTTTTTTTGCTCAAAAGTGCAGACGAACTTTCAAAGCTCGGTTTCTATTGTGCGCTGCTGTCATTTTTTTTTTTTTTTTGCGAATTTGAATGATGAAGGGAGAGATTCAGCTCGTGCATAGTATCGATGATGAATTATTGACGAGTTTGTAGTGACGGGTTTTGTTTTCATTTGTTTGATGGGCAAATAAAAAGTTTTTAAACAAGAGAAAATGTCATTTTTTATCCTTATGATTTTATGTTAAACTTTCTTTGTACCTATTGTGCCAATCTTCATTTTTCAATCCAAGCAAAATACTTAGTAACCAACTTGAAAATTGAGCAATGTTTGAATATTTAAAAACATTTTTATTACAGTAGATAATATATAAATTTATTTATTGCTTTTATAATTACAAAAATAATTTATAAACAATGAAATTGTGGGCTCATACAAAACCAAAGTGTTTTTTATTTTGATATTTGATTCACTTAGTTGGAACGTCTAACTATATACTTAAATATTTCAGTAACAATTTATTGAATTAATTATCATGAATATAACAAAAAATTTTAACAATAAAATTTATAGGCATACACAAGCAATTATCAACTTCGTTTCAAGAACAAAAAAACATTATTTTTAATGATACTTCCATCAAAAGTGATTCAAAGAAACTAAAAACTTTAAATTTGTTAAAAGAATCAAAAAACATCATCAGTGATTCAGCAGTGCAAAATTTTTGAATTTTTGAAATATCCAAGTTTTAAGGATACTTTTGTTTTTAATAATATTTTTAAAAATGTTGAGTTAAAAAAATAGATAGAAAATAAATAAATAAACTTCCGCACGATCAATGTTACTTATATTTATTTTAAGCGCAAACGTGATACGTATTTAATATAAAAACACAGGCTTTAACCATTTTGAGAAATTTAAAAAATATTTATAAAAGTAAACTCAAAAGATAAATAAATAAATAAAAAGAAATTTTTTTGTACATGTAATTATTATAATTATATTATTTCCATTTTCAACAAACTCAATTAAAAATATAAAATTTTACAAAAAAAGGAAAATTTTCTTTAAATGTACATACCATGATTCTTATAAACTTTGAAAAAAGGCATTACTATTTTAAAAATTAAAGATTACTCATTCTCGATAAACTAAATTAAAAAATAAAATAAAAAAAATATAATTAATTTTTTTTTAATTTTGAAAGAAATATTACTAATTAATAAATTAAAAAAAAAAAAAAAAAAAGAATTCGATGCCATGGTTTTTTAAAAGTTTTCAAAGTCGCCTCGCGTAAAGCACCTGAATTCGCAATTCCCAGACTTACCTTGAAAATTCTCGTTAGCCAGATGCGCGTCACTCGATCTCGCGGTAACAATTTAGCAAGCTTACCCGGGGAATCCCCCATGCCGGTAGTTATCGTTCATTACTCACTGACGCTCATTTTAATTGAACAGTTTTGAAATACTTGCCAAGAGTGAAATTTCTAAGAGGAAACGAGTTATCGGCTTAGCTTTGACCTTACGCCTATAACTCGCTTGACCGCGACTCGAATCGATGTATTACACAACTGCGAACTGTCACTTGACGTCTTATTTCGTGTGTATAAAGTAACGAGTTAATTAAAAAACTACTAGAGAAAGATAAACAAAAAAATTTTTATTTAATCTTACAAACTTTTGCTGTTTTTTTTAAGATAAAAATCGATGATAAAACTAGACTCGTCTGTTTATTTACATCTCACCGGTTTTTAAAAAAACCGGTTTGCGCCATTCACGCTGACGCGACGTTCGTAAATAACTCAATCTCCATTGATGCTTGCGGGAATTTGAATAAAACTTTCAGCACGCTGTCAACGTGTAACCATCGTCGTTTTATTTATTGTCAATTTATAATAATTTTTACAAACTTATCGTTATATCCTTATGCAAAACACGATTTATCGGAATTTGCGTTTATCGGACATTATTTACACATTATCAGGTATTCCCCGTGAGTAAATTCAAGTATTTTGTGTTTTTCGATCCTTTTTTTATGTTGACCATTGCATTCTGATTGACGTCAAAGATACAATTTTCTTACCCAATCAGTACATTGTTTACGTAGGGGTTTTTTTGAGATTAATTGGAGTAATTTTTTTTTGTATTTTAACATTCTACTAAATGTTTAAACAAAATTTAATAAATTTACATAATTATTTAAGTGCTAAAAATTATAATATACCGCTCGATACGATACATATCGTAATTATAAAGTTTTATTACAAATAAAAAAAATATATAATTTTTTACTTACAATTAGATGTGAAAAAATTTACTCTACCTGAAGAGTCGTACACTTCAGAATCATTGATGACAATTTTTCGTTTCTTTTGGAAAATTAAAATTTTTTATCATTTAAAATAATGTTTTTTGAAAATTTTCAGAAAATTGAGATTTAATCAATTTTTGCACCAATACAATTGATGCAAAAAAGATAAATTCATATAATAAAAATTATATATTTTTTGAAAATGTCTAAATAATCTCTAACGTATTTTGATGAGTATTTTAATCATAACAACAGCATATTTTCGAAAAAAACGAACTGTAAACTGATTTAACACACTCGTGTTAAATGTACTAATTTTCGCACTAGTTAAAAAAACCCACTTCTCACACTCTCACGACGATTTGACGATTATCCAGGGCACGATTTTGGTTTTTTGAAACAAGTGCAAAAGTAGTAAATTTCGACACAAGTATGAAAAAAATGAACAATTAACTGGTTTAACATATTAGTGTCGAAATGTACTATTTTCGCACTCGTTAAAAAAAGAACCCATTACGACACTAGTGCCATAAAAAAGAAAACCGAAAAACCTTAAACTGGCTTATGCCCTAGTGTCAAAAGGTAAAATTTCCTCCTTTAATTCCACACAAACACTCTCACGATGAGCTGATCTTGTTGAGTATCCAGGGCATGTAATCGTACACCTTCGTGTAGACCCCAGGCCAGCCGAGCATTCCGCATGGCGAGGGCCCGAAGGAGACGACTCCCACGGCGGTCCACCTGGTCTGTCCCTGTGAGTCCCTGTCCTGCTGCATCAAAGGGCCGCCTGAGTCTCCCCTGCAACTGTCCTTGAGCTTCTCCCCGCCCGCGCAAATCTGACTGTCGCCCAGGTTGACCCCGGCGTCCCTGTATGTCTTCTGGCAGGATGCCTTTTCCACCAAGGGCAGTCCGACCTTGAGCTTGACCTCGGACTCGCTCTTGGTCTCGGTCTTGCCCCACCCCGCGACCACGAACTTCCTGGACAGGTTGTCGCCCCGGGGAAGGCACACTGGCTTGACGTAGTTGGTGAAGAGCACGTCCCGGGACAGACGCAGAAGGGCAATGTCGTTGTGCTGGTCGGTGGATTTGGGGTCGTAGCCCTCGTGAACGAACTGGTTCTCCACGGCGACGGTCAGGGGCTCGTCGGCGCAAATCATGGATTCTTCGCCGTCCGGGATGCAGTCGGGGTTGGTGCCCGTGTTGTACTCCCCGAGACGGACGTTCTGCAGCTTCCAGGACTTGGGCAGGGCCGTGCCCTTGAGACAGTGGGCCGCGGTCAGGACCCAGCGTTTGTGAATGAGGACACCGCCGCACGCTGTCGTCTTGCCGTTGGCTGTAAATAAGTAAGTGCGTTAGAATTGCAGAATTTTTTTTTTTTAGGTAGGATGGCATTTAGATCTAAAAAAACAACAAACCGATGCTATAAGAGGCATCTTGGGAAAAAACCGGGAAACTCTTGGTTGAAATGCTTTAATAAATTTTGTCGATTTTCTAAAAATTAGGTTTTTTCGGGTTTCCCGATTTTTCCCCTGGATCCTTCATTAGAATCATTTACAATGGTTGTTGCTTCAATACAAAAATATTTAGTGGTTATATAGTAAAAAAGTGGCCATAGGAATTGAAAAAGAAAAAAGTGGAAGACCTTGATTATCTCACGCGCGATTAATCATCACGCCCAATTTGATACGTTTTTTGACTTTGAAACTGCGTCAAAGTAAATTTAAAGACTTGCACTTTAAAAGCTGAGAAAATACATTCGAAGATCCGTATCTCACAAGTTTAATAAAATCAAAAATAAAATTTACACGTAAGTTACAATGATTTTCCACATTTAATTCGAAAATAAATTAAAAACTGAAAAATCATTTGAATTAGCTTTTAAAACTTTGTTCGACCACAATTATTCTTTTGAGTTATCAGGGAACTTTTCGATAAGACCTTCGCGATTAGCCTTCACGCTCTCTTTCGTTTCACCCAAATAACAATAATAACGAAGAATATTTATTGATTTGATGAAGCCATAATACACAATATTATAAAATTGAGAAAATTATGATGAAAAAAAACTCACGTTTTCGATACTCCAAGAGCGTCATCCACGGGAACTCATCCAAATCCGTAACGTTTCCACCCACAATTCGGTTCGACAGATCCTGACCGCAGTTGCTGGGCAGTAAATTATCATCCTCTACGTTCACCTGACCATTGTTGTTGTTGTTGTTGTTACCAATGTCCCCATTATTGTTAGGTTCGAGGGGCCTGCTGGTGGTTGAAGATTTAGCGTTGTTGTTGTTACCAATGTCCCCATTATTGGTAGGTTCGAAAGGCCCACTGGTGGTCGAAGATCCGGCGTTGTTGTTGTTTATGTTGGGTGCGGGACAGCAAACCAGAGGATCCTTGTTTATGAACCCGCACTGGCTTCGTCTCAGAAAGTCCAGGTCCAAAGGGCTGCGACTCGGGTTCTTTAAAATCGACAGCAAGTCGGGACAGTCCCTCAGGAATATGCAGCTTCCGGCTCCCCCGTTCGGCAATGGGCATGCGTCCCTTTCGGCAAACTCTGGATTGCATTTTTATTTATACGTAAGTTTTTAAAAATATCATTTATTTTATGAGAATCGTGTAGTTTTTATTAGAATTACAAGGTTTCAAACTGTCAATTTAATGGAGCTGTTGAAAAACTAATTTATCAATTTATTTTATTGTGGATCCAATAAATTTCAATGAAATGTAATTAAAAAAAATTTATCATGAATAATTTGTACAGCAATCATTTATTGTTAATTAAGTCTGAAGAATATAAACTTAACATTGTTTTTATCTTTTTTTATTAATGATTGAGTTACGTATTTCTTTAGAAAAAATTGGGAACGAAAATGATATAGCACAAAATATATATTATAAAGGATTTTATTGAGATTTACGAGTGCTGTTGTTAAAACTACCTAACGAATCAAATTTTGAATAACTAATGTTAGGATTTTTTCGTCCGTTCGATTGAGGAAAATCCAATGCGAATGCAAGATTTGCAAAAATATTCCTCTTGAGATCGAAGGGATTTTTCTCTATTGAGAGAAAATTTTCAGTAAACAAATCAGTTTTACGATACTCGCAAAAAAAAAAATTTTAATCAACGTTACTTTACAATTCAATCACTATATTCAGTATCATCGTAATCATCGTAATAAAACAAATTTAATACATTAATACGGAAAAAAATAAGAAAAAAAAAATAGTATTAGAAAATCATATTTTTTGATTCATAATAGTTTAATCGTATTGATTATTTGATAAACCTGAGACTAAAAAAAACTGCGAGTACTTACTGATTCAAAGTTTATTAGTTTTTAATATTCAGTTATTATTTTATTCGATTGAGTCTCAGATTATTAATTAATTAATTATAAGCCAAAAAATTACAAATAATAATTTCTAAAGAGATGGTACAGATTTGACAATCGACGCGATGGCTTTAAACATATTTAGATAGAGAAAAAGCACGTGTTTAAGTGATATTATATCTGTGACGAGGTTTTGTATAGTTTTTAAACGGAGATGAGAAACAAGGAAAAGAAATAATAAATTTGCATAATTTTTATTGTCCGCATGCATCTACTGACCGTAGCCAGCTCATATTTTTTGGGTTAATGAACTATTTATTTCTTGATCTTTAAAAACCGAAATTTAAGTAAGATAGAACACTATACTAGATTCGGATGGAAAACTTTTAAATAACGATGAATAAACATGAACTAAACTTATA
Organism: Encarsia formosa; assembly: GCA_038277355.1. Taxonomy (NCBI): domain Eukaryota; kingdom Metazoa; phylum Arthropoda; class Insecta; order Hymenoptera; family Aphelinidae; genus Encarsia; species Encarsia formosa. The sequence continues at coordinate 748,814 of CM076185.1, read as the reverse complement.
GTTATAAAAAAAAGCTGTAAAGACAGTTTTTAAATAAAACTAAAAGTGAAAATTAAAAATCTTCATAGAGTAAGTAAAAAGTTCCGTATCAGTACGATAAGAGCAGTAAAATGGGTCAATCCGAGTTCAAGCTGATTAAAGTTTAAACGTCAATTAGTTTTAGAGAGAAAAAAATAAATAAACGTACGAGCATTGGAGACTTGAAGTCCAAGGAGGAGGACGATGACCAGGTTGAGAGGATCCATGTCTGAGTGTCCAGTTCGAGAAGCGAGCTACGACTGGAGTCTGTTAAACCAACTTCCAGGGTTAACCGCTCAAGCTGCTCCCACCACTGCTCTCTACCGAAGACGCTGATGTCACCACTGCGATCATCTTCGATTCAAGAAAAGGAAAGTTTCCTTTTTTTTTTTTTTTTTTTTCTTTCGGATTGTCGTTTGATATAACAATAATAAATTTTTTTTTATGTTTTTCGATAAATATACACATGATCTTTTACTAGGTGAGAAAGTTTTCTTTCTATTTATAGTTTTGTGAAGTCATTTGTAATATTTTTTTTTTTTAGATTAAGTTTTTTTTTCATTATGATTATTAATATCATTGTTATTATTGTTATTATGATTATTCGATGTTTACTAGATAAACAAATAGTGTTTACTCAGAAAACTCGAAGATGATGCATTAAACACCGCATCATCGCTCTCTTCTTAATTTTAGCTAGCATCTGTATAAACTAATTATTCACAATAACAACACGAGTAAATTTTTTTTTTCTTTAAAATAAAAATTTGTTTGGTGCAAATAATTAAATCCGAGAATCTCACGTGTCATTAATTAAGAAAATTCTCACGTATCAATTCGGTGCAATTTTACATTTTGTCTTAGTTTTGAATTAAATTATTTTACCTTACAATAATAAATTTGTTTGTTCAAGGTGGCAACGACCTTTGTGAAATAAATTTTTCCACTAAAAAGGTGGTTAACTTTTTTTTAATATTTAATTAATTTGTTTCACCTACAAATCTTTGATACACCTTTTCAAAAAAGTATTTTTAGAAACAAATATAAAAGTGATACTTTTTTTTTTTTTTTTTTTCGAACTGCGAAATTTCACTGCTCATGACTTTGAAAAATAATATAGTTCGAATTTCAAAATTTGATTTATTATTTCGAATACGTTTAGTTTTCCTCATCCCTAATTTAAAAAAAAAAATTGAAATTACTCAATGATTTTTTACTTACTGGGATATGAAGAAGAAAAAAATTCTGAAACATATTAATTATTAAATGAACTATGATTTCGCTTAATCTTCCTTTTTAAAAACTTTACAAAATCATAGAAAAAATATTCAATAACAGTATTGTTGTGACAATATTGTAATTTAGAAATTTTTCGTGAAAAATTAAACGACTGGTTTTTTTCGTACGAGCTATACCGGAATGTAGGGAAATTTTTTTTCGTACTAGTTTGAGAATAGTTAAAGTTTCAGAACATTAAACTTTCAAACATATAAACACAACAGCTGCACGGTTCATATTGAAGATTAATTTAGATTCTCGACATCATACTTATCACAATTATGTTACTCACTCAAATTTTAAAAATATACATTTTTTTATTATTAAACTGCTTTTTTTAATGCTTAAATTAAAAAATTTTTATAATTCTAATTCGAACCACTATTCTAACTTTATAAGATTAGCATAAAAATTTTTCCATATTTAAAAAATATTACATTCAGTCACTCAAGTCTAAGTTTGGTACATATTCCTAATAAAATTCTTACCATTTTATTTTATTATTTTTAGTCTCATCTCGACTCGCGTTTGATAAAAACGAAGCATCTACAATAGAATTATCAACTGGAATTTAGAAACTTGTTTACTTTTTAAAATAACGAGATGATTTGTCGTAAAGTAAAAAACCTCTATGAATAGATTATATTTATTTTTTGTAATGCTTTCCGTAAATCGTTGAAATATTGAAATTTAGTTATAACTTATGTAATCCAAAAGACAACAATATTAATGAAAAGTTTGTAAAAATTATGATGAACTTTTTCAAACTAAAAAAGCCTCTTATGATGATTATTACTAATATTATTTCAAAAGTTTCCAGTGAATGAAAACAATGTCTTGATCAAAAATATTCTCTCAAACATAAATGAATCAACGATTCTACAATTATTAATAAACTACGGTAGAATCTGTTTGTGAATCCAGGTGAGGTGATCGTAGACGTTGGTGTAGAGTCCAGGGCAGCCGTTCTCCAGTCTCGACTGTACACCGTAAACCGTGAACCGTCTGGAATCGTCGGGCTTGACCTCGGTTTGCATGAGCGGTCCACCAGAGTCGCCGATGAAGGGCTTCTCCTTGGGCAAGCCGACGCAAACTTGATCGGCTGACACTTCGACCCCGAGCCTCTTGTACTGGCCGGTGCAAGTTTCTCTGTCCGCGTTGCTTACCCTGGCATGCAGCTTTAGATTCGAAACTTGACTGTCGAAGCTCTTTCCCCAGCCACTGACGTAGTGTCTGTAACGAAATAATATCGAGATTAATGATCTATGGTATCATCTCGAGTTCCTCAAGAATGATCTAAAAAATCATTTCCAAGATTGTCTTGGGGACTCTAAACATGATCTGAAATATCGTTTTTAAAATCATCTTGATTCTACAAAATGATCCATAGGACACGACTGTTCTTAAAATCATATTTAAAGATCACAAGATGATCCTATGGATAATTTTTTAGGATCATCTAGTGATTTTTATTATTTTTTAAAGGATTGAGCACAATTATGGAAAGATCTATAGGTTTAATTAAAAAGGATCATTTTTATATATTATTGATCCGAAAAATTATGCATTAGTATCATTGGTGACCTTTACTCTTAGTTAAAAAAAATTGATCTCTTGCAAAATCGCTGAAATCTGATCCTAAGGATCCTAAGGAAATTTTATTATGTTTTGTGGGCACTTAAAAAACAACCCATTCCGATAGTGGGCCAGTTTCAGCAATATCCTTTAATAGGCTATTGAAAATAAAATTTTTGTGTAAAAGGCTTGAAAAAAGAGGCCCAAAAATCGGTTTTTTAGATTGAAATGGGTATTTCCTAGACCAGCCCATTTTTGGAATGGGTTAAATCACCGTTTTTAAGGTTGCCAAAAATCATATTGAAATGTTATAAAAATCGAAGGACGAATCCTTGAGGAGCAGATTTTGGCGATTTTGCAAGAGGATTTTTACTTGGCGTAAGGATCTTCTTTGGCCGGCAGACAAATGGGTTTGATGTACGGCGTGAATTTGGTTGATTTCGCCAGTCTTATCAGTGCAACATCGTGCTCTGGATTATCTTTATGACTCTCGAACTCCGGATGAACTATTTGTTCCTCAACGTCGACGTTTATCGATTCCTTGATGCATATGGACAGTCCAATCTCGTCGTCAAGCATGCAGTCCAGATCGCTGCTTATGTCATATTTTCCTAATCGAACACTTTTGAGCTGCATCTTGGGATTGCTCAAGCAGTGGGCGGCTGTCAATATGTAACGATTGCTTATCAGGGAGCCACCGCAGCCAATCGTTTCTTCACCAGCTACTGAAATCAATAAATAAAGTTAGTTATAAAGAGTAAATTGATGTAAGCCAGTTAGTGCCATTTACGAGTAATCATCAAAAGTAGTTATTTCATGGCAGTTCTGGCTCGATAAGTAAGAATCTTCATTACCGACCGAGTATCAGTGTTCGTACTAAATTTCCCGATAATCGAGGAGCCACAGATTCGGTGCTAAAAAGTTATACTTTACTGACAGTCGGTAATGCAAATACCACGAATTATTTCATTATCAATGCAAACCTTTCGATGGCCTTAATAGTTCTGCTTTGGCAAGTCAAAGTTTGTATTTTACACTGCCATCAGTCGGTAATATAGATTTTTTATTTTTTGAAACTCTTTTGAAAAAAGCTAATAGGTACTAAAGTTACTCAAAACACGTTAATTGTTTGAACATTATCCACTTACGATTGTTGTACTCCAGTAGAGCCAACCACGGGTAGTCATCGAACTGGGTCAAATTTCCCCCGAAAAATTTGTTGTCCATAACCCTGCCGCAGTCTTGGGGAAGCAACGAAGATCCCTCATCGATCTTTGGAAATAAAATATTCTCATTTTCTCGGTCATCACTCTTGTCGCAGCACACCAGTGGCTGCTCCCTCACGAAACCGCAGTGCTCGGTCCTGACAATGGCTATGGCCAGCATCCAGTCTACGCTGAGACTTACCGAGTTTTTCAACATATCGTTCAGACCATCCCATTTTTTTAGGTAGTCGCACTTCCCGACTTTGCCATCCCTCGTCTTGCACTCTTCGCCCAGTTCTGAAAATTATAACTAATCGTTAATCAAAACAATGATTTTGTTCACTTGATGAAAGCCAATGTACAACTTGATTTCAAAAACTTGAAAATTTTTTATGTCAAAAGTAAGCTACACTTTATGTTGCACCTATATAATTTCAGTTTAATAAACCTTTAAGGTATTAATTAAAACCACGTGACTATAAAAAATGAATCTTATAAAAATTTATAACAATCAAATGGACGCTTTCTCACTTTCACTTGAATTATAAAAAAATAATTTCAAGTTTATTATCATTATGTGATTATTTTCGAAACACTTACCAGCACTGCTGATCCTAGCGTGAAAAACAAGCACGGATACAAGTATAAATTTAGCGTACTCGATCATTTTCCCAAGAGCGGTTCTCTTCACGCACCGAATTTAAACGATTGATTGATTAATAATTTCATTCGTTCGTACGGCTGAGCCTTATCTGAAATGTCTGCACGATCCATTAACTTAGAATTTAATTTAGACAATCGACAACCTCGTTATTATTGTCTCGTCAATGAGGTGGATCTACTAATTTAAATTAGTTTTCTTTAGTTACACATCGCGTATCAAAAGAATGAAGAATCTGTTTTTTGGAAAAACTAAATTCCAATTGTTTGCAATAGTAATAGTACAATATTTTGAATAGTGGGTTCTTTATTTGTCAAAAATTTACATGATAATGAATGACATAAGGTGAGATGTTTCAATCGTGTCTACTTCCGTAGATACAATTTTTTTTTTTTTTCTTTTAAATCACTGCTGCAAAGACAATGTTCAAAACAACTTTATACTTTTTAATTGTTAAGCGTACCAATTTTTTTTTTTTTTAAAGCTAAAAATACCAGAATCAAATATTGATAAATAAAAATTGATTTAACATATTCTAAAAAATTTACTTTTCCCAATTTAATAAGATAAAGAGCGAAAAAAAGAAAACAGTTATTCCTCATGAGCCACACTGTTTCCACAATAAGAATGTGTGTGTTCCAAACTATCAAGGATCAAAATGAAAAGAACCAAGTTTTTCACCATCCAAATCTTATTCTCAAAACTACAATAAAAAAATTAAAAGACTCATTCCCTGACGATGCTCATTATCCAGGGCACGTGATCGTAGACCTTGGCGAAGGTCCCCGGCAACCCTCGACCGCAATTTCCACCCTGAAGATGTATCGTGGACAGCAGACCGTGGACCGTTATCCTGTGGGATTGGTCGGACCGTTCCTCGATTCCCATGAGGGCACCGCCCATGTCGGCCACGCAGGCCTCGCCGGCCATGCAGACTTGGTCCTCGAACAGCTGACCGCAGACCTTGGACTCCTGGCGCGTAAGGTAGGACATGTACTTCAGGTCGGTGCCCCGCCTCGCGAAGCTTTTGCCCCAGCCGCTCACGTAGTACCTGTACAGTAAAGAAGATGAAAATTTGATTAAATCGATGGTTTGTACGAAAAAAAAGACCTGGGATAGTCAAAATCGTGAAAAAAGTAACATGGTTCTCCAAGGATAGAATGACGAGAATCATCTCACTTTTTTCCATGGAGACTGTCATGTTACATTGAATTTTCCCGAGAAAAATGTGATGTTTGTCACTTTTTTCAATCTAATTATGTCACTAAGCAGCATTCGTAAAATTCCCAGGAAAAAAGTGATTAACGCAAATTTTTTCCCAAGCAAAGTGTAACTTTGAATGAAAAAGACAAAACTAGGTAGACCTTTTAAAAGCCATCGGGCTAGTAGGCAGGCAAACGGGCTTGACGTAATGCGTGAAGCTGACTTTGTACGCCATCCTCAGCAGTGCAATATCGTGGAGTCTGCTGTGACCGATCTGGATGAAGTTTGGGTGAACCACGTATCGCTCAACCGGGACGATTAGGGCAGGATCCGCGCACACGTCGGTTCCGTCGCCGTCCGGAAGACAGTCGGGGGAAGTACCGAGGTCGTGCTCCCCGAGCCTCACGCTCACGGATTTGTACGGGTGGGATAGCTGTGTAACGCAGCTGGCAGCGGTCAGGACGTACCTGGCGCTTATCAGAGTGGCGCCGCATCCTATCACCTTGTATCCCAAAACTGAAAATTATAAAGTTATTAGTTTGGTCGTAGTGACTAGTGGACTAGTTTTCAGCATTTTGACACTTTTTTATACATGTTTAAATAGTAAGGATCAGTGCTTGTCATTTTTTTAAAAAGTAAAAGTTAGGCTCTAAAGTTATACGTTGAAAATATGAACAAAACCAAGTTATATACTAAAGTTAATACTTGTGCAAACCAGATGAAAACCTTATTTTCTTCGTCGATGATGTACTTTTCTTTAAAGGTCATAAGGTATATAATTTGAACTTACACGTTTCGTACTCCAGCAAGGCATTCCAAGGAAAGTCGTCCAGTTCCGTGGCGTTACCACGAAAGAAGTGATTCGTCACAGCGACGCCGCACTCCTGAGAAATCTGCGATGTTGTCTGAGGATTCTGAGGATTCTGAGGATTCTGCAAGTTGTTATTACTATTGCTGTTGTTGGAAATCGGTGGTGGTGGTGGTGGCTGCTCTGGTTGCACAACTCCAGGTTGATGAATCGTTTGAGTCATAGGTTTTCCAGGTGGTAACTGATTCGTTTGAATAATAGGTTTTCCAGCTGGTAACTGATTCACCTGATTCAAGTGATTTCCATTACTCATAAAGTGACTCACATGATTCAACTGTTGTTGATTTTTCTTCACGGGTAATTGAGGTCGTACCTGAGCCTGACCCAATGGCTGCTGCTGGCTCGGCAATTGAGGCTTCGACAAAGTTTGTTGGTTAACGTTCAAATCAACTTTTACCGGAGCAGCATCAACCGTGACTTTGATGGGCAAAAACTGCTGGAAAGTCTTCACGGGAGAGAAGAATTTCATATTGCTCTGGGTCGTGCTTGGAGGCAATTTAGGGTACGGACAGCACACCAGGGGCTTGTTCCTGTCGTAGCCGCATCCGGATTTCCTGATGGATTCCAGAACCTGCGAGTGGCTCGTTTTGTACGCTTCCGGGCTCTTGAGGATGTCGACGATGAGGTTGCAGTCGGACAGGTAGGAGCAACGGCCTGGTGAACGATCTATGGACGTGCACTTGTCCTCGTGATCTTAAATTTAATGGTTTTTGTGAATCAGTAAACCTGTTGGGCTGAGAATCCCAACTGTGACGTGCGCTGGAGTAAAAGATATTTTATATAGATATACACGTTGTGAGCACTGTATCTGTATACGGTTTGTTTTTACTCCAGCATTCGTCGATTTTTTGCTCGGTACGTCATAGTTGAGAATACCTTTGTAGTGTCATTTTTTTGCTTATGAGGTCATGGTTTAGAATACCTTACACCAAAAATGAACCATCGATTTAAAATGATTGTAATTGGTTCAGAACATTAAATTAAATGAATTACGATCTATTTATAGCCATTTTAGTATTATAGTTGAGAATTTATTTATAAAATTTAAACATACCTAAAGAAAATTGATTATCTTATCAAAATATCGCTAAAACTTACTAGCAAACCTTAACTAGCCTAACATAATATTTTTGCACAATTGTCAATTTTTAGTTATTTTATCAAAGTTCAGCAAAATTTTCTAATTAAATAAAATTTGAAATTTTAGTCATCAAAAATATGACAAAGCTTAGCAAAATTTTACATTCATATTGTTTTACAAAAATTACTGTGTTATTATCGTTTTTTTTTTGTTTTTAGGACTGCCTTAGTTCTTTTAACATTAGAAATCGATACTGAAAAAGTACTTTCCTACTTTGTACACTACTTGGAACTGTATAATTCTGATATAATATTAATACTTTGAACTTGGCAAACAGTTTAAAAATCTCATATTAATGACAGATCAAAAGATTCTATTATCGTTTGGGTAAGGACTTACCTGCAGCAACGTAGAACAACAAAATAACGTTGACGACCACGGCTAACACACAGAGCTTCATGATAACGAATTTTTTAAATTCCATCAACTAAACGAGCCACATTTAAACACGTGCGAGAATTCGAAATAACTTTATCAAACCAGATTTTAAAATCGAAGCTCATCGCGAAATAAAATGCGCTCCAATCGTACACATTGTTTCTTCGTCACGAGATTTTCTTTATGTTTTTTTCGTAAAATAAGATTCTGGAAGTCGTTCGATTCGAAAGTATAGCTTTCGTTTGAGTCATTATGAAAATCAAGGCACGTGAATAATATTGTCCCGGAAACTTTTTATTGTTAAAATTAAAAATAATAAATATACGAAGGTCGTTTGAACAACACGTTGACATTCAAAAACTTTCCACTTTGAAATTTTGGGTTTTGGTCTTATCAGTTTTTTTTTCATTAATTTATTGAAAAAAGATTGAGGGAAGAGTTTGGTGTAAATAAGTGTGTTTTGAAGGACTTTTTTTTTTATAATAATAAAATTTATTTGGTAGTAACAACAAATTTTATACAAATTACATTCATCACATGTCAAACAAATTTTTTTTTAGCATATTTATCTATGAACAGAAATTTATTTTTATTTATATAAGTCGTAAGTACATTTTAAAAAATTTTAAAAAGTAAAAAAACAATAAGCATTCTAATAAAAATTAGGTGTACTGATTTTTGGACTACTATGAAAATCTGTAAAACAAGACAACCGTGCATTAAGTTTGATTTGTATCCGCATACTTTTGACTTGTTACTGAAATACTCGTAACTCAAAAATATTCGATCAAATTACATCTGTTCGGCAAAATAAGTCAATAAAACCTAATTTTAATAAAAAAGTCATATTTTATAAAAAAAAAAAAAGTTTTTTTTTGATTGAGTATTGATAAAATCCTGTTTAAACGTTTATAATTTGTTTAAGATCTTCAGTAATGATTATTGATGTACATTTGAATTGAGTTTTGAGTACACACATTCGTCGTGTCGTACAAAAAAGGCACCCGTAAAAAAACCGAGAAAAAAAAAAAAAAAAATCGAGTGCCCTTTTTCGTACTCCACGAAGACACGTAAATTCAAAAATCAAGGCTTTATGTTCCCCAGGATCCAATTCAAGTGGCTGTGCACCTTGGTGTATACCGCGGGCCAGCCCGGTACTCCGCAGGGTGAGTGACCCAGTGAAACGACGCCGTCCACGACCCAGTGGTTAGAGTATCCTCTTCTGACCTGTCTCATCAAAGGGCCGCCCGAGTCACCCTTGCAGGTGTCCTTGCCCGCCCTTCCCCCGGCGCAGATCTGCTCGTCGCCGATGAAGACGCGCTTGCTGGCGTACAGACTCTTGCAGGAGTTGTGGTCGGACAGGGGCAGACTCACCTTCAGCTTTGTGGCGGAGCTGCCCTTCCATTCGGTTTGTCCCCAGCCGGCCGACCAATACGATTGACCTTCAATTTTTCAATTTTATAAGATTTTATCTTTTTCCGGAGACATTTGATTGATTAATTTTTTTAAGCGTGCAGGATTTTTATTTTTTATTCACAATCGTATAATTATTATAATTAATGGTCTTGCTTGTGTGAGGATTTAACAACTCTAAAGATGGATGATTTAACAATTGAATCTTTTTAATGATATTTGTTAATTGATCTTCATCAAGTCAAGGCCAAAAATTGATGTATTTTGTAATTTTGTGTTTCAAGTTTTCCATGTTTTTTGTAAATTTTATTGAAATTCCAAGGTTTATTTGAAAAAACCATTTTGATCATAAAAAAAAGATCCTTAGAATCCTATCGTGATCCTTAAGATCATATTTCTCACAAGAGAAATATGATCTTACCATTTTTAGGGTTGTCTTGTGATCCTCAAGATCCATAGGATCGCATCCAAAAGTAATCTTGATCATTAGAAAAAAATGATCCTATGGATCAACAACCCTGGACATGTTTCTCAAGGATCAAGATGATTTTGAATACGATCTAATGGATCATTTTTTCGGATCCAGATGATTTTAGAAACGGTCTTAAGAATCACATTACGATTCTATAGATCATTTTTTAGGATCACGACAAGACTCTAAGGATGATTTTTAAGGATCAAGAAAATTTTTGAAATGATCCTTAGGTTTAAAAATTTATGGATCATTTTAATTAACCAACACAATGATCCAAAAATATTTTCTCGTGATTAAGTCAATCCTTACCCAGATCGGGAGTAGTTGGCAGGCATATGGGTTTGACGTAGTTGGTGAAGCTTACGTTCCTGGCGAGTCTTAGAAGTGCGATGTCGTTGCTGTAGCTCTTGGGCCGTCCGTACTTCTCGTGGGGTATCTGTCGCTCGATGGGCACGACCACGACCGGCGGCGCGCACATGTCGGTACCGTCACCGTCCGGAAGACAGTCGGGGTTCGTCTGGACGTTGTACTCGCCCAGACGGACTCGCTTCAGTCTCCAGTTAGAAGGTATCGAAGATACGCAGTGCGCGGCCGTCAGTACGTAACGCTTTGATATCAGGACCCCGCCGCAGCCGTTCGAGGTGCCTTTGGCTGTGGAAATATGTAGAATTTATTTTGAGCTTGAAAAAAAATTTCAAGTCAGGTTCGAGTCTTCCGACCCTTTTAAGCCTCAAAGTTACAACTTTAAAAAATCTCAAGCTTGACTCGTTAGTCCTACATTTTTTTCACTGTTATCAACTCATAACATTATGATTCATCATTGAAATCATTTATAATTTAAAAATTTGTATATATTTCTTGATAATTTTTGTTTAGAGTCGACAGTTTGACAGTCTTCTGATTCTCAAGGTCCTTTTTCGAAAAAATAATCATGACAAGTCATGATTATTTTTTCGAATATCAGAAGATTGACCTTCGACAATATTAATTTTGGTTACTTATACATTGTTTTAATTTTTAAATTTTTGAAATAAATCGATTTCGTTAACGGGAAAGATTAACTTGATTGACGTCTTTTATAACATTGATTTTCAATTGTTTACGCTTCAGTAGTTTTAAAAAAATATTTGAAATTGTTTTTTAAAATTTAAAGAAGCTTTTCATGCATCGTTATTTTTAACAATACTTTTTTCTTTATGAAAGGTTAATAGATGCTAATATTAAAAAATAGAAAACTTTTTCAACACAGGGCGCAGAAAGTGCAAACTTTCCTCCTTGCCTCGGGCAAAAAAAAAAAAAAAAAAAAAAAAAAAACCAAAGACTCACGGCTCTCGTACTCCAGCAGAGCAAGCCAAGGAAACTCGTCGAGGGCCATGATCTCGCCCCCCACGATTCTGTCGGCGAGCTCGGATCCGCACTTGTCGGGCATGAGGGACCACGGGTCCTGCTGGTTGACCTGGTTGACTTTGGTCTTGCTCGAGGTCAGCTGGGGGCAGCAGGTCTTGGCGTAGCTGCCCTCGAACCCGCAGAAGCTGCGCTGGAGGTACTGCTGAACCTGATAAGACCTGACCCCGCCCTGCTTCTTCACCAGGTTGTATATGGGCGAGCACTTCTGGATCACCATGCAATTACCAGGTGTGCCGTTGGGTGTGTTGCAGTCATGGTTTTGGGAATCTTTTTTACAAAAATATAAAAGACGTTGGGTTGGTAAAATTTAGCAAAACCTTGAGATTTTTATGCTTACAAAGTACTTCAGAGTTACCTACGAAAAACTTGTTTGTAAACTCTAATATTAACTAATGATATCAGATAATATTAGGGTTTGAAAATTTTTTAAATTTATAACATGATGTTGCATTTTAAGTTAGAGTAACTCGAAATTTAATTACTTAGATATCTTAGATATTTAAACTGCTTATAAACAATAATTTATGCATTTGGTTCTATTTAATTATATATCGGAGCAAAGGAAACGTACGTCATGTTACGTTACAAAAAAATATAATTTGATTATTTAAAAATATGTGTTGATCGGAGAATAATTCAAAATATTTATTATTTCATAAAATTATCTTTGAGAGCACGAAAATATTCAAAAATTAAAATCATATCACAACTCTGAGGTAGGGTACTAAATAAATAAAATAGATTTTTTGAGTATTTCGATTGCCTTTATGCGAAGAAAAACCTTAGCTCACAATTTGTCACGAATACAGTAACAACGAAGGTATTTTTGGCCAATAAAATCTCTCTAAAAAATTTTATTTATTATTTTATCCTACCGCAAAAAATGTTAAAATGAGCCTTTAATATTTTATAAAAAAAGAAAAAAAAACTTTTCGACATACCTGCCGAGGATAAAATGACTCAAATTTTTTCGGTGGTGTTTAGAAATTTTTTTTACTATAACATATCAATGGTATGGTAGCCAAGGTCATTTTAACATTTTGCGGCAGGCTAATATATAAATAAATTGTTTTAGAGACATTTTAGTAACTCAAAGTCGTCACATTGTTACTTTTTTCGTGGAAAATTTTGGGCTTATAATTTCCTTCGCAGGGACTAAAAAATAAAAATTGAAAAACCAAAAAAAAAAAAAAAGTTGTAAACCTTACCTGCTGTATAAATAACAGAAATGATGAAAAAGACGAAAAGCTTCATTATTGAATAATAATAAAGTACACAAACGTCGGGGCGTTTAAGCGGACGTCCAGCGAACGAATGAATGAACGAAGAAAGTTGAACAAGCCGCGCGCGCCCCACTCTGGGGGGAAAAACTCGATCTAATCGTTTGAAGTTTGTAAGGTACGATAATTCAAATTGCGAAACTATTCGCTTAAATTCTCTCTCTATGTAATTACCAGACGAGAACCAGATTCGTCGATCTATTTTCTATTAAAGCTTGGTGAATCACCGCGCACTTCTTTTTATCGAGTAATTTTACTTATGTAATTCAATAAACACACAATTTTTTTGAATTTTTTTTTATTTAATTGTTACAAGCTAATAAATCGCCGCACAATATCAATATGTGATGCGATCGCTTATCGCTCAACCACTCAAAGTCGTTACTGCGGCCCGGAGTGAAAATAATATTTTTTCATTAATTATTGTTATTTATCGAAAATTTAAGTTATTTTTATTATTATTATCGTACACCAGGTTTAAAACGCGCACGTGCTTTTTTTTATATACGATAAATTTTCAAAAGTCAAAGGATGAATTTCATAATTTTTTTATTAATGTTCATTTTTACAGTAATCATAAAACTTAAATTTAATCATGGTAAAATACTTACATTTTATCAATTTTTCGTTTTTTTCATTAGGTTGAAAACAAAAATTCTGTCAAAATTCTAATCAAAAGTAAAAATTTTCCGTTTTAGGAATATAATTACATATTATCAGAAAATTTTATCCTACAGAAAGCCTCTAGAATCTTTTTACCTAAGAGGTATTAAAAAAAAAAAAAATTTAAGCATTAAAACTTCTTTGACAGGATGAAAATATTCAAAACTTTTATTACTAGGTTTCATGAAAAACTTCAAGATGAACCACTAAATAATTTATTAATTATTGAAGATTTTTCAGAAATAGATTAAAATTTTATTTATTCTGGTAAAATAATTAATTGAAAAAAAAAAAAAACATATTTGAAAGGGTAAAAATATTAAAAACTTTTAATAATAGTCTTAATATCGGTAGATAAATAGGTAAATCGACAAATAATTTAATAATTATTAAAAAAGATTAAAGATTAATTAAAAAAAAAAATTAAAATATTTTGTTGTTATAGTAAAAATATTTTAAAAATTTTACCCATTTCTGTGATTATTCATAATAAATAAAAAAAAAAAAATGTAACCACTCGTTTTTTTGTAATTAAGAATTAAACTATTCAACTTGGTAATAAAATCATTTATATCGTTAAACGATAAATTACCAATGAATATTATTTACCAACGCAACACGTGTAATTTACGAAGAAAAGAAAAGAAAAAAAAAAAAAACCATGTGTGCGTTTACAAAGGGGTCCTTATACACCTTACAACACCAACAACAACAACATCGTAACGTAATAAAAATAAAACGAGATTATAAATTCCAGCTCGGCAGTTGATTAAAAAAGAAGGGAGAAGAAAAAAAAGAAGAATTCCTTGAAAAAAAAAATTCGCTGATCAGGATGACGATGGGGTTCTCATCAGTTTTTGATGTTCTTCAGGATCCAGGGCATGTAGTGGGTTATCCGAGTGTAGATTCCAGGAAGCTTCGAGGAGCCGCAGAATTTCGAGCCGAAGGATACGACCCCGATCAGGTAGTACCTGGGACCCGAGATACCGTCGTCGTTTACTTGCACCAGAGGACCGCCCGAGTCGCCTCCACAGGAGTCCTTTTTTTTTTAAAAAAAACAATTTTGAAAATCAATCGTTTACCAAAAAAAACAATTATTTACATTTAAATATCTGTATATATTTCGTACCAAGTGCGAAAAAAACTACTTTTGTACCAAAGGGAAAAAAAATTTTCATCAGGATCAATTTGCGGATGAGGTGAGAAATTCCATAAATTTATAAACAATAAAGTAAAACTTAAATCTAAAAATTAGCGATAAAAGTTTTCAATAAAAATTGGTGAATTTATACCTTTCCAGGCTGTCCACCGACGCACATCTGCTCCGGTCCGATCTCACCGATCTTCCTGTACATGTCCACGCACACGCTGTTTTCTAAAACAGGCTTCTTTAGGGTCTGCAACATGCTCGTCATCGCTGCCGTTTCTACACAGTAATACAAGGAGGAAATATAATTATTATTACTTCATTAGTATTAACAATGAAGAAAAATAAGGATTCTCAAAGTCCTCTTCATCTTTTTCGTAGAAAAAAAAAAAACTTACTTATGTCGACGATACCCCACCCGGCAACCTCGGCTGTGGTATCGACAAACTTCTTCTTGAGCAGACTGTCGTGTAACATGCAAACAGGTTTAACGTATTCTGTAAAATATTAAAAAATGAATAAACTAATAATAATAGTATTTTATAAAACTAGTGTGTAAAGTTGTACATTTACATCGAGAGTTTATGTAAGAGTTTATGTACATACTTTGAGTACTTTGAGATAATTTAAATAGCTTTTTTTTCAAACTCTCTAGAGTCATAGTGAAAGAAAAAAAAAATGTAAATTTTCGGCCCGAGATTGATAAGTTGAAGTGTGACTGACCGGTGAATCTAATTTGTCGGGAGACACGAATAAGAGCGATGTCGTGACGGAACTGGGGCTGGTTGTAGCACTCGTGCTCGATTATTTTGATTGGCCAGTAGTCCTGGTATGGATCGTTGCAGTAGTCGCCCTCGCAGTCAGGATTCGTGTCGGTGTTGTGGTCACCCAGCCTAACTCGAGCCACTTTCATGCTGTTTATTTATCATCAATTATTATCCATTTTTTGTCCAAAATCTGTCACGAATAAAGTTACATTGAGGCGACTTTTGATGACTTTATTCATGATTTTGACTTTTGTTAATTGGAAGAAAGTGACCTTTGTATCAGTCCGTTTATTTGAGACGTAATAAAAGACGCCAATAAAAGACCCTTGCGATTTTTATTAGCTGTAAACGTAGAGTCATTTTATTCGTGGCTGGTGTGTTAAAACAATTTTTTTTTAATTATAATAAATCATCGGTATGGTAGCAAAGGTCATTGCATATTTTTTGCCACAGGCTAAAAAAATAAATTGGTACATTTCTACACTGGTGCGACGTCATCGCCAGGGCGATTTAGCTCGAAATAAATTATTTGACCCATATCAAAATTCGTTTTTTACGCACTAGTGTCGAAAAAAATATTTTAAATAAATTTTAGTAATCGAAAGTCGGCTCATTGTAACAGTTTATTCTTCGCTGTGACAGCGATATATTATTAAAACCCAGTTGAATAAAAAAAAAAGCATAGATTTTGAAACGAAAATCAGGTTACCCATCGGGCATGTTGGCAACGCAGTGGGCAGCGGTGACGACGTAGTAGTGGCTGATCACAGTGCCCCCACACCTGAAGCTCAAGGATCCGCCGTCCTTTTTGTACCCGATTCGGGCGATCCAAGGGTACTGTCCCATCGTGGCGTTCTCGCCCCCCACGATTCTGTCCTGCATGTACGACTGACCGCAAGTCTCGTCGTTCAGAAGCTTCCAATTCGGACTGTGAGTCACTTCTTCCGATAATTCCTCATCTTCAAATATTATTTTTCATTTCATTTTTTTTTTTTTTTTTTTTTGCACCGCAGGATGTAAAGCGTTATTTTAAGCCCCGTAAAACTTACTTTCAAATTTATTTTTATAAGCACAATTTCAAGTAACTAGAAAAGCTTTTATATTATCAGCGAGTTATAAAACTTATAGATGTTATCTACAATTACAATTTTTTAAATTTTTCTGATTTTTTTAGGTTTTTTTGGGAACAGCGGGCGTAAAGCTGAATTTAAAGCCCACTTCTATGTACTGGTCTTGAAACTGGGGTTCAGATCACTAAATTTAGTTTTAAGTGAGAGCTTATAATTTCTATATCTCAAAACATTTTTTAGTTTTAGCTACACAGTGAGTTAT
Organism: Encarsia formosa; assembly: GCA_038277355.1. Classification (NCBI taxonomy): domain Eukaryota; kingdom Metazoa; phylum Arthropoda; class Insecta; order Hymenoptera; family Aphelinidae; genus Encarsia; species Encarsia formosa. Next base: position 732,003 of record CM076185.1, on the reverse strand, counting down.
GTCTTTAAAAATGCAAAATTTATTTAAAAATTAAAAAAAACTTAATCAAGATAATTAAGATTAATGAGTAGATTTATCACGACTTTTAAAGTTTTTTTTTTGTTAGTAATAAATTTTGAAATTGAAAACTATTTTCTTCTAAAATTTTTATTCGATATTTTAATCATCAAAAATTTTTTCTTATTAAAGTTTTATAATGAAAAAAAAAGAACAGAAAACAACGTATTTTAGGAGTTAGCGTTTTTAATACATTAAAAACTACCCAAGAGCTTTAATTTGATAATTATAGACACTGAATGAAAACACTGTTTCATTCACTTAAACAACTAATGAAACAATTTAGAAAATATATCTTACCACCTTCTGGAGATCTTTTGAAAATACAACCATTTCCAAGGTGAAACAACGCAATAAAAACCCAAACTAGTGTCTGATCCATTTAAAAAACAAAAAACTACGAGTTTCCAATGAAATGATTCTTTGAAAAAAATTTCAAAAGTTCAGTTAGTGCCAATCTACTGCTAAGAATTTTGGACTGGTAGAAAATTTTTAGCTTATCTTGACGTTTGTTGACCGTAATTTAACAACTATGTTTAGTAAACAATGATTACCCAAGGTGAACTCATTTTTCACTCTGCTTCACAAAGGAATGACTAACTACGAGAAATTAATTTGTTCAAAAAATTTTTAATTTTTCATTTACACTTAATAAAATAAAAAAAGTATGTATCATTGATCAACACTGATTAGAATAATAATAATATTCCTTAATTAAGTAAACTACAACTTCTGCTTCTCTTTCTTGGCGGCTTCCGCGGCTGCTTCTAATTTTTCATGCTCGCCAATCAGTGATTCTACTTCGTTAGCCGGCAATATTCTTGTTTTTGTTTTTCCATCGACGCGGGTCAATGTTGCTAATTCCACTGTAAAATCATAATCAAAATTAATTTTTGTAGTTGTATCAAGTTAACAAAATTGTAATTATTAAAAGTTTTTTAATTTGGTATGATCATTGATACTAAATTCATATTTTGGAATTAAGAATTAAGGAGAGAATAGAAAATTTGGAAATCGATTTTTAAAAAAGAGTCCATATCAATTCTGTATAATCAATAAAAAAGAAATTTTTTTTTTTTTAAGCTATTAAAGCTGAAAATTTAAAACGATGTCATAATTTTTAAATTTTCAATTTTTTATAGTTTTTAAATGTCCTTTCAAATAACTTAACGCTTGGATTTTACAAAAATTCAATAGGAGCAAGAAATAAAAAAAAATTTTTTTGACCACATTATAATGAATGATTTTATCTTTGAAGTATTTTTCAAAACTTTCGGCGCCATATGATTGTAATAATTTCAGTATTTTTAATTAAAAAAGAACAAAAATTTTACATGTAAAGTATTGGTATACATAGCGATTTAAATTGCAAATGAATTGAAGATCATTTTAAAAAATAGTAAAAAAAATAAAAAAAATTTTTAAAAACTCTCTTAACAGAATAGTAAAATTTTCGACACTAATTCAACTAATTTTTAGCGTTAACGCACCGACCGCGAAAGTAGGAAATCCAGGTTTGATTCCAGACTGGGGTGATCCAAATTTTTTTCTTTCTCATTTTTTAATTCTTGAGGAATTATTTAATTTACTTATTTGGAATTAGAGTCTAAAAATTTGCAAAAACAAAAATTTATCTTCTCGCGTGTATAAGAAAGCTCTTACTTCAAAAGTGGGAACTCATTTATTATAATTATTAATTTATTCTGAAAGATCAGGTATAGTTATAGATAAATATATTTAAATCAAATAAATTATATAGAGAAATAGAAAGTTATTCACAAAAGTAAGAGTTTAATTAGACAAGTTGAGATAAATTAGTCGATAGTTTGAATAATAAAAACCTTTGTCGGCAGATAGTTTGTTCATGTCGAGGGTCTTCGACATGACCTTGATGGCGAGTGCCATGGCATCCTTGAGGGTCATCTCGCCCTCCTTGTACTCCTGCTTGAGTGACGATACAGCCGCAGCCGAGTTGTTGCCGATGCAGGTCGCCTTCCAGCCTCCGTAGTTACCGCTCGGGTCTGACTGGTACAGCTGGTAGCCGTAGTGCCTGTCCCAGCCCATGTACAGGATGGATACCCCGAAGGGCCGCTTCCCACCGTACTGGGTGTAGGCCTGCTTGACGTCGCACAGCCACGAGACCAGCTGCTCGCAGGGTATCGTCTCGCCGTACTGGAGCAGGTACCTCTGACCTACACCAAGTCACATATGTTTTAAGTCAAATTAATAATCTAAAGTCGAGATTTATCAGTCACTGGAGCAAACAAAAAATACCTTCTACTTGATGAAGATTAAAATTCATTTTTCGAAAAATAAACTTAAAACTTTAATTATCAAGTAGTCAAATCTTCACTTTTTAAAAAAAATTAGTGGCATTTTAATTTATTTTCCCAAAAATAAAAAAAATAAAATTATTAGAAAATCAAGATAGTTAGGTACTACACACGTCATGTTATTTATAATCTCTACTTTATAAGAATAAAGAATGAAAAATCAATCCTAGGCTCATTTCAAGAAATCGTCATGACCCTATAGATCATTTCAACTAAACCGTCGTAATCCTAAAAAATAAGACTTTTCTGAAATTAATCACAGGATCATTTTGAAAGATCTAGATATGATCATCAGAAATAATCGTATGGATCATTTTGTAGGAATTAGGATCACGATATACAATTAATAAATTAATATAAAAAAAATTCAAACCTATGAGCCTCAACTCGTTGGTGAGGACGTTAGCGTCAGAGGTTATACCCGCAACAGAACACACAACGTCTTCGTTGAGCTTGTAGATCTTCTCCGAGAAGAAAACCTCGTCCAGGAGTTTGTTTGTGTTTCTCTTCTCAGCAGCCAATAGAATGCCGTCGTTGGCCAGGATACCCAGACACGTACCGGCGTGACTTATCGCCTCCATGGCGTACTCGACCTGGTACAGACGACCCTCGGGCGAGAATATCGTTGTCCTCGTGTCATACCTGCGAGCCTGGAATTTGGAATGAAATTTATAGGTACACGGCTTTATTATCTAATTTATTTCATTACTTTTGATTAAATTGTCTAAGTTATATTTATTTATAGTTCCAATTGATTTTTAGTAAGTTTTTCAAATTCAGAACTAAAAACTGTAAGATATAAAAAAATTAAAAACAGCATAGGTTTAAGGATTTTAAAATTTTGATACTTTTTATGCTTTGATAGTCAAGTCATTTTTTTTTCATTTTTTAATCATGCTAAGAATATTTTTTTAAAAACTTGAACCAATGACACAGTTGTGAGTACATTAATAATAGTATAAAAAACAACATTTACTGCAGTACTGCAAATATAAGCTATAAATATATATTAGTTTAATGAAATTTTGAGTTAAATTTACATAAAACAATTTGACTAAGGATATATAGCACAACACATATTAGAACTCAGGATTTCCCCAAAAATTTTGAGTTGCTATCTGAAGTTTTTGAATGCTGAGACAATAAGTTAAATTAAATACAAACTGTGTAAAATAAGATTTATAATCAATCTATTTACAATCTTTTAGACTCATATCATTTTGTTTGTTTATATTGGTTTTAGAAATATTAATTTATTGATTACTTTTAATGACTAGGTTTTTGGATAAAATATTTTCAGTGAATGAGTGAAAAATCATCTATGGTATGTTTGGGAAAAAAACTTAGGAACTTTCAAATGAATGTGATGTGTGAGCCTCAATTGTCAATAAATTTTGAATAAGCTCTAATAAATTCACTACTATTCATACTTTAATAAATAAATAATAAAATACTAGATGACAATGCACTTCTGACATAACCTATGTTTTGAATATAGAAAGTAATAAATTCACAGGGCAAAGAAATATTAGTTATTTCAATATTAAGTTAAATTGAATTATCAACTCACCATTTTTTATAAAAAATTGTTTCTATTAAAGCTTATTATTTAAAACACTACTCCGGTGTTAGCGGTGAAATGCACTTTACAAATTCGATGTTGTGCTGGAGTTCGCGCGAGTCTACAATGAAGCCTCGTTCGATCTTGATGAAACAAAGCGCAAAAAAACAGTGCTACCAGTCTACCACTAACCACAGCTACAAAAATATTTCCATTGGCAGCACTTGAAGGAGAAAAATCAAAATATTTCTAAAACAAATCATAACCAAGTAGCCTCCGCCGCGCACCTTTTACTTTTCATATTGTGTTCAAATAATTATTCTGTAAAAAACACGTGAAAAATGTCATCTTATTCCATCGACCATTAGTTGGCAGGTAAATACCTACCTAATGTGTGTTCAAATTCCTAATAATTCGACTGTTGTTATAAAACTGACTTTTGCTGACTTTCACTTGTTTTCCAGAACTGATCTGCAAAGAATAAATTAATAAATTTATTTAAAAATATGAGAAGAACAAGAATAAAGCCAGTTTTGAGTGCCCCTGTTCGTCGAAAGGTACAACCAAATACTGAAAATGATTCAAACAAGCCTGAAGAGCCGTCCACACCACAGAAAAAAGAAGAATCCACTGTGGTGGAGGAAGTAAATGATGTGCCAGCAACTTTGAATGAATCCAGTTCCAAAACCAAAGAAAAAAATGATCAACCTGCTGAGAAAATAACTCAGGATGTGTCTGAAGCCAAAGACAGTATTCAGACAAGCGCAGACTTGCCTGCAGTTTCAAGTGCACCTCCTTCCAAATCTGCTGAAAGTCATCCTCCAAAAGTAGCAGAAGGTCAATTTTCATAATTGTTTATTTGTTTATCTTAAAAATAAGGTTTGCTCTTTATATTAACTAAACAATAGTAATGTCAATCAATGGTCCTGAAAATATATTGAATTTTTTATTGTTCCAATTAAAGAAATATTTTATTTTTTGATTAAAAAAAAAAACCAGTAGAGCCAAAGAGTCAATTAACTAGTATAAAAAGTAAGATAAAAAGGAAAAAATCAAGAATTTTTTTATAAGAAAAATTTTTTAATATTTTTTTTGTCACAATAAGAGCATCATACAACAAAGCTTCAAAATTACTGCTATCCTTACTCATAATTAAATAGAATTTTATCATAAAATTTCTTTACTTTTAAATATCACATAAAATATAATTTAATAATATTAAACATGAATCTTTAAAATTCACAAACAAATTCATCAGGTACATGTTTACAACTTTTCTAATCTTAATATAATTGTTGTTGTTTAATTTTACAGGCAGTCCGGCAAGTTCAGTAAAAATAGCCCCAGCAAATCCTCGTTCATGTTTCATGCGGCCAACTCCAAGACTGGATGGTGGTGGCAGCAGAATAAGAAGAAACAGTGTGCAAGGAAGCGCAACCAGTGCAAGCGAATCAGAAGACGATTCTAGAAAATCAAGTGTGTGTTCATCAAATAGAGTGAGTATACTATTGTGTATTTACAAATATTATAAATATTTAAAAAAAATATCCCATGGAGATACATATCAGTTTATTAAACACCTTCTGAATCACTAAGTTAATAAATAAATAATTTCTAACATTTCTTCTCATAAACTGTATTTACATTTTCCTGCAGACTTCAGATCTACCAAACTCAAGCGTACAAAACTCTGGTGCTCAAGGTGAAGCAAACAGTACCGGTAATCAAAGTATGTCCGGTAAACTGAATTTCAGTCAGAAGAGAAAGATGGTTGTTTCGGAGTCGGCTCGAAAACTAGCCGAGGCCAGACGAGAGTTCAACCTAAAACACGAGAACAACACCCCAGACAAGAGCAAGCTCACCATGTACGACTTGATTTACTACAACCCAAAGACCAATCCCATGAAGCCCAAGCCTAAAGCTACACCCAGGAAGCTTTCAGTCGGATCGTGAGTACTTTTAATAATTTAAATACACTCTACCCAGATTCAATAATACACCATATGAATTCACATTTATATATATATGTAATTAATCTACTTAATCATTGAATCATTGGTGAAAATTAATTAATAAATATTCAAAGATTAAAATTAAACGTCAACTTGTGCACATTGAAGAATGAAAATTAAATGTAATCAAATAAAAATTCGATAAGCCGATACTTAATCACTTATTAATCGCAGTGACGCCGAAGAAAAAAAAGAAGAAAAGGAGCCAGAACAAGAGGCTGCACCAGCGTCGGAAGAAGAGGAAGCATCCGAGATTCTGGTACCCCAGGTCAAGATAGGCCCTAACGGTCAGCTGATCATTGACGAAAAGAGCCTGGTGATTGACCAGTACAAGTCCCAGGAGAACTTAGACAGATCCGAGATCGTAGTTGACGAGGACACGGGCGGAAACGGATTTTACAAGAGGCGAGCCAAAAGCAAGGAGTGGAACAAGTGGGAGACGATCAAGTTCTACAAGGCTCTCAACACCTATGGAACAGATTTCCTACTCATGCAGAACGTTTTTCCGAATAGAAACAGACAGGAACTCAAGCTGAAGTACAAGAAGGAGGAGAGGTTCAATAGCAATTTGGTGGAGAAGGCACTCAGGTATCAGGCCTTCGACGAGGAAGCTTTGAAGAAAGATTTCGGTTGGTACATTTTAATAAAATCATAATAATTTTTATTAATTTCAAACCAAAATTTCTTTGGGCCTTAAAATACTGACGAAAGCATGAGGTGTATGTAATATGTATGCACAAATAAAAACTCAAGTTAATCAAAGTTTAGGCTTACTAGACTCGTCAAGACATCTTTATTTAAATACAAAGACAATTAAATGACTTAGGTTATTAATTTTTTTTTCAGAAAACGTGGACGCGAGCGAAGCCAAAGAAGCAGAGTCTATAAAGCTGGTCAGAGAGACTGCACTAGCTTCAAAACTTAAGAAAAAGACAAAAAGATGCCGTAAGTTATTTTCCCCTCGTTCTTTTTTTTTTTTTTTTTTTTTTTTTTTTTTCTTTAACTAATGAATGATACATTTTTTACAGACTTGGTTGCCCAGGAAGTTAATTGCGACGAATCGTTGAAGACGAAAAATTCCCGCGAAAGTCAGTCGAGCGACGAAGACTCGCGAATAACTATAACGAGAAGTAAAAAGATGCGAAAACGTATTCTGGTGCCGATCGATGACGACTCGGACAGCGAAGACGAGTCGTTGAAAGTTGTCAAAAAAACTAAGCGTAAAAAAAATAAGTAGAATTTATTATTGAGTCAGTTAGGGGTAGATAATGTTACCAATAATAATTTAGATAGTTACTTAAAGAAATTTTATAATTTAAAAAAAGTTTTTTATATGCTTTGTGCCAGCTGTAGTGATTTTTTATGACCACTAAATTGTTTGAAAAAATTTTATATTACTTGATGTATTTATGTACAAAAAACAAATGTTTTTCTTTCAAAAAACCAGGGACTCGGCAATAACATTATTTTTTTTACTTTTGTTATGTTATTTTCAACAAATGTCAAATTGGAATAATTTTTTTGAAATAACATACAACATTTTTGTTATTACCGAGTCTCTGCAAAAAATAGGATGGTAGTCTAAGTACCATTCCAATAAGTTTATGAATAACAAAAGTTGAAAATGTAAAAAAATATCTCAAATTATCTATGACATCACAAATTTATATATAATAATAAAAAATTTGTTACAATTCTGTTACATGAAAAATTTTTTTATGACGTTGCAGTATAAACCTATTATTTAAAAAATATATTTATTATAAATAAGTTAAATTAAAGAAAAAAACGAATAATTATTTTTCCACCACAACATAATTAGGCCTACAAAATTATATTAATTAATTTTTCATAATTTTTCTTTCGATGCATAAAATGTGCACTAACAACCCTGAAATTTATTTTAAAGCAAATGAAAATTCATTATTTTCATTAATTATTAAATTTTTTTCTAGTAAATATTTTTGAAATTTAGTTAATAAAAATAATGAATTTGTATTAATTATAAGTAAAAATATTTGCTTGAAAAATACCCTTCAAAAACATTTGCCTGAATCAAATTTTCTTGATTTTTTTAGTTTTTGACAAAAAATTTAATAAGTAATTTAAAAAATAATAAATTTTTAAGATTTTATAACATTTGCATGGAAAAAAAATTCACTACACTCAATTCAGTGTGGATTGTGTAAGTACCCTAAAAAATATTTAGCCTGATATCAGCTATGTGAATATGTGTTTAATGTTAATCTCTTAGCATCCGTTAAACGTTAGTTTTAGAGAAATTTATCAATTCAGTGCCATGGATTTAAATTCACTTTAAATAATCCCAGTTGATGCACCAAGATAAAATTGGTGCAGCGATAAAATTTGGAAAAACAAGTGTTTCATAACCTCAAATTGAATGTTTATCAAATCAATAAAATAAAATGAAGCACCAATTTACCGATGTAAAGCCTAGTGCCAGCACAAAAGCTGAAGCCGACGAGTGTCTTTTTGAGTATCTTCATGGAGAAATGGTTAATTATGTCATATCCAAAGCTCCAAAGGATTCAGGGGTAAACAACTCCACAACTTTCATTATCTACTTATTACCTCTTTGTAAATTTAGTTAAAGTCATTCAAGTTATTTTTTACTCATTTATTTTATGGTATAAAGAAGTTATATATCCTATAGTTCTTAAAAGAAATATAAATAAACAAATATCAATTTTTTATTCGTATAATATTAAACAATTTTTTAGCAAAGTTCTTCTTATTCTTCTTCTTTCTTTTAATGGCTCTTTAGCAAAGTTGATTTTTAAATCCTAAATATTATTTTTAATTTTTGTAATTTTTTATAAAATAAAATATACATTTTATATAACTATATTTTTGTAAATATCAATTTATATTCACTATTTTACAAAAGTTAAGTGGACTAGTTTTGGTCTGCAGAATTGATAAATAAATGAATAATAATAATCAAAATATTTAATTTGAAAAGAAAGATCTACTGGCATTATTTGACTTTAAATCGCTTAAACAATTATCTCACTTCTAGCAGGGAAGCTTTGAAATGGTCCAATTTGACTCTCATGCTACTAGGAAAATTCACTTTTGTTTAATAAGAAAACTTTTCTACTTTGAAAATTGATTTTGTAGTTAATAATAATAATAAAATATTAAAATTCCAGGAAAAAGAGGAGGATCTGTCGAGGCTCGAGTGGACGGGGTTCGACGTGGGTTACCGCATGATAGAGCGTCTGACCAGAGAGTGGCCTAGGTTCAAGGACGAGTTGGACGTGATCAAGTTCATATGCACAGACTTCTGGAGCAGCATATACCACAAGCAGATAGACAACCTGCGTACGAACCACCACGGGGTGTACGTCCTACACGACAACGAGTTTCGTCTGCTGGCCAAGGTTGCCGCCGGGGGGAAAACCGGAACCGGAAACAAGCAGTACCTGAGGGAGAGCCCGAGGTTGCTCGCCTTCACCTGCGGTCTGCTTAGAGGAAGCTTGGCCAATCTCGGGATTCCTTGCATCGTCAAGGCGGAAGTCTCGGCTCTTCCCAGCTGCAAGTTCAATGTCGAGGTCCAGAGAGTCTAGGGTTGCGATGTATTTATTTAAAAATTATTTTTATTGTTTAAGGAGGCTTGGCAGCAAAGGGGTCGTTTTAATTATGATTAGTAGGCGATTATTTATCATTTTTAAACACAGTTATTTATTTTTTTTTTTTTTAAATAATGTTTTTTATTCAATTATTCATTGCGAATAGTTTTAAAAATGATTTAGAGTGTTTATATTGAAAATTGATAGGAAAATATATTAATCAAAGAATTACAAAAAAAAAAAAAAGTAATTGAAAAATTGATAATATTTAATTCAACGATTAATTTAATTGAATTACTGTACCCCTGGGCTGATGATGATCATGCTGTTGTTGTTGTAAATAAATATTTTTTATATTACCATGCTTGTGCAGGAATAAAAAATTAGTCAAAAAGTTTTAAAGTGCTTTTATTTTTTTTAACTGATGAACAAAAATAATAGTTGTAAGGAGTATCAAAAGAATACAAACTACATTTTAGTATAATAAGTGGGTAAAAAAAATCTAATTGCTAAAACGTGTTTACGAGATTACTGACAATTAAAAATATCAACTTTAAAAACTCAGGTTGCTTCGTATTTACAAATGAATTCATTCGTTGGTTATGCAAATGTATAAAATTAATTAAGATTTTTTTGAAAACAATAACCTTGCAAAGTCTTCAAAAACCGTTGAGTCAATGAATCGCTTATTTTAAGATTTTTTTAAAAATATTAATCGTAAAGAAAAGCCTAAATTAATGATATAATTTAAACAAATAACCTAATTTTTTAACTTGGATATATATATAAATTTCAAGATTTGATATAACTTTTTATAGCGATTAATTTCAAATTCCCGGCAAAACTCAAGTCCTGTGGAAATTTTTAGCGGCAATTTAAAATCGAAACAACGGTTTTCTCGCGATTAAAATCTAATTCTTGAAGATAAAGTCCATGAGATCGATCTGGGTGACGATTCCTACCAGAGCTCCGTCTTTGTGTTCGTCGAGTACGACCGCGTAGCAATCCTTCTGCAGCATCCTGGACAGTCTTCCGAGGGTCGTACCCAGGGCGACTTTTCTGTACTGCTTGATCAGTGCCTTTTCGGCCAGGTCGGTCTTCTTGACCTCCCCGGAGATGAGGCTGCTCAGTAGCTTGTCCCGGGTAACGAAACCCCGGATTTTTCCGTGGTCGTCGGACATAGGGATCTGGTGGAACTTGGACTCGTGAAGGATCTTTTCGGCATCCTTGCAGGTAGAATCGTTGGGTAGGATCACGGGTTTTCCCAGGGGCAGCTTTGATACCGGAAGGTTCCACCACCATTCGTTGCTTTCAACGGGCTTTGGTGGCTCCTGAAAAGATTAATCGGCACATAAGTTATGAATCTTCTAGCTGGAATTTATGTAAACCTCGAGAAACAAATACAAAGCTTACCAATAAATTTCTCGACTCCATCCACAAATCGGAAACGAACTTGGTCATGTAGTTTCGGATACCGTCCGGTAGCACGACCACGACCCGTTTGTCCTCGTCGAGGTCCTTGGCTACCATCAAGGCGGCCGACAGCGCGGCTCCGCTGCTTCCGCCGCACAGCAGACCCTCGTCCTTGATGAGCTTGCGGGCGTAGTGGAACGACTCAATGTCCTTCGTCTTGAACCACTCGTCCACCACGCTTCGGTCCAACACGGTTGGAATGAAATCGTACCTTTTGAATTTTCAAACATTCATTTAAAGGGATTTTTTTTTCCATAATAATTAATTATATAATTGATGGAGTTATTACCCGATGCCCTCGACGTCGTAGACCTGCACGGTAGAGTCGTTAAGTTCCGGTGGCTCGGCGAGTAAGCTTCCCTCGGGATCCACGGCGACGATTTTGGTACCCGGTGAGAGTTCCCGCATCTTGCGCCCGATTCCGGCGATCGTGCCTCCGGTTCCCGCTCCGGCTACGACGTAGTCGACCTTACCCTCGCACTGCTCCCATATTTCCGTGCCGGTCTGGTCGTAGTGGGCCAGAGGGTTGCCCGAGTTCGTGTACTGAAAAAAAATTTTTTTTTTGTCAATTCAAGTTTAAATATAAACAGGGTTTGTACAAAAAAATTTTTTCTGACTTTGAGGTCTTTTTTTTTTTTAAGTTATAGGGGTAAACAAAAAAGAGCTTTTTTATGATTTATCTTTAATACCAGAAAAGTTATTAGATATCAACGTGGGATAACGCTTGAAAGTTTGGTTTTTGTTTTTCTTTGCAAAAAAAACTTTTCGTGACGTTCAAAGATGATTTTTTGGATAATACAAAAAAATAAACGATGTAAAAATCTACGAAATCAAAAATCGACGAATCTCGTTATATTGATTAAAAATTAAATAGCAAGAAACTAGTGGCCACATAACTTTAAGGGTTCTAAAAAACCATTGGAACTCAAATTAAAAAAAAAAAAAACCTTCTAATTCGGTTAGTAATCGTATTATTTGCCAAGTTCCGGAGGTTTGAAATAATTAATGAACTTTATTGTGTTTTCCCATCTCTACTTGCATAAAACTTCATTTGCTTTAGCAATCTCGCAATTCAAGCAATCTTAGAGGCCAATGTCAATATTAATTTTTTTATTTTGAAGCACTCATGTATAAAAACAAATAAATAAATAATAATGATAATATCATAAATGATGTATGTATAATTGTACATGAATAACCGTTATAATCAGAAATATGAAATTCATAGTCTTCGTGACTTATGATTCTATTGGTTATTGTTTTACACAATTCTCACGTTTAAAATACAATTAAAACAATAACTCATTGAACTTTCTCATAAAAATATAGTAAAGTTTAGATTTTCTCCGAGCTGTGATAATATTATTCCCTGCAGTCTATTTATCATTATCTGGTACATCGAACGGTACTTTTTACACTTTCTCTGGAATGACAAGCTTTTTTCTATGAAAATGTGATTAGCCTTGTTGAATTATTAATAAATTTTTAATTAACTTTTTAACTCATTGGTAAAATAGTTTTAATCAAATGATTTCAAAATAAACGAACTATCAAAGATTAGGCTGGTTATTATTTATCTATATTATCGTTGTGATTAAACTTTATCATCGTGATAACTCTACGATTCATCAAGCCATTAAATCCCTATTAAATTTAAGAACGTTATAAAATAAATCGAGCGCACGAAAATTAATCAATTGTATTATAAATATTTTTCAGCTTTTTAAAAAATTTTATTTTTGTCCGGAAAAAAAAGAAGAAAAGAAAAACGAGTGACATAAAAATAAAAATAAAAACCTGATCAAGGATGACGCTGTCTGGAATACTCTTCATGAGTCTCTGAGCGGTGGCGATGTGTCCCTCGGGGCTGTCGAAGGCCGCCTCGGTGGGCGTCCGGATGATCTCCGCCCCGAGTGCCTTAAGAGTGTAGACCTTCTCGTTCGACATCTTCTCGGGCATGACTATAATGCACTTGTACCCCTTGACCGCGGCCGCCATGGCCAGTCCGATCCCGGTGTTGCCGCTGGTCGGCTCGATTATAGTGCAACCGGGCTTCAGCAGTCCCTTCGACTCCGCGTCCTGGACCATTCTGTACCCGATTCGGTCCTTCACCGAGCCACCCGGGTTCATGAACTCGCACTTTGCGACTTTAAATTTTATACTTTTTATTATACTTATTGTGAGTGCAATAAATACGCGTTTTTGACACTAGTGCAGAGAAATAACTGGTTTTACGTACGATTGTCAAAATAGTTTTTTCCGTGACAAGGTTGCTTTTTTTTTCCCGTTTGTACGTAAGAGAACAAAAAATCCTGTCAATTCTTATTGCCAAATTTGCATTACAATTATTGAAATATACACGTTAAGAAAAGAGTGTTTTTAAATAGTATCTCAGAAAAAAATAAATAAATAAATTCCAATGTTAGGGAAATTTCGGTGAATTGACAAAAAAGACTTACACATTTGACATTTGATACCGAGTTCCTTTGGGATGTGGTTGAGTCGCACCATGGGAGTTTGACCAATGGCGTGAAGGATGTTTGGCAACGCTTTTTTCCTGTCATCTGGCCTGAAAAATTATTATTTTACAATTTAATAAGAATTTTTTTTATACATATGTTTTTAAACATTTATTTGAGCCTAAAAGGTGGACGGTGTAGGGTTCAAAAAAAATTCGGGCTTAAAGTTCGAACTTTTTTCTCAAAAAGTTTGAACTTTAAGCTCTATGGGTAAGTATATATACATATTTTGAAAATGATAATTTAATAAAAATCTAAAATTTTCAATCTCTATGAACTTGTTAACTAAATAGATAAAGACACATTATAAATTCAAGTATCAAATAATTTATTTCTTCTTACTTTTTACACGAAAAAGCATGAATTTATCTTTGTACTTGTAAATTTTCGTTTCCGATGCGACGTAGCTCTCGAAAAATTAGCAAGTCGGTTTATCCGAGATTAGCTATCAAAAAAAAAAGAAAAGAAGAATAAAAAGTGAATTCGTAAGATATCCCCTGCATCGCAATCGAGTCGTCCCTGATCAAGGCCAACAGTCGGACTAAATAAGCCCGGTGCATGCCGAAAGTGCCGGCCGGCCGGCGAAGCTATGCTTTGGAGTTTGGATTCGTGCCAATCAACTCCTCACTTCGATCCGATTATTCATGCGCGTTGGATCAACAAATTATCATATGTATTGCGTTATCTCATCTGTAACCAATGTCAATAACATTCCCGAATAATGCATTTTCGGAGTTTTTTAGATTTTCGAAAAACAACTTTGAGGAGGTCAACGGTCTCTTTGATAACAACTTTTTTTTTTGGTCAAAATTGAGTGATAATTTTTTAATTTTTGGGCCATAAGATGACCGATCAATCACGTACAAAGAAAACCAGTAGTTTTTTTTATATTTTAATTGTTTATCAAATTTAGGTCCTCATAATGGCTTATAAATAGCGTTCATTAAGATTAATCAACAAATAGTCATCATTTGTTTATAATCATGTTTTTGTCAAAAGTCATCGAAAATATAAAAAAAAAAGTAGAAAACAAGTTGGTTTTTACTATACTTTTATCAGCTATGGATTTTATAAATATTGAGTATTAACCAAGCTGAATTATTAATAGGTAATCGATATGCAAAACTTAAGTATGCTAAATTATCGATTCTAAATGACAAAACCGACCGCTTTTAGGATTATTCATAACTTATTACGTGACGGTAAAAAAAAAAAAAATAAATTGGTTTCCAATTGAATCTAAAGAATCATGGAACTATAAATGAAGGTTTTTATTAGATATAGAAAAACTGAAGACAGTAAATATTTGTTTTTCCCAGAGTTAAAAATACTAAGTATATTATAATGACTTCATATTTTCGTATATATTTTATATTTAGGTGTTAATAATTTTTAAAATTTAATTTTCAATATAACATAATTTTATTATGTTTTGGAAGTCGTTTGCTAAGAAAAAGCCTTTGTTTAAAAATTTGTGGTTATTCCAAAAAAAAAGCATTTATATATATATATATTGATATCGAATGTCGTTTTTGACTAATTCTAATAAAATTAGAAACCAAATCCATCTAATTTTTAAAAAATCTGCACTTGGGCTATCTGATTTGCGTAAAAATATAATAAAAATGTTTTTTAAGACGTACTATACTAAATGATCCAACCAATATTAAATATTTTCTCAATTCTTAAAAATCCTGAAACTTATGACTACAAAAACATGAAAATAAATATACTCTAAGGATATGTTTTAAAAACCCTTAAAAGGAAGGTTTATTTAACTGATCAGATTAGGTAAACTACCTTAAGAATAATTGAGCGAAGATTTGTAAAAAGTAAAAGCTTACTTGTTTCGCACGGTGTGTGGATTGTTGCCAGCCGCGTGGGGTCCGGAGGGTTTCCACGTGCATCGGCTCGGTCTGTTCGGTCTGACCAGCTGATTTTCAAATCCCGCCTCGTTTTTATCACCGTTTTTCACCTCCACTGCGGCGGCTTCCATCCTCGGCTTCTTTACCGGACACGACTCCAGCTTGACTGATTTTACTAATTTACCCGGAGCGGAAGTACAACAACGGCTTTTATAACCGACTGATATCACTTTCTGACTGGCGGCGGCGGCGGCGGCGGCGCCTTTGATCTACCTGCCACCTATGCCGAGATGCATCTAGTGACTTATAGTCCGAAGCTATTTAATTTCAGGCGGGAGTTTTCAAAATCTACACTGACCGACACTTGTTGATTCTTTTTATTTATTGTGTTTTTTTTTTTTTTTTTTTATAAATAAAATAAGTTAAAAATAATTATATGAATCTATAACTGTTTATAAAATGAACTTTACCTCAAAATCCTTATTATCGGAAATATAAATTAATCCACACAGTAAATTACGAGCAATTATTTTTATGATAAACAAATCAATCAAACCACTGCTTGTAATTAAGTATATCTGTGTGGATTTTTCACAACTAATAGATTATCGAAAACAAAGTTTATTGATTTACAGTCAACTTTGAGCTACTAAAATAAAAAAAATTTTTTCTTTAAATCACAAATGTTCAAAGATTTCAAAAGTCCATAATTACTAGTGCAAAGAATTTTTAAAAATTAATTGGTAGCAATGACCTGAAAAAATTAAAACAACAGGCTGCGGAACAAGAATTTATTATTTGAAAAATAATACTGTTTTTGTAAATCTAAGTGGAAAAAAAAAAAAAAAATGTTATTTCCAACTTCCTTTGACGCTTTGAATAGGTTAACATCTCTCATTTTTCAATAAACAATAGTGTGGTGTTACACATTCATTAAAGTCAATGAAAAATGCATTTAAAATTAGGTAAGTAAAACGCATAAAACAATATATTTTATTATAAACACCAAAATAGTTATTTACTTTCAAAAGTCTTACGCCTATCAATGATTCTAAAACAACACAACAAAACTTTGGCTGTTATCGAGAAGAAAAAGATCTCACAAGGTCGATTAACTCAAACAAAAATTGACAAACTGATGGACATAAGCATAAAAAAAAAGAAGCAAATGACTCGTTAGCCGCAGTATGAACATTGAAAACTGTGTTCACCACAAAAAAAAAAAAGAAAAAAAAGAGAAAACCACAGTAACCTTATACACCAGTAAATGAACGGAGTATCCGTTTTAAATTCTTTCACTACTGGTTTCTTTTTTTCTTTTTTTTTTTTTTCATCTCATCATAATTCATTTGAATTAATCATTGTTTCAGTTTTAGATAATATTATTGCGAAATTTTAGAAAATTGCTTAAAAAATGAAAAATCCCTCTGTATAAAGATCGAATCGGTTCATAATGTAAAATTTAAAATTGGTTTGGAATTTTAATATTTATTTGCAAATGAAGTATTCCCTTTTTTCAAAATTGTTTATATTTGAGTACCCGCATATTTTCCGAGCCCAAGAGTAAAGTTAACGTGTTTGCATAAACGAGCTTTCGAGCTGGGTGATAAAAACAATAGGGCGCGCATGCTCCCTTTAAACACAAAATGCAGCAATTTTAGTAATAATAATGAAAATAAGAGGGAAAATAATGTAAATTGTCCAGCAGCCTCGTAAATAACATCTCGACAAGACAGTTTAAAGGTACTTTATGCCTTCGTGGTTTTCTGACTTTAAAAAAAGAAAAAAAAAAAAAGGGAAGCACGACTCTGAATGAATTATGATTTAAATTAAGTCAATTACCTTGGTGCTATGCTAGATTACTGCAAAAGTAAATAATAATAATATTTTAAAAATAAATTCTAGACACTTTACTTGGTTTTATTTTGAAAAAACGTAATTTTTGGAAACTTCATATTTATTTTATACAATACGAAATTTCGAAAGAAAAATATAAATAAATAAAATTTTCAGTCTTTTTTCAATAAACAATAAAAATAAAGGGTTTATTCATAACATTTTATGTTTTACTGCGAAAATTTTTGAATTTTACTATTATTTTTTTTGAATGTTAAAAAAAAAAAAAAAAAAAGATATTCTAATGGTTATCCTGCGCGTTATGGTAGTGGTGAAAATTAACAAGCATACCAAAAACATCAAGTTTGAAAAAAAAGTTAAAAATAGTACGTCAAAATAATTGAAGCATTGAGTTATCGAGCTGTTTTAATTTCGTCGTCCTACCTACTACATCTGTAATAAACATTAAAATAATCTCATAAAAAAGGCTCATTGGTCCCAAGTAAAAGCACACACATCATCGGCCTAATCGAGAGTGAAAGAAAGAAAGACAACAACAACAAGATAGATCCTGGCAGCAGGCTCACACACACAAAAGGAGGTACAGAGTGTGGGTGGGAGAAGGTCGCGCGCCTGCGCAGACTAAGGCCCCACTCTCGCGCTAACTCGCAGCTCGCTAACTCGCGGGCGCGCCTGGCTCGCGCTGCAGTTTCCGCGAATCCGACCGCGAGTTTGTTCCTTCTTCTTCCTCCTCATAGTGTGCTCTGTATTTGAGTTCTTCTTTTTTATTCAAAGAGTTTGTGCGTGGGTGTTGTGAAACCATGAGGACCAAGCTCGGAGAGGATCTCTTCCAGGATCACCCTGAAATCGACTGACTTTTTAAACCAACCAGGTAAACCAGCTTATCTGCCGCTTTTTTTTTTTTAAGTTATAAAAAATGATCGCACCTCGCACGGTGTGATTTCGAAATTGAGTGTGCCGCGCGCCGCGGGATTTAGAAAGCAGTTGGCCTGTTGAATAATCAAAGATTTAAGGTGTAGCTGCAGCTTGGTCATCGATGGTCAGCGAGATACCAACCGAGCAAGGGTCATTGTTTCCCTTAATTAGTGACGTAATAATCCTTTTAAAAAAAAAAAAGTTTTTTTTTTTTTGTTGTCGTCTTGGTTGGTACAGACTTCCTGATATCGACAACACCTGCATGACTCTTTTTTGCGCTCGGCCTTTCTCCTCCCTAAGCCATAACCCGCGGCGGATTTTCCTTTCCTTTCCCCCCTCCTATACCTAGTTGCCAATACAAGCAAGGGGGGGCCCTTGGTGCTTTTATATTGTTACGATACTTGCCTTATTGCGACGTTAACTTACCAGACTTTAATCAACGCCTATTTTCATTTAATCGGCGGCGGCTTTTTTTCTTTGATTTCGCGTAATCTCTCTCTCTCTCACTCTGTTTGATTGCGAACTTGAAGTGACAAGTTTTATTGAATAAAAAAAGAGGGGGCTTTGGTGCTTTTTAGACAAGCGTTGTTTGGAGAACAATGTTCCATCCTAGAGTTTGAAAAAAATGGTTCCAGCCTAATACCAAAAAAAACAAATGTTCTGTTCTGGTATTTTCAGAAAATGGTTCCACTCTAATCTTCTAAAATAAAGCTCCATTCCAGTCTTATCGGAAAATGGTTCCACCCTAGTATAACCAAAAAAACAGGACAGTTAAGATCGATTAAAATCTCAAGATCGTAGCTTCTCGACCTTGCGCGGGTTGAGTCCCGAAAAAAAAGGTCTCCTCGATTACGCAACTCGTCCGCGATTGGTGTCACCCGCACCCACGCAAGGTCGTCCCGGTTAAGTAAAAAAGTTGTGAATTTTGGTGGTTCCTACTAAGGAGATCGGCGCAAGGTGAGCAACCCGATGACGAATTACCCCTTGCAAACTTTCTCTACCCAACAATTGTCACGACGAGCCGCATCGCAGGGCTAATTGAATCGTCTCCTTGGGTTTGAACTTTCCTAGCACGACGAACAGCTGAGTTTGCGAAACCCTGGATCGAGAGAAAGTGCAGCTGACTCTACCCATAATATATGATATTTGCATGGCTGCTTTGCTATTGTTTCCAACTTGACGATGTTGAGTAAGACCGACAATGGACCGAAGAGCCCCGAAAATTTAGCGAGAGCCATTGATGATATTGTGTCATTATAAGGAGTATAGCTATTAGCAATTTAATAAGAAGATATGAAGATTTGCAAGGCCGAGGCGCCTGGACGCTTGAGGCGCGTGGGTTGCTTAGCTTGCCTCCTTTCGTTCTCTCTCTCGTCTCGGCTGCAACGTCAGACGAGTTGGTCGCTTGGCTAGATCTTTTTTTTTTTTTTTTTTATAACTGGTGTCTCTAAGTTTGTTTAATTCGAGTTTTTGTTGTTACTGTTGGTATTTTAAAAACTTGGTTAGGCATTTTTTAAAATTAACGAGATTTACTGGGATTAATTAGTATTCTTCAATAATTAAAGGTTGATTTCATTCCAGTTTATCGATAAATAAACATTCGTACCTTTTTTTTCAGATTAAAAAATTCAATTTTTTTGTAAAATCATTCACTATAATACTAAATTCAAATGTTAAACATAAAGTTGTTCACAAATTACAATAATTTAAAATCGATGACAAACGATATTGGTTAATATTTATACAGAGGGATAGTGTACTGCGCTCAAACGATCATAATGAGACTAATAAATTATTCTCCCCAAAGACCCTTAAGACCGCGCTCATTTAGATAACTTTGATCTCGAGCCGGCAGAGTGATTATAATAAGCTTATTGTTAATCCCTGTAAAAATTCATTTTAATTTGACTGTGGATCGGTTTTGGTCTTGGTATTGATGAATCTTGAATTTAATGATCGACCGAAAATAAAATACCAAAAACTTGAAGTTACAATATATTTAATTTACACTTAAAAATTTATTTTTGTTTTAAATAAAATTATTTTTGTTCTGCGTGAAATCCAAGACTAAGACTATTCAAAATCTTAGTCTTGTTCCTGGTTCTCGGCAAACACTAAATCTAATTTAAAAAATTAACATAAAAAATTTTCGTCTTGTTTTCAAGTCATCACCAAGAGTAAGATCAAGACTCTAAATTTAACCTTTTTTCAAGACCAAGACCAAAACTTGGTCTCCAAGATCCAAGATTTTCGTCTTGATTCCAAGTCAAGATCGAGACCAAGACCAAGAGCAAATCTTGGTCTCGGCAGATTAGAATAATAAATAATAATAAAAATAAGAAGCAGCACCATCTTAAGAACAATGGGTCGCGTGTCGTAACGGATGTATAAGCATCAGCGGTGTTAAGGATTAAAAACCTGCAGCAGTCTCACAGTCTCACACACACAAACGTATTCTAGAAATGATTCTACAGGTGTGAGTCGGTGATTCATCTTACGCATTATAGCCACCGCCAGCTAAGAATTACGTAAACCAAAGCTGACTCCATTTTTTTCTCCTTTTTTCTGACTTTATACTTACTAGTTTTTCAAAAGGGCTTCGAACTGTCCAGTTGGACTGAACATGCGTGCTTGAATGTTAAAACTATTGAAGTTCAACACGATTTTGGAGGATCAAACTTAAGATAATAATTAAAAGTACGAGATGAAAGAAAGTAAAGATTAGTCAAGCCTTTGAATAAATAAAAGCTTAAGAAGAAGTCAAAGAGAGGAAGGCAGTTTATGCCTACGTATATTACAACAAGAAGAGAGAGAGAGACTCGAGGTCATCAAGCTGCCCGTTATGGTGATCCTCGGCCTACGATTGCTTACGTCTAATCCTGCTGCTCTAACTTCTAATGTCTCTCGTCTACCTAAGCTTGGTTTTAATTTTTTTTTTAAAAAGACACTCATCGACAACTGAATTACTCGCTATCATCAAGGTGGGACAATTATGTCCCGAAGGCTGATCTTTTTAATAGTCACGGTTTATCTTACTACTTTTTGAGGGTATCGCCGCTATCTTATCTTGCCTTGCCCGAGCTCTTTTTAAATTCGTGCAGGATTTTAAAAAATATATTAATTTTGTATTAGAAGTTTGCTGTAGAAGAAATTGTGCTCATGGCGATTATCAATAAGTATTAAAAATATATTAGGGACTTAATCTTGACACACAAACCGTCGCATATGTAACATTGTTCGATCAAAAAACAACGTAATTGTAAATCAGGGATCCGCAAGACGTCACCGGACTCTAAAGTGTATTGTCGAACACTAGTACCCTTTTAAAACTCGTGTTTTTCCCGGAACACCGTACCTTGTTAATGGACTTTCGTAGCGGTTCGGTTAATTTACTAGGAACACCTTAAGTCCTTTTTGGGTACGAAGTACGAAAGTACCAAATAAAGCTTCCTTCGAGGACGTCTCGATTACTATTTTTGGATCGATATAAAAAAGAAGTTAATTAAGATGATGATTCATGCCACCTCTTCTCAACTCTTGCAATTTTGTTCGGAAATTTAAGGTCGTGTGGATCGTTTTTTAAATTGTTACCACTAAATTGGATTGCAACCTTTATCATTTCAAAATTTATATTATTTTTTGGATTTTAAGTTGGCTTTTTAAAATTAATTCAGTGGTACTTTGAGTACCTTTAAAAAAAAAAAGGCCTGATATAAGGTCAAGCTTTGGTGAATAAAGGCAAAGTCGAGTCGAGTTATCAGCTGTAGATAGTCTCTTTGAGTCGGGGTGGAGGAATCCAGTTAGGCCATTATGGAAGTTTAAAATCCTACGTTATATTGTAAAAAGCGGTGCAAGGAACCGTTGACTTATCGGCCAACCGAATCGCGGGTCACGTATATGAACACGAAGCTAGCTAACATCGTGTGAAAAAAAGTATCTAGAGTAAAAAATAGTTTGTTTTCCGCTTAAGGGGGTACCATCAAAGGGATTTGGCCAGTTGCGTAGGTGCAGGTTTTTATATATTTTTATATCTTTTAGCTGCAGGGTCAAGGACGAGGATGATGAAAATGATCGTGGGCGTTTTGGGAGTTATACTTGCGCAATCGGCGACCTCCTTTAATATTATTCCCTGCTCCCGCCACTGTCGCCACTGCTGCAAGGTCGAATTCACGAAAGTTGATTAATGTTGTATTGATTATTAGATGCTAAAGGATAAATCACATACTTCGATTTTTTCACTATTTTTATTTTTATTAACCTGAATTACACATAACTAAAAATAAATTTATAAGCAAAAAGTAAAAAATGATCTGCAAGTCATGACCGCATAGTTTTTATTTTTTCCCAAAAAGTGAAGAGCCCAGCTTTATATCGGCACGACTGTAAGGTAGACAGAGGTTTATGAATAATCGATCAAGGGCGTGCGCACAGAGAATTTTGAATATTCCATCGGCCATACTGCCCTTTTGTCCGGCACCAGATCGTGGGAATCTTAGATTAAGCTTCTCTCTCTCTATCCGGGATCAACAATCTTTTAATCTTACTTTCTGTCCCTCCTCGGCTTTTTTTTTAATTTAATAGTCTAATTCGACTATATCTTTCATTTCTTTTGCACAATCGGGTGATAGGATTTAAATGAAAATGAAAGAGATACAAGTCTCTTGAATACCGATCTCAGAATTTTGACGAAATAATTTATCCGCACGGATGTTTTACATAAATCATTCGGTCGCGTGCTCGCTTTGAAATAATAAAAAACTAAAAGTAGTCAAGGCTTCTATATATATATGTATAATGAATATGTGTGTTTGGTATATAATGTTACAGTGACAATAAGGAACAAATGCCGCGGTGTCGGCCAATAAACCGGCCTGCAGGATGGACTCGAACGTTGGTCTCGACTACATCGTGGATAACCCCGACTACTGCGAAAAACTTGCTTCCGGTTAAGTATATTTAACTTTTTTTTTATTTTATTCATTCATCAAAGCTTTTTAAATAAATATATGGTAATAATTTGTCAATAGCATTGGACACATCATGTCCATCGAAGGTGAAGAAGCAAGTGGTCGAGCTGCTGTCGGCGCTGTGCGTCTACAGCCAGGAAGGACGTCAGCGTGCCATAGACACCCTCCACATATACCAGGTACATTATTGTGAAAAAAAAAAGGCAATTATTGAAATAATGTTAAAATATATATATTGTTAAAAAATAGGAAAGAAAAGGGGAACGGTATCGTCTGCTGGTGGTAGTGGACGAGCTGAGGAAAGCCAGCGCCGACGAGGAGGATTACCAGAGCGCGCTCTTAGCCTTCATCAACTGTCTAGTCATATCCGCACCGGTACTCAAGGACCGAGTCCGCATCAGAAATGAATTTATCGGTTTGTTTCTTATTTTTATTATCATTTAACTTTAAAGCTCAACACAACTTCAAACTGTTTAATTGCAGGTCTCAAACTCTTGCCGATCCTCAACGATCTACGGTGAGTCTTTCTTTCACACATCGAAATTCGAAGAATACATCACAAGTCAATTTATTCCGATCAGGCTCTCGGCTTGTATCGCGCTGTTTTAAAAGACCTCGAATAATGTGCATCACGTGTCCTACAAACTTTTTTTTTTTTTTCTTCTCTGAGTCAACCATAGCACCACTGGCTCTATTTTCGGTTAAACTCCATTACGGGCAATCGCTTCTAAAACCAATAACTTCCAAACCTGCAATCATCTCAAAATAGCCTTCCTTTCATGTTGACTAATTCGAATCCTGGATTTGATAGGTGCACGTGTAACTTGGAAAAATAATAATAAATTTTCTTCTGGTACACCGATATATTGATAGATAACTTTTAAACTTTTTTTTAAGCCTGATTTTTATTAATAACTGTTCCTTTTTTTTCAATTTATTTATATTATAACTTCCTGAACGATAATTTACTTTCTTGACAAACTTTAACTAATCTTGAAGAATTTTAATAAACTTTAGATTTTCGGACAATTCGTAAGGTTTAAAAATTGCATTTTTTAACAGCTAGATTGTAATTTCAGCTCATAAGTAAATTTAAACAGTCAAAGTAGCATCCCTGAGTATAAAAAATTTGTTTAACAAATCAATGAGATATTAATATAATAATGATAAAAACCAGAACAAATACAAAAAATTCCTTAAAATTATCCAAACTAATTGGTAAATGTAATCAAACTTTTACAAACATTGTCATATCTTTCACTAAATCAATTTCTATTTTTGCAAAAAACTATGAAAAAAAACTTTTTTTTTTAAATAAATAATATTTAACTAATAATATTGAAAATAAAAAAATAGATCGTGTTGAAGATCGATTAGACGATTTTTGAATCTTTATAACGGATATAACTAAATAATAATATTAACAAAAACTCATAAGAAATTAAAACACGAATTCAAATGAAAAAAAAGGTGAATATAATTTTAAATTTTTAAAATTTATAACCGGGGAAATAACTTGATGATTTACTCCATGCTCGACCTTGTTGAACTCAACTGTCGTATATATGTCCACAGAACAAAGACATAAAAAAAACTAAAAGCGAGCTTCTGTCCTTTCTTCGATTAAAATCATACGAATTAGTCACTTAAATTAAAATCTCAATCGTATAAAGTAGTTATGACGAACGTCAATAAAAAAGCAACTCGTATAAAATATTGAGCAGCAGGCAAATAATCTACAATGATAACACCCATAGCGTAATTTTAATTGGCCGACGAGTCGTTCGTTTAAATCACTTGAGAGTTAACTGGATGCATGCATGAATGCACTCGAGCGTCTAATAAAAACTTCACTTTATTCGAGTATAGTGACTTTTTAAACTTTACGACTCTTATTATTTAAACCAATAACCCTTTTTTATTCCTTCTTTATAAATCGTTCTCGTCAATTATTCTAAATTTTACTATAGGTATCTTTCGTTAATAATTTAACTAATTATTTAATTAATAATTTTACAAAATAGAATTTTGTTTTTTTATTTCTAAAATTAAATTTTTTTATGATATTAAAAAAAAATTACGTATCATTACAAAATGGACTGATTGAAAAAATGAAAACAACCCGACAAAAGTAAAAAATGTTTTGTTATTTATAAAATGATATAAAAAGGTACTTAAAGAATACCATAAAATAAATGGTCTCATCAAAGAAAAACATTAGCCCTGCAAAAGCTGGTATGAATAAAGTTACAACTATTAACGGGTACACTGCTCTAATATAAATGAAAATGGCCATAGCTACCAATCAAATGATCCATAATATTTGTTCTCCACACCAGCCGCGAATAAAACGACCCATGGCTGTAAAAATACAGTCATTTTAAAATTTAATTAATGCTTCATTGACTGTCTTTATATTTTTCCCACTCAGAATAACAATAAATCCGATTTTATGATAGCCTCGAAAAAATCCACATAAACTAATTGAAATAAGCCAGAATAATAAAATAAATAGTGATTTTATTCGTGGGTGGTCTGGAGAATAGGGTAGCAAGTGACTAATTATCACAATTCGTGGTAAATAATGGGCTAAGGTTTTTCTTCGCTGGTTAGTTATGCTAAAATTTTAAAAATTTTCGACACTAGTGCGTATAAAGGGTGAAGATTGGTAAATATAAAAATAATGTCGAGATCAGCGCTTTGGTAAGAAGAAGAAGAAGAAGAATTGGTGGTGGTAGTTCCCGATTTATCCCTGCGGCCTGCATTTGTAGAGCCAACCTGCTGGAAGTTTGAGGAACTTACTCGAGGCAGTCTCAGTTTAGGCTCGTCCGGAAGCCGGAGCGGTTCTCATGTTTGTGAGTTAGTTTATGTCTAGTGGTGTGCGCCTTTTACCTGCAACTGCTCTCCTTTCCGGTCGCACTCGTGGGTGTGTTTACTTTTTTATTTCTTATGCATTTTTTCTTTTTTACTTCGGTCTGCTCTCCAAGCTTCCTTCCTTCCAACGCCGCCGAGTTATTTCTATTTTCGTTTTGGGTAGGCGTGTTATTGCGGTACGAAACGACTTTTTTCCCTTCTTCTTCTTCTTTTATCATAGATTTATTTTAGCTAGCCCTACGAACATTAATCCATCCCTATGCGGAATTCAAATTCTAAAAATCGGTCCGAGCGCCAAGCTTTTTATAGATGTTCGAATTTTCTAAATTTCAAATTTCTAAGTTATTCGCGATTCATCAGATTTATAACATAGTGTTCGAATTTTCAAAAACTTGCTTATTATAAAACTCTAAAATTTAAATTTAAGTTGTTCAATTAATCTTGATGTATTTTTGAATCGTTCGCGAATTTTCAGATTTAGAACGCGCTGTTCCAAAATTCAAATTTACCCTCGAGAGTCTTGAGTGTGCGGGTTTAAATAATATTCATTAAGGATTTTACAAAGAACTCGGTGTTAGAAATATCAAAAATTCAAATTTTCTGGAGCTTTCTTTTATCATAACACGGTATTAGAAAATTCAAAAATTCAAAAATTCAAATATCACCAGTACAATAGCTCCCCCAACGGGATAAAATTAAAACGTTCTTAGAAAAGATTAGAAAAATATATTCAAATCGTAGTAAGTGTAACAGGTCCCCTAACTCTTAAGTGGTAGGGAGGGAGTACCAAAGTCATTGTTATTATAACCGTAAAGTCAAGCGTGTACTTACTGAGAATCGAGCCTGCTCTTTTTTGAATGCAGCGGTGACTCACAACTCTGCACCTACCTACAGTGCGTGCATAACAATACTTTTTTTTTTTTTTTTAGTTGCTGCCTTGTACTATCTGGGTATCGATCGCGGGGAGAGTCTTAAATAAACAAGCCGCTTTGCTAGCTCCTCTTATCGGGCGTTAACCCAAGCTGGTACTCTTTAACAAACACCCACGAATCTTGCCTTGGGTTTGAATTTCAAATTCAAATGTTTATTTAATACTTAAATTTGAGGTTATGTTGTTTTTTTTTTTTATTAAGGCTGCGTTAGATTTGAATATTGTTGCGCGGTAGATGAGTCGGATGATTCACAGTTTCTCAGGCTGCAGTAGGTATAGGGATGACCGAGCTGCAGGCTGCAGTGCACTGTATGTTAAAATAAACCGCCCTAAAATAACGAGCCTCTTAGCCGCGGCTTCTTCCTCCCTCTCTCCCCGCGTATTCTGCACTCTAACTTCCCCCCCCCTTTTTTTTTACTTCTATCATAATCATACTTTTTTCCACTGCCTTTTCTCAAATCATGAGTTACAGTTTTCATGAATCGAACTTTGGTTAAACTATTAATGTTATACCTATGTGTCTGTAAGAAATGTGAATTGGGTTATCCACTTCATAGACTCGATCTAGATTTTGCTGGTAGCCGTTTTATGAAAAACCCAACACTCAATTGATTTTTTTAATTTATACAATATTTTACCAAAAATTAGGGCAATAACTGTATTGATATAGATATTGGGACTCAAAACTAATGACAACTACAATTGATTTTTTCTCATTTTATAATAAATTTTAACACGATCTACAACTATTATTAGTTTTTAATCACTTAAATGCTAGATAAAGTTTTTAAAAATGATAAAAGAGAAGCCGCCAAAACGAAAAAATTGATTTATCTAAGAGATTATCGTAAAGTATTGCTATTACAAAACCATGCACGAATTATGATCTTCCATCTTGCACCAAAACTAATATTTTTTTTTTAATCAGTCAAATAATTGATAAAAAAAACAATAAATAAAAATAGATCACCGTGGGTAAGTAAATAGTAGTATGTGGAGTACATTTAATCGCGTATCAAAACAGTTGATTATTCAATAAAAAACGAAGCAAGCTATTACCAGACGAAGCAAAACGATGATTCGAATGAATGAATGAAAGGAGCAAACTCTCGAAGCGAATAATAATAGTGGTAGCGCCGCGCCGTGCGCCGCACTTCTGCAATATTCAATGAAGAAATTAGATAAACACACTTGACGCTTCAATCTTTCAATCGTTTCAATACCTACCTTATTTTTTTTTTTTTGCTTTTACAAAGTTTTTTAAAATTTTTTTATCAAACTAGGATTTTTTTAATTTTTACTTTACAGCATTGTAAATAATCAATTAATCTAGGGTTATTTTTTTAATTTTTAATTTTTTAAATCGTCAATAATTTATTTATTTATTTAATAGTTTTTCAACAATTTTATCAGGAAATATTTATTATTATTTTTTTTTTTTTATCAAACTTTTTTTATTTATTTATTCATCATTTACAATTTTACAGATTGAATGTTCCAATAAATAAATACTTGAAAATAATATTACAAAAGATCAATTTGGAACAATCACCTTTAAAAATTAAATAATAAATTGTATAATAGTTATGAAAATAAGCGATACGATTTGGTTGTTGAGTGGGTATTGTCATGTATACATAGTAGTAACATATTTATATAATTTAATCCCCCCGCGGTGCGGCACATAAACTCTGATTCCCGCGCTAGAGTCATTAACCTACATTCGAATCTTAAAAATTCTCAACTATTTTTAAAATCCTATCATATCCTATCCAACCTCTCTCTCTGTCTTTCTTTTGAAGTTTTTCGTATCAAAAGTGTTACCGACTTTTTATCTCCTCGCTTTTTTCTTTTTATATTTGCTAACCTATTACATATCTAACTCTTCTGATGTTACGTTGAGATAATTTTTACTTTTTTAAACTGGTTGGATCAAAATATTTTAATTATTATTATTTATTTCATTGAGCTTTTAACAACTTACATTTTATTATTAAATTAATTTTCTATCCAAAAACCTGTTAATTGTGATAGTGTAAAGTCAGCGATTGGTCCATTTTTTTAAATAAACAAACAAACAAACACACGACATACTTTTGAAGATACTGTATTAAAAATTTAGCTGGAAAAATATGAAACTGCAGTCTTAGTCAAATTAAATGCAAACTATGTAAATATTTGTACGCTGCACCTGGAAATTATATTCATTTCTGTGTGTTGTTATTTAAAGTATTTCCGGCTGAATCCTCCATAGTTTGTAAAAAAAAAAAAAAAAAAAAAAAAAAAAAAGAATTTTTAAAGTAGTTTTAGCTTGCAATGATTCACGAATCGAAGTAAAAGTAGTGCGAAAGTCTGAGAGTGTTTAAAACAAAGCAAGGAAGGAAAGAAAGAATAGTCATAACGGTGCGGCTTGATCGATGACGCTCGATAATAATAATAATAAGTATAAGTGTTGCAGGAAAGGAACAGCCGTCAGTCAGCTGATAATAATAATCCGGTCACGTATCCGAAGTCACTCTTTTTAAAAGTGCGCTCATCCGGTCGCCGAGACTGCAGGATTCTCGTACGCGACTTCAATTCCCGAGCGACCGGAAGTGTCCTCGCCCACCGCGCGCACCGACCTTTTTTTTTTTATATTTTTGAATTATTGCACTACCTGCTGGGAACATTAAGCACGTGTCAGGCCAGCTGTTAGCTAGTCAAATTTTTTTTTTTTTTTTCAAACGAGTACTCCTTTAAAATTTCAATATGTATAGATATACTTTTAATGTAATATCAGTCTAATGACGTCACTGAACCGTAGTTTCAAAACTTTTCTTAATTTTGATTCAAAAATTCTAAAAGACACCTCAAAATTCATTAAATATCGTGTATTTAAAAAAAAAAATTTGATTGACAACCCTACTTTGTTTGACGAACTGTCAATCTAGAATTTCCGTAAGTAAATAAGGCACGACTGGCAGCCACTTTGAACTTGGCAGTTATTATCTCAAGTTTTAAGTTGCACTCTCTCGTTTTCAAATTATTAGAATTTTATGAAAATCGAAGCAACTGACTTTGACTTGGAATCAATAAAAATCGAAAATTTTGCGGCCTTGGTTAAAAAAACACGTTTTGCACCTCGAGATCCGAAATTAAAATTTTTCACCCTATGTACGAAACCTCGAAGAAAATCATAAAAACCAAATGATTCCCATTAGCGTAAAACAACAAGAAGCAACCATAACAAGCAGCACTTTTCACCCTCCCTCACAAAAAAAACTTAAATAATATGTTTGTTTATTTGTAAAAATTAGCAAGGAGAAGAGCCACGTGCCGGACTTGCGGGTCCAGCTGGACGTGTTCGACGACCAGAGGGACACGGACGAGGAGCTGTCTAACCAGGGTCCCCCCAACATAGACTTGTCCTCGCACGTCGACGTATTCTACGCGATATTGGGACAGGTTGCCGACACGCCCCAGGAGGTGCCGTTTCTGAGCATACTCCAGCACCTGTTGAGACTCGACCCGAAGGAACCCGCGAGCGACCTGGCCTGGGACACCGCCGAGACGCTCGTTCACCGAGCCACCCTACTCGAGTCGCGCGAGGATGCCACCAAACTCTTGAGGTCCCCGAGCCTACAGGTAACCCCTCCTCCTTTTTTTTTTTATATTTATCATTTTAGTCCTTTAAATGGTCGCTTTACGAACACTTGGAACAAAAGTTAAAAAGTATTCGTCAAATTCGTAATAAATTACTGTTCACAACTATGATGAAAAAAATTTTCGTAACACGGGTTTCAAAAATTTGGACCTGTATGCGTAAAACGTTTTTTTACACCCTTTTCACGAAAAATACTTTCAAATAAATATTCAATCGTATAGATTTATTCATAATAACTCCGAGTTTAAGTTTATTATCACATTACATTATGACCAGGGCACATCTTTTTTTTTAGTTTAAAATTACATTCGCAGCGTATCTTCAAATTTTTAGACATAATGCTTAAACAGACTGAAGCTTATTGAAAAGTTTAATGACAACAAAAGAACTAGTTTTTTATTTATCTTAATGTTTTTAATAATCTTGACTCTGGTTTTGGTATCAGTGTCTTCAAATAAAGTAGTAATCAATATCTCACATGACTAATTTTATTTAGGCTATTTTATAATATTGTTTGAATACGTATTTACGGGCTGTTTACTCTTTTTGACACAGTAAATTTTTGCATAGATAAAACATTAATTCGATTACTTAAGAAGTAAAAATTCACAATTTTTTTATTGAGAATGAAAAAAAAAATTTTTTTTTTTTCAACAATACAATTAAAAAAAATCTAAATCTGTGATTGCAGACAAACCTATGCTGTCACTGCCGAGGCGCCGACCAGACCTGCGGCACGGGTGGCAGCCGCAAGTCCTCGGTCCCGACGACCACGACGATGACGAGCCCGCCGATCCCACCTCCACCCCCGCCCACCCTGGTGCTTCCTCCCCCTCCACCTCCCCTCATGTCCTCCTCTTCTACGGTCCCGCCCCCGCCACCCCCGGGTCTGGTGGAGCAGCTCCAGTCGTTACCCCCGCCGCCCCCGGCTCTTCAGCTCCAAAGCCCGAGCACCATCCCCAGGGTGCCTACCCCTGAGCCGCCCAGCAACAACAACCAGGCTAAGCTCCTACCGCAGCAGGAGATACCCACCCCCAAGACCAAGATGAAGACCATTAACTGGAACAAGATACCCAACCACAAGGTCATAGGGAAGCGTAACATATGGTCCCTGGTGGCGAACGAGCACCAGAACTCGCCCATGGCCGACCTCGACTGGGCCGAGATGGAGGGCCTGTTCTGCCAGCAGGTGCCACCCGTGGCCCCGCCGAATGGAAATAACTCGTGCTCGAACCCTGGGAGTGGAGGCTCTAGTGCAGGTGCGGGTGGCCCGGATGCCGACAAACGACGTCGAGAACCAGCCGAGGTGAGTGTATTACGAGTTTGAGTACCCGGGTATTCAAAATAATTCGAATATCCAGATTCAGATCTGGAGATTATCATTTTGACAAATGGCAAGGGAATTATCTATTTAAATATTAATTCTTTGGATTACAGATCGCACTGCTCGACGGCAAGAGGAGCCTGAACGTCAACATATTTTTGAAGCAGTTTAGAAGGTGAGATTTATACACGAATACGATCCTAAAAGAATTTAGCTGGAGCCAATGACCCGCGAGTTTTTAAAAATAAACTTTGAGACACGAGACTGAGATAGCTTTAAACTCTTGTTGGGTAAACTCGCGTCGAGGGGATTGCAATTTGATATTTGTTTATTAAAATAGTTCGCTTTTTTTTGCTGCTTTATAATTATCTCAATAGTCTTTTCGATTAATATTGCGAAATATAATATCAAGACAATTCAAGACCCAATTTAAATTAATCGTTATGAGCTGAGATAAACGAGATCATTTAATTTGGGATAACTTTAGGATGTTCATTAAAGCCTGACGTTTATCAATATTCGACTCTCAATTGATTTTTTGTTTCATTTAGTTTTATCTCACAAGTAAATGATTTTTGCTATAAGTAACTTTATTGCATTTTTATCAAACTTTTATAAAATTTAAAACCCAAGACTACATTACCTCCAGAGTACTGGAACCTCAAATTTTTAACGAAAATAGTTGTGCGCAATTGAGATTTCTTAATTGAGAAACATAAAAAGCTAGCAAATGCTTTTAGAAATCTCAATTGTACGTTGTCGAATCCATGATTATTTTTAAAAACTCGTGCGGTCAAAGCATTAAAAAAATCCATAGAAATATAACTCTTGCACCCTAAATTCGCAGTTCGAACGAGGACATAATACAGCTGATAAAGGACGGCGGTCACGACGACATCGGGGCGGAGAAGCTCCGCGGGCTGCTGAAGATCCTTCCAGAGGTGGACGAGCTCGAGATGCTCAAGAGCTTCGACGGCGACAAGTCGAAGCTCGGTAACGCCGAGAAGTTCTTCCTGCAGCTAATTCAGGTCCCCAATTACAAGCTCAGGATCGAGTGCATGCTCCTCAAAGAGGAGTTCGCCGCCAACATGAGCTACCTGGAGCCCAGCATAAACTCCATGATCCTCGCTGGCGAGGACCTCATGACCAACAAGTCGCTCCAGGAGGTGCTTTACATGGTTCTGGTTGCTGGTAACTTTTTGAATTCGGTACGTCATAGCCTCTATAAATTAGCTTTTAATTTTGATACCGGAATATTCAAATTGATTTGATTTTTTGCAGGGTGGTTACGCGGGTAACGCTGCTGGCGTCAAGTTGTCGTCTCTGCAAAAGTTGACGGAAATTCGAGCCAACAAACCCGGGATGAATCTCATACACTACGTAGCTATGGTAAGACATGTTTTGGGCACAGTACAGTCCAGATTGATATTATTGATTTGTTATTTTCTTACTACTAACAGCAAGCGGAGCGCAAGAGAAAAGATCTTCTGAACTTCGCCAGAGGACTCAACGCCCTCGAGTCAGCCACAAAGTGAGTACTTTGAACCGAGTTTCTACGAGTTTAGGTTTTACAATATAATCTCAAAAAATCTTAACCACGTAATATCTCTGAAACAGGACGACGATAGAGCAGCTGACGAACGAGTACAACGCCCTGGACACCCGGATAAAGAAGATCCGTAGTCAAATTGAGCAGGGAAGCACCGAGGCCGACATCCAGGAGCAGATGGCCCAGTTTCTGCAGATGGCCGAGCGGGAGATGTCCCAGCTTCAGAGGGACATGGAGGAGCTCGACGGAGTGAGGAGGTCCCTGGCCGAGTTCTTCTGCGAGGACGCGAATACGTTCAAGATCGAGGAGTGCTTCAAGATATTCCACCAGTTCTGCCAGAAGTTCAACCAAGCCATTGCCGAGAACGAGAGGCGGAGGATTCAGGAGGAACAGGTCATGGCCAGGAGGAAGCAGCGGGAGGAGCAGCTTCTGGCCAAGAAACGACTGCGTGAGTATTTGATGATCCAGCTGGAACTGGTTGTAGATTGTAGGCATCTGAGTTCCTGCGTAAAAGTTATACTGTTTGTCACATAGACACAGACGTCAAAAACTTAATGATTTAACGATTATTATCTGTAGTGAGCAACCACCAGCAAGCCGAGACTCCAAACTCAGAGTCGGACAACTACATCATGGACTACAACTCCTTGGAGAATGGCTTCGGGCAAAAGTCCTTCGGCCGGGACGCCAAGGTAAGGAACTATTAGGATCTTGAATGAAAAAAAGTACTAACCTGATAAATCGTTACAGATAAAAAGACTGCAAAACGGAATGGGAACGTCGGACGAGGACATAACCTTGTCGATGGGATCGCCAAGCTTGCGCAGACGTCTGGGCTCTACGGGAGGCCAGCAGCCAAACGATCAGCTCTCTACCAAAGAAGATACTTATTCGCCAGGTAACCAGAGTTCTGAATCGCTGAAAACCAAGAGTGACTCAGAATTTTTCAATCCTGTTCCCAAGACTTAAATTCCCAACCAATTAGGATGTTCTGAAAAACTCGACGTTAGGCGTCGCTAGTGTAAACTTGACTCGGCTCCCAGCAGTTTTGCATGGGAGCTGACGTATGACTGTGTGTATCGGTGAGAGATTCCACACGAACACACACACTGATACATCTGCTCCCATGCAAAACTGCTGGTAGCCGAGTCAAGTTTACACTAGCGACGCCTAACGTTGAATTTTTCAGAACATCCTAATGAGTCTTAGAATCTAGACTTTACTAATCGATCAATATATTTTTGTAGACATAACGCCAAATGGAACCCTACGTCGAAGACGCAGCCGCATACCCTGCGAGGACGACGACGGTAACCTCATGGACTTCCTGCGCACGACCGGACAGGACAACTCGCGGGAGAGAAAGTCCTGGGGAAGCCTGGACAGATCCTGGGCCAAGCGAGCCCGAGGACAACCAAGGCGAGGAGACTTGCTCAACGCCGATTTCTCTGGAGACAGAGAGAGACCGAGCTCGCCCTCGCCACTAGTCGAAAACAAGCCATTCCTGCAGCAACAGCAGGAGGAAGAAACCAAACCCACTGGGTAATAAAGCTACTTTTTTTTTTTTTTTTATCGAGATTGACTTTGAAAATACTCAGAATCGCGTCAATTTTTTAATGAAAAATATAAAATGGTTCGTTACACAGTTCTTTGTGGTAAAATTTTTTTTGAGCGTAGATTAGGTTTATGTACATACAAATGGTATTAAATTTATAATATTTTTCATACTTCAAACAGGCGAGCCTGGAGACAGAAAATCGAGGCTTGGCTCACGGAGAACGAGAAGGAGGAGCGCGCGGGCGAAGAACTACAGCGCAAAGCGAGGCAGCGTCAAGCCAACAGAAGGTCCTTCGAAGATTCAGGTGCGTACCAAAACCATTATTCCGTTACAAGTCTTAATGTTTCATCGACTAACGCTTATATCTTTATATATTTGCAGAAAACGAAGGCAGAAACGCGCAGCCGAACGAGGACGGCACCGACAGATACCAAAAATACGACTGGCGACCGTCGGTTGAAAAGACGGATGTCATGCGAACGATGGAAGCAATCGAAGGTAACATTTACTACCAATTTCTTCATATTGAACTACAAAACCTTATTACTAATAACTCAATCAATTTATCAGAAGCCACGCCAACATCGTCGCAAAAGGACAAATCGCCATGGAGGAAGTCCAGTCTGAACGTGTCGGAGGACAGTGACTCACGGTACTCCCGCAGGCACCGCTCGCGACTCAATCCAGATAACATCTACGGATCGAGCACCTTACAGGTACTTACCATCTGAAATTTTTTTTTCTTTTACCTTAAAAAATTCTAACCCGTAAAATTTCAGGCGATCCGAGAGGAAGAGCGTAAGAAGAACAAAGCCACGGAGGCCAGCAACGTCGGAGACAGTGACGAGTTGACGATTTACCTGCGAGCCCCGGTGACGGTGGCCCCAACTTCCCGACGTCTGTCCCAGTTGAGCAGGCGCGCCGACGAGTCGATCAGCGACAAGATCGACATAGACTCGGACAACATCGAGACGCCACCCGCAACGAGGCGCCTCTTCAATCCGTCCAAAGACAGCGTAGCCGAAACAACGTCGGAAGTTAAGGACGCCAACAACACTCCGACGTCGAACACCTCGAACTCGTTCACCGATCTGGGAAGCGGGAACTTCGACAGGTTCTCCGCGGCTCGTCGCACCAGGCGGTACAAGAAGAACCAGGACCCGTCGCTCGACAAGGACGGTCCGAAGTCGAGTACGGAGGGCGACGAGGGCGACACTGTCGCGGTCCGACGTCCCAGCACGCTGTCCCTAGCGTCGGACGCGAGCGGCTCGGGGACCCAGGACAGCGACGCGATGCTGAGGGTCTGGCAGGACAAGCTGAAGCGTCGGGACGCGAGTCAGAGCGAGATCGACGCCGCCCTGGCCGAGATCGCCAAGTCCGGAAAGGACCTCCAACACCTGTCCGCCTCCTCGGGTACGAAGTCCTCGAGGCTCGTCCCGATAATCAGTCAGCCGGCTCCGGTACTCGCGGTCACCAACACCGTACTCAGTCCCGTGATGCAGGAGTCCAGGCCCAGGGACAGCACGCCCCACGTACTGGCCGAGAGGGCAACCGCCAGTCGGGAGAGAAGAAGGAGCATGATCGACCCCAGTCAGGTCAAAGAGTCCCTCAGGCTCATGAACGAGCCGCAACTGGTTACCAGTCCAATACACGAGAACGGGCCGCCGAACAGTCTTCTACTGCTGTCCAACGACAGTAACAAACAAGGTTGGTACAAACGTTTTACAAAAGAGTTCTAACATTCGAATCATTTTAAAAATTGTTTAGAAATCAAATGAATTCGTTGTTCCGCGATATTAACTTTGATTTTTGTTTTCAACAGAGAGCCAGAGTTCCAGGCGAAGCGCAAGGAGTCAAAGCAACACCAGCGGCAACAACAAGAGCAGCAGCTACAGCAGTCAACAGCCAAGGCACCAGCAAACCAGCAGCTCACTTTTCACAAAGTCGACGACGAGTCCGTCCAGGTACATCCCGGATCTGAGCAAGCAGCAGGCCCGAGAGATGGAGCTGAACGACGAGGGCTTCGAGGAGACTCAGAGTCTGGTCTCGGAGACCCTGAGTCAGGAGGCCTCGTCCGGTAACTACGAGACCGACACCCACGACTCGACTCCCCGTTGCTCGCCCGCAGAGCTCACCCGTCCAGCGGCAACCGCCAATTCCGTCGTGGTCGTTGGTCAGCCAAAGAGCAACGTCTCAACGACAATAATTGGGGGTGGTTCCAAGTCCTCGAGTCTCCTGCAGAGGCGCGACAGCTCCAGGAGTATAGGCAGCAACGGCGCCAAGGACAAAAACATCACCAGGATAAAGAGCACCTTCGAGAGGCGCGACAGCAGGGACAGCGTATCTTCGAACAGGAGCGGAAAAAGTAGTCAGGACAGCTCTTACCTGCCCAAGCGAACCAGCAGCCTCAAGAGGGAACCTCCGACGTCCAACAGGAAAGGTATCGAGAGTAGCACCAAGCGAACCGGAGTGTCAACGTCGACGGGACCCTCGGTCGAGAGGTCGGGATCTCGGAGCAGTTTGCGCAGCTCCAGGAGTTCCCTCAACAGCTCCACCTCGGTAAAGACAGTCAGGAACATGGGTAACCCGAGCAGGGACGGAAAGCTGGGCAGGTACACCTCGGCCATTCGCGCCCTCACCGACGACCTCCGCAAGAGCGAGGAAAAAAAGTCCACGATGAGCAAAATTCCGGCCAGCCGGAGCAGCAGCAGTGGCAGCAGTGTCGGGCCCGCAGCCGCAACGGCCGCCCGGAGCATTCGCAAAGCTACAGGGGCATCGTCGGACGTGTCGAAAA
This sequence comes from Encarsia formosa, assembly GCA_038277355.1. Lineage (NCBI taxonomy): Eukaryota > Metazoa > Arthropoda > Insecta > Hymenoptera > Aphelinidae > Encarsia > Encarsia formosa. Next base: position 694,178 of record CM076185.1, on the reverse strand, counting down.
AGTCAAACGCCAGCGCAACGACGTCGAGGCGGCCGACGGCGGTGGTAACGTCCCGGAGCAGCAGCAGCGGTAGCACGACCAGCAGGTTCGGTCAAGCTAGTCGAGGGAGCCAGAGTTTCATGAGGCCAACTACCGCCAGCGTAAACAAAGGCTCGATCATACCCAACCTCCCCAAGAGCAGCATCAAAAGTACCACCCTCGTTAAATAGTCTTTTCTTTCCTACCCTCTCCCCCCCTTAACCGTCTAACTCATCCATGACTTTAAATGTACGTAAGAGATCGAGTGCGCGTGTGTGTTTACTTACTTCACGACTGATTCATTATTTATTCGAGGATTATTTACCGCTACTGTTATCTCTATTACATAATATTAATAAATAATCATTGTTATCGATCGTTAGTTTTGCGCGAATAAGAATATATTGAGGAGCGTTTTTTGAGAGGAATGCAGTTGTTACAAGATGAGAGGTTTGAGAATTAAATAGTTTTTATTATAACGTAAGGAGACTAACAATTTAGTTTTAATACGTAAACCTGCATAACAATGTGAAGTCATTCGCAAGACGACCTACCGTTTACAAGTACTGAATTTACAAAAAGCGGGGGCATTTAAATAAATAAAAATTATATTTGTACTATTAATAAAATTAAAACATGAATTAAGTTGACTTGTTATTTTGACTTTGAGTTGATAAATTATCTCTTGTTGCGCGCATGGCAACGTTTGAGGTGCTTCGGTAGAGATCCGCGAGCTATGGTTTTGTCGCACTTGGGGCACGATATCTTGGCCTTCGAGCAGTAAAGCTCCCGGTGATGGTTCAAACTGCTCTCGGTGGTAAAGCCGTGACGACATTTCAAGCAGAAGTGAGAAGCTTTCTCGTCCTCCGAGTTCGATGGATCTATTCTGTCGACTAAATCAATTTAAAAGGAATTTTAAAAACATTTTTTATTTATACTGGGCTTTCATTTTTTTTCTTACCGCTTGGTTCTGACGGTTGATCGTTGCTTTCTTCAATCGATTGATATTCATTTTTGAATTCCTTACCGATATCTACTGGATCAATGAATTGAAAAGCGGTAACTGAAAAAAAATTTTTTTTTTTTAGTTTTTGCTTGTAGAGGAAGTTATAGAATTTTTTTTTTTTTTTCTATACTATTAGCACTTTACGAACATGCATTGGTTAGTTGTACTTAATAGGGAAGGAAGTTGGGATTTGAGGAGAATTTTTTAGCTAAAAGCAATTGCATTCATTTATTTTTAACATGACAAAGTTTCCATTATACAATATTGTCAAATAAGCCGCTGGCACTTGCGAAATCGACGAAGATGACTCCAAAATAAGAATTAATGCGCTTTGAATTGAACGTTGCAAGTCAACTACGAAATTCTCTGAAATGAAAAATTAAAATATGTATTGTTAGTATAGTACAATTTTTTTTAATTTTTCTGTACAGAAAGTATGCCTAAATCAATTTTATTTAATAAGGTGACTGAAAATATGATAAAACTAATTAAAAAAAAAAAATTTTAATTTTGTTTATTTTAAAATTACTTTTGAGTTTTGCAAATTACACGATCGAAGGGCAATATACTTGTTGTTTCTCAATTGCGTCTTAAAAAACTGCGTAAAATATTAAACTTGTTGCATACAGTTTAACAATTAAGTAAAATACATATTTCGAAGTGTATTGTTTTGGAAACTTTGAAAGAAAAAATTATAGTTCAGCAACTGAAACGATAATTATCTTGTCACACAAAAAATCGCTCAATTTTACTTATTTACATGTACGTAAAAATTTATACAATGAAATGATATTAATGAATACTCACACGCAAATGATGGAATTAAAAAAAAAATTTTTAAACCATTTCATGCATGCATTTTTACGATTTGGGGCTTAAATCGTATTATACATTAAAAATATGACATAAGTGTACAGTTGTTTCGGGTAACAAGGTTTTCAACTATTCACAGTCAATTTTTATAAACGTTAATTATTATATTTATGTAAAATAAATAATCTTTATCTTCTTTAACTGAATTGTTTTTTTTTTTAGGTATCGTATTTATTAAGAATGTTTGTTAATTTTGTGTTTACGTAGATTTTGTACGTATACGGTTTTAAACTCGCACTGGTTGCAGAAATGGTAGCAACTGAACTGTCCGCAACGTTTGTAATGTTTCAGCAAGTCTCCTCTCCGCATACTAACTTTATCACAAATGTTACACTTATTTAAATTAGTATTGTTCAGGTAATGGACCCTCAGAATGTGATAAGCGAGATTGAACTTATCGGTGGTCACGTAACCGCAATCGTCGCAAGTTAGCTTCTCCAACTTGTACGAAGCCCTGAGTTGGTCGCACAGTTTTTCGTGTCTGAGCAACTCTCGTCTCCAGGAGAAAGTTTCTCCACACTTTTCGCACTCGTTCGATGAATCAGAATTATCAGACAAGTGTTCTTCTTCGATGTGTTGCCTGAGAGCTGACAAACTAATGGCCTTGTGTCGACAATATTCGCAGGGTATGAATTTACCTCTGCAGAGATAGTCGAGGTGCATGCGTAAGGAGTTCAACCTCTTGTAGGGTTTCAAGCATCTTGAGCACATGTACTTGGACATCTTGTGACATACGGAACACGGACTGTACGTCGAGACGTACTTCCAGGATTTTTTGCATGCGTCGCAATAGTGGAGCATGTATTTTTCATCTGTAATTATATTTAGTATCATAAACCTTTTTGAATTCCCGCCAAAACACTGTAGCACGTGTTAAATCAGCCGATAAAAATAACGTGATATTATTTTTTTTTATCGAAGACTAAAGGTGCTTTTTTTACCATAGATACTTACCGACTCGTCCGGTATATTGGAATAATTCTTTTTTATTTTCAGCCTGCTCCTCGGTTTTAATTTTATTTAAAAGTCCAGAATCGGAATCTGGAAAGAAACATTTTAACACTCGTAACTTTTTCATTGCCGCAATAATTTTCCGAATTACTTGTGAATTTAATTTTATTGTCAAAGTGATTCATAACGTATTTCATAAAATAAAATTTGTTAACCAATTTTAAAACGAATTTTCTTACCTTTTGGTAGTTGATTTTTGGTTTCTTGGCTCGTTTGATTTTCACTCTTGAATTCATTTACAATGTCAGTCACGTCAACGAATCGAAAACCAGTACCTGAAAAAAAATATAGTTTTCAAAAGTGCTAAACTATTAAATAATATTTTTTGGCTAATACTTTAAAAATAAATATTTTTTTAAATAAATACACGAACCGAAAAAAATTTGGCTTCATTATAATTTTATTTATTTCTTCATGATCGGTTTTGAGTTTTACAAGTTACACGGTGTATGGTACAAATAGATCTCACTTGAGAAAAAAAGGACACAAGTTTTTACTCTTCAAGATACAAAGTAAAATTACACCATTATCATTGTGGCTTACGAAAACAAGAAAAGTTTTGTACTTTGAAAAAATTGACTTTTCTAATTGTTCTTGTAAGCCACAGAATTAGTGATTTTTTGACTAAGGTAGAGTATTGAAAAATTACAGATATCTTTGAAATTATAAATCACCATCTGTCACAATTTCATTTTATCTTACATAAAAAATGACTCGCACTTGTTTATTTACACTGATGCACAACTTTTTACAACTCAGGGTTACAGTAATACAATTCAATTAATCATTGAATTAATGTTTGATAAATGATTTACAATAAACGATTAATTAAATATATTTAAAGTAAATAATTGATTCAATTATTTTTTTTAGCATGCTCAATTTAATTAAATCATATTAAAAAAATTTTTTCTTTAAAAAGTAATATTTTTCTACCAGATTTCAAAATAAATGCTGTAAATTATTAACCAGCTGTTTTTTCAATAAAAAGCTGGTAAAAAAAACATTGTTTTAAAGTTAAAGTGAAAATGAGCGGTTTAATTCATTAATAACTTAATTAAAGAGTTGATGTCATTATTAATTTAATAAATTTTAATTACAGATTTAAATTAATTACTAAAATATAAGTAAGTAAACAACGGCATCAATTCTTAAATTAAAAATTTTAAAAATGAATCAACTAAGTTTATTTACAAATAATAATGAACTTATAAAGTTAATAAATTTCTGACCCTGTTACAAACACGATTCCTCATTCGCAAATAAAAATAGAACTAAGGTAGCAAGTCCTCGGTAATACCTCGATGCTTAGCTCGGTTATGGCAATAGAGACTCTGCTTGTGTATAGTCTTGAACTCGCAGTGGTTGCAATAGTAGTGGTAAACCGGCTCGATGCACACCTTGAAGTGCTTCCACAAGCTGGTCCTGGTGGCAAAGGTCTTGTCGCAAATGCTGCAGGTATTAGAATCCGGATCCTTGAGAAGATGTTTGACCAGTATGTGGAAGGCCAGGTTGAACTTAAGGTTGGTCTCGTAGCCGCAGTAGTAGCAGGTGAAGTGTTCGAAGTTGGAGGACTGGAAGAGATCCGTGAGCTGTTCGCAGATCCTCTCGTGCCTCAGCAGCTCCCTCTTCCAAGAGAAGGTCTCCCCGCACTTGAGACACTTGTTCGAGGTCGGATGCCGGGACAGGTGCTTGGACTCGATGTGGTGGAGCAGGGCCTTGGGGGTGCAAGCCTTGTGCTCGCAGTACTCGCAGGACAATCTGGGCTTTAGGCTCACGCAGCACTCCGAGGAGTTGACGTGACTTCGGAGGGAGTTGAGGTACTTGTAGTGCTTCATGCACCGCTTGCACTTGTAAGCCGAGGGCATGATCAGACACCTGCGGCACGCGTTGCCACCGTTGGGGATGTGCTGCCAGATAGCGTTGCACTTTTTGCAACAGTTTAGCATGTTGCTGTCTTCTGTAACACAAGCGGGGGCTTTACTTAATATCCTGCTTTTTCAACTTTATCTCCATTTATCCAGCTTTATTCTAATTTATCCCAGTTTATTATAATTTTCCCAAGTTTTTCTCATTTTATCCTGGTTTATGCTAATTTATCCCAATTTATACCGTTCTTCACTCGAATATTCTTCTGAAAAGTTTGTAAACCTGGATGAACCTTGATAAACTGGAGTAATTTTTGATAATTTCGAGATATTTCAATCCCCAACTTTCCGTCATTAAAAAATTTATAACATTTGTCTCAATTCATGTCAAAATTACCTTAGCTTATCTCAATTAATCCCAGTTTATCCCGGTTTATCTAGTTAATTTGAAAATGTACCCGATTCCTTGTTGGGAAAAAAACCACTTTTTTAAAAATGTTAAATTTTTTTATTTTTTATATTTTTTAGATCTTTTAAATATTGAATGTTCTTGTGAAGTGATCAGTAATATTTTACTTAATAAATATATCCATGTATTCTATTTGGATAAATTTAACAGAGAAGATCTAACACCCTTTTTCAAAATATTAAATACTTTTTTCTGAATGTTAAGCGCGATTAATTTATTTAATGATTAATGCTGCAGCGATGCTTACCTCCTACGATCGGTGGTTTTTTCGTTTGTTTTTTCTGAGTAGTTTTTTTTGTTGTTGGTTGTTCGGGTTGTTGAGTTTTTAACTCCTTTGAGGCAACGTTAACTTCGACAAAGTATTTAAAACCAACATCTGGAAGCAAAAATTGATAGTTGGTTGTTGTTAGACTTTTTTTTTTAACACCTGATAGCTTTTAACGTAGATATATATTAATTTTGAAGTTTTAGCTAATCTAACAATAAACAAGTAAGTATTTTCTCATCTGACTATTCCTTGAATTATATTCCAGTCATACCAAATAGTCTGTGTTTTCAGTCTTCAGATTCCAATTGAAACTTTCGCATATCGAGTCCTCATAACTCATTAATCCTTAAATCAATTTTCCTTAATGAGTTTTTGGTCATCGAAACAAACTACTCACACCCGACTTGGACAAAGACTCACAAATCCAAGTTCCAAGACTCAATTTTTGAACTCACGAGTCTCAGAGACGAATCGAAACTTGAATTTCAGAGTCTTTGAACTCGGATCCGTGATTCTACAAATAACACAGTTCTTGCTGCTGCTGTTTTTAAAAGTACCCGTCAAGCAAGTCGCTATTTCAACAATAATCAGCTGGATTGATAAACAAACAAACATGAGGTTTTAAGTTTATTGAAAAACACTACTTTAGGACGCACGCACTTAAAAAGCATCAAATTATTCTCTAACTTTGATGTCCATCAAGTTCTTAGATAAATATTGAATTCTACAATGATAAAACTATTTTGATATTACTAACTCTAAAGGTTTTTTTCCATTCGCCTGCGACATCTGATCAGTTCAGGATCTAAAGAAATACATTTTAAAAATTCCAATAAATTTTTGGACACTCGAAACAAGTTATTCAACCTATTCTCCCATCGATGGGCTTAGACATATTTCAATTTGAGCAAAAAAACCACTTTATTGAGCATATTTTCAAGCATCTGTTTCGTTTTTCGAGTACTCACAAACTAGTGACTTAAATTTCAGAGAATTTTCGTACCATTATACTATAATAAAAGATACCTAAATTTAGAGCTTTTGTTTTACTGCAATATTACGCTAGGATGTTCCATTTACTCAATTTTACAGCCGTAGTTGCAATTTTTTTAAGCCCTAATCAGTTTCAAACAATACAATACAGCTCATTACAATAATTAAAGGCTCGCATAAGTGAAAATTAAAAAAAGTTTATTTGTACAATTGAACTTACCCAGCAGTTCTGACTGATGATCCTGAGTTCTTTGGTCTGTTTCTGTTTCATTTTCAATGTCTCTTGAAAGCTCAAATTCTTCATTGTTTTGAGAATCTAAAAAACAAAAAAAGAAGCGAAAAATAATTACTCGGAATAATAAAATAATTAGATAATTAAAACTTATTGGTAAATCTGCAAACATTTCAACTTCAAAATTAAAATTAGTCCTTGAAAGTATGATCTCATAACGTGACATGAAACTAAATAACGTGACACGAAAACAGTCATAAAATACCTATTACTAAAAAAAAAAAGGAGAAAACAAATAAGATTGAAATGTAAGGTCCTTTTTTTACACTAAAAAAGACATTCTGAGCTTTTCTCGAAAAAAAAGACTTACGACGTCCAGAAATAATCTAGTCCAAATTGAGGTCCAGTTTGGGTTCTCAAAATTTCCACTGAGCTCTAATTTGTAAATCTTTTGTATAAAAAAGTGACTTTTAACCGCAGAACCACGCTTTTTACCACAAGACGTAAGTCTACAAGATATTTATAGGAAAAAATAATAATTTTGGGTGATAGAGAAATTGAGATTTAAAATACTGATTTATTAATTATTTTGTAATTCATTACAATTAATTCATTTGTGCAAAGTCTTGGACTTTTTTTTTATTTACAATTTAAAAATTTAAATTAATTCCTTTCTTAATTTACGTATCAGATAAATTTTACAATTTAAAAAACAACTTTATATAAAATATTTTTTTTTATTACACTAGTTTTTGTAGTAAATATCTTTCTGTTCCTTAACTATGTCATTTATAAAACTTTTATAACCATCCGGAATATAATTGTCGGCAATTATATTTTCCAGACTTTTAAATTTACTACTGCTCAAGCGTAACTTTTGCGAATACGCTTTTTCAAAATTAAATTCTTTAATACTATCCGTGGCAGTGTAGTTCATTATTCTTATTTTTTTCTCGGAGTTATCTCGATCGTACTTGACTACAACGTTATGCAATTCCGTGCAAGTTACGGTAAGTTCTTTGACCTCTAGAACTCTGAGTTCGTCCCAGATAAGACTTTCGGGTATTTTACTAAAATCCAAAATTTCGTCTTGCTGCATGTGCACGACTTTGTATTTGTTTTTCATGTATACTTCAGACAAAAGAGCGCCCCACTGTTCCTGGTTCCATATGTCTCTGTTTTTCGTTTGGTTCTTTATGAAATTGTACATTATGTCGTCTTCTCCTTCTGAGTGGCCAATCTCAAATAATCTGTAAAATAATGTTTAATAAAAATCATAGAGTCATAAATTAAATTTTGGGGGTTGGCGATCTTTTTCTATTTATAACGATTTAAAGTAGTGGAAACCGGGGAAACTCAAAACTTTGAATTTAAAATTTACTCGAAAAGTGATAAAAATAAGGACTTTAAGGTTTTCTGAACTAACGGAGATTTTTTTTCTTACGTGTAAGTGATGTTGAGGCCAAACAACGCAGCTGCTTTAACAAACATACTAATTAGAATCTTGGCGAGCACGTCGTTTCCAAAGTTATCCCCGAAGAAGAAGAACTCTGTGACGCCCTGTGCCGACCTTTCCTCGATGAACCTCCAGAGAATCGAAGGAATCTCGTTCAAAAATTTGTTCCCAACTGTCTCGTTCCACAGGTAGCTCGTTCTCGAGTCGGTTTCCAGATCGTGCAGCATCAGGTGATAAACCGAGAGCTTGGTCATGTAAACCATAGGATTTGAGTCCTTCGACCGCGGAGTGGACAGTTCCTTGTGCATGGAAAATTTAATGGCGCATATGTCGCTATGATTCTTGGCCATCTGTTCGGCCTCCTTACGGAACATCTTGACCATCTCGAGGTTCTCCAGGTGCTGCTCCTGGTCCCACTCGACACTGGCGCTTATCACTTGGCCGTTTTCCAGCAGGTACGTGTATAGATCGCACTTTTTGCAACTGGAGAGTTTTACGGAGATGTTTAAGTATATGAAATTAAAATATCCCGAAGTTTATCTCAGTTTTATCGAGATTATTATGAATTTATTTTGACAAGTACAAATAAAAATGTTTTCATACAGTGAAGCTATTTTTTTAAAATTTTTAAATAATTTTCTAATAATCCTTAAAACTGTTGAATTTAAAAAAGACCCTCACCTGTCGTTTCTCGTGTGAAAGTACTTATAGTTAAACTCTTTCTTGAGTATCCTCTCGTAACTCTGCTGGGAAACGAAATCCTTGATGTTCTTGATCTCGAGCCAACTCCTGTAGAGTCTGTACATCCTGGAACACGTTATTCCCACCTCCAGGTAGCTGTAAGCCTCGTGATTTTCCCCGATAAATCGCCGATCCAGGTGCGACTCTATGACCGGGAAGAACCCGATGTGCTCCCGGGCCGGCTCGTGTTTGGCCTCGTCGATCTTTTTCGGGTAACAGCCACGCATGTCCGGCTGGATCTGACCGTCGGCTCCCGCGGCTCTTTGCTTTGTCTTGGCTGTCTCGATAACGCTGTACGATATGTCTGAGGATAACAATTTCATTTTTTAAAACAATAGCTAGCCTTAAATACTTTGGTAGAATCGGGGCGTCCTTTCATAATTTTTTCGCTTTTTCAACAAAAACACCCTTTTGATCACCCGAGGGCTGAAAGGTAGGATCGAGTATAAAACCTACCAAGAGTCTCCAAGAACATCTTCTTGCAAACGATAATGAGAGCCCCGCTGGATTTGGGCAGCGAGTACTGGTAGTGTATGATCGAGCTGGTTTTGTGGGTCTTCTGGGACGATTTAACCGGCATAGGGTGCACGAGGCTGTTTATGAGCTGCCACTTGGCCGTCTGATCTCCGGCCGACCAGTAACTCCCGAAGGCGAACTGTCTCTCGGCCGGGTTGAAGTTTTTGTGACACTCCTTTTTGCACTTGAGAGGGTCGCAACCCGGACCGAGCTGACGAGGTCTTATGTCCGAGTCGTTCCGACCCAGTCCTTGGGTACCGGTGATTCGGGCCTGCTTCGCTTGGAAATCTATCCAGGCGGTTTTGTCCTTCTTTTTCTTCGGTGTATGGCCGGATGATTTTGTTCTCTTGCGCTTAGCTGCTAGGGGAATCGGTAGCGGGGGTAAGACTGGCAGGTTCGTCATGAACGAGTCAAACAGTGGGAGGACAGAGTCCATTGACACTGACATTGCACCTGAAATTAATTTTTTAATGCGTTTTACGAAATTCCAGCATTACCAAATGTTAAACAATTAGATTATTTATTATATTTAAAAAATTTTAATTTTTGAATTATTTGAATTATTTGAATTACTTCTGAATAAATCGTTAATTTATCCTAAAAAAAAAAAAAAAAACCTCCACCAAATTACATAAGAAAAAAAAAAGAAAATATTGTCAATTTTTTACGCCTAGCTTATGAGTCAAGCTGTGAAAATATTTATTTTATTTAAAATCTTCAAGTACTTTATACAATGAAGATTGTATGTATAGCAAGAGCATAGCTAAAATACGGAAGAAAACGACTGTTTAAGTATTTGTCAGTACAGGGGAGGCAAACAATTGTCTTTTGGTGGTAAAATCTAATTAGTTTATGATCTAAGTAAATTCACTGAGTCAGTAAATAATTATTCATAATATAAATTTTTAAGCTTATTAATTACGTACCTGCCGTAAACATTTATACACGTGCTTGCACAGTCCAAGCTCCCAATTCATGCGGTTTTTGTTTCAACTTCACTTTTAAAACTTCATTTACGCGAAAACAACTTGAAAAATTTCAAGTTCTTAGTCATTTTTTTAAATTCTAAAAAATTAATCTAAACGAGTTCTATCGCGTCGATGGTTCTCAACCTAACCTCGAATATTTCAAGTATTTTACTAGTATTAAGTAATAAAATCAGGATATCTACACTCTGCGTTAAGATAGTATCGAAATATTCTCTGCATTATTTATTTTGATCACTTGTCTAGTAGAATATATCCAAAATACCGAGGTTTAATAGTTTTATTGTGTCAGTGGTTCTCAACTTAACCTCCAAATATTTCAAGCTTATTATTATTTCTATTTAATAATCTAATAATAAAACAATAAGGATCTCTATAGTCTATATAAACAGTATCAAAATCTTAATCTAAGGTAATTTCATCGTGTCAGTGGTTTTAAATCTAACTTTCAAATATATCAGGCATTTTGTTAGTTTTTAAGGACATTTAACTCCACAACGTGAGTCGAATCGTGATTTTTTTATATAGATATACACTTGCATGGTGACTTCAGTGTAACCTAAGCTCAAAAACGTCATTTTTTGAATACAAATATTTTTTTCGATCATAATGATCCTTACTTTTTCTCTTTTCCCCCAAAAAATCTGATGAAAATATCAGCATGAATTGCTTAGATTTATTGAAAACAAGCATGAAAAGATTCGATTCTCCATGAGAGATCATGTTTAAAAAGTTGAAATCTATACCTTATAAATAGATCTACCTTAAATATCGCCGGCCCTTTCTTCGCGGTAAAACTTAAAATTATTAGATTTTTAATAGGTATTTGTCATTTGTCATCTGTCGCGTGTCTCTTTATTTGAAGGGGAAAGCTTACAAAGTCTTAAATTTAAAAAAACTACGAAGATAATTTTTTATTAAGAAATTCTCACTTTATTTGCGGAAATAAATTGTAAAGAAAAAAAAAAGGTCGCAAAGTTTATTTATTATTGAATGGTTTTCTTTGCGGGAAAAATTTAAGAAAATTATTTTTCAATTAAATTCATTCTGATGTCTTGTTTAGCGTAAGTTTTTTAATTTGATCAAGTTTTGGTTTTCGCTACTCTTTGGGGTAAAATGTGTGTTATAACGTCGCTTCCTTCCGCATAATTTTGTCACTGTTATTTTTTTTGTAGGTCAAAAACAAAATTTAACATTTTATCTACTGGGATTTTAAAATAAAATAAATAAATAAAAAAAACTGAAATTAGCTATTTCAAAATTGTACTTGTAGAACTTTCGGTATCACTGAAAGGCGAATTTAAATTTTCATCGTTTATTTTTCAGATTAATAAATAAAATTAGGATAAAGAGTTACACATATAATAAAAACTACAAATCACAATTTTGTTTAATGCATAAAAAAATCGTATTATTACTAAGTTATCTAATAATAATTTTAGTTCATTTTTTAGACATCTACGACGCAACGGAAGAAAGACCGACTTTTACGCGGTCAGTTTAACAACAAAACAATTATAAAGTTTCCCATAAATTTAATACAACTTTTTAAATTGTACAGTTTTCTTTAAAAATTTTGTTTATTATCAAAAGCCTCAAGCTCAATTGATAAATAATGAATTTACCTTAACCATAAGCAGTATTAAATAAATAATAGAAAATTTCAAAGAATTCGTAAATTGAAAACCTTATAACCAATGAATAAATAATATCCAATAAATATTAAATTTCTTTACATGAAATTTTTTCTCATTGATATCTACTTACAATTTTATAAGAAAAAATTTTTTTATAATTTTTCTCATTTGATAAAATCGCTAAAGTAAAAATTAAAAAAATTTCAAACTTTATTTAATGAAAAAAATGTCTGCTTGTACTAATAATTATTGGAATAAGATTGTTAAAAATTTAAAAACATTAAATTTTCAACAGTTTTAGACAATACATTTATTGAAAGTCTAAAGATTTTGGTCGGTAAGTATCTTTGCAGTTTTAAAAGCATATGTAATATTCACCACAATAATTATCACAATAAGAATCATACCTGATAAATTTGTTGTTAGAGATGAATATTCTTGATTTTTTTGTAAGTCAGTTTTGACTTCAGTAATATCAAGGTTGACATCTGGAAAAAAAAATTATTTGATGTATGTGATATAAGTACTTCTAAAAATAATTTTTGATTTATCTTACCTTTTTTTTGTTTGGGGAGGTGAAGCAAGTCTGTTTGATGTTGCTGATCATCGATAATAAACTCCTCTTTGATTTGAACTTCTTCAAAATTTGAAAAGTCGACTGAAAAAATAAACATTTTTTAAGTCAATTATTTAGTATTTATCACAAAAACTAAAAGACAATTATGAAAGTTTATATTTTTTTCTATTTGTGTAACTTTAAAACAATTTATAAAAAAATATTAATCATTTAAAAAATTCTAGAAATAACATTCATTATTGTTTAACCTTCCTAAACTATTTATTTATTTGTTTAACAAGCAAATAAATAAATATTGTAACTATTTGAAACATCAGCATTGTTAACGACGATTACATTTTAATTTTTTTATCAAGTTTTTTGTTTCAAAGAAATTTATGTATGATGAACTTACCAATTTGCTGTGTAGCAAGATGAACGCTGGGAGTTTCAACTTTGACTTCTGGTAGTATCAATATTTCATCAGGATCACTGGGACAATCCATATTTTTGAAGTCTGTAAAAAAAGGTGATTGTAAATTTACAATTTCTTTCATAGATATATATTATGCAAAGAAAAGGTTTTTTAACAACTAACACACATGAAAAAATTTGAATTTAGTCCTAACTTGATATAATTTTTTAATTTCTGATGTGTAAATGCAGGTAGTTTTATAAATTTGCCATAAACAAAAATAATTATGAGGTTATACCGAGACAACAAGTAGTATCTTGTAGAAGCATTCGACTAATGTAATTTTTGAATGTATTTGCTTACCATCAAGGAACTTTTTTACAAGTTACCATGCTCTCTAATTAATAACTGTCTCTAAAGTTAATAAAAAATAACATTGTTGTAATAATTAATTACACATGGAATCTCCGAGTTTCAGACTTGACTGGGGAGAATAAACAATTTTTAGAGGTTATCGAAAAAAGAGCGCGAAACCGCAAAACAATTCAAATACCGCATTCTGATTTCTGATCTTTTTGCGCGTAGTAACAAGACATATTTTTGATAATAATTCAAAAATTTATTTAAAATAAAAGTAAAATAAGTCTTTAATTTTTCATATTTTTACTTAAAAATCAACATACATTAAATAAACAATTATTTTTTAATCTCTAAATAAAAAGATGAAAAGACACAGAACATAAAATTAAGAATTTTGATATGTTACCCTCAAATTTTGACTTAACAAAATATATTTTTTTTTTTTTAAATGAAGTTTTATAATAAATAAATTAAAAATTTTTTTTTAGCTAAATATTACTTTATATTTTGAGGTGAAAGTTTCTCAGGTGGGCACATCTATTTTATTGTAGTCGTGAAAATCAAAATTTTTTTCATATTTTTCAAGTATCCATCAATATAACAATATCCCACCAAATAATTTAAAAAGTTTTTAATTGTTTATTTTTGCAATGTAATATTTTCGAAAAAAAATTATTACGCTTAAAATTGGGCTTAAAAAATATAAATATAAATAATATTTTGTAAGGAATTTACTAAGCAAAATGATAGTGCAAAAATTATTGAGGGCTTTCGTTCATGGTAAGTACTAAAAAAAATTATTTGTTTATAAAATAGTTATTAAAAAAAGGACACAAATTATTTTTTTCATGAAAATAATTTTTTTATAATTTCATTCAGTTTTAGTCCCCTCAGCATGGTTCAAAAAAATGTTTAAGCTCAATATCTGATGAAGACACTGTGTGTCGAAACGATCGTCATATATTTTTTTTTAAAAATAAAAGTGGAAATTTTAAATAGTAACTAAATTGTTGTTATTTATTTATTTTATCTAATTCGATGATGAATTTCCATCAAGTAGACAAAAATTCAATTAAATGTTTAAGCCTTTAAAATTTATTAATATTTATTATACTTGAATAGATGGTGTTACGAAGAACATAAAATAAAAAAAATAAGTTGCATTTTAAATATTTTTTTAAATAAAATATTTTTATTTTGAAAAAAGAGTGTAAAATTGAGCATAAACATATAACAAATTGACATTAGTTTCTTTCTATGTATAATAACATGATATATTACAAAAACTATTTAAAATATTTAAGATTCAGCTGGACTAATAAAATATAAATACTTGACATAGATAACGAAACATAATTATATCTATCTATAATATATATATATTTTTTCCTGTTTACATGAACAAAAATCTTTTTCCAGCAATTCAAACTAAAAATACATATAAAATTTATCATAAACAAAGTTTGTCAGTCTTACTGCAGTACTGTGGGTACAAATAGATATCGAGCACGTTATAAAAATTCTCGTGCTTCATGATTTATTCAAAATTCGCTATAGATAAAAAAAAAAAAAAAAAAAAAAAAAAAATTACACCAGTTCGGTGATTTGATGCGAACGTGACGAACATCACGTTATTAACTATATATTTTTTGTACCACTCAGCAGAGAAAAAAAAAGTACTTCTTACTCATACATGATCACACACTCTTTTTTTATAAATTATTTGTATATATAATAATATTTACATAAGTCTTTGACAATCGGGGGCATGGAAGACGGGGAAAAATTTATTATTAATAATATTTTACTTGGAATTGCGAATCAGCGTTACTGATATTATTTTAATCCAACATTTCCTTTAAAAAATCGCTGATTCGCGATTGCCCAAGCAGGCACGCTTAAAATCACATCTCTTATTTTGTTTTGTTTTTAACTTTTAACATTTTTTTTTTAGCAAAAATAAATTGATTATTTGGAATGTATGTAACATACAAATAATTGCGGCACCATTTTATAAAAAGTTTATAAAAATCTACGATCACTCGTTACAACACCGTTGCACGAGCAACGAGTGTTTATAAAATGCTTTATTTAAAATTATTGAATAAATTTACAAAAAAAAAAAAAAAAAAAAAATTAAATTTGTGAATTAAAACTACCCTTTTAAACATAAATAATTAAACTTTATACAAATAAAATACTCTGTTGTGTTTTAAGTATAAACACGGGCAATACATAACAACTGACTGACTACATCGAGAGTTTTAAACAGGGACACGGTGGTACTTTTTCTAAGTGTAACAAAATTTTAACTTTTATTTAGGTTTTTGGTAACATGATTACTGTTAAAATACTAAATGATTGAACATCTTTACTTCAGCAGCCTCAATTAGTAACTCATACCCGGACCCAAACAAGCTTCGAAATTTAAATAAAAAAAAAAATAAATAAATTTATTCTAAAATTTTTTTTGAAAAATTTATACAGCAGCTGGCATTCAAAAATTTGATCTAAAAAATTTTTAAATAAAACTAAATCAGAAAAAAAAATTATTTTTTCTAAAATTTTTTTTGCATAAATTATAAATCAGCTGGTTTTTAGTTTCATATATAAATAATTTTTAATTAAAAAAAAATAATAATAATAAAAACTTTCTTATTTATTTTGCAAAAATAACGTTTTCGAGCCCGGCTATCCGTATCGTTACATAAAAAAGAATCCCAAATCGTTACCACCGTACACAGAGTCCCTGAAAGTGGGGGCGCAGGTACATCCAGATTCCAACAACCTAACCTAAAAATTCCTAAAAATATCACGTCTCCCGGTCTTTGAAGGCCAGAGTGACGGGTGCCTTGGGCGCCAAGATGTACTCGAACTGCAGGTTGAGCTCCCCTTCGGCCTCGAGGACGAACTCCCGGACGATCTTGGCGACCATGAGTTCCAGGGCGTACTTGACGAACCGTTCACCGGGACACGAGCGACGGCCGTAGCCGAAGGGCGCGACCAGCTGGGGCGAGTGGGGCTGGTACTCCGAGGGCTCGAGCCAACGCTCGGGTATACAACGGCCCGCGTCCTTGAAGTTCGACTCGTCCAGACCGGCTATCCACGTGTGCAGCAGGACTATCGACTGGAATTTTATAATAATAATCATCATTATTAATATAATAAATTAATATTAATTTTTACAAGGAATCGGAAAAATTATTCAAGTTCATCTCGATTTTTATTCGGTTATTTTTGGAATAATTTTGGATTATTTTGAGACCTATCGTTTTCGAAAAATTTATATATCTCAGTTTATCACAGCTTAGCTGGTATCCCGGACCCCTTGTTTCGAGACTTTTTAAATCAATAAAAACTTTACTAAAAAAAAAAAAAAAGGTATTGATTATACAACTAACTTACCCCTCGTTCGAGACGGTAGTCGCCTGCGAGATCCGCCGGGTCGTCCAGTATTCGTGCTATGCACGGCGCCGTGGGCAGTAACCTAATTGAAAATTTAGTATTTTTCGTAAATGTCCAAGCTCGTGTTAACTATTTTTTTAAATTAACTGTCAAATGGATAATTATGTAAACATCTCAATTTTTGTTTTTGTTTTTTTTTTTTTTTTTTTTTTTTTTTTACCAACAGAATAAAAATGAAAAATAAGAATAAGTAAAAATACCTGAAGACCTCCTTGATGAAGGCGTTTATGTACTTCGCTTTGGACAGCTCATCGACGCTGATGTCGCATTTGGGCGGGGCCAATGAGTCCGCCTCCTCTCGCAGACGACTCTGGACCTCGGGATTTCGGGCCAGGGTGTAGAGTAGAAAAACCAGGGTGTTTCCGACCGTGTGTATACCCGCGGCTATGAAGTCAACAATGGCGGACTTCTTCTCCCGTATGTCCAGGAAGTCGTCCCTCAGGATGGACAGGAAAACGGCCTCAATGTCATCGTCCTTGGCGTTCAGCTCGTTCTCCCTCAGCGTCGTCTCGATCAGATCTGAAATAATCCTAAGATGCAGCGAAAATCCTGCTGTATTACGTATACCAAGTTTTTAAATTTAGGTGTTTTTTTTTTTTTTTTTTTAAAAGCCTTTAGACGTCGTTTTTCAGAGCTTACTTAGAAGATGTTATGACATGTGGAACGCCGATTTGGATCTGAAACTTTCGGGATTACTATTTTCTTATTCAAAATTATGAACTAATTGCACTGATATCTCTTGGTTGTAGATTGTGATTTTTAAAACAATTTTTTAAAGAAAGGCTTCAAAATATTTTTCACTGAAAATTAATTTAAAAAAATGCAGAACTCTCCAAGTTCGAAAAAATGGCCCTTTGGTGATTTGGTTAATCATTTGGAATAATAAAATAATAATCCCCAAAGTTTGGAGTCAAGATTGGCTCTCCACATGTTATTGCATCTCCTTGTAAGTACTTTCAGAATTATATATGATTGCAGAAAAAAAAAGTGGATTCCTGATTCTGAGTAACTATCTCTAAGATTTTTTTGTGATTCTTTTGACAAATTTAAAGTGTTTGAAACTAAATTTTACAATAACTTTAAATAAATTAAAATGAAACTTGTGATTCTAAAATGCACAGTTGCTTATGTTGAGCAGTTACGTACACTGTAGGTAAAAAAAAAAAGTTAAATTGTTAAAAAAACTAACTCGTATATGGTCTCCTCGCTGCAGGTGAGTCGCTTGTAGCTCGAGGTGGTGAACCACTTCCACATCGGAAATCCGTAAAACGTGTCCCTGGAGGCCAAAAAGTGATGCCTAACCGCCTCGGCCAGGGTGTTTATCAGCTCGCCCTCGGAATCCATTGATTCGGGCTTCAGAAAACCAAGGTGCTTCCCCAGCATCAGCATGCAGGTACCTTTTTTTTTAGTTCAAAAGTCAACTGTTAGCTATTTGCATATAAATTATCTTTATTCAGAACTGTTTTTATAATTTTTTTAGGACTTTTGTTAGCATAGTAATCTTTTATTTAATTTTAGTCAGTTCGAGCTTTTTTTAAATTCGAATATCTGAAAATTCAAACTTTTGGTACAAAATTCTAAAATATTAAAAGAAAATAAATTTAATGATTATTTTTTATTTTTCATATCAACAGTTAGTCTAAATATCCATAAATTTGATAATTACAATCAATCAGTTGTAAAATTAATTATTACAAGATTTTTTTTCACTATCTTAGCTCTACATTCAAATTAATTTCTTACTCGTGTAAGATAAATGATTTAAAATTATCAATTATCAATTTTTTTGGGAAAACATTAAGTTATCACTAAAATGTCATAGCTCACTAAAAGCGTATTCACCAAAGTAAAAGTCACTCGGTAATTGAGATAATTGATGCTTATTATATCACGTTAAAGTATTTGTATTTGTTCATGAATTTTCATTAGTCATACCAAGAATTCATCAAAGCTGTATTTATGTATTTTTAAACATTATTTTTTAACACTCGAACCAGCAGGGTCCGTAAATTTTATTTTATTTTAACTTAACACGTGTACATAAAAAACTGTAATGTCTTTTTAAAATTTGTCATTTGGAAAAAAAAAACTTAAAAAAATCGATTAGGATAATTTTGAAACAAACTACTTATTAGACTTTTAACTATTCGATAGTACTCAAATATTAAATAGCATATCGAAATGACTGTAATCATTCGAATTTTTACCTAATGATATGAAAAAGCAAAAAAAAGTATTTTTTGAAAATTCAATAGTTAAAAAGAATTAATTTTGGTAAGGAAGTTTATGAAAGCTTTGTTTGAATAAATTTATGAACTGGTACATACATTGTATAGTATTGAGTAACTATTGGACCTTCAAAGGGCAAAGTTAAAAAACTGAGATTAGATAATAAATAAGTAAGTACGTACTCTCGAGACCCATTTTGTAGGCCAGTTCCTCGAATTTGGTAACATTGGATCCGTCCGAGTTGGAGGTTCTTCGGGTGCGTATGAGATCGATGAAATCGTCCGTGACTCCGTTGAGGGCAGGAAAAAATCCAAGGACCGTTTTGACCCGCGACAGCTCCGGGGTCAGGTGGGACCTCAGCCTCTGCCATGTCGGACCCTGTCTGATTTATCAAATGTTTTAATTTCGTTAAGTATTATTAAAGGACTGAAGCATAGAGTTTCTTCAAAATCAAAAAATTCACCAAAACATTTGGAAAATTTTAAATTTACTAGTGATTATCATGAAACCAGTAATGAAAATTCCAATAAAAGTGTGATTAAAGAATCATCCCACCATTGGGAAATTAATGAGAAACAGGTTATCCGGATAATATGAAACGGATTATCGATCGTCAAATATTGGTATAGTCAAATTAAAATGTTGGTACCCCCACGTGGCTTAAGTACAAAAGAACAAGATCAGTGTCAAAACAAACAAGTGGGCGTGGCAATCTTGAACAAGTGGAAAATTTAACATCCCGATACCGTATCTGCATTTCCCGATTATATAACATATATTTACCAGTCTTACTTTTCTCAATGTCGCATTTTAATAGTATTTTTCACGCTTTACGTTTTTGGTGAAATTTTTGAGATTACCGGAGTTTTGAATTTATTAATATTAAGAATCACTACTAATTAACATGGATAGTATACATCTGTGCATACATGCGGGTATTTCGGAAACTTCCAAGCTAATAAAACTTGAGAACTTTTTTTTGGATCTTACTTTTTTCAAGTAAAAATTTTAAATCAAAAAGTAAAAAAATACAAACTCGTTGACGAGACCGAGATTGACGTATCTGTCCTGTCTGGACTGCCGGTAGTGAACAATGACATCCTGGGCCGGTCTCAGGGGGTACCTCGTGCTCCTCGTGAGTATCCTCTCAATGTCCTCGCGACCGAATATGCTTATGACCGGCCAGTTGTAGTACGACTCCTGCTTGACCACCAGGCCGTACTGATCCTTCAGATCTGCTCTTTTTGTTACCGGATCAATTATAATACTCTCGTACTAATCTTTTATTATATACATATAACAACTTACAATTTATCATGATTTTTTACTAACATGTTTATAAAACAAAATTTATTCTAAAAATTCAAATTGAATGACCAAAAAACAGAACGTCCGAAATGAAATAATCTTTCAACAATTCATAAAAAGTTAATAAAAAAAAAAAAGCAAAGCTTACCTTTGTACATGTGGTGAAGAGTGTCCATGGTGTACTTGCCAAAGAGTCCCCCGGTTATCCAGGAGGTGCCTATTATGGGAAAGGACCTCGGACCCGGCACCTCGCTTATGCTCTTTTGCTTTTTTTTCCTAAACTTGTCCTCTGCTTCGTCTGATTAATCAAATAAATCAACTTCAATTAAGATGTTTTAATATTTTTTAAATATAATACTAACGCTGAGCTGACTTTAGACGACTCGCGGCCAAGAGAACCAGAGTCAGGGACACGGCCACTGCGATCTCGAGCCATGCTATCGTACCCAGCATTTTGACTCTTTGCTCTCTGAAACTAAATTTTTTTTTTTTTCTTTATTGTTTGCACTCCAAAGTCAAAGGTTATTCATACCGCTTACGGAATACTAACAAAAGTTTGATTATTTTCAAGGTTCAAGTCCCCCGTAATATTTAAAATAATTAATAAAAACAAATAATTGTTATCAGTGACTGGTGAAACTCTAAATTTACCTCTCTAATTTTTCAATTTTAGAATTATTTATTTATTTATTTTTCTAATTGCAAAGACAATGGAATAGAGGAGGAGAGACGCAGATTGCAGACTAACGGACGTTTAAATAAAACTACTCCTAGAGTAACAACTATCAGCTGATTGACACTTGACCGTTCGAAAGCACAAGCTCGTTTGGAAAATTTCAAAGCTCAGACTGATTCGCGTTTGTTTTACAGAAGGCTCGATCGAGCTGAACAAATTTTATTTAATCAATTTAATTCTTATAGATTAAAAACCTCCAAATTAAAAATGTTAATAATTTTAATTATAAAATGTCTTTTATGGCGACGATGAGCAGAGGTAATTAAAGCAAGGTCTTCGAGACTAGTCTAGTTATTGATTAAGGCCGTGCAAACGAGGAAAATTTTTTTTCTAAGAGATTATTATTTGGCTCAAGGTCAAGCCAACCGCGAAACTTTGTATCTCGTCTGTATGCGGGCTTTTGAATCCGAAACGAGCCAAAATTTAATCAACGCAAGCTTACCTGAAGTTTCGAAGGTGCGAAGTAATTTGTCTAATGCGCGGATTCCCGGCTTTTATACGGAAGAAAGATAAAAAAAGTTAATCGAAAAAAACGACACTATTTTAACATGTTAAGTTTTAGATTTATGAACACGCCTGCGGTAAATCAATCGGAGTCGCTAGTTATTAATATCTTGCGATTTTAAATTCGTTATATGCCCGTTGGTACAATGTTTCTCGGGTTTATCTAAAAAACGCACGCGGTTCGTCAATTATTTACAACTACTCGACTTATCTAATTTTTTGATTGCACGCTTGCGGATTTTTTCATTTATTTGCTGCTCTTACGTATGATGATGAGTACAATTATGTAGCAAAATTTTTTATTAATCTGGGTGGTACTATCAAGAAAAATGCAAAATTTATTTTTTACAGTGTTATTAAGAATTATCTGTATAAAGTTTAATTTTTTAAAGTTGAAAATTAAAATAAATTTAAATTTTATTAAAAAAAATAAAAATTATGTAAAAAAAGTTTTTTTTTTTAATAATTCTGAAAATTTATAAAAAAAATATAAAATTCATGAAAATTATTTCTTTTTCATACAGTTAAATAAATGTAAATATTTTTAAGAGCTTTTAGTTCAAGAAAAAAATCGGTGATTTTTTCGGAATTTTATTTTATTATATTGTTTTTTTAATGATTTTTGAAAATTCTTCTAGGCCATTTAGAGATATATAGACCTTGAAAATCATCCTAGATTATGAGCTAAAAAAATTATTACTATTATTATGTTAATTCAAAATTAATCTAAATAATAGTTTTTATTAATTAAAAATCAACTATTCACTTTTTGTAAGGTTAAATAAATGTGTAACTGAAAATAAATAAATTAAATAATAAAAAATTCTTTAAAAGAAGCTTAAATAAAATTTCTTTAAAAATAATTCTAAAAATCAATGTAAAAAAATATAAAGAATTTATAAAAAGTAATTTTAATTTTAATTCTTGCTATTAAATAAAAAATTCGTACCATAATCTAGAACTAGGAAAAGATTTAAAAAAATTGTTTCTTCTATTTACAAAAATTAAAAAAAAAATTGGTTATTACGAAGTCCCTAGGAAAAAGGTAAAAAGTCAAAGTCCTCGATGAAAACGAAAAAGTACGTGTAAACAAAAAACGGTTGATTAATAAATCTCTCAAGAAGAAGAATAAGTCGTCAAATATTAGCATTGAAACTAAATAAGTCACAAGCTTGCAGTATTTAATCGGCGTCGCGTCGTCAAGTGCAGGTAAGTCGAGGAGCGTGGGTACAACGAAAGTTCGCACA
Source organism: Encarsia formosa (assembly GCA_038277355.1). Lineage (NCBI taxonomy): Eukaryota > Metazoa > Arthropoda > Insecta > Hymenoptera > Aphelinidae > Encarsia > Encarsia formosa. The sequence continues at coordinate 671,284 of CM076185.1, read as the reverse complement.
ACACTCACACTCGCGCACGTAAGTAAAGAGATAAGTTGCACCGAACTGACAACAGAGTGCAATTCATAATAATTGTAACATTACAATCGGTTAGCTCGATTGCTCGTCGTTAACTTATCATCCTTTCGAAACTTACTAGCTCATAGACACAGCGCGTACGTGTCCAACAGCAGCTGCTGATTTATTCATTCTCCTGTTAGTACTCATCGCCTTTTATTTGTTTATTACTTTTTTTTTAATAGTTTTATTTAATTATTATTATTTTTTTTTTTCAGGTCTGTTATAAGCCAGAAACTATTTATTTAGATGCTACACTCCTCATCATGGTTAATTCGAACAGCTATATGTTGCATTGAAATCAACACTCGTTTAAAATATTAGTTTTAAATTAAATTTAAACAAATTTACCCTGATGAAGAGTTTAACATCTAAATAAAAAATTTCTGGATCATTAGTTCTTATGATTACTTGCTCGGGATTTTTAAGTTTTCTTCGGTCATTAATAATATATTAGTAAAACTTCTAATAAGAGAACGATTTAGATTTTTGGTCCCTGCACTTTTTAATCAAATTTCAATTTTCTGACCTTTGTTCGGATTCAAAAGGTTTGAAACTTTATTGTACAGAAGCAAGATATCAGTAACTGAAACTTATTATAAAAAAAATATATATAAAAAAAATAATTTATTAAAATTGAGAATAGTTATTTAACAGTTGATAATTTTTTTTAGTCAAAAAGATAGTAAATTAATTAATACGAGTCCGAAACTTTTACACAAAAAAGCCCTCGATTAAGGAATCAATTCATTCAAGATTAATTACTATGTATACATATGTTTATGAATGATTAATTGGGTTAAATCAAAGAGTTATGGAATTACCAAAAAATCAGAAATTAATTAGTCGTATGAAATATTTATATTTAACACCATTCAATGTTAAATAATTTTTAATACTTACCTACTATCATAATGTCTAAATAAAATATTTTAATCAAAACCAATCAATTCTAATCGATTAATATTTTCGAATAGTCAAACGATTTTTCATTAAACTAAATTAAATTGTAACCAATTACACATTACTTTAAAAATGTCAAGAATCGGCTAAAAAAACTCTGTTCTTAATAAAATTTTTGATTTATTTTAAATTTTAGTTAAACATTTTTAACAATTGATTCAAAAAGAGTAAGTAAATCTTCAAAAAATAATCGATCGAACATTGATTTTCGTAAAATTAATCGTTTATAATAAATAGATTAGATTTTTTGTTCAAGTCCTCTCCCTAGATTCAATAAATCACGAATCTACGACGAAATTTTGGATATTCCCAGGTTGCCAACATAACGGGTTTTTTTTTTTTTTCTATTAATCTCTTTTACTTCTGTGATCTTGACCTCAAACGACTCCAGGATTGCGTCACTTTTACCAAAACTACTAACACATCCTTTGCGAAAAAAAAGGAACAAGAACAAGAAGAAAGTAGATTTTTTTTTTGCTAGCAGTGAACGAAATTAAAAAAAAAATACGAAGAAGCATTTTTTTTAGTGAGTTTTTCACAACCTTGGAGCGAGCTTTTTTACCCTGGATATGATGCAACAGAAGAAAAGCTCGAATTTTCATTTGTGAGTTTAAACTGATGAGTTTGATGAACTATTCATGAGTTTAGCCTTGTCCTTTGAAGGAGGGCGGACACGTGTTGGGATGTTATACAGAAAAAAAACCCGTGGCATGTAATCGATCGAGATTAACGTCAATATTTATACATTATACAGCTACTTCTGGTTTTATATTTGAACTATTTCAAAGTTTCGTAATCAGGTTATCGTAATACCAAACTGTCACGTTATTCTTTAGGAAAGCTTGAATTTTTATTTATTTTGAGCACTTTTCATTAAACTTAATTTTTCAGTGAAATCATGTAATTTACATGTGTTACGATGCATGTCATTTATTAAAATTAATCATTCATGTATGTATTTTTTTTTATTTAATTTCAGTAAAGCACGCGTGTGAAATGTAAAAAATAAAAATCCCATTAGTTGAAATAGTTTTTTATTTTAAAACGGTCATTACGAGACTAATAGTCCATTAGAATAGTCTAGTTCATCACTTTGATGGGAAATTCATTAATTCCAATAAATCGCGAGATAAAAATAGTATTTCCTGGAAAAAAGGAAAACTCGATTGATTTAAAACGATATTTAAATGCGAGCAGGTGACCGTGAGAGCGAAAGAGAGATTAACCTTGCACCAAAAAATCATGAAAATAATTCAATAGGAAATAGCCTCCACATACCAATTGACGTAACCCGGTGTAAATCAATAAAGAAAGTAAACAACTTTTAATAGCTGTATATTAAATAACCCAGCCGAGTGTCATACACATATACATAAAAAAAAAAAGAAAGAAAAGAAACGTGACGTATATTACATGTAATGGGTCAATTAAGTATATTAGTCGCGGTGCAGGAGCTGAATGAGTCTACCTACACGTGCAGCCGGCGTGTATTTTCGCACCGGTAAAAGCTCGCGCAAGCGCACTGTAACTCTCACGTGGACTGTGGAGTGGCTTGCATAGACTAAACATAAACATCGCGTCTATTGGATCGTTTACAGATAATATTTAAATTTATACGATTATACAGGTTTCGAGTATCAAACTTGTTTTTATCGATTTTACGAAGAGGGGAAATGTTATGGAAAATCGATCTCCTATCGATAACGAAAGTTCTGATAAGTTTTGCAAAAAAAAAGAATAAATTACAATTTGATTATCAAGTTGGCAACCCTGAGATTTATTATTGTTGTTGTTACACGTGGGTAAGTTGCCCCCACGTGTCCATCCTCCTTTTACCGGCTTACATCGCATGATGAAATCAAAGCTGTCCTGTAGCGGTTAATCGACCACAAACAAAAAAAAGAAGAGGACCAGACTTTTTTACGCATCAACTAAATAATAAGCCTTCTATTTAATTTGAGCAATGCTAAAGGGTTGGCAAATCATTTGAAAAATTCTACGGATTTATTAACGTCATTGATATTAACTACATTGATTGTATATATGTATGCATTTCAATTCTCAACGAGTTTGAATGCGGCTCGAGCTTTATGAATTTAAACAATTTTAAACAAAGATTACGTTTTGTAATTTTAGCGAAAAACTCAATGAATTGTTAGGAATTTAAAAGAGATTTCCAATGCTATTCCGTCAATATTTTAAACTTTGTTTTAATTCGAAAAAAAAAGGGTAAGTTAGAAAAACCCCCGAGACTTAATATTTTAAGTGATCGATTCAAAATCATTGAAAAACATTTTTTATTTAGAATGACTTGTGCTTTGCTGTCTGCGTGAGAAAAATTAATATATTTTTTAAATAACTAATTATTCAAGTAGGTAACTTCCGGTTAGAAAAATTTCCGCTTTTCGTTTATAAAACCAGGAGTAAAAAAAAAATATTTGAGTAGGGAAAAGACTCTATGAAAAAAGTAAAATCAGCTGATTTATTGTTCGAATAACCGTTGTGATGTATCAGTAAGGACATTGAATATTATAATAACGATTAATTACTTAAGAAACGCAAATAGATATCAATAAAACTTCATTTAAAGTGAAAGTCTTTTAAATAAAAATGAATATTGATAAGTAATAAATAAAATTGATGGGTGCACAGAGAAGGGAAGTGAAGTTCGTCGAATTGTCGAGTCAATCGTCTTGAATTGCAATTTGCGGCTCGAGTTATTGTAAATCAGAGCAGTGTGCTGCTGCAGGAATTAAAGGAACGATAAAATAAGTAATAAGAATAATTTAAGAGGATTCGACAAGGAAGCACAATATCAACACAACTTTATAATTATTACGTAACCCGTCTGCTTACAGCTCATCGAGGAATTTATTATCTATATTGTCGATTTGTTGTTTGTTTTAATTTACTTTTTAAATTTTTACATATTTTAGAGCTTTAATATTCTATGTAGCTGAGTCTACTTGACTTTTTTTTTTTTTTTTTTTAAATTAACATTGAATTTTAATTTATTTTCAAAGTCTGATAAATCAACTCTTTCTTAATTGTACTTGCACTATTGTCACATTATTAATTTATCAAAGATATTAAAATTTATTCTATTTGGACAAGCTCTTTGATAAGCCAGTAGTTTGTTCAATATTCAAAAAATAATTGGGTCAAACGATGCTAAATAAGCGTAAAATATGAAATAAATCTATGATACTAAAATGATAATAAATTAATCGAATAATTATAGTTTTGATAAAAGATTTGCTCGTCCTTGTCTCAACTCGAGTTCAATGTTAATAAAACAATAATCTTTGGTTGTCTGGTAGTTGAAGAGAGAGTTTTAAATAAACAAACGAAAGTAAAAGCTAAAAAGTAGCGAATACATACCAGTAAAAGTAGGAAGCGGCCAACAGCTGAGCTGTACACCTACTTATAAACTGAAAGAAAACACAGTGCAGTAGGTATAGTTAGGTATAGGAACAAACACACAGCACGACGATGATCCGCGACCGCGAGCGCGTGCGGCCAGGGAGCGACTGAGCCGAGTAGTGGTGTTTGAAGAAGAAAAAAAAAAAAAAAAAAAAAAAAAAATCAGCTGCGGGTGAGGACTGAGGACCGAGGAGGAGCCGGGACTGCCCCCACCACCACGCAGGAGGAGTGAGGCTGCTGGTGCAACGAGTTAAGTGCACCGGATTATTACGAAACAGCCTGCAGCAGCAGCAGCGCCGCGATTAATCTCTAAACCGGTTTCGGCAGCTCGCAGCCTCTTGAGCTCTTCTTCTGTTCCTGCATTCTCCGAACTATACTTGCATCCCCTGCAGAAAGGGAAACGCGTTTTACCTTTTTGCACCTTTACTCTCCATCTTTCATAATAACTCTTACTTCCTAATCTATCGCCCCCTACCCCAAGCGGGGTCCATTTTTCACTTTCAGTTTCAAAAATACTTTTTCTTAACCTTTTTAACAACTTACCTGAAAATCATGATAATTTTATAGAACTCTTCGAAGAAATTTTATTTATTTATTCAATTTTTAAACTTCAAATTTTTAATTTGACGTTCTTATGAATCGAAGACATTCGGTAATCCTTGTTTTTCACCAATTCAAATAATTTATTTGATTTCATTGTTAGCTTTGATTGATTTTATTACAGGCATTTATTTATTTTTATATTTTATCAAAATGTCAAAATCAAATTGAATTAATTCTGAAAAAAAAAAACTGAAAAAACTTTACTTTTGAACTCAATGATGCTGATTTGATATTCTTATCGTTGGTATTCCTCGTATGTAAACGATTACGATAATCTACCTCAAACAAAATAGCAGCGATGATTTGTTGTTGTTCCTACTCCAATAATAAAAGATAATCGCAACCGAAGTAACCAGAAAATAAATTAGGCTAAGCAAACGCTTCCTCGAACAATCCGTCGCGGTGTTCTCTGAAATTCTAAAAATTAGATAATCAAAATCAATGGGTCAAGTTCAAAGAATTTTCGAGAAAGTATTAAAACCAGTTAGTAGCGCTCTTAGAAGAAAACGAGTTTTAACTTTTAATCTGATGTAACCCTGCATCCCCCTTTTTTCTCTCGATAAACGTCTGCGAAGTTGTTGTTTGACCGAGTTGCTCAATCTATTATCTTCTGCTAATTTTTCTAAACTCCGCGCATCGTCTGTTTATGTACGATTAGTGGCTCAACGATGTTATTTACTCCAAATATTATTGTGTTTATCGCCCGAGATTGTGAATCATCGAGTCCTGGATAAATAACCCAGAAGTTTACAGATTCCGGATTTTCCCATTGATTATTCGAGAAGCTACTTTTTTTTATACTTAATTTTGAGCTTTAATAAAAGTTTTTTTTTTTTTTCTCTCTCTTTTTACTGGTAATTGAAAATTTACGAAAATTGTGTATTTTAAGGTCAAATTTATTAAATAATATCAAAATTAACAATAATTATTATGGAATTTTAAACTTCTAGAACTGAGTCTGAGAATATTTTTTTCCAACAATAAGAAGAATTATAAATTTTTTAAAATTTTAGTTGTTATATTGCAATATTGTTTAAACAATAACAAATTCAATAATTAGAAATCAATGAAAGATTGTATAGTAAGTAAAATTATTTTAACTATTTAAACTTGCTGAACGTATGAAAATATTTCTTAAAAAAATGATGATTTTTTATGTATTTATTTATTTTTAAATTGCAACTCGATCGAAAGAATAAAAATTAAAAAAATGAAATTTTGAAAATATTCAGAGTAAAAATGACTGATTTTAAAATTAAATTAAGCTTCAAAGTATTTACAGCAAAAAAAAAGATCAATTTTAGTGTTTCTTACACTAGGACCCCCACTTTGAATCTGCACAATAACTAATTTAAAATAAAAAAAGGTGTTTTTTGACGTCAATCCCCAAACGTTATTATCTTTTGTGATAAATTAATGACTCAACTAATATTACTCGCGGGCATCGATTAACTTTTCCAAGCTTAGCTAATCGTCACCTGCGTAACATAAATTTAATGCTTTCTTCTGCAGAATGTTCTTCCAAGAAAGATTTCTTTTTTTTCAATCGGAAAATTAATTTTAAATCGTTCAACTATTGTTATTGTCGTTTTGAATTTTTTTACGCTGATTCACTCTCGAATGCTACCGATTGGAAAATTTTTCTTCGATCCGGTAGTTTTTTCGATTTAATTATTGGCAGCCTTGATTTGTTTGTTTATAATCGATCGAGAAGTGTGTCAAGATTCGAGTCTAGTCTGTCCATGGTTTAAACTTAAATTCAAATATGTTATAAAACGTCTCTCGATTATTATTTTTTATTACTTTTTTATCTCACATGCGCGAGTCAGCCTTTTTTTTTTTAGTCAATTTGCACAAGTCTAATAATTCACTTAGTCATAATCGAGAATATAAAATAAAAAAAAAAATAATCGCGAATAACGCACACGCGCGTTTTGTTTTAATTTATCGAGCTCTAAATCTAAAAATAGTCTGCTGTAACTTGTACGATTTTTTACGGAAATTTAAATTGCCTTTTTTTTAATTGTCAAAAACTGTAAAATTTTTTGATAATCCAAGCTTGTTTTGAATATTATTATCCAATGGTAGCTCTTACGGTTTACAAACTAATTTGTGAAATAAATATTTGATGAAAATTTTACATTTAACTGAGATTTGAAAAATCTTGTTTTTCTTATTTTTCCGACAGATCTGTACAAAAATTGATAAAAATGGTTAAATAAATTTATTATGGTTATAAATTAATATAAATTAATGAGATTTAAATAAGTAATAAAAAATTCCAAAGGACCCATCATTTATTTTAAATAAATCTTAATAAGTTTTCAACCGAAGCTTTAATATTAATTAATAAAAGAATAAAAATATTAAGAAATATTGAGCCCTCAGAAGAAAAAGCACAAGATCGCAAAGCATTAATTTGATTAGTTACACACAGTAAATTAAAATAATAATAATAATGAATTTGATCCTGGTCTATGTGGGTATTAGCATAACGAAATGATACAGTGTAAGCCTAGATGAGGTCGTTTATGAGGTGGGGCGAGAGTTCTCGGAGAAGGTCGACTCCTGGGTCCAGACTTCGGCCGAGTCCCTCGATTACCGCGATGCTCAGTACTATGCTGCTGAACAGGGCGTCCTGCTTTACCTGGTACCGGACCATCGCGTCGAAAACCTCGGACATTACTCGGCTCACTTTTAACTGCAACGAACATTTTTTATTTCGTTATCAACAAATCTGAGCTCTGTCAAAATACACATAAGTCATGTTTATGTTCAAAAATCAAAATTAATTCATTTAAATTCAAATATAAACCAGCCGATATTTTGGGATTAACTGGAATAAGTTTATGATATTTTAATGCACAGCTTTTCGTATTTGAAAATTTTTTTTCAAAATTATCTCGTTTATTTTTATAGATTCTCAACTCCTTGAAACACTTATTTGACTTTAGTAGTAATATTCTATATTATTTACGTGAATACTATCAGGTGTATACAAATTAAAAAATATATACAAATTAAAGAAATAAATAATTTTCAGTTTGTTCAATTTTTAGATAAAATTCCTCATATAAATTTATAAATAATTTTAACTGAAATTATTTTCTTTTCAAATTTATTATCCAACAGTGGATTTAAAATGATTGATGTTAAATTATTCTGTAGTTACACGCTGTAATGTTTACTCGCAACAAGTGTCTTATCAACGCTCTTAGCGCCAAGTAATAACTTCAAAATATTAATTATTTCAATCAGCTCATATTATATTTATATATTTTTTTTACATTTTAAAATAGGAACAATTTGTTTTTTTTTTTTATAGATTATATAAGTAGTAGAAAAATATCGTACTTTGAAATTTTTTTAAAATGAATTTGTTCATGAAAAAATGTAAGACACCCTGCATCACCAATAATTCAACTTCCACAGAACAAAAATAAATCGTAAGTTTGACAAAGCACGTTTCTTTTTTTGATAAAAATAAAATTAAAATTATGGCTTAAGAAATGAGATCAAATTGCAAAATTTCGCACCTCAAAAATATCTGGAAATTTTTAAATCTATGGTAATCAATAATATTGATGTTAATCGAGTTGGAATCGAGTATACCAAAAATATTATTGAGCTGTCTGATCCGATAGTAAATTTATATTATAAAAAAAAAATTTTAGCTAAATTATTTTTCAAAAAATTTTTAATTTTATGAACGTTTCAATAATAATTAGGAGTTAAAACATTGTTTATGAAATGACAACACGTCATAATTTTACTAATTATTTGACGAATAATCGAAAAATTGAAATTATCAATAAACTGTGCATTTTTATAATAATATTTTGATTTAAAATTATTAATTTATGTTTATGTATTAAGTGAATTATAAGTAAAAACCTGTTAATTGATACTTTCAATAATAAAGTAAAAAAAAGCTAATTCAAAGTGATTAATCAATGAATTGAATCGCTACCAAAGTGATTAAAGTAATCGATTAATAAAATGAAAATAAAAAGAAAAAAAAATTACTTTCTCGAGTTTGACACCCTTTTTCAAGTACTCCTCGACGATACTTTCCATTGTGTTCCTGAAGCCCTCGGGATCGGTCGACTTGTGCACGCTGTGCTCCATAAGCAAATCGGCTGCTTTTCTGCCCTAAAACCGCAAGCTCGATGAAAAAAATAAATTTATTTAAAAAAAAAAGGAGGTAATTTACGTTTCTGTCGGCCACGGCCTTGAAGACCTGGCGAAAATTCTTGCGGCACGCTTCGGTCAGCTCGGCCACGAGACCGCAGTCGAGGATGACGAGCCTCGGGCTGCGGGCGACCCTAGGGAAGTCGAAGACCGCGAATTCGCTGACTTCCTGAACCAGTATGTTGCCGGGGTGCAGATCGCAGTGGACGAAATTATCCTCGAATATCTTCACAATTTTTTTCTTTTTAATATTCATTTTTTATTTTATTTACACGTACTTGAATATAATTATGACGGTGTCAGGTACCGCAAAAGTATTATATAACTCAAATATAATGCTATTCAAATCTTCATTATTATTTGTGCGCATTTAATTATTAATTTTTATATAAAATTTTTTAAAAAAGCATGATGTAACGTTTTTCATTTAAAGGGTCGGTAAAGATTTTTCAAAAAAAGTTTTTAATGACAATTTAGATTGAATTATGTTAATGCAACTAGTCTAACACGGACATCTAACAGTTTTAACAGAAAAAAAAATTATATAAAATTTATGAAAATCACTAAAGAGGAAAGAATCCAAAAATTAAATATGGCAGCACATTTAAATAAATTTTTTAGGGCACTTGAAATTTTATATACGGTTTGAATTAAAATTTTTTAATTATTTAAATATTTTATAAAAAAAAAAAAACGGATGATTTGATTTAATTTAATTTAATTTTTTTATATAAAAAAATGTTAATAAACATACCATTTTGAAAACAGTGTTCAAGCCAATAATAGCGAGTTTGTGTCTGAATTCGTCGTCCTTTTCGTTCAAATACTCACTTATGGGACGGCCGACGTGATAAGTCTCCACCAAGACTTGATCGAACGACAATTTGTCGTATGGCCTCGGGAAGGAAACGTCGAATAGACGGTTGAAATTTTTCGAAAACTTTTCCAAGTTTCTAGCTTCAAAGTTGAAGTCTACCTTTGAATAATCGAATAATTTCAACTTTTGCAGGATTGCAGATTTATTCTTAAACTTAATTTATTCATTTATAAATTTTTAACTTGAATTTATTTTGGATAGCTAATTTAACTTTTCAATCATAGAATATTCGTAGACACAATAGAATTAGACCATGAATTTTAATTTTTCTTCAAGATTTTTTTGCCATTGATTGATTGCAAAACTACTTAAAAATAATTAAGAATATTTATATAAAGAAAAAAAAAATTGATTTTATAGTGAAAGCATTCAATTAATTGTAGAGCTCAATTTAATTTAAATAAACATGATTCAATGAAAGATAAAAAATAATTATTTAATTGATTTACATTAAGGGTTTGAAGGGTTTGCAATTAACAAATAGCAGTAGATAATGATGTTTTTAAAAAAATATTTTATTTTATTTTTCATAGTATAATGATAATATAAATAACTAACTTGTTTTTCCATCATACGAGAAAATTCATTTATACAGTCGTTTGTACTGAGCCACTCGAGACTTGGTACCACAAACGTTGCGCACATGGAAATAAATCGCAGTACTGACAGATCTTGACTGTACATTTACATATTAATCATTTATTTATTTATTTATTAGGTATCATTGATCAAGTTGAATCTTTGTTTTTTTTTTATACCTCAATCGTTCCTGAATACGAGGATGCATTATTTTAACAGCCACAAGCTTTTGATTGCACGAGGACGTAGATGTAGAAAAAGAGCCAACTTTTTTCGTCTCATCTTTTAAACTTCCGCCTGAACGAGACGGTTACATTATTTAAATATTTATTTGATCGATAAATCACAAGTATTTGACTATGAAAATTTATATCTTACTCAAGTAATCAATCAAGTGTCCCAAGTACAAATATTCAGCAACTGATAATAAAAAGTTGCAATTAATGTTCTATCTGCAATTAAAATTCTAAGCTTAAAATTAATAAAATTTCTTCGAATACTAAGAATTAAATTTGAATTTGACTTTATTGGTATTATTTATAGGACCTAATTGAAAAATTAAGAATTTTCAATCTTAGGGCAACGGTCTGGTCTCACAAATGGAATTTTTTTCATATCCGCGGTCGGAGTAAAATGAAAAAAGTGATCGTCAGATGAGAACCGTCAAGCGGAATAAAGAGTAAATAGAGGGGCCTCAGGAAGTTTAATTTAAAAACAACGTTTTGCAACTAAACAAACGTTGTCGAGAAGATGTCGACGTCGTCCGGTAGACCAGGGTGCACCAGGTCGAAAAAACTCGACGGCGACGACTTCCCCAGGAAGTTTAGTTAAATATCGATGATTTGAAAAAAAAAAAATGAGCACAATAATTCAAAATACAATTTAAATCTTCTGTCATCACTAAACGACTGAAGCTACCATGACGGATGTGTGACGCCCGGACGTCGTCCCAGAGTAATATTTTTCTTTTATTTTATCTATTTATATATATTTTATTCTGCATTAAATTTATTCACACAATAAGTTATCTAATCTAAACTATAAATTTATTTAGGTTATCTCAAAGCCAGGTTTCTGAAAAAAGAGAGAGGCTTGTTGCTTTTTTTTGTTATTGCCCTGGTGTTTTATCTCGAGTTACCCTACGCATGCGCACCGGAAAGACCTAGTCGTAATTTCAAGATTCTCTACTTGAACCTTGACTTTACGACCCTTTTCACTGGAAGCGCGCCTGGGGACCACTTAAAGATAAAATTACCAGTGGACGTTAAAATTTTTGTATATGCATGAGAAAAGAGGAGAAAGAAAATTTATTTTTCCGGCGTACATCTGAGAAAGGAAAAAAACCAGATGTACAGACTTTTTAGATTGCAGCTGACCCCTGAGAACCTCCTCCGGAGGTTAAATCTGCAACTTTATTGCCTGACTCTCTTTTGAGAACCCTGGAGGTTGAGTGCCTACGTGCCGTTTTTTCGACCAGATGCAACCTCCGGCAAGGTTTCTGGAAGAGATAAACAAGCCGTAGGTCAAACACGTGCGTCGGGAAAGAGAGGGAGAGAGAAAACTGCCATGGGGGAAATCCCCGAATTTTCATTGGCCCCCCAGAATTTGGAGGCCCGCCTCGAGATAGCCGGCCCTAGGCCATAAAACCCCCAGCCGGAGCCCAAACGGCGTCTAGTCGTTACTTAGGTCCCCTTCAGGTTCGCTCACACTTAGGTCCTGAGAAAACCATCTTCGTTATTCGTTTTGCATTTTCATTTATTCGAGTGCGTGTTTAAAGTTACAAATAAAATAAAAGTTTTATAAAATTCTCAACTTTTACTTAGGTCTAAAGTTGAAAGTTTTCTTTCAGTTCGAAATATTTTCTGTGTGCGTAAGTAAATTAAATTCAAATCAAGAATATCGAAATTATAACTTTTACTTAGCTCTAAAGTTATAATTTCTTGTTCGGTTTCTTCGTGTGTGTAAAATTATGCGTGTAACTTTTCATTTGGGTATCCCCCTCGTGAAAAGGCTTAAAAGACTCAAAAGACTAAATTGTGACTGCGGTTTCCCCGCAGTGCAAAAACAGTTGCGGCTCCTACCTAGGTCTGGTTCTGCGGCAGAAAATTCAAAACTCTCTCTCTAACCCAAACAAAAAGTAAGCAGTAAGTTTTTGTATCTCTATTTTGTATCTTTATTTTTGTATTTTTCTTTAATTCAATAAACAACTAACATTTAAAATTATTTAAATTTTCGAATCCTTTCAAATAAACCTACTCTCTTCATTTGCACCCTATGCAAGAAATCCCTTTTAAGGGGTAAATAAATAATCCACCCTGTGGATAATTTAACATCATATCCGCCCTGTGGATAAATAAAAACATCAATTTATATTCATTTCAAAAAAGTAAATAAATAAAAATTAAGACAAGTAAACCCAAGCCATTCTAGGTCTGTTTCAGCAGTTATAACAGGCAAGGATCCAGCACACAACCTGACTCTCGCTACCATGGTCAGGACCTGAATCAAACACAGCATTGATTCAGGTAAAATTTTATTTGAACAAATTTCACAGTTGCACTGTGAAAAATATTACAGGTGCGCTTTTTTTAAATAAAGTAATCATAAAAAAAAAAAAAATGAATAAATTTTCATTTCATTTACTTTTATTTTTACAGTTTTTGTGTCTCTTCTTAACGACATTCCCCCATACCAGTTGGTGGCGTACCTCCTAATAATGACAGAACAGGCGACGTGTAACGTACGCACAATTAAAATTTAATATTTCTAGTTTCGATATTTTAGATTTCTTTTTCTTTGGTAAAAACTTTTCCCAATTTTGTCGCTTAAAACCTCCAGGAAACTCGGAGAAAGTAGGCACGGGAAAACACATGGCCTTTTTTTTATGGCTTGCAGGCGCTCGCGCCAGCACGCGTCCGGCCCTTTATCGCTTCGGCATGAGGCACTTGAGTTTTCCGTTGGGAAAATCTCACTAACGCTTCGGTATGTTTCCCTCCTAAGGAAGAAAATAAATATCACACAGAAATATTCGCGTAGTTTTAAAATTTGTTATTTTTATTTCAATAAGTACTCACGAATATTTCTACGTAGTTTTACCTAAATTTTAATTCTCCTACTTTAGTTTATAATTCTTGAAATAATCCTGGGTAAGGGCAATAATAATTTATTTACTTAAACTGTGAGAATTTACACGTAGCAAGATTAATTATAAAGAATAGACAGAAATTTATTGATATTAATAATTGTTAGTTAATACGATTTAATTACATATAAACACTGTAAAACCAAAGTGATACCAAAGAACTTTACATTTTTGTTACTTTACACTATTTTATTTACATATTTGTTACTTCGTATTACTTTATTTATTTTTACCCAGGACAAATTACTTTAGTATCTATAAACTATTAAACTCCTATTATTTTATTTTTATATTTTATGTAAAGGAAGTGACTTTGAGTTTATTTGGAGGGAGTTTATTTATTAATTTATTTGATTATTTATTTATGTAATTTCTTTCATGGATCTATTTTTGGATCCACTATCCCCTCCAACCATTTTCAAAGTCAGCTCCTCTTAGCCCTAATCAGAGAGAGAGAGAAAGAAAACCCCGAGGACCAATTAGGAGCTAGGAAAATCTAGCCGCCGCCGCTCCTGCAAGGGCCCAACTATCCCCTCCAATTTCCCCGATTCCCTGCACCAGACCCGCATCCCTTATAGGAAGCTGCACTAGCCCCGAGCAGCTCAGTTGCAGCCCTCCTAGTGACCTGAACTCATCTCCTCACCTCCAGACCTCCTAGTGACCTGGACCCCAATCCCCATTCATACATAAGAGTGACTTAGGCGCTAGCAGTGTTTGTTTTAGTGGTGACTTAGGCACTACATACCACCCTCACCCCTTGTGCAGAAAGGTTTTGGCGCACGTCTTAGGAGTGGCGCAGCCTTGGTTTCCGAGGCACTTTCAACGCACGCATCGAATTTATCTCTCTCTCTCTGAAGGAATACTTAGGTATTGTAAGTAAAACTTTATAAAATGAAATTATAATAAACTAATACTAAATTAATCAAAAAGGAATAAAAACCTTTATTTAAATTATACAAGCTATATCTTAGTTTGTACTGATATACCAAAGAAATAAAACCTAAAAATTGAGCTGTATTTCAGTTCACTATTTAAACTATAATTTAGTTTAAATTAAATTAATAAAATAAAATTGAGCTGTATTTCAGTTCAATATTTAAACTATAATTGAGTTTAAATTAAATTAATAAAATAAAATTGAGCTGTATTTCAGTTCAATATTTAAAACTATAATTTAGTTAAAAATAAAAGGAAAAAATATATAAAATTGAGCTGTATTTCAGTCCAATACTTAAACTATAATTTAGTTTAAATTAAAAGTAAAAATAAAATTGAGCTGTATTTCAGTTCAATATTTAAACTATAATTTAGTTTAAAATAAATTAATAAAATAAAATTGAGCTGTATTTCAGTCCAATACTTAAACTATAATTTAGTTTAAATTAAAAGTAAAAATAAAATTGAGCTGTATTTCAGTTCAATATTTAAACTATAATTTAGTTTAAATTAAATTAATAAAATAAAATTGAGCTGTATTTCAGTTCAGTATTATAAACCATAATTTAGATTAAAATAAGAAAGGATAATAAAAAGACAAAAAGGACTGGGTACGCTTTTAAGCGTTTCAACTGGGCAAGAACTCAAACCCAGAGGAGTCAGGTGGCAGCCGCTCGACACCTGAACTCAGAACACACTCTTCCAGTTAAGTCGCTAAGACTGAATTAGGAGAGAGTGCTGCTAGAACAAAATCTTTTAAGCAATCCTGAATCTAAAACAGGATTGCCACAATAATATAAAAAATTTTAAATTATAATTTATTTGAAATAAATAATAATAAAAAGCAATTTTTTTTATTATTCTTTTGCACTCCTTCCCTGTAAGAAATGAAAAAAAAAAAAAACAAAAAAACTTTTCAAAAAGTAACATTTACGACGATTGGTTTTTTTATTTTTTTTATTTTGTAATAAATAAGTAAGTAGTGTAAACTTTCAAGGAATAAGCTTATATCTTTTTTACACCAAAATCTCATTGAACTACTCCTCCCTCAATCCATTACAATTTGCGACGAGGATAAAAGCAAAGTAACCAACGAGGTTGAAATACAGTGATAAAAGTTCTAGAAAAATCCGACGAGGATTAAAAATAATAAAACGTTAAAAAGTCTCAGCAGAAAGTGAAGAGATTTTATTAGATCTTGAAGTGGCAGATATAAAATTTCACAAAAACAAGGACAGCTGGGAGGAGTACGTCGAGAGGATAGAGTTAGGGTGCGTTCGTTCGGTCCACGAGCGTTCCTCGAACGTTCGTACCGAGTCAAAAAAATGAACCTTTGGACAAAATTGTGCTATTTGTGCGAGAACCAGAACCGAGACCGAAGCGCTTATGCGGACTCGGTTTAGGTATCCAAGCAGAGCACGTTCCAGTCCCTGTTGGTCCCGAGCCTGCACCAGTGCAGAATGCAGAGCCAGAGCCGGCACCCTTGCCTGCGGCTCTCCCGAATAAGCCAAAGCGTCGAGTTAGACCTTTGGCCCAAATTGAAAACATGGGGAGTGACCAGTTCACACGAAGGCAAACTTTCCGGTATAGACCGTACGGAGCCGCGAAAAAGAATAAAACAAGTGACAAAGAGAATAAGTGAAAGTGCGTAAAAATTATCTAATTATAAATTTACTAATAATAAATCAAAGTGTATGTGAAACAAATAAATATGTATGCAAAAAAAAACACATAAAATCAGTTTAAATGATGGCAGCTGTTATTTTTAGTCTAAAATAGAATGATATTAAATTGATAAAATGTTTTTTAAGGGGTAAGGGGATACTCTTGCCTAATTAATTATTATTCATCTGCCATAATTTAACTTATTAATTTAATAATTAATGCATGTTGTTCCGAATATGTAGCTGCAATAGCATAATAAAATAAATACAGAAACATAAAAATATTTAATTCTGGAAAAACTAAAATTTTCGCAGTTTTATGTATTTACGGGAGAGGCTTGAATTATTTAAAGCTATTTGCAAGAAAGCTTTTCTCAGTGGGGACTATTCCACCACAGAAATTATTAATATCGAAGAAGAAATCGTCAATCAGCTCGCAACAATGTTTCTTGCGGAGGAAGGGCTTAATCCAGCCAATGAAAAGATCATAGCAGATAAAAATTATCGCGAGAGATTGATGTTTGAAAAATCTCTCGTCTGTGAAAATAATTCCCACTGGCACGTCGTCCACACCTGCGCCTATACAGGAAGTAAATGTCGATGCAGATAAATCAGTGCCCTCAAGACCCTCAACAAGTGGTGTCCAAACCAAGTGCAGAAACAAATACAGAAAGACGAAGCCACTAGTCCTCCTCTAAAAACTGGGAGAATGACAAGGGCAGCAATTATTCGAGAATTCCATCAACAATGAATATCAGATTTCATAAGATTAACTGAAATCATTCACCTGTGCAGCAAAAATGGTGTTATTTGTGTTAGATCTAAAAACGAGACAGAAGTGCTTTTTCGGAATCGGTTTAGATATCCAGTTGACATCCGTGGGATACGTGCAATCCATCAGATTCAACCCGAGCCTCTCCGCGTACCAGACCTGATGGTCCAGAGCTAGAGCCAGCACCCTTGCCGACACCTGCAGCTCTCAAGAATAAGCCTGCGCCAAAGCGTCGAGTTATACCTTTGGCGCAAATTGATAACATAGTGAGTGATCAGTTTACTCGTAAGCAATCGTTCCGATATAGACCTTACGGAGCCGCCACGAAAAAGAACAAATGTGAGAGTGTGTAAAATTATATAGTTATAAATTTTTTATGTTTCAAACAATATATGGGTGAGGCCACTCGGAGTTAGTTTTTCCGAAACCTTCGACGGGGAGAATAGTATTCACGATGAATTCAAAGTGCTAGATCGTTTATGAAAACCTCGCGAGCTCACGAGCACTAGAATTTAGTTTAAGTCCAGGAGAGCCGTTGATGGACGCGGTATACCAGCACATTGGCGGCTACGCTATAGATGTACCGATTGTAAACGGTAAGTTTTTACTTTTTCATTCGTATTTTAGACTAAATTTTTTTTTTCAACTTAATACAATTTTTGAACTCTGAAAATTATGAAAAATTTAGAGATTTAGAGTAAACGTAAATTTTTTCAAATCTTAATTCGTTTGATTGTGTAGGCTGTTTGTTTTCCCACAATTCGATGGTCCTGAGAAAACTGCTCGAATTCTACTCGGGAGTAAGTCACCATGACGCTTTTCTTTCTTTTTTTAAGAATTATGAACCGACAGATAAAGTCCATTGAATGGGAAATACATCCCATACGAGTTTTGGCAGTTGGCAGTGGGTGAATTTTTCATTTATAACTTGGTTTCTTTTTCGTCAAATGCTACCAATAATATATAATCTTTTGATTTAAAAAAATCCTTTTATTTAGCTTGGCTTGAAATGAGGAGTAAAAAAGAAAACTATCTCATGTACTATGATGCCAATAATAAAAGTTAATTTATATAAAAGTTATATTTATGTTGCTAATTATTATTCATTTTTAGTTATTATATGTAACAACCAGACACAACCACTTAGCCCTTAAATCGTTAACTAACCAACTGTACTGTTGTACTAGCTCTGCCACGCGCTCCCGCAGTTCGATCGGTACATGCCGCTCGGCGCCCTTCGAAAAAAACCTGCATAGTACCTACTACCTGACAATGACAGTTTTATCTACCCGCCGTATCCCAATTCTCCAGGACAGAAGAAAAAGCATGAACTTAACAAATAAATTTTACCATTGTGGTGCTTGAAGAAATTTATTAAAGAAATTTATTTTTTTTAATTTGAAATAATTGCCCATACTGATTGCGAATAAATTTGATGTAAAGTTGGCTCTGAAAGATAAAGGAAGAGATTCTATCGCTTGAGTGTGTGCGAGCACACCTTTTTTTTTTTAGTGTAGTCATTGCAAATGCTTGGTACATTGTGACACGCGCGAAATTTTTTATTTTTGAAGAGTTCGACATTTGACCAGCAAAAAAAGTAATAATAATGATTATTGACCAGACCGTCTGCCCAATTTTTCAAAAATAATTTCCTTGACTTTATCAGATTTTTTTTTCGTACAATTATATAGTAAGAAATTTTTTTTTTTTTTTCCTGATCACTTTGAATTTTAATTTTTTGTATAAATTTTTAATTGAACTTTTTAAAAGCTACAACAAATTTTTAATAGTTTTAAAAAAAAACCTATCATCAGACAGATTTCCAGATCGAGTTCATACAATAATCATAAAGGCTTACTGTCGACGAGGATAGACGTGCCGGCATCCCGACGTACGCATTCGAAAGAGTCAAGGTCGACCACGGCGCGGTAAACCTGGGCGCAGCAGCCGGAGCCAACGGGTACTCGGTCGATCTTGACGAAAAGCTTGTTCCAGGAGGAGCCGTAGGCTCGGCTCAGCACGTGACTCGTGTAGAACCACGAGTGAGCCGAGGTGTTTCGCTGGAGACGCGACAGGGTGGAGCAAAATTCCTCCGAGTACAAGTCCCGACGCGTAGACATCCATTGTCCGAGCTTTATGAACGTGGGTCCCAGAAATTCTACAGCTGCAATTCAATATCAATTATTCATAATATTATCATGCAAGTTTTTTCAATGAATAACATATTTTCATCATTTAAAAATATCAAAAAAAAAAAAGTTTTTGTTTTTATCAATATTTAAGGGTTTTTTAAAAGTTAATCATACTATAAAGACCCTGATAATTATAGAAAAAATAAAGTTTGCCTAAAAGGACCAATAAAGTGAGGTAAGTGAACCTGATTTCGGACACCCAAGAGCAAATCGACGCTATTGCTCACCTATTTGATATTTTTTAAGGTTGTTTTTATTATTTCAATCATTTACTGAAACTTACTTTTTTGAAGAGTCGAAAAGTTTTAAAACTACTAACTTTCAAAAAAGGTCAACACTTATAATTATAGAAAAAAAAAATCTGTATAAAAAAACTAATTTTTGATTTATATTAAAATTGAAGTAGTCTTGAAAGTAAATAAAGATAAAACAACCTTTGTGATAACAGATAAAAAAATAACTATCAGAATTGACTCATTTTTATTAAATAAATATGTTAAAAGTATGCCAAAAATTTTGCGAAAATAAAACAAATTTTAACAACTTTAACTTGATTACAAGTAGCTCACGCTAATAAATTTGGTCTTTTTAGACGGACTCGATAACAAATTGTTAAAATCCGATAAATTCAAACTACATAAAAAAATTAAAAACTCGTTCTGTTAATTTAGAACGGAAAGCTTTAAGCTTACAATTTTATAGATAATCAAATATTAATTTCTTGTTTGCAGTTTTATCAATTTTCAATTGTACTATTATTAAGATACTGAACTGTTTAATTTATTTAGGTTTGAAATTTTCAAAAGTTTTAAAAGAAAAATATAAAAATCATACCTTTGAGATAAATCACTGGTGACTCTCTGATGCGAAAAATTCTAGAGAAGCAGTGAACCGTTCCCAATCCAAAGAGTATGCAAGAGATGACCACAATTCTCACTATTATAAGTACAATTCCAAAAAGTAAACCAAAAACACTTTTTTTTTTGCGTTTCAATGATTCTTCATAATTCAATTGAACTTCTTGGTTAAATGATTGTAAACTAGTTGCTGTATTGTTCAAACTTTGCTTGACCACTTCAAAGTAAGCATAGCCTAGCTTTAAACCAGGACTATAACCTCCCTTCTTGATGATCAATTTTTTAAAGCAATAAAAATTTTCCGGTCCCAAAAGTTTCCTCAGAATTGGCCACTTGACCCTAGCCAACATGTATCAACTCCTCAAAAATTTAAAAAAAAACCATAAATATTACTGTTTTTTTAATATCACCCTGCAATCTGCATTCTGCTAAAATACAATAATTCAAACAAACGAAAATCACAAATTCAAAAATGTGTATGGTAAAAACAGAGTAATCATCTCAATAAGTGGCTCACTAAAAATTAACTTTTTTCATTTTTTAAAAACTCCCTATATTTTGAAACTTTATTGTCAGTCTCAGGAATATATTGATAACTAAACGAAACAGTTTTCATAAGCACTTAATATTCTTTTATCACTAAAAGTTTAAATTTACAGTAATAAATTCACCATAGCTTTGCATAGTTTTGATGATTCTTTTCATGATCACTTTGAAGTTACTTCCGAGATATTTGTACAACATACAATCAAAAGATTTTAAACTAAGAGTTTGATAGTCACCATAATCTTCACTACTAAATTCACTATAACCACTAGAAGAGTTTATTAGAAACGTTGATAGTTCGACTGCTGGGTGGATTGGCCGGTCGAGTAGACCTGCATGTTCGGCTGTTGTTGTTGCTGTTGTTGCTGTTGCTGCTGTTGCTGCTGCTGTTGTTGGTGGGCCATAGCGTGACTCTGGTGCTGGTGGAACTCGGGCGGACCGCCGTGCGGGCCATTGAGCCTCACCCGTTTTGGGTTCTGACCGTGGCTGTGTTCGTTTCCGTTGCCCTGCTGCTGTTGCTGCTGCTGCTGATTTTGTTGCTAAAATAATAATCATAATTTATTCATTCAAATAATAGGTGTACTATAATTATAAATAAAAATATAGATAAACCTTATACAAATAAATATAAAAAAAAAAAATAAAAAAATACAAAGTGGTGGATATACAACACAGAAAAAATGACACAATTTAAATTTACCATATAAAATCACATCAATTCACATTAATTTACATCAATTTCCAAAGAAACTATTGGGAAATTGGGATTAATTTAATTAATAAAACACAGAATTTAGGATGAAAAACAAAGTCTTAATTACACCCTTGGTTTGGCACAAGGAAGGACACGACTGCTCTGAAGGAGCAGCTCAACTCGACTGACTGAGGCGTGGGACGCTTACAGCACACAGAGAGACGCAGATTTTTCTTAACATCTGGCCTGCACATTTTTCAGGAATTAGAAGACTATACGCTGTAGCAACAGCATCCCGGAAATTGCATTTTAACGACGTACTTGCAGCTGCGCCGCCCCACTCAAGTACGGGCCGGCCGCCTCTGCAAGGTTGCCGATCACAGTTACACAAACATACAAAAACTCACAACGACGAGTGATTTTTGAAACAGAATGGATTTTTAACTTTTAATTTTAATTTTTGTTGTAACTAGTATTTTTTGAGCATTAAAAATAAATAAATAAATGAATACTTTACCGTTTGCTGTTGATTTTGTCTGTTTTTGTTTTCAGTCTTTTCTTCGGAATCGTCGTCCGTCAAAAACTCTCGCTTTGGATACGGAATGGGATATCCCGCAAAAATGCTGAAAAACAAAGTAAAAAAATTAATAAATGAACACTTTTATAAGAAATATATAAAATCTTACAAAAGCTACTCACTCTGGAGTTGGCACTGGATCCTCCTGAAAATACGGATCTTGCATGGAATGTTCTGACGTTATTCTTTTATTAGGATCCATCATCAAGAGTTTTTGAAGCTGAAACGATAAATAAGTGAAATTTTAATCATTGAATAAGATATTTTAAAATTTTCTGGTCAAAATTTTTACCAAGTTGAACGCTTTGCTATCTGGTTTGATCTTGTGTCTGTCCATGTATTTCGTTAATGAACAGTTGGCGTAGCTGAAATTATTATGATAAATAATGTAAGCTTTTAAAAATAAAATATAAAAATAAAAAAATTACTTGGAGCGCTTGAAGTCTCTCAGCAAAGTTTGATGCTCGGGCATTTTCTTGATGTCTTCCCAGTCTTTTTCCTGTGGAAATCCCATAACGTTGAATATCCTAAAAGAAAAAATGATTAAAAATTTGGAGCTTGGTAGATGAAAAAGAAAGTAGCATTACAACCTGTCCAACTGGTCGTGATGATATGGATTACTCGTTTTGATATCCTCTTGCCTGCAGTGAAAAATAGGCTCAGACGTAAGGAGTTCAGCAAATATACACCCTATAGCCCAAATGTCTAAATAAAAAAAAAAAAGAATCTTGTATATAAGATATTTTTGGAGAGAGCATTTATAATAAAAAAAAGTTGATACAAACCAATGGCTTTAGTGTAATGCCTGGCTCCGAGTAAGAGTTCAGGTGCTCTGTACCAAAAAGTAACCACCACAGGATCCAAATCTGCAAGCGGTTTTAGGGGAGCGTTGAACAATCTGGCAAAACCCATATCGGCTATTTTGACTCTTCCCCGCTCGTTTCCCTCACCCATCACCAGAATGTTTGCCGGTTTCTGAAAATTCATTTTTTTTCAAGTTATGAGTTTTTTTCTTAGCTGTGTGCCCGGACGGATCGCGGTCCCCACACGTACGTCGACGGAAGGAGGGATACTTCAAATATTATTCTATGATGTCGAACTGACCTGGGACTGCAATGAGCCCAAAGATACGCACTTAGAAAACTACCCCGCCCACTACCACGGTACAACACCTCCCTAGCCCTCATTAAATAAATGATACTCATCCGAAAAATATACAACTTAAGTTTTCACATTTCTTAATCCTCAACAAAGATAGTTGACCAACCTGGCTATCTGCTGTCGCCGACCTGGTACTTGCTTATAGGCCTGGTATTGAAGAAGAAAACACGTGTGTTGGCTACACAGTCCAAATCGGGCTCAAAATAATTACACGTTTATTAAACTAAACCAAGGTGTTCGCCCGACAAAAAGGGTGGTCACGCAAATCAATGTATTTACTTGTAAATAACTTAATTAAATTAATTACACACAATGACGCGGTTGCCCGACAAATCTTTTTATAGGTAATAAATTTACAGTAAAGTACAGTAAAGTAAAAAAATTTTAATTGAAAAATCATAGATTAAAGTTTCTTCAATGATTAAAAAACAGAAATATTTACTTTTTAAATTTTACTGAAAAAAAAATTAATTTCCTGATACATTTTCAAAGTAAAGAAAAATTCAATGCTGAACTTAATTATTGTAAACAATTATATATAATAACTGTTAACTTTTAAATATTATTTTTTTAAATTTCTCATTTTTTAAATTTTTTACTTAAAAAAAATTATGAAAAATAAAAAACTCCTGGATTATGAGACAAATTCCCTAAAATTTTAAAAAAGATTGAATAATAATTTACCAAATCTCTGTGAAGAACCCAGTTTGAGTGAAGATAGTGAATACCATCCAGAATTTGATACAGAAGTGACTTGACCATGCCTTTAGCCACTGGAACCGGCTTTTTATTTGCTTTTGAGGTTCTGTGATATTTAATTATATGCTAGAAAGACAATGAATAATCAATTTAATTAGATGTCGGCATAATGTTTTTAAGACAATAAGTGATATTTTTTTTTAAACTTACCCACAGATCATGTTCAGCAAAGTCAAAGAGCAGCCACACTTTTCTGTCATTGTGGGACAAAAACACCCTGATGAGGGTGATGACATTGGCGTGTTTTAGTTCTCTGAGAAGCTACAAAAGTAGTCAAGATTTAAATTTAAATTTATATAATATGATTTAAATTTAAATTAATAAAATTAAAAACTCTCTCTCTATGGTTTAGTCAAATCTTCACTTGGTAAAAAAAGTAATTCTATGTACTCACAGTGATTTCTCTGCAGGCAGACATTGACAGTCCGGTGCCTTCAATTTGCTTGAGGGCAAAATCTTTAGTGTCCGGTCTGCTTTTCAACTCGCTATCTGGAACTCTGAAAGTGACAAAATCATAATTTTATTGATCACAACAGTAACTTATTTTTGATAACTGATCCAAAGATGTAAAATAGCTTGAAGTTTAAACTTCAATTCAGAACACTTTGGACTTTATAAAAATGAATTTTAAATTTATTGGCTGTTGGTTTTTGACTTATGATGATTTCATAAATATCCAAAATTCTAAATTTTAAACAATTGTTATGACATTATAGACAGTAGATAAACTTTTGGTATAGGCTTGATAGAATAACATCCGACTCTCAATTGTTACATTACACCACTGTGCAACAAAACAAAAGCACCTCAATAATTCTAAATCCTGGGAAGCAAGTTTATGAATCGCATAGATCATTTTATTTGATTGAAAATAGTTTTGGGGTGGAATAAAAAATATTAAAAAAAAAAAAACTAACCCTTCTTTTCTTCGGGCTTTGTATACGTGGCCGTAGGTACCGCGTCCGACCTTACAACCCTCAAATTCGAACAAATCCTCGACTTTAACTCGGTCCTTCTGAGTCTTCATTTTAAATTCGTAATCCATCATGATTAATTTTCCTCTCGATCCTTTCCTTAAAAATTTATCTCTATCAACTGCTGCAACAACGGGGCATCATTTTTCCATAAACTCAGCTCTTCTACTTCAAAACACCAAACTGTGCCTGACTAGTTCATTATTCAAAGTGTTTATTTGATTACTAATTACAAATAGCTCTACACACGCTCTAAAACTATGATTTGCAATAAATTTTTTCCAAATGATGTCTTACTTATAAAAAGACCACTAAACTTTACACCTTACAGTCGGCTTTTTGAGAGAATAAAATTAATGGAACTGAGTAGTTGGTAGCAGTGCTTCATTGGCCAAACTGAAAAATCAAGCGGTAAAGCTTGAAAACTATCTATATTTATTTATTTATAAATTTACGAATTTTGAATAAATTTTTTTTTAAATTATTGTTTGCAGCTATGTAATAAAATTCTCAACAAAGATGAAATCAGCATAAGAATTTGAAACTTCGAATCCGTCGTTCGATGTTTTCGATCCGCGCGGCACTCCGCGACCGGTGCAGACGTGCAGCTGTCTGCTATCGCGTCACTTTTGTGTACTTTTGTGTGTATACACTGTATAGGTTATATACTTTGATTCTACTTTTTATAGCTTTTTATTTAAACAAGAACACCACAAAAACTTTATTCACGATGGCTGCAGCTGAGATATGGAAATTGGATTTGTACGAAATCATCGGTACGACTATCACAGCTACCGAGGCTGAGGTTAGTAATAAAACCACTGTAAATAACAATAATTTGTTCCCTAGTTTTTTTTAACTTTAATTAAAATGATTATTATTGATTGATTTTAGATCAGAAGCGCGTACAGAAAAAAGGCTCTGCAAATTCATCCTGACAAAAACAAGGACAATCCAAAGGCTAAAGAATTGTTCGAGCAACTTACAGATGCATTGAAAATATTGACAGACCCTGAAAGCAAGGTGAGTTATTCTTAAAAAAACTATTAATAATCCTATATAAGACTCTAATCATGTTTCCTGTTATGTTTCAAAACTTTGGGAAAATATGTTATCTTTGATCTACTTCCTATTGCACCTATCTGACTTATAATATTTGAATTTTCAAGATTAAACAAAGCTATGCATAAAACTTAAAAGTATAAAGATAACTAACATCATGAAAGGAACTAATTTTAATAGATTGAATTAAACACTATGTGACTTAATAAATTTCAGGCCTCCTATGACAAAATAGTAAAAGCTAAAGCACAAGCAAAAGTAAGGGAACAGCATTTGACAGCACAGAGAAAAGATTGGGCGGACAAGTTGAATGCCAGAGAGGCAGCTGCCCAGAAGATACAGGAGGACGAGGCCAAGCTCAAAGCTCAGATAGAAAGACTGAGGAAGGAAGGCTCCAGACTCGTGGAGGAGGAGAAGGAGAGAGTTTACAAGAAAATACTAGAAGAACTTAGACAGCAGAAAAGTGGTAACTTGTCGTGCAATGATGTTGACTGCAGAGTTAACATTAAGTGGAAGGTCGAGGAGGGCAAGGAAGCTGACAATGGGGGCTACAACTATGATAATTTGCACAGGTTCTTATCCAAGGTATGCAGTTCTTGAACTGATAAATTTTTATTCATCTTAAACACCTGGATTTTCTTTATTTATTTATTTTTTTTTTTAATAAAATTGAATTTTATTGTTTTGGTTGTTTATTTTTTGATATTTTTCTAATAAAGGTGTAAAATTAAAATAGTAGTATAGTTATAATATAATACTAAATAAATGTAATATTTATTAATTTTTTAGTGGGGTGAAATATCAGAACTAGTTTTACTACCAAGCAAGAAAGGTAAAGCATTGGTGGAATTTACAAACAGAAAAGCAGCTGTAAGTATCCATTATTGTTTTTTTTTTTTTCCTTTAATTAACAATTTTTTTCCATCTAAAATAAATCAATCAATTAAAAATCAAACTTCTTTTTGATTTTCACAATCTATTAACAATGAGGCTATTGTCTAACTATTGTTAATAAATTGTAAAAATCTAAAACAAGTTTGTTTTTTATTTGATTGTTTAATATGGATTATCACCAACTAAACGCAAAAAAATTAGAATCATCTAAAATAAATAAATAATAATAGTAATGATTTTTATTATTCAATTATCATTGTATAATTTTTATGTATTTCTCATATAATAATGAAAACTATTTTTGAGTGTGAACACTATAAATAAAAAAAAAACATATTTTCAGGAGTCAGCGGTTAACTACGAAAGAGGGTTGATAACGAATCCCTTGAGGCTCAAAGGCACCTGGGACAAGACGAAAACTCCCCAACAGACGTATACAAATGTTGGAGTTTCGTCAAACGGAGGAAGTTTGTTTCCATCCGCCACGACAACACAGCCGAGCAGCAACCGGAAGAGAAAATACGTGCCAGAAGGACTAAGCTGTTCTTCGATTCCGGATATATTTGTAAGAACCTTTGCTCACACAAACTAGTAGGGCCAAAGTCTAAAAGTCAAAATTAATTTTTTTTTTTTTTTTTTTTTTTTTTTTTTCAGAATACTCAGCCAGAACCTCTCGTAAGTCACGACGCGCAAAAGAAATCGAGCAGTTATGAGAGCTCAGTTTTGGACAACTTGAGGCGAGCAGAGGAACGAAAAAGGCTCATCGAACAGATGAAAGCCGAGGACGACGAGGACAACACGTGAATAATAATAAATTTACCCATAGGTTTTTAAACAAATTACTTCATTTTATTAATCAAACTACCAGCTGAGTTGAGTAGCTTTACATAATTAACAGTGGACCTGTGCTCTAAAAATTGAGCTGATACAAACTTATAAAAAGCTATTTTACTACTGTACTCAGATAAAAAAAAAAAAAAAAAAAAGGAACGATGTAAATATGTATAAATATTTAGTTTTAGTCAAGAAATAATTAAAAAAGTTAAAAAAAAAAAACTAAGAGTTGTGTGTTTATTTGATCATGCCGTCCTTCTGTTTTTTCTGCTTCTTCGTTTCGACCTCGTCGATGGGCGCGGGTTTGACGAACGGTATCTCGTCCTGGAATTGAGCCGGCATGAACTGGGCTATGGCTTTTGGAACCTTGACTCCGGTCTCGGTCTGGTTGACCTCGAGAACCGCGCATATAACTCTGGTCGCGGCGCACATTGTTGCGTTAAGCATGTGCACGTAGTCTGTGGCGGCGTTCATTTTTTTCGTTTGTCCGTACCTGAAATAGTTATATAAATATAAATAAATATATTGGAGTTTGAAGATTTTACTTTTTTCAAAACTCTATGGTCTAATTTTGAAATTTTTCTAGTTAAAAAAAAAGGGTTTACTGGGTTTCTGTTCTTTTCAATAATGTTCAATAAATAAGTTTGAAAAAATTTGAAGGGGGTCTTGGATTTCATGCATTGTAGACAATGGCAAATTAATCTTAGTGTTTTTTTAGATGTTTATAGAAATCTTTAAATACTGAATTGTTGGCTTATTTTTAAATTAAATTTATGTCACTTTATTATCTATTCTGAGTTTATAAACTTTTGCATTGTTCAGAGTTTTCAGATGTTTGCAAATGATATTTTCAGGATGAAATTATTCTGACCGAAACATTTAAAAAAAAATGTACATATAATTTGTTGATCTAGTGAAAAGTTACCTGACTAGTAGACGTCTCGCCTGGTAATCCAAGCAGTTGCTGCAAGAAACGAGTTCCCTGAAGGCGCCCGAACCTGGGAACCAAGCTTCCAAGTCGAGTTTCTTCGAGGCTGCGTGATTTAGCGCCCCCGAAACAATATTAACTATTCTGTAGGGTATGTTGAGCTCCTGGTAAAACTCCTCGGCGTTTTTAATCATCTCGTCCATCATTTCCCATGACTTGTTGTCGTGCGGGGATGTCAGACAGAACTGTTCTACCTGAATATTTTTTCATAAATTTTTTCTTTATACTAGAAAAACCTATTATTATGAAGATGAGTTACCTTTTCAAACTGGTGCACCCTGAAGATACCTCTAGTGTCACGCCCGTGGGAGCCTACTTCTTGCCTGAAACACGTCGAGAGTCCGGCGTACCTGATCGGCAGCGAGGACTCGGGCAGCCACTCGCCCCTGTGATAGGCGGCTATGGGCTGTTCCGAGGTCGCGATCAAGTACTTTTCCTCCAGCTCTTTTTCGTCACCTTTTTCGCTGCCCTTGCCTATCACCTGAATAATTTAAATAATTAATAAGTTTGCTAGTTTTAATCAAAGGAATGCATAGTTTTTCAAATAATTATGGTGAAAAAAAAAAGATCCATTTAAATTATGAATTCTGTACCTTGTACAATTCATCGTCAAACTGCGACAACTGTGCAACCTCTTGCATGGCATCTTTCCTCATGAAGAAAGGCGTGTAAAGTGGCTTGTAATTTTTGTCAAATAATTTTCTCAGCGCAAACTGTATTAGTGCGTGCTCCAGGAAAACAGCTGGCCCGGTAAGAAAGTAGCCCCTACCACCCGACACAGCAGCCCCTCTTTCGCCATCCATGCCATCTATCATGTGTATCAGGTCAACATGTGAGTACTTTTTTCTCTGGCTAACGTCACCAAATGTTCTCTCAACCTGTAGTGCAATTAATTGAGGTAAGGTTTAATGAAAAAAGTGGTAATATGTAAAACATCCTAAAAAAGTTCAATAAAAATATTTCACATGACTGTGTTCAAGATTTGTTTATAGATATTCCATGTTTTAGTGTTTCTTTTTTAAAATCCATTTTGGAGGATCATTTTTTAATTTTTTATACAGTCATCAAGCTAGATTATTTTAAACAGATTTTTTCAATTACTTTGTATGCAGTCAGTTAATTCTTTAAAACTAAAAGAAAAACAATGTAAAAAGTGAGTTTGAACAATAAATTATTTTTTTTCTTCTATATTAAAAAGTAGTACTGTTAAAAGTTATAAGTTTACAATATTGAGTTAAGTAACTTATGATTAGTTTAGTACTTGCAATATACTCATATTTATTTATTTAAATAGTTAAAATTGCTGTATGCTATTTGAAGAATCCTTTAAAAGTCTAAAAAAATCTTTACACATGTGTGTATGTTTATGTAAATAACAATAAATGCAATAAAATGTCAATGTTCACTTAGTTAACTATATTCTAAACAATTAAAACCATGATAATTAGTAATGCATGATAAAATAATTGATGTAAACCTTGTTCTCATCCTCATCGTTGCTCACTGGTACACTCTCGTGCAGGTGGTTTCCAACTTCCCTGAGGGCGTTGTTTCTGTCAGCTTCCGTTTTGACGAGTTCCTGGGCATTGTTTGCAATGGCCTCGTCTATCAAGGACCTGATCCTCTTGATCTGGGTGACCGTGAGAACTTTGAGGTTATCCGAGCTGACCTGAGTGTCCAGGTCACCTGCTATAGACTCCGGTACGGTGTCGTCGTCTCCCAGAGGCTCCTTCTTCTTCATCTTCTCGCCGATGACCTTGCTGCAGAGGTTCTTTAGCTTGTTCAGGTTGTCCGCCCGGTGACGAAGCTGCCTCCATGTCTTGTCCTTGCTGATTACTACGTCCACCAGGTTAACGTCCTTGAATCGCTTAGACTGGTTCTCGCGGACTTTGGCAGGGTTGAAGCCCTTGTCCTCCCGAAACAAGTCCAGGTCCAGCACCATGGTTGTTGGTCGAGTATTGGAGGTTGGAACAGCTGCTGCTGGGAGAGCGAAGCGGCTATCCACGTGGAATCACGCTTGTGTGCGTATATATATATGGATGTATATATGTAAGCGAATGACGCAAGAATGGAGAGCCGGAGCGCGAGAATTGAGAAATTTGCAAAAGAACTCTACGGTTTGAAAATTTAATTGTTTAGTTTTTTTTTATTTTAAAATATTTTTTTAGCTTTGTCTGTTTGATTTTTTCAGTTTTTGTAGAAAAAAAAACTGTTTAAGATGCGAACTTTTTTGAGAGCCGTGAGATTGGAAGAGTAACCGATAATAATAAATACTGATTTGTTATTAACAAAAAATATAAAAAATTATTGATTTTTAATAGTAAAAATAAAGGAAATTTCCCACTTTTTTCTCTACAGACCTCAGTTGAATCTTTTAGTTTAATAATAAGCTAATGGATAATATTTTTTAATCCAAAGTACAGGTATTGCACGGTTCAACAGTTTTATTTCTCGATGGAAAATAAAAAAGGTAGTATTTTTGAGCAGCTTTTAAGTTTAAAAGTCCACGTCAATTTAACGATTTTCCATAAATTTAAAAAAAGAAAAAAAAATCAGTGGCGTAGGTGAGTACGTTAAAAAAGTAAAAAAAAAAAGCGAGAGCTGCAGCACTAATATCCAAGAAACGCCTGCCCGAACGAATAACTGTCGCGTAAAATAAAAAAAAAAAGCTCGCAGTGTTAGTTGTCTGGCGGCGTTAAAGCTCCGTATGGTAAAAAAAGCTCTCAACTTGGTTAAAATGAGTTATGGTGCTGGCGTGACGCCTTATACAGCGCGTCTGATTAAAAATCTATACTCCTGCACACTCTTCTTAATAACTCGATTAAACTCGCGGCTGCTTTGCTCTGCACTTTCAGCTGTAAGCTCTCCAAATTTAAAAATTATCATTACAATATCTGTAACTCGCGAGCTTTAAATTTTCCACGAATAAAGTTACAATGAGCTACGACTTTTGGTGACTAAAATTTCTCTGAATCACTTTATACCACCATTTATCAACGGACGGGCAATCGATATGTATATAGCGTGGGAGTTGAAAGATTGAAAGTACAATGACTGATAAAATAGTGGGCTCTGTCACAGACAGAGAAGAGAAAAGGAAACAGTCGAAAGCTTCCCGTGATTAGTCGGCGTTTGTGCGGCTATATAGCAATGTACTAATGCAAGGGTGTCGAATGTCTTGTGGGTGTAGTTACTACTACTCCTACTGCAGCGGCCTAGACTGAACCAGATCGGTTTCACTCGGGTTTTATAGAATCCTTTGCTTTTACCTAAAGAGCTTTTACTCCTTTGTTATAGTCTTTTAAATTAAAAAAAAAAAAAAAAACATTTTTATTATTTTTTGCACGAAGTACAAAAGTTTACGAAGTAAACAGCATCAAAACTATACCACTATTTATAAACTTTCGTTCAACGAATCATAATTTTTGTATTATTGGGCTGTTTGAGTGAGTTTATTGTATTAACATTTCTTTGTGTTATCATGATAATTAAAAAGTATTCGGTCTACAATGACTTTGAAGTTTTATTCGTAGCTGAATTTAGTTATAAATTTGTATATTTCTTTTTGTTCGTCGAAATATTTCATTCTTGCGTTTATAAATTTTTTATATTTCTTTTTTTTAATGCCTATAGATAGTATTGGTATACTTTATAATTAAAAAATTCAAATTTTGAATTTTGCATTCTAAACTAATTACAATGCTTTCAAACCGATCCTAACATTATTGGCTAAAAGTCTGATTCACATGTGATCTATACACATTAAAATTACGTCATCGCTACGGATATACTCCTAACGTTTTTAAAAAATTAATTTGCTTAATGGCTGAAGGAACTATTTAAATAAATAAATTTGTTCGCATATCGAGTTTGAAACTTTTAATAAACATTTACATATGTTAATCAAGAGACGATTTCTCTGTATGGGTAGTTGAATCATGACATAATAAAAAATCCAAAAGTTACAATAATTAAATGTAAAGTGAGAGCATCAATGATCAACATTCAGATCTAATCATTCATTTAATCGTTTTTATGTTTAATTTAATTGGGTCGTAACCACTCAGAAAGCCCTACCTTCCATGCCTCTTCGACAGAGTCAAAGAGGTAAACGATCATCGATGACTGGATCATTGATAGAAGAATCATTGATCCGAGTCGTTCTCACGCTCAGGAAAGAGGACCATGGCTCCTCATCATGGTTGCATCGACTCCTACTTTGGGTAGAGAGCCTGTGAAGATATACTACAGAAATGATCCTGTGAAGTATGATCTTGAATTATTATTTAATTTTGACCCAAATATGTATCCTCAACTCGGCTGATTCACTTTCGGACAGTTTCGACGGTCAGCCACCTGGCGGACGATACCTCAACTATCGTGCTGCGTCGTACTTGATCTTTTAGCTGTACCACTTAAAGCGTGTTAATATTAACAACGATTAATATTGTTTAACGTAGCACTTATGATAAAGTTATTAATATTAAGAAATTTGTGATTATTATCATTTAGCTTGATGAAGAGAATAAGAAAAAAAATCATCATTTACGAGAGCTGATAAAAGAAAGACAGTGATTGTTGTCAATAATAAATAAATAATTTATCATGGATTTTTTACTTATTTTATTAACTAAGGGCGAAAAAGTTAGAATCATCTTTTTGTTTATCAATTGGTTGTGTCTAGGTACCATCGCCGTGTACCGTACACGGTAGCTTTTTACTTTAGATCCTATAATTTATTCCAAATAAGCCACTTAAGTTTAAAAAACTACTAGTTTTTACTTTAAATCTAATTACCCATCCTAAATAACCCACTTAAATTCACAGAGTGTCTAAAGTAACTCTTATTTGGTACCGTGTACCGTGCACCGTGCACCGAATACGGTACACGGCGATGGTACCTAGACACTTTCTTATCAATTTATTGTCATTTCAATATTTGATTGTTTAATTCATTTTCATATTTTCTTAAATATCTATATATTTTTTTTTTTTTATTTAGGTGTACCCAAACCAAATATGGTTTACACGGCCATAAATATCTATATTTAAAGTAAAAAATTAATTTTTAATTTTTTGAATCTAATTGTGAGTAAAATTTCTATTTTTAATTATTTTATGTTTATTCCCTATAACAGGAACATAAAGAGCTTGAGATACATTTTTCTTTAAAATTTTTTTTTTATTTATTAATATCATTTTTTTCAATTTTTTTTTCTATTTATATAATATGAGTCAAATTTTGTTATTATGATTATTAATGTTGGATCTTATACTTCCAATGGATATTTAAAATGATGAGTCATAAGTATTCACAACGAGTAAAAACTCCTGAAAATTCTGAAGCCTGTACTACTATAGTAGTGTATGCAACGGCACTGAAACACCATTTTTTATTAAAAAAATAATAATAATTTATTAATCAACTTTAATTAATTAATTCAAATATTTTATTCAATTTTAGACTTATTTTTAAATAATATTTATTGTTAATTAAATGATCTACAAGAAAACAATTATACTGCAACATAAAAAATCATTGATAATTCATCATAGATTATTTTTGATCTTCTAAGCAACTTTTTTCTTTGAATAATAACCAGTTTATTGAGAAAATACTTGGAAATTGGACTCTCTGAAACTAAATTTTTTTAACCAGGAAAATAAAAATCGATAAACCATATATGCTGAAAATGACGCACGCATGGGTAAAGCCCCTATTTTAAAAAAACATTTTCCTGTAATAATTGCTTGGAGTTCCCAGTGCAGCCAGAATTATTGAATATTCAAAAACGTGATTTAAAAATGTAAATTGCTAATAACCGATTGAATCTCAGTCGCGGTAAACGAGTATAAAAGAACTATCGAATCATATATTGATCACTAGATGGCTGTTTAACTTCAACCTAATCATCAATAAGTTTCAATATGCGTCTACTTCTCTTCTTTCTTGTCGTCCTCATGGCTTTGTTCGGTCTAGCCTGTAAGTACCCAAAAAACTTCAAGTTCTTTTCTTTTTTTTTCTTTTTCATGATTAGAAAGTCAATATTTATAAATAACTTGGTATAAATTTAACGAAGTTACTAAATTTTTTTAAAGTAACTTTAAATGTAAATTTTCGTTGAATGCAGATATTAAATAGTTACTTTTTTTTAAATAACTTTCCCAACACTTTTTAAAGTTTATGGTTATTTAGAAGATTAAACAATTTTTTTTTATTGAGGTGCATTATAAAATTTTTTAAATTTAAATAAAATATAATTAACGCATTAACGTATTAAATGTACTCACCTGATGATGCTAACGTGAAAAAGAAATTTTTTTTGAAAATCATATTTTTACTAATTTGTTGAGGATTTTCACCAAATAAATGCAAAAATATAACTTGCCATAAAAAATGGACTTTTTTACAAAAATACAGCTGCATTGATCAGAATTGATTTTAATGATTGTAAAAGTTTTATAATTTCTTATTGTTTATTTATTTATGTTTTTTATTATTTTTGTTTTTTTCTTGAAGGCGGAGGAAACTATCAAAAAGGTAATTATCACGGAGGCGGTGGATATGGTGGATATGGAAAAGGACACGGCGGAGGTCATTATAATCGAGGAAACTATGGTCATGGTAATTACTATGGAAAAGGCAAGGGACACGGATACGGTGAGTTACTATAGCTTTTTTTTTCTTTCCCTCAAAATAAAGAAAAATGAACAAAAATTTTAAAATGTTTTTTACTTTTTTAGGTCATGGATAAATATGGAAAAACTACAGTTTTTAAATTTAATTTTTTTAAATAAAACAAACCTTTTTTTTTAAACACGTGTGTTTGATTGATTTAATCAAGGTTATCCTTTCTGACTGATTATCTTAATATAAATATTAATTAACATAATTAACAGGATGAAAAATTTTAATTCTATTTTTGAATTTCCATGCAACTGTTATCTATGAGAGATTGACATTTATAAGATTTAGCTTTAATCTAATTAAAGATTTTTTTCTCTTCTGCTTTGAATGTTTTAAAAATAAATTTAAAGTTTAATTTATTATTCAATTTAATAATATGAACATACGAATATGATTTATGATGAAAATTAAGTGAGTGAACTGTTTGAGATCAAATCAGGTAAGATAAAATTTTGAAAATAAGCTCAGCTGCACTTTCATACTTGGAGGTAACCAATGAAATTATTCAAATACTAAGTAAAAATTATTTCTCCGCTGTAACATTGATCCAAATATAATGAAAAAAATCTTAAAATTAAAGAACTTCTAGAAAAATAAATGATTGCCTGAATATAGGTACTTTTAAATTGATCAAATTTTCTACGTAAATAATTGACGAAATGTTGAAGTAACATTATGGTGGAGAAGAAATAAGTAAGAGAACAAGAAGGATTAATATAATGAAAATATGAAGAGTCGGTGAAGTTTTTCTAATCTCGCGGTTTGTAGTCGGAGGAGTTCGGACGTGAGGACGCAGCTCGGATGCAGAAATAATTTCATGCCTGGCTCGGCTCTCATTTAAAGCCAAGAAAGCGCTGCGAAAAACTTGTTATGGTCCCTGCAATCTCCACAATATGCACTTTTTCACGAGCGAAAAACAGTATTTAATAGAAAGAGACAAAGTTGGGGCTTGAGTGCTCGGGAGCTAGTTTGGTAATATCGGTATTTATATTACAAGTTAAGGGTAGCAAACGCTTTGGAATAGTTTGAGGCCTTTACAGGGTTTACGAGTCGTCACGTCATGGGGGATTTTCATCAACGATTCCGATTTCGTAATAATTTGATTACGCGCTTCACTCAAAGTAGGCCAAATCACTGAAATAACTCTACCATCAGCGTACACTTCACTATATTACCTTGATTCAACCTAACTAATTATCGCTGCTAACTATCCACTTTATCAATACTGCCTGCTTTTCCATTCAAATAATCTAACACATTTTTCCGAGAAAAATCTTTTATTAAATCCACTTTTTTATCGGGAAAAAGCTCTGGTGTTGGTCTTGGGAACTTTCTCGCGAAGCTTTTTCATATAAGGTACTTTACCAGGCAAAAGTTGTGGCAATTACTTTTTACCTGAGAATTCAACCGATGTAGCTTAATGTTATTGTTATCTTGGAAAATGTGACTTTTAACGTTACAGTCTCTCGGGAAAATTGTGCAAAAATCGTTTCTTGTATCATCGGAAAATTACTTATTTTTTTTCAAACAAATCGACGATTTTATTCAAAAAAGGTCTTTTTATACGATAAAAAAGCCAATTTGACGACGTAGTTTTGTTCTCCTCCTTCCCTTCCTGTAAAAAAATTCAATCTATACATACATATGATTTTTGTCTTTTTTTTTTATCAGATAAAAAAATCTTATCAGTACGATCGCCGTAAAAGCCGTAACTGATCTGTAAAAAAGAAGAGTGTCGAAATATGAAAAAATCAATTTTTATTCATGTGACGTCAAAATTTATCTTACCCTAAACACGTATTACATCATTGAAATTATTTTCATAGTATATATACAAAGGGATTGAAAACTTTGAATTTCATAACTCTTTGGACCAATCACATTGCTTTCAAATCGATAAAATTAGATCTTGGTTAATCATTATTATACATTCTGAAATAACCAATTTGGCTGTAAAATAAATTATTCATAAAAAAGAAAAATAAATCAATGTAAAATAAAAGTGTATTAAGAATACGAATTTGGGCTAAATAATAGGATGATCGATAGATACAAGAAGTTTATATAATTGATTTTCAGCCTGCTCGCCGCGTTTATGACTTGGCAAATAATCCATAAAACATACTGTATTTTCATTCGATTTCCACCCCTTAAAGAAGAATAAGTAACTTCTACCCTGCCCACAAGCCGCCCTTTTTTTTCTTTCTCCGTTATTCACCGAGACAAATGCTTTTTTGAGTTTTAACGACCGCGAATAAAAATACTATCGTAGTTAATAAAAATCACGACCCAGCGTATTTTTGGACTGCGGTTATTGTACCCTTTATTTACAGGTAAATATTCATTTTTTATTAAAATTTACTGCTAAGTTTCGTATTTATCGTAACTAGGGTGTAAAAAAGCGTTTTACGCACCAAGGTCCTTATTTTATGCAAACATTTTTTTTACCATAGTAAGCGTAAAGTTATTTTTTACGTCGCGATTTACTTATTTTTCAAGTGTTCGTAAATCAAGCATTTTACGCACTAAAATCGATGCGTAAAAAATAAGTTTACGCTATAGTATGATAAAAATAATAAAATGCTTTGTTTTGATCGACATAAATTAGCTAAAGATTGGCATTAAAATATTCTTGATGTAATGAATAAATTAAAATGATTAATTTGTTTGAGTCTATCGTCACGGGCACACAAATGAGGAAAATAAATCAAAGTCCGGGAAGCAAGCTTTCCAGCTCAGCAAAAAAAAATCGAAGAATTGAGGAGCGTAAATTTAAAAAGTAAATCCGGTTAAGATGTAGGATGCAGAATTAAATAAATAATCTATGTTGGTACATTTAGTCAGGACGTTTACAGGGGATGAGACTTTGGAGTTAATCTCCGCTGGCCGGAACGTGCTTTTACGACATTGCTTTCTGATGCAGTCCATGTAGATTATATTAAATTATCTGATATTCTCAAACTTCATTGATTCTATTGCGCGCTTATTTATTACCCGATCGTCTTTTACGGTCTTTTACTGCGTCACTACAACATC
This sequence comes from Encarsia formosa, assembly GCA_038277355.1. NCBI lineage: Eukaryota > Metazoa > Arthropoda > Insecta > Hymenoptera > Aphelinidae > Encarsia > Encarsia formosa. Next base: position 632,815 of record CM076185.1, on the reverse strand, counting down.
CCCTAAAGCTAAACTCGGATTTATGGTTTGGACTGAAAAAGCCAAAGGATCAACAATCACTCTGTGATGCTTGGAACTGCACGAACTTATTGTATCTAACTTTAAAAAAGCTGACATGATTTTTTACACATAATTTTTTACATATAATTCTATTGTTTGAAAAAGTAGCGTAATTAAATTTAGTTTTTACAGACACCCAAAAAATTTCAACTTTTCAATACTTCCTTTTTAATTTTTTTAACTCCAGCTTTTAGTTAGCATCGTACTCTGTGGCTAAAACAACTAAAAGTCAACTTTTATTGCTGTACATTTAAATTCTTCAGTAAAAGTATATAAAAACTACAGAAACGAGTGTAATAAAAGGCGAGGCTCTGAATATTAATAAAATTAAGCAAGTCTTATCGTTTTTTTAATTAGTCAAGCTTATCTGCCTTTTATGAAATTTAGTAAGCCTGGGGAATGAGAAATAAGAATAAAAGTTGAAATTTAATCGCCTTCCCCCAGCCCCGAAAGAAGAAGAATTAAGAGTTTCAGTGAATTACCATAAAAATCCTCGTGTCCACGAAAGTATTTCACCGAACTATAATCTGGGTGACTCTCGAGTCTTGGTATACTTCATATTTCATCATGTATTAAACTCTACTGAACTTTCGACAAAATAAACTTTTTACTCCTCTTTTACTAATTATTCAACAGTGAATCTCAAAAGTTATCCTTGATCGTTCGATTGTTTCGAGCAATCAAATTAAATAAATAATACGTTTTTACTACAGCAGATTTTGAGATTTTTTCATGAAACGCAAAGAAGAGTTTTCAACATTTTTATCGTCGTTTAAGTGCTTTTAAACTCTTACAACCGCCATAAAATTTTGAATTTTTACTTTTATCTCGTCAAGTTGGTAAGAGCAGTTTTTATTCCTGACACGTCGAAGTCAGTTAATTTAAAACTACTCGCAAGAGGCGATTTTAATAAAAAAATTCGATTTATTAGGTACCTCTTGATTTTTTCTAATTTTTTAATTTTTTTCAGTCCTTTATTGATAATTTTAAATCTGCAGATTTCCGGCTAAGGTTTTTTTTTCGCACGGGCCATCGACGTGTCGAAGTAATTAACTTTTAACTTTGATTCTAATAGTTTGGTACGCAAAGAAATTTTTTTTTTTTTTTTTTTTTTTTAACGTGCAGCACAGGGATAATTTATTTATACAATGTTTTTTTTTTTTCAAGTTCTTACCGATATAATTCAACTTTTCATCTGAAATAGAGTTGTTCATTAACCGAAATTTCGTAATCAAACAAAAAATAACCAAAACTTTATTTTTTAAAAAAGTAGACGACTATTTGGACTAAAAAAATATTTCAAGATAATTTTTTTTTTTTTTTTTTTTTTTGAGTTTGATTACACGTCTGCGATTGGGATACGAACCAACGTTCTAAGAGTTACGAAACCGATGCTCGTATCAACTGAGCCATTCGCCACGTTAATTATAAATTCTTATACGTACACTTAATATTTGTCAATATCTGTAATAATAAATATATTTTATTATTATTGCATCTCACATCAAAATTAAGATTCATAAAAAAATAATTTAGTTCTTTTAATATTAATATTTGTTTAAATAATAATGTTTTTAAATAAAAAACTCAAAGATGATTTTTTGTTAATTATTGAAATAAAAAAACCAAACAGTCCCATTCATCGAAATTTTTTTTTTTTTTTTTATTCGTACTCGTGAGGAATACCTATTTTGTGAAAAAGTTGGCGGACGAGATTCGATCCACCGTTCTTTGGGATTACGAGAACAACGCTTGTATATCAAGTGAGCCATTCCCCTCAAGAAACTTGTGTGTTTAAATGTACACGGACAGAAAAAAAAACAGAAATTAACTGTGGTAAGCTAACACGAAAAAATCGTGTGTTAACCTTACGCAGAAAAAATCCTAAGCGCTACTGTAAGAGAGCCAATCAAAATCACTCTGGTCACACCTGATTGCCTGATTGGTTCGGCTACAGAAGGTTAACACACGATTTTTTCGTGTTAGCTTACCACAGTTAGGGTGCGTTTTTTTATTCCGAGTCTCGCTCGGTTCTCGCGATTCTCTCGTTCCGTTCGTCTCGATCAAAAAGATTCTTTCGGTTATCTCTCTAGGTTATCCTAGTCAATGGCATTCAAATTTTAAAACTGCAGCAGGTCAGTTTTAAATGTTTTGAATTTAATTTATATGACAATTTGAAAGTTGTAAATTATTTTGTATAAAATTTATTTTTTTAATCGTAAATTGAATTATTAAAAAAAATTTTACTTTTATTTAGGTTGTATCCAGTCCCTGTTGTTACCCCACACGTGTGGCAGAAAAAATGATGCGCACGAAATCGAAGACCAATGCTGGTGCACCAGGTCGCTGAACACTCGTCCGGGGCGACTTCCCCAGGAAGTTTTGTCTCATTACGACCTAACTTAGCTAGAAAAAGGTACGTGGTGCATCATTACGATCTAAATTAGTTAGAAAAAGGTACTTGGTGCACCAGGTACCTTTTTCTAGCTAAGTTAGGTCGTAATGAGGCAAAACTTCCTGGAGAAGTCGCCCCGGACGAGTGTTCAGCGACCTGGTGCACCAGGTACCTTTTTCTAGCTAAGTTAGGTCGTAATGAGGCAAACTTCCTGGGGAAGTCGCCCCGGACGAGTGTTTAGCGACCTGGTGCACCAGCATTGGTCTTCGATTTCGCGCGCATCATTTTTTCTGCCACACGTGTGGGGTAACAACAGGGGTAGATAAAAGTCGTATTGATTCTTCTACTAAAATAAATTAAAAATCCAGATGCATTTGAAAAAGAAACGTTCAAGAAAAATAAATAAATTGGTAAATGGAAGAATTGATGAAGTTATTATTATCCTTGAATCGGGTGTCACGAAAAAGTCCCTTAAATAAAATCTTCGGAAAAAATAACAAATAATTTTAAAAAATTTGAAAATTTAAAATGTTTTAAATTCAAAAATTTCGATTACCATTAGACAATCAAATGGTTCCTTGTTTATGTTTACAATAAGTAGACAATGGGAAGGTTTACTGTTTCTCTAATAATAAATAAGTCATTTGGTATTTTTTTTTCAATAATATACGGTTAATAAATAAATAAATGATGGGTTATTTTGTGTTTTTGTATTTGTTCAAATAAAAAAATTTTGCATAAATAAATAATTGATGGGTTATTCAGTTTTACTTTTAATAAAAAATAGTGTATAAATCAGTTATCTGATTTTTTTTTTTTTAATAAAACAAGGTGCATGAATAAATACTTTATGGGTAAACTACGATCGATTTTTCAAAATATCAAAATAATTTACAACTTTCAAATTGTTATAGAAATTAAACTCAAAATATTAAAAACATGGCCAATACTGCAGTTTTAAAATTTGAATGCCATTGACTAGGATAACCTAGAGAGATAACCGAAAGAATCTTTTTGATCGAGACGAACGGAACGAGAGAATCGCGAGAACCGAGCGAGACTCGGAATAAAAAAACGCACCCTTAATTTCTGTTTTTTTTCTCTCCGTGTATACTTAATATTTGCCAGTATTTTCAATTTAAATTACTATTTTTTCATTATTGCATCACACTAACACCATGGTTCATAACCTACCTAGAATCAGTTATCACAATCGGTTTTTTTATTATTTTTTTTTAAATCAAAAATACAAAAACCCTTAATTTTGTCTGGTTTTTTTTTTTTTTTTTTTTTTTTTTTATTTAAATAAATATTAAAATAAAAAAAAAAAACCAAGAATTCTACTATATAAATTGTGAGGGTGACCTTACAATTTTTTTTTTTTTTTGTTAGATTATTTAAATCACGACGGTCGGGATACGAACCGACGTTCTAAGGGTTACGGAAAAAACGCTCGTATCAAGTTAACCATTCGCCAAATGGATTATATTTATAAATTATAATTAATAATTGCAACAAAAGAGATAAAATTGAAGTAAATTTTTAAAGTATTTGTTTCTACTTTTACGGGCATGAAAAAAAAAAAAATTTAATTCCATACGGTTAAAGTCCAAACCACGAATGACGATAAGCCAGGCATTTATGATTTTCCTTCCGGTACATCGAGCGCCTTTTTTTTTTTATTCTCATGCTCGATCCTCGACTTAGCGTCGCCATGCAAATCGTGAAAGCGATAATCCATTTTAATAAAACTTCTTCTTCTTCTTGTTCTTCTTCGACCCAATTCATGACTGTGTAATGTTACACCCTTAATAAACGAGCCTCGACAGTGTCAATTGGTTAAACTATATGACTTCACTTTTTGGGTTTTTCAGTTAAGAATAATCATTTTGAGTATTAATTCATATTTTTCTAATAATTATCAAAATAAGCTCGAAACAGTTTAAAAAAGCTTTTTCTGTTGCCGTTTTTAAAAAATTACGAGTTTACGAAAAGTCAAATAGTTTAGAATATTGTTGAAAATTCGTGTTGCGCCTGTTGCATAATAAGACGAGTCCACAAATCAAACTTAATCGTGGAAAGTGCGAAAAACGCACTTATCTAGTTTTTCCGGGTATTCTTGGCAAACACAAAGAAAGTAAGATTGAAAAATCAGCTAGTGTTTTGACTTGAAACACTCGGGCGGGAAAATTTGAAAATCTTCTCGCGCAAAATAACTTACCGCCGGAAATTGGCGGGCTGGCTGTTTTTTTTAACGCCACCTCCCGAGCTGCAATATCCCCCCGGTAAACGTTAAATTTAATAAATTCTATCGTAGCGTAACGATAAATTTTAATATCGCGTCGTATACTTTATTTTTATTTAAAAATAAAACGTTTACGTTTATCGAAGGTATAAGTTTTCGATAAATATTTAAATTGACGGGGAAATTTTGAGGAGGGATTCTTTTGTCCTTCTCATGAATTATTCATTTTTCGAATTCAAATTATAAGAACAGACGAAATTTTGATCAATGTCATCAGCTGTTGCTAAGTAATCACACCCACTCGTGAATAATCCAAAAACACGGAAAATAAAGACAAATTATCGGCTTATTGATGACGATAGCATGACTTGGATCATATATAATCCGTGACTATGATCCTTATTTACTGAAACCAAAAAACTAGAAACATTTTTTTTTATATAAACGCCGTTAGAAATTATTTATTTTTGCTATGGTTTATAGGTACATTTTATCGTTAAATTTTATGTAAATTTTTTACTCGTTTTATATATATCTTATTATTTTTATTTTTATTGAAGTTTTGTCATAGAAACGGTGAGACTTTTTAGTACTTTTTAATAATATATTGGTAAAGATAAGATTTGATTGTGTATTAATTAATTGGTTAATGGTAGAAAGATTTTAAATAAATTGTTTATTAATTTATTACATAGTGAATTTAGAACTTTTGAGTGAAAATTCATTCGTCTGTTTAACAGAACTTAATTTGAGCCTCTCGTTAATTAATTAATTAATTTAAGTATAGGGATTGAATCAAGGGATAACGCACGATTAATGAATACAACTTTGAAGTAAAAGTACCACTAGTTTTAAAAAAAAGCGAGAAAAAGAGTAAGAAAGTTGATATTTGGCGTAGGTACGAGTAAGCGTGACGTAAACAACAAAAACAGGGTGGTTTAGGTCTTTGGTACGTACTAAGTACACTCGACTTGACTCGAGCTTTGCGAATATATTAATAATTTTATGCTAATAAGATTGTTTCAACAATTCCCCGACAGATAATTTACATTTCGCATTTAGTTAATAGCATCGGTACATTAGGTGTCTTGCATTAGTATCAACTCGAGCTTTTTTAAACTCTATGAAATGGCAGTTGTCGATGAATTTCCACGTAGTATGAACTATTTATTTCAAGACTTTGGAGAATGAACTCGAGTAGATTTATTCGCGGCTAACGTGTCGAAAAAAATGGTTTTCACCCCCGGGCCCCGTGTATCAACGGACTGATAGCAAAGCTCATTTTCTTCCAACCTAAAAAAGTTAAAAGATACATTTAAGTAACTAAAAGCTGCTTCATTGTAACTTTATTTTTGGCTAAGGTAACGAGCGGAAAAATATTAACGAAAGTAAAAAAAAAAAAAAAACCAAGGGCTTGGTAGTTACAATATTTAAGTTGAGCTACAGAGGTCAAAATAGTTGTATCAATCAAAATGCAGGGCTAAAAAATGATTTTGAATTATTGAAAAGAATTTAGATTTTAGGGGGGGTAGAGAACAGGTAGGCGTGGGAAGAAGAAGAAGTGCGTAACCGCGCGCACCAGAGCGTTCGCATGCGCGGGGGGTTGATTTCGTTTTATATATAAACGCAGACCGCGGCCGACTCGCTACCCACTCGCACTTCGATTCAGCTGCGTAACTCACAACCAACAACCAACATCTCGATAATACTACTTACTGTGCTTGTGCTTCTTCTTCGATCGTTCACCTGAAGGAACTTTCACCTGTTTCAACTGTACCGGTGACTACACTTTTCATATTAACTTTGAAATTTTTACCATTTTTTTTCATTATCTTCATAAGCGAAATCTAATTAATCATACGAAACTTGTGTTCAAAAGCTGTCAATGTTCCTTTCTCTATGAAGGTTTTTAGTTTTTCGATAATCTAATGTTTTCAGTTATATTTCAAAAAAATCTCTCGAGTTTTTTGTTTTTTTGAAATTTCAACTTTTGAATTTTAGCGGGCTTTTGTAAAGCTCTTGTGCAGGAAGTTACTTTAAATATTTATGAACCGAATCAATCCTTACAGTTTACACTAAATTTTATTAAATAAAAATAATAAAAAACTATTAAACGAAAAAAAAATTCAAGATTTTCATTTACTTATTGAATACTAGACTCTTTAAAATCAAGCTTGCGCCACGCAATCCATCAAAATTTTGTTCTAAACTCTCTTCTTTTAAATTTTAAGTGATGTTCTAAAGGAAAATTATTTTCAAAACACAAAGACCTTAAAAAAGCATTTTTTAAAAAACGAGTGTGCATCACTTGCAGCAAAATTAATTGGACTAATATCGACAAAATTTTAATCAAATTGAAATCATTATTTTTTCTTCGGTTTCTCCAAGTGCGAAGTTGTTCACTAATTTAAGCGAGTTTAAAATAGCTTGGTCAGGGTATCATTGATAACAAGGCAATAAGTTCAGGCTTGACGTGTATAGGTAATCAATTGAAATATTCCGAAGACTTTTTTTTTTACTTTTTATTGATTTAAAGTTTAAAATTTTCGTGAAAGTTTTAATCTCCGATAGAATTTATTGGAAATCGTATAGCCTCATTGTATTAGTTGTAAGCCGTCTCATAATCCGAGTTGTTGATATTATAAGCTTGGGTTTTCAAAAGTTAAGCTGGAATTTACATGGTACTTTGTGCGTGCTTAAACTCCTAAAATCCCACCGCAACATCTGATTTACATTACACTAGGAGGTGTTAAAATTAAAAAAAAAAAACCAATATTTAATCTTATTGAAGCCACGGCTTTCTTTTAGATAAAATTATCAACTCAAAATCAGTACAAAACTACGTTTATAAGGTTTTTTTGCAAAAAAGTCTGCTACATTGGATTTTTATAATTTTTCAAAAATTTGGTTATTATTAAAAACTATAAGCTAGTCATTTAAAATTTTGAAAAACAGATCTAAAGTAAAAACTTATATTTTCTCTTGAAACTAATAATTTTTCTTAAATAGCTTGTAAATTTATACCGTAAAGTGAAAGTAAAAACGCACATTTCGTAACTTTGTGCAAGAAAGCTCATAAATTAGCTAAATTTTCTAGATGATCTTAAGAAAAGTGGTTTTGAAATTTTTGAGTAAACTGTTTTTTTTCATAATTTTTTTCCCCACAATGGATCTTAACAATGAAAAGTTGGAAGTTTGATACGCGTATTAGAAAAACGAAAGCTGTTTTTAATTTAAATGGAGTCAGAAGTTTCCGATGGAAGCAACACTTTGAGAGTTGTTTAGGTGGGTGGGTGGAAAAATAAAATTTTCGGTACGCACTTGTTGCGGGACAATTTACCGATAGCATTGTTATTGGATTTTTCTCAAAAGTCTCGCACTGAAAACTCTAACTATTTTTCAACGGATTTTTGGCTATTGTCAATACAGAATAATATCATGACTTTTCAGTTTCATTTTTTTTTCCTTTTTAAAATTCATCATTTTTAATGAATTTTATAAATTAAACTAATTGTTATGTCATCAGTACTCGATATACTCGTAAATAAGCTCAAGATACTTTATCAACATCTAGAATTTTATTCTTAAAGTTATAAATAATTTAAATCCATCAAAATTGGGAAATTTAGGACTTTCAAAGGAAAAAAAATTTCAAGAATTCAAACTTGACTATTCTAAAGTGTTATTTGAAGTAGGGAATATTACGACTTTTCCAAACGTAGTTTTTGAAAAATCGAAAAACTTTATAAAACTTATTAATTTTTAATTCAGAATAAAAGTTTAATGGAGCAGTGTTCAATTTAAAATTTATTGTCTAAAAATCTGAAAAAAAGTAAAATTAAAAAAATAGTATTTATGATATTTATTGGTTTTTCCGTGGATCCTTGAATATGAGTAAATAATTAAAAGTATAAATTGAGCCTATTGATTGAAAAAAAAACGGGGTCGCGAGGGTGGGAGGATTAGAATGATGATCCGTCGGCCGACGCTCGGGTAAAAATAAAATAAAATCCGTTAAACGACGGGTAAGCTGCGCATCCCGAATCGGTCGTCGTCTTCTATCTAGGCGAGGTCGAGTACCGATTTGCTTATACTATAGACTTACCAGTACCACCACCTAGCCTACTCCATTTTATAAGAGATCCGAAGATAACAAATAAACTATCGTAATGCCTCGGAACTGTCCAGCTTTGTTTTCTTTTAATTATTCAACTTTTTTACCTAATAATCTCCTCTCTCGCTTCATTATTTTACAAGTTTTTCCTAGTGCACTACTTTCATTTTTCTTTTAACTTTGAAAGTTTTAACGGTATTTTTAAAATACCAAAAAATTTTATCGGAAACGTTTTAAGATATTTACAAAAGGATTGATTTTTCAGTTTTATAAGATACTTATGCATTCCTAAAAATATTGTTTACACAAATTTTTCTTTATCTTTACTTGAAAAAAATAACCTCTCTAAACTTAGGTGGAATTTTTAAAGATTATCGCTGGTCGTACTATACGGGATTTGAACCGATGTTCAAAGAGTCCCTAGTACAACGCTCGTACCAACTGAGCCATTTGCCACATGAAACGTTTATACTTATTTGTGCAATTTAATTTTTTTTAGAGACTCGATTATAAAAAAATGCCATTCGGATAGCATAAAAAAGTCACTTTTACTACATTTTTTTTTTTCATTTTAAACATTATTTATTAAACAGTAGTACCACTCAGCGCGCATAGGAAAAAAAACAATGATTGTAACCTCAAAAGGTACTTTTCGAATATTTTAAAAACTTCTACACCAATCAGCTCACGAATAAAATTTTACATTCAAAATCTCACCAAAATGGCGATATCTCTCTTTTATAGATAGATTTTTAAACTTTGTTTTTTCGAACATTGCTCACTATTTTTTAATCATACAATTTGTTCTTCTAGCCTAAAACTTGTGTTTTGTACTATTATCTGCACTGTGATATTTTTATTAAATATTGAAATTTTGTTTTGTTATTTTTTAGTAACTAAAATGTTACAAAAACCAAAACTTTTTAATAAGACACATAAAATAATAAAAGCACACAATTTAATAAATTTTTTATCAAAAGTCGTGTAAATTATCAAAAAAAAGATTTCCAAAGTATTCTATTGAAGCTCCCACGTTGAAAGTTGTTAAACCACCTCGACGGAGCTACAGTGTAAAAAAAAAAAAAAAATAATATACATATACAGCAGTGGGAACTAAACTAAAACACGCAGAGAGTGTTAAAAACAAAAGTTACATATCTACCACTGCTAAATCTCGAGTAATTAAAGTTTCGACCATTCACGACGCACCTAGGAGAGTTTTGATAAATTCATCGACTGCACTCGAAATTTAATTGATGATGCTTCGTATCCACGATTTGGCTTTATTAGTTTCGAAACCCGAAAGTTACCTTAAATTCGATAATTTTTTTTTATATATTTTGTTTGCCGTATTAGGAATGAAACGAGAAGTTCAAGTTGACAGAAATAATTTTTTGAAGTATACTTTGTAGACAAATTATAATCGATTTTACGGAGTTGGTTTTTGTCGAAAAAAAATATCTTTCAGTTTTCTTATTCAAACAATAAGAAATTGTATTTCATGCAAAAGTTAAATTTGTAAAAAAATTCACTTACTCGTTTTTCGCTAGAATTATTGACAAATACCGTACATTTTACCTCCAACTCAACCGAAAAATTTTCAAAAGAGTGAATAATTTATTATATAAATTAACCAAAATGTAGTAGTAATAAGTACACATAGAAATATTTAACTCTTTTACGAGAATTCAAAATTTTAAGAAATATTATTGCCAAAACTTATAATTAATTGCTTATGGTTAAAAAATCTCAAAATTTGTTTAAAAGTCAATTTTCGATAACTAAAAAAAAAAAAAAGAACATTTGAAGCTGCATAATAATAAAGGTGAAGGTTTTGAGGAAAAACTCGAGACGCTTGTAGCAAGTGTATTAGATTACAAAAAAAAAAAGAAGTGTCTAGAAGCTAGTGTTATTTAATTTTAATGATCTCTTTGGGTCTCATAAAGCCACGTCACGCACAACTTGTCGTCTTTGGTATAATTAATTCCACCGAAATAATAAGATTTCGAGAGCCAGGTATTGTCTCTGCAGGGCTTTTACGACCCGAGGACTTTTGTTTATTATAAGCGAGGAGCATCTTCTTTTTTTTCTGCTTCTTTCTCTTCTTTCAAGGAATATTTGACGCGAGGGACCATAACCCCGGAGATGAAAACGAAGCAAGCCAGCCGAATTTATTATTTGTTTCTTCTGTAACTGCACGTTTCTCGGTTTTTGACCTCCTCCCTCATTTTTCCCCAGTGGACGTAGGGGGAGGAGACAACCATTTTTTACTTCTATAATATCGATTATGTCGATACGAATAAGATTTTTTTGAAAAAATTATTCTGTTCGAGGCGTGATTGCCATTAATTTCTTAAGACTTTTCAGCCAAAAACAGAGGAGGCGAAATTTATTACTCCTATTGTTGTTTCAGTAATAATCGACGACGTTAATTCCCTTAATTTTTTGCCTTCATTTTAAAATCGAGACATTTTTCTTCATTTTTCAGCCAAAAACAGATGATCAATTGAATTTTTTTCTCGTCTGACCAAACTCGCTCCTACACTACTGACGCTTTACTCTTACGACCCACTGAATAAAATTTAGAATTATCATTTTTAACACCAGACGTTGATAAGTATTTATTCATATAATAAGGGTAACCGATTAAAGAATAAAACTAGCAAGTTTTGATAAATTACATGTTATGAAATAAAAAATTTATTTGATAAATAGAAACTTTTTTTAAACCAACGGTAGTTGAAAAAAAATTCCTGTTTTCAAAAAATGAAAAATTGTAGATTTGAGCCAAATTTTTTTTTTCCAATGTATCGATTATATTGTTTCACTTTAAAGCAAGATTGCCATTAATATGATGAACCTTTTCTGATTTTATTACGAAAACTAGACATTTTATAAATGTAATCAATGGATTTAAGAATTTACTTTATCTCGTCTGACCAAACATGCCTCTATACTACTGACACCTCATACTCTTAAAGTTTTTATTACGCTCCACTGAACCAGGCTTTAAGAAAATAAAAAATTTTCAATTTAATATTATATTACGACACTTGTAAACATAAATTTTTTCCATCATTTACAAAGTTTTCAGAATAAATGTTAAATAGCATCAAAAATCGATTTAAGATGTTTAACTTATCTTATCGATACGAAATTAGTTGAGCATCATTTCGTAGGCTTCGTTTTATTCTCCGCAGGAAGAAATCAGATTAAAGTTGTAATTTTGGAGCTCAGACTCGGCGCGTCTCTTAAAGTTATTCCCGAGCACTCAGGCTGGCCCGTAAGTAAATTTTTCCACCGAGCGAGCGAGCGAGCGAATAAACATTGAAATCCAAAGGTAGAATAAATGAGATAAATTTTAATATCGGAAAGAGCATCGAGCATTTAAATTTTACGAGTCCGATGTATATAAATGGAAAAATCACGATATCGAAAAGAGAAACAGAAATGTAAAAAAAAAGTAAATATCATTTACTCGCGTGCGTGGGGAATACGAATGTCAAGTAAAGGGAGTTGACTTTCTCGAGAAGTTTAAGCAAAAAAGCAAACGACTAATTCCCGTCAACGGCATGCGCGCTTAATTTAGCCCCGGTAATGGAAAAAAAATATGAAATTTCGAAATTAGAGCTTTAGGTAAGTACTGGAATACAAACTGCGAGTAATTTTCGTAGGAACGACGGGACTGGATTTGAGAAGATGCAATTGGTTACGTTGGGAAATAAAGTGAATCACGTTTAGTAAGCCCATTAGAGTTTATCAGGCGCACTCGCTTTACCTTGGAATCGAACGAGACTCTTGGACAATTAGATTTTTCACTTCTAATTTCAAGCTTGCCTTTTTTTTTCTTTTCCCACTGTTGTACTTGGAATTGTGGATGTTTACTTTTTAGTAGATTCATGCTTTATTTAAGTTTTACGTTGTTTGTATAAACAGCTTTATTTAAATTTTTATCATCATATCCAATGTATTAATTATCACAAAGATTATTATAAATTTCAATTATCTGCAAATTATTTATTACTTTGATAACATTTTTTTTAATTAACAACTAATTACAAAGTAAATGTACAAAATCAGTTTCAATTTTTATCGATGCAAACAAGCAATAAAAAATAAATAATATTGAACTAAAATAAAAAAAAAAAAATTCTTATCTTATATTTTTATATCTTGAAATTGATATTCAAATATCAGTTATGAATGAGGTAAAAATTTATCAATTAAAAAAAAAGCCACCGATGACTTTTCTGAATGAGCCTTTGTATTCGTTTGCGTAAAGCTTCATACACATATTAAATAATGTACTTTTTAAGACAATACTCAGAAAAATTAAATAGGCTTCGAATTTAATAATGTTCAACCATTTTTTCTCATGCTTCTTTAAGGTTAATCTAACTAATATTATGCAGTTTGAAATATTTAAAAAATAGTATTTTGGTTGATGTATCTTAAATAAAATTTAAGAATATTTAGGTTAAACGATATAATTTGCCTGTAATCATGACTAACAATTATTGAAAACAATTTTTTATTATTTATAAAACAACGTAAAAATATACATAAAAAGTTAAGTTTTATAATTGTCAATGAGTTATAAACAAAAATAACAAATTTCCTGAAAATGTGTCAAAAATCTGGCTCGAAATTCCTGCAAGTTGGGAAATTTTTCGGTACCGGCGGAAAGTCTTTGTGCTCTCCAACTTTGAAGATAAGCGCCATTCCAACGTCGTTGTGCTGAGTTATGTGACAGTGGAAAGGCCAGTAACCTTTAAGAATAAATTAATTCTGAGAGAAAGAATTATTTGATAAAATATTACCAGGATTATTAGCGTGAAATCGAATAATCGTGTATCCAGGTTTATACGTTCTTAGGGTGTCTTTTATGGGAGCGTGGTCGAATGATCTTTTTATTTTTCCATCTCTGTCTAATTTTTTCAAAGTTTCAACCTCGATTGGTTTTTCCAACGGTCCAACCGAAGTTAAAATTCGAAAAGAATGTCCATGCAAATGAAACGGATGTCTCGAAGTACCAAATTTACCTAAATTCAATTCATTAATCATCAGTTTTTTTTTAACATAGTATGCTGAAAGTAATTTTTTACGCATCGGTTTTAGTGCGTAAAATGGTCGCTTTATGAACACTTAGAAAAAATGCAAAAAATAATAGTTTTTCATTGCGTAAAACGTATGGTCTACTCTACCAGATAAAACTAAGTCGTTCGGCTCCGCCGATCTTGCTCGGGTAACTTCAATATCCGTACGGTTGAAATTGTAAATAAGGGGTTCGTCAAAATCAAAGTTAAACACCTGTGTTGAAAATTAAGAAATTTTTAATCCTGCTTGATTCAGATTGATAAAATTAAAAGTTTTTCCGCACCTTGGTTGATTTAGGCTCATTTAATTTCCAATTAATTCGGTTTTAGGTAGTATCGTACTGAACTACAGCCATTCGAAAAACAGCGTATGATTTTTTAATTCTCTTACAGTGACCACGACCACGAACGTTTATCCAGTAATTACCAGGTTTTTGATTGGCCTTCAAAACAAAGTCCGAAACACAACATTTTTTCGTTAAAAGACTAATTTTAAATCATTATGTTGATGGTTAAGTTCTTACTTTCGAGTGGTTTGATATCAAATCCGTCCAGACTTATGACAACCAAAGGATGTTTATCGACTGAAACCTCGATCGGAGAAGATTTTCTTCCAGAATTTATCACTCTGAATCTATGTCTTTTATTATTTAAAATTAATAAAAAAAAATTAAAATAAAAACAAGATTAAAAATGAATCTGTAGTATTAGACAACTTGACAAAGTAACTTACTGGTTTAACTTTGAATACCGATACAGGAGTTTTGGTAACATTATTTTTTAGGAAATCTCCGGCGCGTGCTCTGCCATTGACTAAAATAGTGTCCGATGTAGCTCTGTTTTCCTCGTGAAAACTCTTAGCGAAGAAACCATCGCCGTGCAAATCATTATGTGATCATCGTAGTCGTAATTTTTTTTGTGAACGTCTTTGGTAATTGTTGGACGGAGTATGAGTGGTCCAAATAAACCATTGTACAACTGATTTCTTAAAAGAAATTTTCATCCAATAAGATTTTTTAAGATTTCAAAAATTTGTTTTGGTTTTAAGTTAAACAAACCAATGTGAGAATTGACACCTGTGATGTCGGCAGTAAACTTATATCAAAATCTTTGTCCAGGCAAAATTGGACACTGAGATACAACGGGTACTCCATCCGAGTACGGCGTTCCATGTTGTTTAACTCCGTGCCAGTGTATGCTTGTAGATTCGGAGAGCATTTTGTTTCTCATGTCAACTATTACCTTGTCATTTGGACATATCTGGAATTTTTATTAAATTACTCATAATTTTTAAACATGCAACCAAGCAATCTAACCCCAATGTTTATAAAAAAAACTAGCTTACTTCAATGTTAGGCCCAGGCATTCGACGATTGACAGCGTGAATCCGCGGAAATACAATGAGGTCTGTACAGTCGTAACAGGCTTTACTCATGGTCGCGTAAGTTTCAACGACGAATACGTAGTAGCAAGTTTTTGGCAGTTCGTCCGGTCTACACTGTCGACGGCATGGATGCGTATTCCAGTCGTATCGATCTGCCTCGGTGTTGAAATATTTCTCATCGTGTTTGCTCAATACTGCTTTTGCTCCTGGTAAATTAGACAATTTGGTTTTAAGGAGTTGAATTTTTTTCTATTTTATACTATCTTTTAATAGTTGTAAAATTACATAATTAATTACTGTAGTTTTATCAGGATTAAGTTTGAATTAACTCAAATATTGCAAAACTAGTCACTTACCTGTGATGATGGAAGAATATAAATAAATTTTAACAATCAACTTAAAAAAATACATTTTTTTAAAATTTAGAATTAGCAAACTTGTTAGTGTATTTAATATTGAAATCTAAAGTCGGATGTATACAGAAAATAATATTTGAGATTTATTTATTCGACACAATTTGTAAAGATATTATTAACAGATTATTTGGTTTCAGTTTTTCTATAACCATTTACTTTCTATAGTGCATTTGTAAGTGCATTATGAATGGTGAGTTACGTTTAGCTTTCGATAATGTCGCAGAATAAGTCAGAAATTAATCGCTTCCCACGCGCGACAACAGACGTAAAATAGTTTGAACAGTATGAAGGGTTAAGTGTTTTTGCGGCTGGCCGGAAAAGCGTCAATCGGCAAAGCGGCAAAATGGCCGCCAATCTAAAATCTAGTTGTTTCTATTTTTGAGCTGGGAAAAATTTTTTTACCTTAAGAAAAATTTATAGTTACCTTTTTTACTCATCATTAAGAGACCTAAGTCCTTTTAAAAGTAGACTAATGTAAAATTTAAAACAGTTTAGTTTATCAGTAACGAATTTTAACTTCAAAATTGTAAAATGGTTTTTGATCATAATTTTCTTTGTCTTAACATTAATATTCGATTATTGGAGTAATGAAATATATAAAAGGGTAAGCAGCTTGAGCGATTAACAATATACTAATCGAGCTTTAAAGGCAGATTGATTAATATCCGGTAGAATTGAATTCAATTATTTGGATTAATATCCGCCGGCGTCACCGCAACACCCGCAACAGTTGAAAAATTTGCTGGAAATAAAAAAAATGATTGAATCGGTTTCGATGTGTGTGTACACACTTGCTGGGAAGATAATATTTATCAGAAGAAAAAAAAGCGGAGGGTTGAATAATTTTATCGTTGGATAATACACGAGACAATGAAATATTTATGAGGCTGCGAGAACAACAAGAAGAATAAAGTACTCGATTATGCAAACTCTGATCTTTCAGCTATTGTATAACTGCATACTGCATACTGACACCCCCATCCCTGACTTTATATTTTTTTATTATGCTATCCATAATTAGTTCAATCTTTAAAACTAGACATTAAGTGTTGAAAAATATTGTTTTTGTTACCCATTAGATCAGGTACGATTATCTGACAGTTGGTACGTACCAGAGGTGGGCACTATTCGGACGCTAAGAATTTCGAATAAATTTTTAAAAAAATGAATTTTTCGACCGGATTTTCATGGATAAATCCGTTTTAGAACTTTTCTAACTCAACTGCATCAAAAACCGGAAGTATTCGAAATTTTATTCGAAAATTTATTCGAAATTCTTAGCGTCCGAATAGTGCCCACCTCTGGTTACGAGACTAACGCTTGTACTAACTGAACCATTCGACACGTATAAGTTTTTTTCTTTTAGGTGGACTTAAACTTTGACGATACTTTTTGTTTTTTTATCATTGCATCATTAACATCAAGATTCGTAACCAAATTAATCGTTTTGCTTTTAAATATATATAAAGGCTTAATTTAACTAATTTTTCTTGGTAAAGGAAATAACAATTGAACAGAAATTTATTGAATTAATGTAATACATGTTTCAAATCTCCGTATTATAATATTAAAACGGTTTTTTTTTTTTTTTTTTTAATTTTACTTAATACTTATACACCTAAAATTAACTTATTGAAATATTTTTAACTAGAAAAAAAAATCGGAGAGTTTTACTTTAGGTTCAATTTTTTTTTTTCTTTTCATAGCGTAAGTAGTTTAATTTCAGCGAACGGGATTCGAACCGACGTTTTTATGGTTACTAGAACAACGCCTGTACCAACTGAGCCAATCGCTACATCTATATATTAAACTCATAATAATTTCAACGTACTGATTTCAAACGTTCAAAGCAAAACCAAAAACGCATCATTCTCATTATTTTTTCACAAATGATTCCTTTATGCAACAATAAAATGGTCTAAGATTGAAAAAAAAGTATTCAAAGTTTGAATAACGTAATGAAAACCAAGCTTATAGTTTCTCATATACAATAACAATCAAGGAAATTATAAACTCACCCAACGGTAACAATTGCGCAATTATAATAATAATAATCATCTGTCACTGATTAAATTACAAAATTATCAAAATTTCCGGTTAGCTCGTAAATTAAATTACAATAAGCCAAAAGGCCGTAATTTTCGTAATTAATTTTCGCAAACCACGACCTTCGAAAAAAAAGCGCCAACATCGATCGAGCGTATGTTTTCAGTTTTAAAACTTGGTATTATTTTTACGAGGAAGTCAAGCAAACTGACAAACCATGGAGTGAGTAAAAGATAAGAGAAAGTTTATTAACGCGTCTGACGAAACTCGGACGCTATCTACTCGACAAAAGCAAAAAATTCACTCGCGGCGGCGGCGGCACGTAGACTCGAGATCAAAGGAAGAATTTAGCCCGACCGCGCGCCCCGTGTTATGCATAGTTGGGGAATGAAAAAAAATTATAATTCGTGCTAGTTTTTACGTACGCACTCTCGCTAATTGGAAAGACCAAATTTCCCAAATTCAATTACGTTTTTCGTACTGATAAATAGTCTCCAAAGTTTACGAAATCGCTTGGAAATATTTCCTTTTTTTTTTTTTTAATAGCTGCTACGTTATCTGGAGCCAAAAAAAACTTTTTTAAATTAATCTTGGGAATTTTGGAGTTATGTAATCAGAAAAAATGGTATTTCCCGATTCTACTTGCAGAAAAATAAATAAATTTTTCCGCACTCCGGCCGGGAAGCGCTACTTCCCTGCCGCTGCCGCTACAGTCAGTAGCGCTTCCCGGCGCCGTCGTGCGGAAAAATAGCATACTCAACTAGGCACCTGAATGGGAAGGTCTCAGATCACATGTTTGTCACACTCGGCTACGCCTCGGACGACAATTTCATGCGATCTGAGACGTTTCCCATTCATACTGCCTAGTTAAGTAATATACTATTTAATTTTATTTAGCGATTAACACATTTTTATCCGCTTTCTTAAAGTAATAGAAATAATGAATACAGTTTATAAGGCTCAAAATATGATAAAAAATGTTGTTTATTTATAATTCATTAATTATTTTGTGATTTTTTTAATTTTTTTAATTTAATTTTTTATCTTTGTATCTGGTATTCATTTGATTATTTTTCAAAAGTAGTTTTTGAATAAAATAAATAGAAAATTTTTACAGCCTAATGCCAATACTTTGATAATAATGATAATGATTTTGAGTTTTATTTTTTATTTTCAATTTAATCGTTAAATTTACACATAATAAAATTTCATCTAATAAAATTAAAATGAAAAAATTAAAGTCACACAGAAATTCAATTTTTAACAACCCAAATTTTTTATCGTTTTAAAGTTTATTGTTAATAATATCGCAATAATAAGGAAACAATGATTTGAATTAATAATATTTTAATAATCATACCTAAGAGCTAAAAACTATGTTTGTTTATAATTCAGATGTACCGATGTGGCGAATGGCTATGTGATACGAGCGAAATACCAATATGATGAACAATGACTCCTTGCGATGTTTTATAAGCTGAAAATTTAGTGGGTCGAAAATATTTTTTATACTATAATATATCATTGGTATGACAGCAAAGATCATTTTAACATTTTTTTGCAGCAGGCTTAAACAATAAATAAAGCCTGTAGCATTGTTATTCGTGGAAGATTTTGATATAATTAACATGATTCACTTTTTAATTACTGTAAGTAGCTCTATAGTTCATAAGTGAAATTTGTAAATTAATTTTGATATTTATTGAATGATTGAGTGAGGAGAATTTTCTGTACCGAGTAAATAATGATATTCGAACAAAGCCACACATTCAAAAGAAAAAAAAAAAGTCGAGAATTCATACGAGAACAGAGAATGCTTTTAGCTGCTTCGATGTCGTAGCGTGGGAAGCCACGTTTTAATAATATTTAACTCCGCGGTCATTTTGTAATAATTTTGATGACGATATACGAGTTTTTCGAACGCTCGACATTCCGGCTTTGACGTTGACACTACGCTCGCGAAATATTCTCTGTACTATGTATATATATATAATAATTATAAGCCATTAAGGATTTTTATGATTAAAGCTCGTAAGGAAAGAAAGAAAAAAAATAATATTGGCGGATTTACGAGGAGTCGCCACTTATAATAGTAAAATTATCCCATCTACTGAATAATATTCTTCTAGGAAGCGGGCGTTAAATTTTTATACGCCAGTGTGCGGTTCCCGCTCTTTAACGACGCCGTTACCAGATGCTTATACTTACGTGCGAGCCGGTCGTCCTTTTTAAAAGTTGAACCGTTTCCAATTTGAGCCACTGGCGTTACACTTTTTAAAACCACGGGATGATTTATAAACGGAAGCTAGCTGCTTTTTTTCCTCAATACTGCGTGGCTGGGAAAAACAAATTTATCCTCAGAGTCTAGCTTGTTTGTTTAAATAAATTAAAAATTTTTAATGACTGAGAAACAATGTTTTTTTAGGTAGGACCTTTATTTAGCGTTTGCAAAGTTTATAAAATCGAACAGTTTTTCAAAAAACCAGAAAGTATTTTTTTTTAATTTTAATTTTACCAAAAGTTATAAACAAATGGAACTGGGCACTACTTTTTATTTAAATAACTATTTCTCAAAAAAATAATCAGTGAAATTTGATCAGCAAGCTTAAAAATAAGTCAAAAATCTAAGAATGCACCGTTTTTACAAAAAAGTTGAAAATTAATTTTGCAATAAATAATGAAAAATTTAACAAAATTTTCGTACGGTCAGGATGAAATTTTTAAAAAATTTTCAACATTGTTGTGAAAGAAAATAAAAGAAAAGCATTTCGTTCGCAGCCGAATAGCTTGTCAATATAATCATGATCTTTCGGGTCCCGCGTTTGATCGAGGGGAGTATTGAAATTCAGCTTCGGGGTCGTGACCCCCGCAGACCAATAAAATTTTATTCTCTCTCTTACCAAAACAAAAAAAAAGGTATGTTTGTATGAAAATTAAAAAAATTCTCATTCAAAGTCAGAGTTGGCGCGTGGGAAGTTTGAGATAATTGAAAAATAGCGGGGTGTGAAATTGTAGCGTCAAGTCAAAAGAGATGCAGCGAAAAAAATTGAAAAAATAATAGGTTTAGTAGTAAACAATTTATTATCCCGGGAGAATTTGAAAATTTTTCGATCGCAAGTACAGTGTGTGTGTGTCGTAAGAGCTGGTATTTATGATTATTATATATTAATGGAAAAAGCGTCGTAAAGTTTAAGGGCGAAGAAGATGGAAGAACGTTGATTCGTCAACGGGCATTAAAGACAAGCAGAGTAATGACGTCTCTTGTTTATTGACGCCCTCCCACTTTGATTTATATTTATAGCCGGAGTGAGAAAATATATCTCCTTGTCCATCAATCGGATCCAGCGTTAATTAAATCTCTACCAGCTTTTATAACTTCAATCAACGTCCGCCGTCTCTGATGATAAGTTCAAAACTGACCAATTATTTTAATTGCAAACACCGCTTCGGTTCTTGATTTTCAAGGGCTTGGAATTTTTTTATTCAATAAATATTAATGCAAGCTCGAACGATTAGAATAGTTCGAACTTAAAAATTTAAGCTCAAACAAAACGATTCGAGCTTTACGAGCTTTGAATCAAGCTTTAAATTTGAACCTTATGAAACCATCATCATAATTTATTTATTTTTAAATAAACGTCATAGTTTATTCATTTTTCAATATTATTCAAGTTGGATTAGAATGATTTGAAAACTCTGAGTTCGAACGTTAACATTGAAAAAAAGCTCGAAGTTGACTTGGCATATCTAAAAATGTAAAGCACGTTAAATGTTGTCAAAGGTAATTTTGAAAAAAAAGCTCGCAAAAGCTTTCTAGAGTAAGTAAAAAATGAAGAAAAACAAGAATTTATGATTACTTTTTACTTTCGTATGAAAGCTACATTTTTTAATTTTTGCCCCAAGCTTTTTTTTAAGGTGACTTGTGACCACAGATTAATAGTTCACCAAAGTGGTTTTAATTTTCTTCAAAGAAGATACTCAACACCAAGTGATAATTAAAAAAAAGTCTAAACGATTAGATTTCAAAGGATTAAGTTTTTTTCCTGAAATAGGTAAGAGGGGGAGAAAAATATAATCAAGGGTATCTCGAAAGGAGGCTGAAATTAAAATAATCGGAGGCGAAACCACTTGACCCGACGCCTGAAACAACCACAAGAGGTTCAAGGGTCAATTTATCAGCTGTTGCTTGTTCCTCAACCTTTTTTTTCTTTTTTTTTTATTCATCTTTCGCAATGGAGAAATAATTAAAATACGGGTTTAAAAATCCATGAGGATTACGTGCAAGTGAAGAGGGAATCCCTAAAACTACTCTGATCATGACGAATATATCCCGTCAAAATATTCCCAGGGTTTTTCGTGAAACATTAACAAAGTGACTTTTTTTAACATTAATTATCAGGTAACATAACAAAATTAAAGAAAAATATGAAACTTTTTGGAGGTCCAAATTATTTGACTATCGTAATAGCAATTTAATGACCTGAGTAACAGAAAAATTTAATTTTGAAATATCGTAGTTTTAACTATTTCAGAGAGTGAAAAAAAGAAAATTCTGGATTATCTTTCATATGAAAAAAGCGACACACACATTTCTGATCCAAAGGAATCCATTAATTTCGAGAAGTATAACGAAAGTAATGAAAGAATCGTTGGGTTTAGCATATAAATAATAATCCACGTATAAAGTGTCATTAATACCATGAGTTGTAGACACAGTGACTGATCAATCAAAGGACTCGGTTCGGCCCAAAAGGGTTAAGCGAGGCTTCATTTAATAAAGCTCCGAAAGCTCAAAGCTCGCACGTGTATCTAATAACAACGTAACCTCATTGGATAATTATGCAGATTCGGTTTAAATAACTTTTAGCGTATTACAAACTTGTTGTTAATATCCAATTACCAGGCTGCGCTTTCGTTTTTCTTTTTTCATCAATTATCAATCGATCAGGATGATTGAGTGAGTTTTCAATTAAGACTTGCAGGTAAGATTAATTATCAGTTTTATCGATCAATTATCATCAGCTTCCTTTAGAACCCGAGCTTGCAGAAGCTTTTAAAATATATTACAATTCAATACTTGATGTTTCAATACAAATTTTAACGACCCATAAAATCCTCTCTCTCTCTCTCCCATACACTTAAATTACTATTATATCTTTTTTTAACGTCGATACATTTAATATCAAGACTCTTTTTATTTTTTTATTGTTTAAACTGCTGCCGCCACCAGCGATGCTTTTATGTTTACTTTAATCTACAACCAAAGGATTTTTTGTTTTCTTTTTTGGAATTGCGTCATTTCGCGCAATAGACATCAAAGTCAAAGTATCACGGAGCTTTTTTTTATGAAAAAACAATGTCAATTTTTGTAACTTTGAAACACGATTAAATAAACATAAATTTGATTTATTGCACTGACATGTCGTCAAAACATACTCAGCACTGAGATTAGTTTGATAGCTTTCCCTTTGATTCAAAATTCCCTAGAATCAATCAGCAACAAGTTCGGAACTAATCGAAGTACCCGAAATAATATTTCATCTGCACTATTATCTCGAATTCAATTGATCGAAGACTTCTGAATGAACGAAGCCAATACAATAGAAAAAAAAAAAAAAAAAAAAAAAATAGGTTCCGGGTATGATGACGTACGTAAATTCAATTTTCCCGCTCTTGATAATAAAGTTTGCTCGGTCGCGTGTGCACCTCACGAGGGTAAAAAAAAATTTAATGTACTTTGCATGCGTAATCGTACACTTGGTCGGTTGCAGCTATAAATCCAACTTCGAGAGTATCGGAGTTAATAAAGTATCTGTGATGAGATTCGAAGAAACATTAAAATTAATCATTTATTTACTTTTTTCTCAAATTATTTTTTAATTTATTAAATTTTAAATTAGCTAAAACTGTTTAATTTATACAATTTTCGAGTTTTTTTTATTTTCAAAGTCAGTAACTTCGAGGATTGTTATCTTCTACTATCAGACTATGAAGCCATCATTGACTAATCTACAATCAAGCTAGTTTCTTAACTTTAATGCATATTTAAGATTATTATCATTCGATGACTCTTTGAAATGACTATTTTTAGATTATCGATCCCTAAGAAAGCTTTGGATATTAAAATGATAATAAGTCATATAAAGGTAATAATTAAAAAATATTGATATAAAAATGAGATTTAAAAAACAAAAGAAATGCAAGGTACATTGGAGCGAAAAAAGATCCAAAGGACATCAGATCGGTTTTCTGAATTCTAATCTGTACGATAGGTTTAAAAAAAAAGTGTAAAAGTATCTTGGGGTAAGCTCAACAGTATTGTTGATGGATTTTTGAAGGGCAGAGAGAGAGTGAAAAAAAGAATAAGGTAGACACTATTAAATTCTATACATAACATAACACATACGCTTTGAGACGGCTCATCCTTCAATCATCCTGTCGCCAGCTGTTACTCCCCCGCGTCCTTCAAATAACTCCCAAATTTTTGCAAAACATCGACTTGTTTTTACAAAAGAAAAACTCTATTGAGGAATTGAAAGGATAACAAACGTCACTTCTCTCGCACTTCCAAATAATAACAATAATAAAAAATTATTATCAATTCATGATGAAAAAATTAACTCTTTGTTGTCGGTGTGATTTATATAGAGTTTCCGTTGAAAAAAAAAAAAAAGAGAGAAATATTGAAACAATGAATATGGCATCAATCAACGGGCCGAACGGTGATCTATCAAAACTCCCCGTCTGCGAGAAGTCGAGAGAGAGAAAAAATTTTTTGTCGAATCATTAGGGGAAGGGATCGAAGCTTACGTTATAACAGTCGACTGCCAACAATTAATTACGAGTCGCTATAATCAAGGAAGTTTTTTATTTATAATTTGGAGTTTAAAAACAAAATTTGTGACTGATTTGAAAGAATGATTATGAAAAAAAAATTTTTCAATAGTTTATACGGATGTTTCCGATTGAGCTGATCCGTCGGATCAAGATCAAGATCAAGATCATGCAAGTACTGATTATTGCAATACTAATATTAAAAAATTTAAGCAAGTAATACTTTTTTATTCATACATATGACAGTAAATAAAATGAGTTTTTATCAATATACCAATAACTTGAAGGCAAAACCAATAAATTGTGATGAAAAAAAAAAAATCAAGAAAAATAAAATAATGATAATTTAAACGTTTTTTTTTTAATTTAAAAGAAAAGAGTGAAAAATCGAGTGCACTCAACGGTAGTCAAGGTCGCGTTACCGCTAACTCCATCGTTCGGCGGAGGCAGCTTCCGTCAATAAATTATCGGGGATCGAAGATCCACTTATCTGACAACCCATAAAACACCTTTTGACTACTTTTTAAAAATTATTTTATTTAACGAGTATTTAATGTATTTAAATAATCAAATGATGCTAACGAGTCTGAATGAGGAAGATCGACTTATCTGACAAGCCATAAACGTTACTTTTAGGAGTCAAATACAACTCGAGTGACTGGATGAAAATCTTCTTGTGAGAAAATCCATCATGCTTACGCAGCCGAGTAAACAGACATCGTCACCTTAGGTGAATAAAATAAGCTTACCTTTTTATTAGGTACCAACATCAAACCTTTGGCTTTTATCTCAGAGTCATTTAAGTTTTATTTTAATTAACTATTAAATATAATCTTTTTTATACGCTTGTTAAAACAACGACCGCGGTTGCTCCGCTGAATTATTCTTCTTGTTTTATCCAATCTTCGTAACAATCCTCCAAACTCGCTTTTTATTTTTACTGCTTTCATACTATTCTTTCGTTCTGTAACTGTTTCGAATAATGATGCAATACCAACTTTTTTTTTTCTTTTTTTTTTTTGTACGAAATTATAATAATATATGATTGATAAACTATTCCTCCAGTTCAAAGATTATAAACTAATTCTTATAATTTTTTAAAAATGTTTTATTAAATGTTAATTTCTTGAATTTTTTTCTGCCGGGTGGATCTTTGTAAAAAGTGATCGTAACTTTGAAAATTACTATTTAATCAAGTTATATTAACAAATGCGTTTTTCTATTTTGATAAATATATGTATATTTTACATTAAAAAAGTACTATTTTGTACCATAACGGAATTATATTATTTTTAACTTAAACATAAAAGCCTAAACTTTAAGTTAAAAACGTTTTTCAAAGGCACTCCAAAGTAACGGAATTATTATTCGAGTCAATAGAAAATCTTACTTTAGCGCATGTAATCCCGGCGTAAGCTTAAGCTCTGTTGTTTTTCGGGTGACGCAAGAATATTGTAAAAATACTCTTAGTATAAATTAAAATTCAAAATGGGGTTGATTAAATTTAGTTCAAAAAAGAGGAAATTAAAAAATTCTGTGTTTAAAAAAATGGCTCCCAATTACCGGTTCGCAGCTGCTGTGATAATAATAAGAAATAGTAAAAGAAGAAAGAAGAAAAAAAAGATCGTAAAAGTGTAAGACGTAAGCTCGAACATAAAAGGAGGGGAAGAGTTTGTTATATCGCGCAGTGGCTGAATAGTTTGTTAGAGAAAAATCTTGGACCAGCCAGGGGCTTTGCTCTCTTGGGGCGAGCTGCTCCTGAATTCCTCCGACGACCATTTCTCTCTTTATTTACATGAAATATTGTTTTTCTTATTTAATTTACGCCCAAGAACCGTGATTGCGACTCTTTATTTACAGTATCTTCACTGCTCTCGAGCTTACCTTTTTTTTTTTTTTTTTATTAAGTGTCTTTCAGTGTCTCATTTTTTTGTTTATTATACAAATTTTCATAAACAATATTCTAATTTCATGGTTTTTTATGAAATTGTATGAATTTATATTTTTATTTTTAAAAAGTGTAAAGAATTTTATGTTGTTACTAGGAATTTGGTTTTGAGATTGTAATTTCCTATTTGTGATTGGTTGACCACACTCCCTATGAACTCATTACTACATAAACTTGGTTAAACTACATTTACGTTCAAACAGCTGTTACATACTTTTAATTAATTTTTGTAGCTCACTTTGTAAAAAAATTAGTTTTTCTGAAAATTCATTCAAACTTTAAAATCGTTAATTTAAAAAAAAAAAAATGGTTTGCACGTAAAAGTTTGTCAAAAATACATTATTATTAAATTAATAATAATTAATTTGAAAAAAATGATAATGAATCACTGCGATGGGTGATTTATAAAAAACTCCGGTTGACCCAGATAATTAATTCAAACTCGCGGTGGGCGAAAAAAAGAAAAAAAAGTGTAAAAGCTATTCTCTTTAGGCTGTCATCGAACAATTAAGCTTTAAATTATAAACCAGTCCTCTTCGCGATTATTAATCACTCGTATTATCAACAATTCCCATTGTGAATTCAAAATGGGCACTTTTTTTTTTATAGGCGTGTTTTACGATCTGCATGGTCGACCATGGAAGAAAAATGACTCTGACACTTACAGTTTTATCCTCATCCTCCTCTTTATTTATTTACGCAGAACAACAAGGCTATGAAAAACAAACGCCAACGTAATATATCGTTTACTTCTTACCCATTGTTCCTTTCTGCGAAGTTTTGTTTTAGTGACTTTGAATACTCCGCAAAGTCGCGCGTTTTATTAAGCTTTCATTTTATGGGGAAAAAAAACTCTTAAATCGAGATGGTACCAGCGATAAAAAACCTTAGCCCACAATTACAACGAAGATACTTCCGGTGACACAAATGTATCTAAAAAGCTTATTTATTTTTTTAGCCTGCTGCAAAAATGTTAAAATTATCTTTGCTACCGTACCGTTGATATATTATAATAAAGAAAAAATGACACATCAGCCACGAATAAAACGACTCTTGCGAGGTTTTATGCTGAAAACTTAGAGTCATTTTATTAGTGGCTGGTGGGTCGAAAATTTTTTTTTACTGTGATCTGTAAAAGCTAAAATAATAATTAAAGTGGTTTAGAGAGATTTTTAATAGCCAAAAATACATCCATTCTAAGGTTTTTGTTCGCTGGTACCATCGATATATCTTCAATAAACTTGTCAGAAATTCTAAATAGAAAACCGTTTAGTCCACCCCACATAAAACATAGCCTTATACTTACGGTTTAAAAAAAAAAAAAAAAGGAATCTTCCACTTGTTCCTTTCACTGCAAGCAGCGATAAAAAAGCTTTAAAGAAAGAATGGTAAGAAGAAAAATAGATTTGATTAAATTAAGAGTAAACAAAGAACGGTAGCTATATTTTTCATAATCCTATTATCGTATTATAACAATCCGCCCTGCCATTGGCATTGATTTATCAGATCGTCTATAGATACTTACTTGTTGAGATTTCGATTAAAAGCTACGAAATATTTGAATGAGTACTAGTTCAGATCTGTAAGCTATGATTTTTAAAAATGTAAGTTGAATGTAAGATAAATCGGTGTGTAGTAAATCAAAAAATTAAGCCCACGCAGATAAATCAGCGTTTAATTGTGCAGCCAAGCACAAGTAGCGAAGAATATCAATTCAAATCAAGTGAACTGTGTTGTGTGCTTGGTGTGTAGGCATCGCTATCGATTATTTAAATACCAGGGGAGCTGATACGGCTAAATCACGCTCAAAAAGAGCTTTCGTGCACTATCATCTAACGTCATTAACAAACTAAAACACTTACCTAAATTCATTAAATATCTATTGCCTCTATGCGAAAAAAAACCTTAGCTCAGAATCAGCCACGAACAAAGTTACAATGAAATGTTTGAGTCATTTTATTCGTGGTAGGTGTGTCGATACATTTTTTAAAACCAATTTAAAGCCTTTTCTGATGTTTTATGTAGAAATTTTAATAAGTAAAAAAGTTATTAATCAACTGTGTAATAACTATATGATGAAAACAAAGTTTTGATAAAAATAGTTCCATTAATTCATATAAATAGTGAGCTATTTGTATCTTTTCGAAGCTGCTGTTACAGACAGCCTTGCAGATAAATCTTTAAAAAAAAGCATTTCTTAGCTTTTCATTTCTATCCTTGAGCTTATAATAAGTTTATTATTCGAAAGGCAGCAAGGCAAGAAATAGTAGTGAAGGGTTAGATAAAAGCTCGCAAGCTCGCAAGCTCGAAGGATTTTGGATAACAAGCGTCGCTTCGTGATGAGACTGCTGTGAATGCGGTCCTAATTAAAAAGAGTCTTGCTTGCGCGCGAGCTTCTTATAGAATATATAATTGGGTCTGACGATCGAAGAGGGAAGCTTTTTTCTTTTACAGCTTTTATAGCTTTAATAAGGACCGGCTTCGTTTACCTTAAACGTGACTTTTAAAGCTGCACCTACTGATTTTACTTAAATTTTAATTAAACCTCGGGCTGCCTTATTAATCGAAACTTGTGGTATGTATCTATTTGAAAACAAACGTAGTGTTTTATCATTTATTTGCGGATAATAAACTTATAAAATCAATATAATCTTGGTCAAAATGTAAAGTTTAAAAGTCTTAATAACCTGAATAACTTTTTTATCTCGAGGTACAATCAAGATTCTTACATCGGCTTTGGAGTATAGCAACAAAATAAACTTTCCTTTCAATAAAGTAACTAGAATTAGATAATAATCAAATAGGATTTTAAAGTTAAGAAAATTAAATAAAACTATAAAACATACGTGTCGTCTATCGAATGACTTATTTCGAAAGAATTACAATATTCGATACGCGCTCAAAAGTTGTGAGCTTCTAAACTTAAATTAATCATAAATAAAAATAAGCATCCAGCAATAAGTTGTCACAAAGCTCCTCCCCTTGAAGTGTGAATATTCACGTTATTTTGAATCAAAGTTCCTCAAACGCTAATCAGCCCGAATATTTATTCGTCACTGCTACTAGAAAAAAAGAAAAAAAAAAGGTTAAATTTGATTGAGCAAAGGACGTAGCAGCAGTAAATGAGATTTAAACGCTCGCGTTGCCAACTTGCATTTATCCCTCCTCTTACAATTTATTTGTTTTTCCAAGCTTAGTACGTTGTTTTCTTAGGATAAAACCAAAAATAATAACTTTATTTTCACAAGGGCCAATAATACAATATTTTAACAATGGCTATTGCAATAAACAGAAATAAAAATATTCTCGTCTCGTCTTTTGGGGCTAATAAGCGGGAGATTTAAGGGCCAAGGTGTTTTTGGGGGAAATTTTTCTACGCTCGTTCGTCGGAGGAGGACGATGTCGTCAAATTGCCCAAGTGAGAATCACTTTTTTGCACATACGATACTACTTATAAGATTTTCAATGATCCTTTTTTTATAACGAGCACTGAGCAACAAAAAAAAGTATAAAAAACTACTATTTTTTACATTTTTTGTAAGAGCGATTCGTAAAGCACACAATGAAGTTTTAAAAAATTATCCAATACAAAGACATTTAGTCGTACTATAAAGCCGAGTATGATCGTAAAACCCTTTGAACTCTCTTTGAAAAAAGAGCACTCTCGTTCCAGTGCTTTCCAGTATCGACTGTTTGAAAAAACGGTTGGATGTTTGTACTGGCGGAAATCGATTAAGGGAGCTTCCCGAATTACACCGCGATGATTGCTTGTTTTAGCCGTCATCATCGGAGTTTCGATTGCTTTTAACGATGATTGTGCGTTGACAGTTTTAAATCGGGCACCGATCAATCAGTATTGTAATTTGATTACTCGATTTAGTCTTATTGGATTTAAGCGTGCTTTCGAAGTCAAATGAAAATTAATCGGTTTTTTTTTTTTCAATTTGCAGGAAGCGAAGATTTAAGATGCAGAGGGCACATCTATCCTGTCTGGTGATTATCCTCGTTACGTCCCTGGTCTACGTGCACCAGGCCGAGGCACTTCCGTACTCAACGTAAGACCTTTTTTTGATTCTACCTTTTATTTTGAGAATGATTAAGTCCTTGAGCTTAAATTAGTCTGAGCTCCTCTCGTTTACCACCTTAAAGTTGGTGTTGTTTTAGCAGAAGATCGAGACTCATGTGGAATCAATTTCAAGAGGATTACCCCGAAGCCGCTCAAGATCTACTCGACAGAATTGAAAATTTGGCGGTCTTTGTGCAGCCCGACAAGTAAGTCGAGTGCGAAAACTTAATCATAACTTATCAAATAGCCCCGAAATGATTTTAAATATAAATATATTGAAATGTTTAAGCGCGAAGCGAGGCCTGGATCTAGGGCTGGACCGCGGATTCAGCGGCAGCCAGACGGCGAAGCACATAATGGGACTCGCGGCCGCCAACTTCCCGGGTGGACCCGGACGAAGACGCAGATCCGAGCACGCGTAGATCATCCATTTAAGCCCTCCCTTACTCCTCTTTTCTTTATAAGTCCAAATCAAAGAGACCTTCTTTTTATTCTGTGGATCGGAAATTAATAAGTATTATTAATTACCACGTAGCTCGGTAGTGAAACATAAACTCAAAAATAATTTCCCATAGCAAGCATTGCAACACGGCTGTGTTTGCCAAAGGCTTTACGATCCCGCGTCCCGTACATCTGCGTACATCAGTATTACATGCACGATGCACGGGTATTGTCAACAATCCATCATAGCCCGCTAATATCTTAATTAGCCCAAAGCATAACTGTTTGTCCGTAATTTTCGCACGCGCCTTGTTTACTCTCTGCAACTCTAACGCCCCCATTTTCAATTCAATTTTTTTTTTTTATTTTACCTCATCGATGTATTCTACATTACATTATCTTTTACTCCTTTTTTAATTTAGCACATGATCATATTATTCATAGTTTACTCATTTGGATTACATTTTATTATATTAATACATTTATAGTATACTCAATGTTAATATTTAATATATGACTATATTATTATATTATAATATAGCACATTGTGATATATACATTCTATATGTTACAATTTAATATGTAATACTGCTATAAATTAATATATAGTATACTCAATGTGCTTATTATAATGTTGATATATAATTTATGTTTAAATTACAATATAATATAGTATATTATACATTAAAATACATAATATATGACATATTAGTGTTAATATACTGTATATAATAATGTATAGGTACCATATTATAATTTTAATATATTCTGACAGTCTCATCAAGAGTTTGAAATGCGCACAATGATTGCACAGTACAACAATATTATTTAGCTGTATGATACTTGCAGGCAAGAAAATTATCAAATATATAAAAACACGCGCGGATATGATAAAGATGAAATATTTATTTATTTATTTAAATTGACTCGATATTAATGTCTTTTCCCCCTGCTAATAAAGTCCACTATCATACTACGCAGTTTAACCATGAAATTTTAATAAAATTTACTCTATATCGCATTGATGTATTTATTATTTAAATTTCATCTATAATACTTAAATAAACAAATAAGTACAGGTTTTTCGTATTTAGATTGACGTTATCTCAGTGGGGAATAAAAGACTTATGTACTTTTTATTATGTACTGATTGTCACTGTAATGCAGCCGCGTCCTTAACATTTGCATCTCTAAATTCCCTGAAAAAAAAACCAGATTTAACTGAGAAAATCAAAATAAATTCAGACTTTTTTATTTTCACTCAAATTTACTCATTACAGTAACAATACTTGCATAATTATAATCACACTAGAAAGAAGAAATTATAAAAATACTATAAGAATTTCAAAAAAATATACTAAATACATATACATATTATAATAATAAATATGATAACGAATACAAAATCAAATTGAATAAGACGTCAGACTAAGTCAATAAAAAAAATAAAATAAAAAAAACATTAATTTTTTCTAGTCTTTAATTTTTGTTGTAGGTTATTTCAAATTCATTACTTAGTTTATTGCTCAGGCAAACTTTTTCAGTGTACATTTTTATTTAAACGTAGATTTCGTAAAAAAAAAAAACAAAAGTAGATAAAGTTAAAAAAAATTATAAATGATGAACATTGACTCAGATCGTATATATATATATATATATTTGTGTTTATATATGGTTAAAAAAATAACATAAAAATTAAATATGGCATGATTTAACAACGGGTAAAAAGGTAAATGCGAGCGTTTTTCTATTAATTAAGCATTGGAAGAAAATTGATTTGCTGGCAAAGTTGCAACGAGACGATTAAATATACTTTTTAGCAATAGAATAGATTTTTTTTTTTCTATGTTAGAAATTTTAGGTAAAATTAATAATTAAACTCTTGTTCTTTTATTATTGTAATAAAATGCAAACTGAAATAAAATTAAATAATCGTCTTCTTATTTCAACACTTTACTGTAATAATCCCGCTCTGCCTTTGTTTTTAAAAAATAATAAAACTAAAGATACTATATAATATTTAAAAGTTACAAATTTTATTTTGAATTATTACAAAGTCTCTGAAAATTAAATTAAATTAAATATTTAAAAAACTTGTAATATCTTGTTTAATTTTAATTCACGCTGATTTATTTTAATTTGATGTATAGGAATTCATGAATTATATGAATTATATAATTTTTTTATTTTAATCTAAAAATATATTATACAACTATAAAATTTTAATTCAAGCTAAAATATGTTTAAATTATTCTAGAGCTTTTAAATTTTCTCCTTTTTGATCAACAAATTTTTCTTTTGAAACTAGCGGGGTTCCCAGAATTCGAAAGTACGCTCCTGGAGTTTACAGCTTGTCGAGTATCTCGTGATAGCTCGTGATCGAAGCGTACTCTGCGGCTTATCTGGAAACTTCTCAGTTCTAGATTTTAAAAAAATCGCAAAAAACCTCGAACTCAAAGTGAAAATGCGGTTCAAATACAAAAATATTAAAAAAAATCTCGTAAAACAAGTGTAAAAATTACTGAAAAATATTTAACGGCCTTAGCACTGAGGGTGCAGGAGATTACAACGGCAGCGCTAGCGTCGCGATCAGCTGGAGTGTCGTTAACCCAGTCCCGGACCTTGAATTTGTGCACCTACATACGTAACCATACAATCAACAGGTACCTTTTTTTACAATTTAATGTTTAGTTTCGCTAATGATAATTGCAATTACATTTTTACAATTAATAACGTGATTAGTTTGAGTTTTACCAAGTTGATTAAGTTCATTTGATGATTTTAAATTTTTGAACCGTTATGTAAATACTTGATTACTTATTTTTTGAAAAACTTCATTCAAACAGAAATTTTTTAGAGTTAAAAAGTGCACAGTTTGCGCTCAAAGATCGAAATTGAAACAATAAACTAATATAATTAATATTATTTTGATTACATAATAGTTTTACATATGTTTAAGTACTTTTAATAAAATTTAATAATGGACAAAAATAACAATAATAATTTGATGTTAAATTACTTCGTAGAAGTTGTTATATTTTGTAACTTACTGATTTTATATTACTTAATAAAAGATCGATGCACGTGCATAGAGCTAAAACTCACAAAGAAATCAATGAATTAAAATATTTTGTTGTGTGATTATAAAATTCAATAGTGTAAAGTATTGCAACTAAATCTAAACAATTTACAGATAACTTGTTTACCCTTGTAAAAGAGTACACATGTTGTGTAAATATCTTTTTTTTTTTATTCTGGTGATAAACAAACGTAATTAATAATAATAATAATAATAATCAATGAAAAAAAGTGAGCCAGCTTCGTTTGAACTTTTATTGAAAGGCAGAAAAAGAAAGATGCAGACTTCGAGCAGGAGTACACTTCTAAACGGATGTAACCCGAAAAAGCGAAAAATGTGCGTAAGCGTGGTAGTTCTCGCGGTTCTGATAGGCTCGATTCTCTTCGCTTACAAAGCTTTTGGGGACAAACCGAAGGATCCGTACCTGAAAAAAGTCTTCATTGTAAGTAAAAAAAAAAAA
Source organism: Encarsia formosa (assembly GCA_038277355.1). Classification (NCBI taxonomy): domain Eukaryota; kingdom Metazoa; phylum Arthropoda; class Insecta; order Hymenoptera; family Aphelinidae; genus Encarsia; species Encarsia formosa. The sequence continues at coordinate 598,231 of CM076185.1, read as the reverse complement.
AAATTTTATGTTTAGTAAAAAGTAATAATAAGTTATAATTATTGAAAAAAAAGGTATTCAGACACGGGGACAGAAATCCGACCGAGACTTACCCGAACGATCCCTACATAAACTACAGCTGGCCTGGAGGTTGGGGTGCTCTAACTAAGGTAATTTTATTTTTTTTTTTGTAACAAGGGTGTAAAGGCTACGATTTTTACTTTTTTAAAAATTAATTTTAATCTTAGAAAGCAACTAAAAAATAGTAATGAATTGTTGTATAAAGAGAGGAATGCTCCAGATGTACGGTCTGGGTGCATGGCTCCAGGAGGAATTCGGTTACCTGACCTCGAACAAGTACTTGGCATCGGCGACCATGGTAAACAGCAGCTACTCCGACCGTTGCCAGGAGTCGGCCCAGGCATTTTTGGCCGGATTCTTCGCCGAGAGCAGCAAAACCGACGGCTTTATTCCCGAACTACACTGGCGTCCGGTTCCCGTTCACTACCTTCCCAGAAGCTTGGACAAGGTATTCTTATTGATTTACCGTTGTTTTACAAACTATGCTTCTTTCAACAGCCACTATTAAAAAAAAATTAATTTTTTATGTTAATGAAAAAAAATTAAAGATACTGGTAGTGGGAAAGAAATGCCCAAAGCTGGAAGCATCCCTGGCCCAGGCCTACCAGAACGAGTCCCTAAACTCGGACGAGAAGCTCAAGTCGTACTATGAGGAAATTAGCCGTATCACGGGCCAGAGAATTAAGACCATTACCGACATCGAGTTCCTCTACAACACTCTCGAGATCGAGGTCACATCTTTTTTTTTTTTTTCCCTCATTTAATCGCCAAACTTGAGTAATAAAATAATGATTTTGATAGGTGATGAACGGACTCGAGCTGCCGAGGGACATAAAAGCTTACTACAACGAGACCATGCGGGAAATAGCCGCGAGGAGTTATACATTATTCACGAGCGATCTTGTGCAACGAAGACTACGAGGAGGTTTTTATTTTAAACTTTATAACCATCCCCGATTTCCAATTAATAAATTAACAACTTTTTTATCCTTTAAGTTTTTGTGGCTTCAAAATCTGACTGTATTATGTCACTTACAGTGTCAAAAATTTGAGTAATTTGCGTCCCGAGTGACATAAAAAATGTTTTTATAGACTAAACGAGATTCACTGAACTTACGAAAAGCATGTAAGATTAATTAAATGATTTTGTCTATGTAAGGTCCGCTGCTCAAGGACGTGCTGGACCACATGATGAACGACAAGAGCCCGAAGAAGATATTCCTTTACGCGAGCCACGACGTAAACCTGGTTAACAGCTTGAGGGCCATGGGTTTCACCCAGGAGCACTACGAGTTCTACAAGCTCGACGTGGGTGCCACGCTCGTATTCGAGCTGAGAGTCGGATCCGGAGGACAGACCCAAGAAGTCAAGGTGTCTGGACGAATCTTAAAATAAATATCTTTAACATTCGGCGTTACACGTGTAATTAAGGAATGACTCATTTGATTTGATAAAAAATTTCAGATATCAAAGATAAAGAGCGCGGAGTCGAGGTCGTTCGAGGAACTCAAAATTCCCGGTTGCCAGGCTGGAACTTGCAAGCTCGAAGAATTGACCAGGGTTTGGAAGGACGTTTTGCCGCAAGATTGGGAGACCGAGTGCAATACTTAATTTATTTACTCTTAATGTTTAAAGAACTTTTATTGATATTAATTTCTAATTATTCTTTGAAAAGTCGTGTATTTTGTTAAGTCACGAGTTATTTTAAGTTGACTACGTATACGAGCGAGGCGAGAGATAAGATAACCGACTTGTAGACTGCTGAATTCGTGATATTTTAATTTTTTTGCATTTGCGTTTAGTTTAGAAGTTTATGATCAATTTTTATATGTTGTTTTTTTGTAAATTTAATGCCAATTTATTTTTTAATTATGCTTCAGATGAATCCTAAAAAAAAGTCTCTTCTGCTTTTGAAAAAGCCATAATATATAGCGATGGTCCTCAGTCTAAAATCTGCCACGAATAGAGTGACTAAAAGGCTTTATTTATTATTTTATCCTGCTACAAAAAATGTGTAAATGACCTATAATAAAATTTTGACATACTCAAGTTTTCAGCTTATGAAAATCGCAAGAAGTTATTTTAATGTTTTTTTCTCCAGACATTTTGACTGTTGTAACTTTATTCGTGGCAGATTTTGGGATAGGGTTTTGATATATAACTGTGTAGAATAAAATTTTAGAGACTGTCTTTTTATTTGATAATTTTATAACCTACCGCGGGGTGATTTGAAAAAGTATACAAAGACATATAAAAAAATGACAGAAGGTAAATAAAAAAAAAAAAGGAAGAATCCATATTGTTTTATTGTAATAAAAAAAGCTCCTGCATATACAGATAAAAGGTCATCGTTGTACAAGTGGCTCGCGTCATCATTAACCTCGTTATCGAGCAAAATCCGCGGGATTAAGAATATAAAGATATTCGAAGCATCCTCCTCTTCCCACGGTAAAAATCGTCACTGTCATCGTCACAAAGATTCGTTACGTCCGCGAAGAAAGAGAGAATTAGTCAGTATAAACGGTAAAAACCACCACAACGACTCGGTTGTCGGTAAGCCAAACTAATTAGTCTGAAAGCTACCTAGTCTTGAAAAAAAAAAAAATGACCCTCTGACACACAGGAAGAAGAAGGGCGGGCGCACACGACGAGGTACTTAAATCAGTTTTATCGTCCAGGCTGTAACTATCGAGACGACGCAGACGGCGACGATGGAAATTTTACAACTGTTTATAATCTCAATTTTCTAAAGAGATCCGAATATTTATAATCTGCATTTTAAATTCGACCTTGAATTCTTCAACGAGATTTACGACCTCATTTTTTAGGAGTTGCTTTGTGATTTATATAAATAACTAAATTGCACACTTATCAATAAAACTTTGTATTATTTTGAAAACTACAAAAATTAATTTTAAAATAGTCGTAATATTAGGTAAAGAACGGAAAAGAAAAAGTATAAAAAGGTAAGAACGTAATCGATAAAACGTGAAATAAATCAATTGCAGCTATCAACCGATCGATCGCTCCAGAAAAGTACTTTAATTTGTATTTTAGAAAAAAAGTGAAAATAATGGGTCTGGTGAGTTGAAGGACTTTGGAATAATGTAAATGATCCGGACGTTGTGCAATTTCGCAAGTCGAGCTTTTCGGCTTTCGGCCTTGCTCGGACAATTGTCTCTTATTGCCGTTTCTGCTGCTGCTGGACATCCGACATCCGACAATTTTTTTTTTTTGGGAAAAACCCGTTAAGCTAACGAGCTTCTTTCAATATTCATTATTTTTTTAATCTGTTTCATTTTTTAAATATTATAAATCAACTTTTTTATTCAACCCAGTCAGATGGTAAGTAACTTACTTAAATAAATCGTAAAAAAAAAAAAAAAAAATTAATCAAAATTGTACTTTGATATAAAAATAATCTAAAATCGCTTATAAAATAAATTTCCAATCGACGATGATAAAACCGCGATACGATCGTAACGTTATCTTCCCCGGACTCGTAATTTGGAAATACCTCTAGAAAAATAAAAAAATAGGATGTTAGAGCATCCTCGGTCGATACGAGTCACCAAAGCAGCTGATGACGATCAGTAGCGCACAAATCGCCGAACGCGCACCATCTCTTATCGGCTCTTCCTCCTTTTTTATCATTTTCCAACAAACTAACTAGTGACGCTCGTATTGGAGCCATTATTAAGAAGAATAATAAAAGTGTGCTTTAGAGATTATGATTTGGGCTTGACAGCAGCAGTCTAATTTAAAAGTAGGTAAGTCTAACTTAAGGGATCGTTTGGGATCTATTGGGTCGTCGACCTTGCCTGTTGCTGCAGATTAACTATTATTACATTAAGTTAACGTGTCAATAGCCCGAGTGCCGAGTGCCAAAGCTGTGCATGGCTTTCAATTCACACACGTTACTTTTTCGAGAAAAGCTAGTTCGCTAGGAGCAGAGGAAAAATATAGGAAAAATATAGGAAAAATACCAGAGTAGTTAAATTAAATAAACAATGATGCAGCTTTAAGCACTTGGTCGTCGGTTAGCGTCCTTGTAACGATATATGTATCATCACAATGAATTCCTTCATACACGTGCACCGTCGAAGTTGCTCTGCTTTTTTTTTTTTTTTTTTTTTTTTATATTAGCGCTTCTTAACTTTTTTCTTATTTGTCGAAATCAAAATAAATGCATTTTTTTTTTTTTAACATTGTGGCTTTTTACAACAATATCTCAGCTTTAACTTGAGCTTCTGTCAATAGCTCTTGATGTTTATAAAAATTTTTATGTTACCGTAACAAATCAAAGATGTTTTTTAAATATTTGATATTAAGTTTAATAATGATTATACCAGAATCATACACACTGTAAACATAAAAGTAAAAAAAAAAAAAAAAATAATTTAAAATAACGCAATGAAAAAGTTGGTCTATTTATCGATTTAAAATACGGAAAGATCGTAAGTCGGCAGAAAATAATAGGATTCCAAATTAGTGGATTCTATTAAAAGAGTCTGCTGCAGTTTGTTTCAACAATGTAAGCGGCGGCAGTTTCCGAAATTAGCGTTGCTGCTGCAGTTGAATCCAATTCGGTTCAATCGGGATCGATTAGTTTCGAGAAATATGCCGACCGCTAACTACTTGCGCTAACGCACTTGTTTATTTTCCAGCTTTTTTTTTTTTTCTTACTTTTAAATGTATGTTTTCTTGCGTAACCATTAGTCTGCACTCTGCAGCTATCCCAAATTTTTAAATTCGTTTTACAGTTGGTACCACCGTTTTTACAAAAACTGCGATTCTTCAATTTTAACATTTTGTTTGATTATTATTATTAATTTTCAAAACTGACAAAAACAAAATGATTTACTAATCACCGTGCTATTGAATCTATGACATTAGATAATTTACTTTGAATTCAACATTTTTATTAAAATTTTCTCTTTTTTTTCGAAACTAAACAAATAGTTAATCCAGAGTTAGCGAAAAATTTATTATCTTTTATAAATTGATAAAAACTACCTGGTCTACTTACTAATAAAGGAAATTTTTAGTTTTACATTTGTTTTTAAAAATCCATGATAATTCCTAAATCACTTGGTTTCCTGTTACAGTTTCGGAGTTGGTTTTTTACCCGGATGGCTTACCATTTATGCTTTTACCCCCGTTTTTAGAAATTATCGGAAGAACAGCATAACTGCTCTTGTTGTGTCACGCATCCATAAAACCTTTCTCCTGCCTCCTGCACAAGTAACACCCACAACACAACACATGAACACACATATATATATAAGAAAGCATTACACACATGACTCCAGTTAGCAGGTTAGGGTCAATGCAGTTGTGGCAGCTGTGACTCAGTGGACTCAGTCAGTAGTCACGTCTAGTCAGTGCCTGGCTGGCTGGCTGGCGTCTGCAGGCTATTCCATATTTTCAAAATTCTTCCATCTTATCTGATTGTGAGTACCTACAACTAACTGCAACCAGCAGCAACAGGTAAAACCTGCTGACGTTACTCATTAGTTTAAAGCTGGGCTATTTATTAGCATAACACCTTTTTTTTTACCAACTTTGTAGTAAAGCTAATGAATCATCTTTTTAAATCTATAGGTATAGCTATAAGTACCGCTATTTAACGTTAGGTACATAAGTACATCGAATCGCTTGGATTTTATTTTGGTCACCCAACGCTCTTTCCCCACCCGCGTTTATTCACTTTTCAGTAGCTTGTGACGTGACTCTGCGTGTCTTTTAATGTCTCCGCGGTGATCTTACCTACAATTTCATTCGACTCTAAACAAACTATTAGACGAGCTTTTATTTCAGCCGGCTGCAATGCTGTACTGTGTTTATTAAACAACAACCGACTGCCTACCGACTAACAAATTTACAGATTAATTTTTTTCATTATTTACAATACAACTGTACCATCCACAATAGTGATATAACAACTTTTAATATTAACATATATCTTCAACTCTGTGCTTTTTTATTTGGTTATATACTTTTCAACATAAATTTTATCTGTATGCAGATTAAGTGATTCTTAAAGTTACAATTCAAATAACAGACCATACATAATATACAAAACCATAAACAAGATTTTAAATAGTACAAATATACCTATGAAAAAGGATAGTCCAATTAATTGTAATAAACAAAACAGATAAATTTTTAAATTCATGATTAAACAGTTTGCACTTATTTATTAATAAACTAATAAAACCTAGTTTTTAGATCATTACTTTTAAATCAACAAGTTTTTTGTTTTCAGTTCAGTTAAATCCGCATCATCCAAGATGTTCAGCTGGTTGACCAAGGAGGACGCAGGGAAGCACGAGCTGTTTGAGAATGTCACCGAGGGCCTCAAAAAGATATACAAATCAAAGCTTCTCCCTCTGGAGCAGGCATACCAGTTCCACGACTTTCACTCGCCCCAGCTGGATGACCCTGACTTTGATGCCAAGCCCATGATCCTGCTGGTGGGTCAGTACTCCACCGGTAAAACAACCTTCATAAAGTACCTACTGGAGCGAGACTTTCCTGGCATTAGGATTGGACCAGAGCCAACCACAGACAGGTTCATTTTTTTCATTTTATTTATTTATTTGAGGTACTCAATTTTTACAAAACCGCGTACAAGTACAACTTGAATAATTACAAATTTCAAATGGTAATAATTTTTCAAACTAAACACAACTGTTAGTAAAAATAGAATTAAAAAATAATTAAATTTTAAACTAACATAGTTTTAATTCAATAGTATTTTAAAATATTTTTTCAGATTTAAATGATAGTAATTGCCCTTTATTTTATTTTATTTGTATATATTGGTACATTACAGTAAAATTGATAAAAGAATTGACAATATAAATGATAACCAAGCTTAATTTGTTAAAATATCATTAAGCTAACTTGACTTTATTGAATTGAAGGTTCATAGCTGTGATGTATGATGAGAAGGAAGGAGTAATACCTGGAAATGCACTAATAGTAGATCCACAAAAACAGTTCAAGCCGCTGACAAAGTTTGGTAATGCATTCTTGAACAGGTTCCAGTGTTCAACGGTGAATTCACCCGTTTTGAAGGGTATATCGATTGTGGACACACCTGGTATTCTCTCGGGAGAAAAACAAAGGGTGAGTCTATGGAGTTATGTTATGGAGTAAAATTAAAATATACTATGATTGATAATAATATGATAATAATGAACAGGTAGACAGAGGGTACGACTTCACGGGGGTGCTCGAGTGGTTCGCCGAGCGAGTCGACCGAATAATCCTCCTGTTCGACGCCCACAAGCTCGACATATCCGACGAGTTCCGGAGGTCGATCGAGGCCTTGCGAGGTCACGACGACAAGATACGAATCGTTCTTAACAAAGCCGACATGGTAGACCACCAGCAGCTTATGAGGGTCTATGGTGCTCTTATGTGGTCCCTCGGCAAGGTTTTGCAGACCCCCGAGGTTGCCCGAGTCTACATCGGATCTTTTTGGGATCAACCACTGAGATACGACGGAAACAGAAGGTTTTTTTTTTTTTTTTTTTTTTTTTTTTTTTTTTTTAATCAAAAAATTTTTTTAAATCAATTTGGTTCACAGATTGTTTGAGGACGAAGAGCAAGATCTGTTCAAAGACATGCGATCACTGCCCAGAAACGCTGCCCTTAGAAAACTCAACGACCTTATCAAGAGAGCACGTTTAGCCAAGGTTAAACTATTATTCTTTACTAATCCACTATTAACCTGTATCTTTCAATAAATTTAAACAAAATCAGTTCAATTATTATAATAACTATTGTCGGTATAATTGGATGCATAATTAACGTCAAACATTTTCTGAAATAGCAGTGCTCTTCAAGGTCATCAATATTAAAACAATCACACTTTTTCATCTTTTAAAAATTTTTTTAAATTCTTCTAGTACTGGGCTTTGATTTCGAATTATTAAGATTAATTTACTCAAACTTTGGGTGGTATAGGAAATTCAAATGTCCGGACTCCAACTTCGAATTATCGAGTTTTCACTGTAGTTGTATGTATCACGTAATTAAAATATAATTTGCAAAGAATTTCCGCGAAAATTAATACGAAACGTTTCTTATCCGTGAGAAAAAAAGTTTCAAAGTTCGAGTTTTGAAGACACTTGAGAGATGTGGGTTAATGTTTGTTTGATTTTAACGATAATAACAAGTAATAAACTGATTACCGCGATGAAAACGACAAAGGGTTTTTTTTCACGAAAACAGTTACTGACTACTAAACTTTCCCATCAAAAGCTAAAGAAAAAAAAACTTTGTATAATATGAAATAAAAAAAAAATGTAAATTGACGATGAACAGGTGCACGCCTACATAATAAGCGCCCTGAGAAAAGACATGCCGACGGTGTTCGGCAAGGACAACAAGAAGAAGGAGCTGATAAAGAACTTGGGTCAGATTTACGATCAGATACAGCGCGAGCAACAAATATCCCCGGGCGACTTTCCGGATTTGAAAAAGATGCAGGCTAACTTGGCCCACCACGACTTCACTAAGTTCAATCTTATAAAGCCGAGGCTCCTCGAGGTAGTCGACAAAATGCTCTCGGAGGACATATCGAAACTCATGGCCATGATACCTCACGAGGACAGCGTATCGTCCTCCGAGCCCCTCATAAAAGGTTTTTTTTTTTTTTTTTTTTTTTTTTTTTTTTTTTTTTTTTTTTTTTTTTTTTTCAATAGTTAAATTGAAAATATTGTTTTTCAAAATAATAATTTATTAGGTGGAGCATTCGAAGGTGTCGAAGATCAAATAAGTCCGTTTGGGTACAAAAAAGGCGAAGGCATAGACGCAGGTTCGAACGAGCCAGATTGGATAATCATGAAAGAAAAGTACAAGTACGACTCGGTTTTCGAAAGTCTTGGACCCTCCGATGGAAAAATTACTGGCGCAGGTTTTTTAATTTTTTACTTTTTATATTCATTTTTAAAGTCACGCGTGTAATTTTACAATGTGCCAGCTTTTACTCAAACAATAATACTTGATATTACAGCGGCAAAATCCGAAATGGTTAAGTCGAAGCTGCCGAACACGGTTCTAGGAAAAATATGGAAACTCTCGGACATAGACAAGGACGGTTACCTGGACTCGGAAGAGTTTGCCCTGGCGATGCACCTGATAAACGTCAAACTGGACGGACACGAGCTACCAACCGAGCTACCGGAACATCTAATACCCCCGTCGAAACGTGACGCGTGAATTTATTTTAAAATGAAATTCTCTGAGAGATAATTATGAGATCAATTTATAATATACTAAGGATGCTCAATGGTCGCGAATAAAATTCAGTCACTTTGGCAATTTTTAAAGGGTTTAGATCATTTAAGCCATTGATTCTCATAAAATTATTTATTCAATCTTTACCAATTTTTTACAAAAACAAGAGGAGAAAAATTCAACAAATATTTTGATATAAATTTAAAAAACTGGCTGCAATTTATTTGTAACCATTGAACATCTTAAAATCCAGGGTTTCGACAAACCGTTTTTCTCGCTCAAAATTAAAAATGAAGAAAATTGTTAGCAAAAATATGAAAAAAAGGAGTTTATTTGCATTAATTATATTCATGTAATTTAAGAATTTTACTGATTAATTATTTTACTCTGAAAATAATAAACAGTTTAAATTTAGAAACTTTGAACTATTGTTATAATGATAAAAAAAAAATTGTTTGGATCTTAATTTGTGATCGACTTGGTGTAAATTTACTTTCTTTTATTATTATATTTTTCATACGAAATTATTTCATTTTACAATTTTAGCGGCTTGTAAACCCGGATAAATAATATATTGTAATGTAATGTAAATGTGAAAATTATCAAGAGATATAGGTGATTTTTATTGTTACTACTAGTTAAGATAATTGATGATAATAAGCGCGGGAGAATTATTATTTTTTTAAATCTATATGTGATTTATAAATACTTCATGTGACTGATTAGCTCTGTGACTATCACATCAATTACTAACAAAAGAGACTCATGCATTTTATTATGATAAAATAACAACTGTTTGTTATTACATAAATTATTACAACCGAGTTTTAAAATCATTATTTTGGTTTTTGGAACAAACTTACCAAAAAGTGAATCGAAGTTTATGTCTATAAAGAGGTTAAAGAGGTGGATTTTTTACACATACTTTAACAATTTTTGCTAATCAACACTTTATACAGCAATATTTTTATAATTAGTAAAAAAAAATTTGTAATGATTTTTGCAATTTATATATGTAATATACTATGCACAAAAGTGTACTTGCACACATACACAGAACAAACAGATAACTAAAGGTAAATATAGTTATTTAAATAAAAAAAAATTATAATAAAAAAAGATATATTTATTTTTAAAAAATAATATAATATTTTTAATTTATTTATTGTCTAAAACTATAATAGTTATAATATCTTAGGTATCAATTACTGTCATTGATAATACAAACAAGTGCTGTACTGAAAGATGACCCTAGTTAAATAAATTTTTTCATATATTATATTTTTGTCCAAGAGCTTTAATCTATTGTAATTTTTTTATCTGCATAATAGTAAGATGAATTTATTACATTACCAGAAAATGATATTTATATATGAAGAAAAAGAAAAAAGAAAAAATTGGTTTCACAGGCATGTGTATTATACGATTTTTGAAGTTAAAAGCAAATAAAATATAAAAAAAAAAAAAATTTTAAGTTTTGTACTTTTATTACCACGCCCTATTATTAAACTTACTTTGTCGGTTCCGAAAAACAATTTTATTTAGTTTAAATCATCATCATGTAATAAAAAAAGTAAAAAACTATTTTTTTTAATGTTTTTTAAACGTAATAAAAAATTATTAACTTTAAAATTCACACCCTTTTGTTAAACTAAAATTATAATTTTTTAAGATTTTTATTTCTTCTAGATAAAGTCTAGAAGAACATTTATAGAAGTTTCAAGTTTTAGAATTTTCATTGATGAACCTAATCAAAATAGAACCTTTTCAAAATCCTTGCACAAAGTTGTTTGAAATAGCGTTAAGTATAAGATAGAAAAAAAAACTGATGAGCTACAAAGGTTTTGAAATTTCTGTATTCTTGGAAATTTTAATTTTTGACCACCCCCATCAAAATATAGCTTTGATTTTGGGAATATTTTCCTAAATTTTCGTTTCTTCAAATCTTATTTAATTATTCCTGCATTCTCAGCCACGCTATTGTGTTTGTGGCAACAATTTGGAAACCTGGCAACGGCCCAAAATCTAAACACAGTACACACACACTTTACAATTCAAAACTCCCGGTCAGCTCTCGGAGCCTAACCTATTTATTAAATTTAGGTTAGTTAGACTAGTGTCTTCAAAACACACACAGTACTTTTATTTTTATTTTTTTAAGTTTTTCTTATTTATTCTAGTTTTAATTTAAAAACTCTATCTGCGTGTAAATAAAACGAAAAAAAGTGCCTTAAAAATAAAAATGTCTTCAGCAATGATGTTATCACTTTTGTACCAAGTACTTTTGTACCTGAACATGTTTTACTTCGGCATGTTCTCGACCTGTGAATTTTTAATGAAAGTCGTGAAAGCCTACAACTTCCCCGGGGCCGAGGTTTCGCAAGTAACCATGGAATTTGCCCTTCTGATGTTCCTGTTCACCACCGAGGTTGTCAGGATCTACCTAGGAAGAAAGGGCAACCTACTGGACCACGGGTTGCCCTTTTTGCTCGGTGTTGCCCTCAACATACCCAGCAGCTTGGCCACTGTTTACTTTCTCTTCTGGCAGGACAGAACACTAAGGCTTGAGCAACTTTTGTGTGGTATACAAATGGTCTTGCTCTCTTCTGAGCTTGTTGTTGCCGTTATGTTTCTCGTTGCGGTTTACAAGCGTCCTGTACCCGAAGGCTGAACTTTATGTACCAAGAATTTTAACAAATACCAAAGATACACACAAGTCATTACTTTTATATGTATATTTATTGTATAAGTGAGATATTTTTTAAAAGCAGTTTAGTGTCTTGTTTTGATTCTCTTCGCTACTTATTTTAAAATTAGCTAGATGAGATCTTTTCTCCTATAGTTATTATGTATTTACAACATGTACAGTACTAGCAAGTAAATAAATAAATAAATTTTTTTTAAAAACACATTCTCGAGGACTTTTTTTTTATTGTTTATGCTATTGTTGCCTCGGCTCGTCGTTTTTTAATTGAGCGTAGTCTATTGTTGCAATATATCTTTAAAAACACAGCCAGAAACACTAATAATATTCCAAACATTCCTAATATTGTAACATAGTGATGATAAATAATACATGATAAAAGTATTGCAAATCCCTGAAAAAAAGCAATCGTTTTAGTCTTTAAAAACAGTTACTGCAACCCTGTGGGTAATTTAAAAAATTCTTACCTGACGCACTGTCATCATTATGATGAATGAAACTGGACCAAAATTTGATATTGTATAAAATATGTACAACTGACCAGTTGTTGAAAATATTGATATCAAAATACAGTCTAGTATAAAACGCGGATACTAAAAAAAAAAAAAAAAAAAAGGATAATAAACATTAAAAACTTGACGAGTTTTGAATAAATAATTAATTTGAAAAGTCAACATACCGTAGCCATAAAAGCTAAGGAATAGACAAGTCCCGATTGTTGAAACAAGGACGTCGCAGTAAGCAAACAGGAGAACAAATTGACAGCGCACATCATTTGAATACTGGAGACTTTGTACTCCTTGAAAAGTGCGTTTTGCCAGTTACTCGTGAAACTGTCCAGCGTCATGTATGCACCCAATAATATAACGCCGGCGAACGTAGTGGCTTGATCTAATAAATAAATAATACTGAAAAAGTGTGGCCAATAAGTTATAGTAGTTTTAAGTAAAATACTCACCACTTTGGTCATCGGTGCTACCCAGGAGGAACATCATCATACCGATGGATATGAGAACCGCGGTGACGTACTCGTAGTAGTCGTACTTTGTACGGGAGACGATTTTGCCCATAATCATAACCGGTATGATCTTAGAGGCTTTAGCGAGTACCTGAGTGGGAAAGCTCACGAATTTAAGGGCCTCGTACTGGCACCAGCTGCTAAGTACGTTGGACAAAGAGCAAAAGGCATACTTGTAAAGCGGTATCGAGTGAGCCGGTTGACGTACCAACAGGAGGAACACCGACGATATTACCACTGCCAGTACTCGGTTTATGAATACTAAAAATTGGGAGTCCTTGAACTTTTCCTTGTTACCGTTACCGTCCTCGTATTCCTTCAATTAACATAAACATTTTTTTTTTATACTATCTTTCAAGGTTTACCAAACAAGGTCAAACCAAACAAGTACCTGGGTCATGATTTTTTCCTGCAGGTATCCCCATGTCAGGTAGCTTACTTGCAGTCCAAAAAAACAGTGCGCCAAGAGCAGCGAGTCCTGAAATAATGTTCGAGGAGGCTTGTTTGTGGAGACTGGCGAGTAGTCCAGCAATCCTTGTTCACCAGTTCCAACAAAACAGGAGTGGACCAACCTTGACAAACATCCTTTACCTGTTGGTTCAATTTAACATTTTTAATGAATCTAAATAAAAAATAACAATATTATTTACCTTTTCTCTGTAAATACTGGCTGACTCTGACATACTTGTAAATCAAGTATCCAGGTAGCAGAACCGTGGCATACCCAAGGAAGTTGAGACAGAACCTTAATACCCAACTGTAGGGTGCCTGGGAACTTATTATGTTATCTCCATCACCAACCAACGACTTAACCAGGTGAGTACTTGTGTAAATTACACATATTGAGAACAGAACTAGGAGGCTGTAATTACAATATATTATTACTACTATCATCACCACATGAAAAATATTCCCTAAGAAGAATTTTTATGACCTCCTTAAGTATAAACACTTAGCTTTCAAACTAAATGAATAAATAAATGTATAAGTATATTCCCAAATCATAATTAAATTAATAAGATAACTTTAATTCAGATTATCTGATAAAAAATGTGATAGGTATAGCAGGTATAATAAAAGTAGATTTTAGTTTGGTGAAAATTATATTATATTATTAAAATCAATTAACTATTAAAAAAAAAAAAACTCAAGCGTTGGATTGTTGCTAATATAAACTACAGAATAATCATTATATTTATTAAATGTTTAAATTAAACTAGTTTATTTTATATTATTGTTTACATTTATATCACAATGTTTAATTGTAATTTAAATCCTGTCTCACTCAGTATTTCTATGCACAGCTGTGTAATTATATAAATTTTATTATTATTTGTATATATCGAGTCTCACAACTCTGTAGATGATTTTTCATCATTCTTACTGATAATAAATAAATAATCATTACTGTGTTGAGAGAATTTCAAATTAAATATACTTGCCAGATAACAACATCACCCGCATAATTGCTGCCCATGGCTGTGTAGGTTATAAATTTTGTCCACTTTACATTGCATTTATCAACCTTATCTTTACTGATTAATTTAACATTTGCCTGCCAACACTTATGATTCCATTGACGTGGATTTTTTATTGAATAAAAATACCTCACCAAGATCGGCGAACTAATTGTTAAAAAGTTAAGGTTATGTACCTATTCACTGCACTCGTGATAAAAAAAAATTAAGATGGAGTTTCGCGCCTGCGAGTTTCAAATGAAGTGTGAGGAGATTGTAAATAAAAAATTAGTATTTCAATGGTTTCGATAAATTTATAACAGTTGGTATGTACAAAAAATTAATAACATTATCTATTTACAACACTGTGACACTATCTATATGTTACAATACATATACTCACAACTCGATAAATATTTATATATATTTAATTATAAAAGTACTTCCGGTCCCACCAAAAAATACATTCACGTCATTCAATTATCCCTTGTGGTTTATTATTTTTATACAACAAATAACAAAAGTTCAATTCATCTTACTATAAGCATTTGGTACAATCAAATTAATTCCATTTTTTTCAATATTATTTACATACATATAAAATATAATATACCCGTCAGAGTTGGCGAAATGCTTTTGTTGCTCAAATTTAAAAATGAAGAAATTTTTATAAAAACAAAGGTTTTTTTTGTCTCAATCGTTCAAAAATAAAGATACAAAAATTTTTTAGAGTTATAATAGTAATCGGAGTTTTCTTTTTTTCTTTTTTTTTTCAGCTATTTATTATTGTTTTTTGATTCCTCATTCATGAATAATTAAAAAATAAAAATGTCAAACACTAGTGTAACTTGAAAAAAAGTGTTTGAATCTTTACTTAATGTATTTTTAAATTTGAGCTCTGATTTTCGTAACTAAAGAGATAAAAAATATGAATAAATTAAGCGTCTATAGTTCCGAATTGCTGATTACGCATACACTCTCCATCTGCCACTTTTGCAAGGTATAGTCACTTTTGGTGTCGATCCTAGCGAAAACCTCGATTCTGGAGGACAAATCGTAGGTCCCGGTCGCGGGAAAAACAGCTCGCAACTGTATTTTCCGCTTACCGTGAGGTTCCAACTGGCAAACGAACGAAGTTTGGCCGGCGTAACGGAAAGACGTCGAAGCTTGAGGCGAGTACAGCTGGCTTCTTATGTTCGGCAAAGCAGTTGCACTGAAAAAAAAAATGGTAAGTCTACAATTACAAACTAGGGTTACGAATGATACTTGGATTTTTAACTTTCAGTACTTGAAATAAAAACCATGAGTCACCGATAATTTGAAAAATAATTCAATCGATAAACACTGGAAAGATGCCCTTATAATATTGTTTTTTCTCAAATAAGTTATCTTCAACAAAAATACATGAAAAAGTTTTGAAAAATCATTCATTAGCATAAAATTCAAATAATTAATGTACCTGTTTAAATATTATTCTGTAAATTATAGCACTCAACTGAACACCTTAAGAAATTACGCGTTATAATGATTGGTGGCTTGAAATTAATTTACCGAAAAAGAAGCACCCTGTTAGATATAAAAATTTGTAACCAATAACGAACCTGCTGGTTCCAATCGTCTCAACCTTGACGTGTATCTGGGCCAGCGAGTTGTTCTGCACGTTGACTACCACCGGGACGATGCAAACTCTACTCCTGGCGAAGTCGTGACTTTCGATCTTCGAGTGCTCGAGGCGGTACCAAACGAGATTTTTCCGAAACTCCGAGTCTGGGTACCGCTCCGAGTTGTTCTTCGAGACATCGGGGATGTTAACGTCGGGACCAAATATCTTCAACCGTCCGGAGTACTCGAAGGGCTCGATCGGTTTAGTACTCGGGTGGTTGTAGCTCTTGTTTAGGTACTTTAGGTCTAGGTAGTGCTGGCCAATGGCGTTGCGAATGACTGTTCCGGCCTCGGTGACTCTGGCTCGCCATCTGATGATCAAGGTAGAGTTCAGAATCATCGTCGAGGCGACTGGATCCGACCGATTTTTAGTGGATGTTTGGGTGGAATCTTCAGAGTCCAGGGGTGCTATGTGACGCTTCTTTATGAAGTTCGCGTAGGGTATGTCACTTTCCGATCCGTCGCTCTTTACTGAAACGGATTAATTTAATTAAAATTTATTAACCACAATTTACCAGATGTAGGACTATGAAAGATGAACATGTCATCTGTACTAATTAAATTTTTTCATTTAATTATATTAAAATAAGTTACAGTCTATCAGTAAATTGAGTCTCACAACTCAATAGAGAAAATGTACCTATTAAAAAAAACTTACCCAAAGTTACATCCGAGAAATCCAAGGCGGCCTCCTCGTTCTTCTTCTTCAGTTTGAGCAAGAAGTGTACGACTTCCTGTGGCTGAATCCTAGCCTCTCCCCAATCCTTTCCCCCCTCGAGAAGCCAAGACTCGCTCTGAAATCCGAGTTTGGTAAGTTCGATCTCGTTGGTGAACGGGTCGTGGACCTGGTTCGAGTTCCTTACGTTAACGATCAAATTGAGCATTGAAAATTCGTCCTTGCTCGAGGCACTTCTGCGAGCCACGGCGCTCGATTTAATCGAGTCTAGAATAGTCAAGTGCCAACTGTGACGGCTTATACGGTGCTTGGGGATGCTTTTCGAAGGATTCTCGTAGTAGAAAAGGAGGTCGAGTCTGTGGTTTCCCTTTGTGAGAGGCGCGCACACCCACAGGGTCATCTCGAATGACTCGCCCACGTGCAATGTGTCGTTCTTCGAGGAAGGCAGACTGATCTTCGTAACGAGTTCGTTATTCTTCTTCGTTTCTTCTGGAAGTTTATAATTATTTTTATTTTTACGGACTAAGAAACTCTTAAATTTAAGACGAGAATGGACAAAGTTTAATCAGTGAAAAAGTGATTTTTTCTAATGATTTAACACCAGACTATAGACTTGAAGATGGTGATTTAGTCATTGATCATATCTTACCTTTCTGAAAATCAGCCTGATTCGTGAGTGAGAAAAGCTTTGGATTGGTCGAACCCAGGTGAATGTTTTTTAGCGGCGCGTTGCCAATATTTTTCAATTTAACTTCCATCTTCTGAAGTTCTCCGCACAACATTTCCGGCGAAAGACTCGTGAATGTGATCTGCAATTCAAAAATCAATTTCAATTACACAGTTTTTACCAAAATCAGGACCAGATTCAAGTTCAAGTTTTATGATTCGAACTTCGAGCTTTGAGCTTAAACTGTCGGAACCTCATGTTCAAGTCTATTTCGAAACACAAGCTAAAAAAGCTTTTCACTTTCGTTTTTACTGAGTTTTTTTAGCTTTTTATAATTTAAAAAATTCAATTAACAAATAAAAATTTCAATTCTTTTTTAATTTTTTATCATTGACTCAGCTGATTTAATAAGATAAAATTTAACCTGCATGAAGGGCGCGCTGTCCACGACGTTAAGGTCCAGCCTCATATCGGTTCCAAAAATCGGGACTCCAGGTTTCTCCTTGACGTTCTTAAGTCTCGGTCCTTCGATATTGAATAGCCGTTTTCCCGCAACCACGCTCGTGTGCTGTTCTACCGGTGGGTTAACTAGCTGGTAGCCAAGTCCCAGGACCTTGAGCTGTCCGATCCTCTTGGGTTTTATCGACAGAACTACGGTCTGCTTCGAGGCCGGCTGTAGGTCGATGCTCTCGATCCTCGTGGTCTCTACAATAGCATCGTCCTCTGCTTCTACGCCGTCGAAGGACCACAAGAGTTTCAGGTCGGATAGGGGCAGGGGTATGAGCAGCGGGTTTGACAGGGTCAGGCACAGGTAGATGGGCTCGTTTATAACCGCGTTGGGTTTGTTTAAATTGTTACTAGAGTTAGTGTATATAGTGACCGTGGGTTTGAATATCATCGGGGCCATGCCTTGGGCTTTGGACACCATTATCTCCTCCAGCTTGGACCACTTGACGTCGTCGGCGTCCTGGCTGAACGACAGGATCTGACTCACCAGTTCTATGTTGTTACCGGGCTTTATCAAGGGACCCAGGAGGACTTTTATGTCGTTGTCCTCGATTATCGGCAGAGGCAGAACGGGCAGAGACGACGCTTTGGTGCCTTTGGGACCTTCTTCTGTCATCAGCTGTAAATGGATAAATACGAAAAAATTGTTGAGTTTAATTTAATGCACGTAGATAAATAAAAATTCTAAAAAAATTGGTATGAAACCAGAAATACTAACGTTGTGAATGTACAGAAATTCCCTTAGGAAAGCTGCCTGCTGCTGAGCTGGTTGCTTGCTCGACGCACTAAGAAGTTTTTCGAAGACAACAACCGCCTCGGGAATTTGTTTCAACGACGCGGCTTGTCTGCCAATGGTGAAGTGTATGTGATCCTCCGCCAAGGACCAACCTTTGTTATTGTAAATCTGTAATTTATCATCTCCATGAAAAAAAAATCTTTATTTTTCATAACTTTCCAATTGGTTATGAAAATCTTTGACCCACCTGATACGCTTGCTTGTAGCACCTCAACGAGTGTTTCTTCTGTCCGGCTTTAGAGAACCTGTGTCCAGCCAGTACCGCGTGAAAGGCGTACTTCCTGACCATCTTCGGGGATATGAAGCAGTAGGCTGCCTGCTCGAGCAACAAGGCCGACCTGAGATCCGAGTCCTCGCTGGTCATGCGTATCAGCTGCTTGGCCGCCTCCCCGTAAAGTCCCCGATTTTTCAAACACTCGGCGCTGAGCAGAGTCGCTCTAGTCGCGAACTGGGGCATCTTGCAGGTGTTTAGGTAGGTCGTTATGGCGTCGTCCATGTATTCTATGGTCTTTCGTATCATCTCGTCCATCATGAAAGCGCTGAGAGCTGCCATCTCAAGGGCACCCGCGTAGTATATCCAGGCCTGGTCAGCGGCGAAATCTCGCTTGGCGTTGTGGTAGGCCTGGTAGGCCAGGGAGTAGTGCCCAAACATGAAGCACAGGTCGCCGAGACGCCTCAGTTGAAGCTCCGGGGATTCCGATGAGTATCTGGAAGTGGGTTTTTTTCTATTTTTATCATCTGTGTGTGAATTTATCTCGAGATGGGTGATTTATTTTTATAGATTCACGATATGATCTACAAGATCCTTTCAAAAACTATTTTCATCATTTAAAGTGATCCTGAAAATCTATAGGAATGATCTATGTGATCCTTAGAAAGATGGTTTACTTTAATTGATCTGTAGGATCATTTCAAAATTTATTGTAATTTTTATTGTTGTATAGGTATTACAATATGGTATTTGACATAATTACAAAAACCATTACTCTAGATCACTAATTGATCCAAAGAATAATTTTTATCATCATTGGATGGTAAATAATTTGTACATCAACATATTTTTATAGATTCTTATGGATCATTCTCAAGGATCACGACGATCTTTAAGGATCCTTATCGAATTTTAAATAATTCTTAACGCAAATTATTAAACTCCCTAATGACTCTCAAAGGTAATTATTATGAATAAAAAAAAAAAAAAGCTTACATGACGGCGTTTGCAGGTACCGATCCAGGCACTCCAGGCTTGGTTGTTCCAAACCACCTCTTGGTAGCACTGAACAGTGACCTGCTGACCCCCTTTTTGTTCGATATGAGATCGTTGAGTAGAAAAATCTGCCTCTCGACGTAGGGCAGCAAGCTCTTTAGACAAAACTCGGAGATCATGAGCTTGAGCCTCTCGAGGTCCTCGGTCGAGAGTCTCAGCCCGTGGGGCTGACTCA
Organism: Encarsia formosa; assembly: GCA_038277355.1. Lineage (NCBI taxonomy): Eukaryota > Metazoa > Arthropoda > Insecta > Hymenoptera > Aphelinidae > Encarsia > Encarsia formosa. Next base: position 577,990 of record CM076185.1, on the reverse strand, counting down.
CGCGGGTAGGCGAGTCGGCCCATACGTTGGCGTTCAAAACCTTAAGCCCACCGTCTTCGGGGAATTTTTGACTCGGGCCCAGTTCGCTCTCGGGACTCAGAGGGTGAACTGTCACCACGCTCGGGCCTTGCTGAACCGCCTCCTGTGCTATCTCCAGGTGTACTTGGGTTATCCCAATGTTGTCCGTACGGTCCGGCGTGGGTGGAGCAAAAGTGCGGGCCACCAATGGGGTACCCGCTTGACTGGTTGATCTGGAATTTTTATGCAGTTTTCATTTAATTAACGTTCCGTGTTGTAATATGTGTAGGAAAAAACGGCTTTTTTAGAATTGATGCTTTGATTATTATACTTATATTGATTGTTCAAAAAATAAATGAGTACTTTTCTTGTTCCGTGTTGACTTCGCTGGGCATAGAGCAAACACCAATAGTGTCAGCTGGGGTCCTGGGTGAGCTGTCCTGATCGCTGTTTACAGTGCCTAAGTCGGAGTGTTTTATTATGAACTGACTCCAGGGATCCGCCAGTTGAGTATTGTCTTCCGAGTTGCTTGCTGGCCTCGAGTTCATTTGCAGGAAAAAACAGTTGTTTGGACCATATATATTTTTCATCTCTGTGAAAACATCCTCTGCTCTGAAATGGACATTTTAAATAATGAATCTTACAAGAATTTAAATTATTCACTAAATAAATTTGACAAGCTTTGTATACTCACTTCTTTCTGTCATCCAGCAAGGCATCATGCACCAGTACATAGTACCTCAGTGCGTTGTTGTTGAACCACTTGGGCAGTTTACCGGGCACGCTCTGGTTGAGCTGCGCTCCCATCTGCTGTATCTTGTCTAGGGGGTTGTCGTCGAGGGTCGACACGACGACCATGCAGGCCAGGAAGTGCCTGGTGAACTCGTGGTCCGATGGAAACTGCACATTTAAAAATGTCTCCCTCCAGGCTTCGAACCAGGGCACCGAGGCTGGTACTTCCAGGGTAAGGCTGCCTGTGCTTATGGACGTCGTTCGCTCGTTGTAGCTGGAGTTCACTGACTCGTTAAGCATCTTCCTGGCCAGGTTTGGCTCGGGTGGACAATGATTTACATCCTTGACAGATATTTGCAGAGACCGGATTGGAATGCTTGACCCTTGGGGGTCTTTTATGCTACCTGGAGAACAGAAAGGTAGTTTTAGATAGTAAGGTGGCAAAAAATTAATTTGCGTTTTTTTTATGGTCACTTGTACACATGTTTAATTGAATTAGAATTAGAATTAGAAATATAATATACTAAGGACACTAAGGTAACAATAAAAGTTTTGTTTTGATAAAATATTTTTTATTTTATAACTAAACAAAAATCAATTTAATAATGTTATTTTTTTTTTTAGTAACAAAATTCCTGTTAAAGTTCAAACTATTTGTATAAGACTTCTTTAACATATGAGCTGTAAGTTGGTAATCTCGTGACAGATTGATTGGCTTGATTTGATAAATTTATTTATTGTACAAACTATAAACAGAATAGAATTTTTTAATTTAAGAATCATCAAATACAGAGTGTAAAAACACCCTACAGGAGAAGAGCATTAGTATATTGATTAAAAATAAAATGTAAATTAAAAAAAGGTAAATAATAAAAAATAAATAAGATAAATAAATGATGAATTTCTAAAAATAACAGATACATCAGTGGTAAAGAGAAAGACAGGACGAATTACCTTCGGTGTTGAGACGACAGAAGGGCTGAAGCAGTTCGATGAAGGACAAGTTGTTCCTTTGGCATGTAGCCTCGGCGGCCTCGGAACATACCGCGGCTACTTGAGGTGAAAACGCGTTAGTTATGAACTCACGGGCGGTTATCTTGCACTGAGCCATTTTTTATTCTTATTTTTTATTACCACTATACGGTGGATATATTTATTTAGTCGGAGGTTAGGTGCTTTTTCCTCATGATGCCGAAACGCACTTTTCTACACTGTTCTACACTGACTACTGAGCACTTAACTTAAAACTCGAAAATTTATAAGTAGGTAATTTATAAAGAAGATAAATATGCAACACGCCCGCATTTAACCGGATCTGATGATTGCTGATGATGATCGCACTCATCTACGTCCACAGCTCTCGCATTCACCTGCAGCAGTCAGCATCAGTCAGCATACTTGTACGGCTGTGCGCCTAGGCCTACATGACTACATGTATATCTTTATATTGGCGTACCAGCTGGTTCTACTATTTGCTAATTTTTCTAACTGTATATTGAAGTACTTAATTTAATTGATTTTATTAAATATTCAACTGGTAAATCTTGATGTTTGAATCTGTATCTAAAATAAATCTGCCGGCACAAGTTCTGCTCCCGCCCCCATTTTTAACGCAATTTTTTAAATTTTAAAATAAGTAACGCTTCAAAGTGGATATTAAAAATAAATAATAATAAATCGTATATCCAATTACCATTTGAAATGTAAAGGCAAGTACTCATTAATCGTAAATGAATATAACTTTAAACACTCGTTTAGTTGAGAGAAATTGGACTTTTTTTGAAATTTGTTATTATTTTATTGCTTTTCTTCGTTAAAGTTTAGAAAAATAATCGACACAGCTGTTTCGCTCTTGGTCAAAAAGAAATAAATATTCATAAATCTGCAATTTAAATATGAATGAATCCTGTTGATTCAAAAATTATATTGAAATTGATTAAAAATTGTGTATTTTCATAAAAAAATCGTCCAATATTGTTAAATTACAGCAGCCAATGAAAAAGGAGCTGTGGTAGAGTGGTGGTGGGGGGTAAGAAGAGGGGAAGCTGAATTAGAAAGCGGGCGTGCCCCTTCGCTTAGGCCATTTTGTGACGCGTCGAGATGCGTGCCCGTGTGGTGATCGCCCGGTCAGGCGCTTTTATACTCCCATAACCGTGCCCTTCGTCGATTTATCCAAAAGATCCAAAATAAAGCAACCAACTAACCCTTTCGAGTTCAATAACTTCAGCTTCGAGGGACTTAATTTTAAGTAAAGCACCACGATGGAGACTAAACGACGGTGACGGTAGCCACGTTTACCTGCTGCTGTCTGCTGACGACGACATCATCATTTTCACCATCACAAGTGAAATTTTATTTTTATTTTTGGGCTTCTTGTTAAACTTGGTGTGCGAATCATGAACATGGGTGAAGTCATTGGTGAGTTTTAATTACCTATTTTCAAAATCACCGAGTGGAGTAACTAGTTGCGGCTATCGCTATTCGCTATTCGCTACCTGTTGCACTGCTGCTCCCTTGCGTAAACTTCGTTTCATACATGCCTACATAGCTAATCTCACGCTGTGGTGTTTTTTTTTTTTTTTTTTTTTCAGAGATTCTCAAAGTGGAAAATACATATCTCACCCAGGATGGACTCACTGAGATTGTCGTTGGTGAGTGTTTCGGTAAAAACAAAAAAAATAAATTTACAAAATATTTACTTAATTAAGGGGCAAATTAATACAAATGCTTGTCTATCTACCACAGGGAATGACACCGATGGGACACTCATCATACCGGACATTGTTGAGGCCGAAGAGGGTGAGTCTTTTCTAAACTTTAAATTTTGATTACATATTAAACAAGTCACATTGTGCTCTAGTTGCTACTTTTATATTTAAAATATACAGTATATCCTTTAGATTTGAACAAGTTACCTCTAAAACAGTGTTGGGAAGTAACTTAATAAAAGTAACCAAGTTACTTGATAAGTTACTTAACTTTTAACTTTCCAGAGTAACTATATAGTAAAATAATTTAAATAAGTTTTTTGGAATCAAAAAATTATGTATTTTTTAAAATTAAACTTTCATTACTTGTAGAATAACTAGTCACTTTTTTTTATAATTAAAGTCCGGTAAAAAAATTATTTAAAAAAAAAAAAGAAATATAAATTAAGTTACTTTTTTAAGTAACTTGTTAATAAATATATTTCATTGAAACTGTTAATAAAAAATAACTGCTAATTGCATAGTAATATAATTATCTTTGCACTACAACTAAATTAAAATGAAAAAAGATATCCTTGTTTTATTGTTTTTAAAGTCTTACATATTGAGCCTATAACACATAAAACTCTGCTTACATGTATAGAACCAATAAATAAATCAATTTGTTTAATATTCTACAGTTTTAGTAATTACTTTATTAAATATTTTTATAATAAATATTTTATAAAATTTAAACATCCAGTGATAGCACAAAATGGCGAGATCATACAGATCATAGGAGAGTACGAGTGTGTCACCTGCCACCGTATATTCCCAAGCGAAGATGTAAGTATAGTCTTAACTACAATTGTAACAAAAAAATAAATTTTTTTTCAAATACAAAAAACAGATGCTCAAAGAACACCTGCAAGTATGCAGAGAGGAAGATGACGACGTTGATATTCTTGAGCTGGGTCGAATGGACGACTACAACTCTGAGGACGAGGAGGAAGATGACGACGAGGATGAGGAGAATGACAATGATACCAAAGTTCACGACTTCAATGATGATTCAAGTCAGTCAGGTAAATAAATTTTCTTATCGTTTATTTGGACTAAAAAAGACACTCGATACATTCAAAAATGATTTTATTGAGTATCATTTATAGATACTTACTTTAATTTGACGAAAAAAAAAATCGTTTTGTCAGATTCCCAAACAACTGTAAAAAAAGACAGGAAGGTAGCGATAAAGCCAGTTACGGAAAACCAGTGTCACTGCTGCGCGGAAGACCTGAAGACTGCTCACTCGGGTGGACAGTTCAAGTGTCCAAACTGCGAGTTGTCCTTCAAGAAGTCGGCTTCGTTAGAACGCCACACCATAGTCGTGCACTGGGAGTCTGACTCCTGCAGCTGCAACGACTGCGGGGCTACTTTCAGAGACAAGAAGGCCCTGGACAAGCACAGGTACACGACCCACGTAAAGACCAAAAAGGTTTACAAGTGCGACAAGTGCGACATTTACTTCTCGAGAAGTTACCACCTTAATCGCCACAAGCAGCAGTCGAGTTGCAATGGAAACACCAACAACAGCTTTTCGTGCCAGGTATACTTCTTGCCAAAAATTAATTCCCGTAATTTTTCAAAAACTGAATTTAAATCTGCCATTTATCTTGCAGGTGTGCAACAAGGTATTCACTCGCAAAGATAACCTTCGCGAGCATTTGAGGACTCACGCGGGCATGCCCCAGAGGAAGAAGAAGAGCTGCGACCTTTGCCCTAAGCAGTTCTACACAAACCAGCAGTTGATTATACACCAGAGGATGCACACAGGCGAGAGGCCGGTCAAGTGCGACCTGTGCCCCAAAACTTTTCTATCCACCCTGGCTATGAAGAAGCACAGGAGGGTCCACACTGGAGAAAAACCATTTGAGTGCAAATTTGTAAGTATACCTTTTTTTAATTCTTTTCTATACTCGCTGCTTAAATTACCTTTCATTCCAAGCAATCAGAGTTAAGAAGGATTTCAAGATGATCTTAAACTTGTTTTAGTAAGTGACGATTAAACAACAAGTATTCATGTTTATTTAGATACTCCTTTTAAGTAATTTTTATTTTTTTTACTTGTTTTGAATGATTGTGGTCAAACGTTATACGTCATCATTTTTCGAATAATTTTTTAAATTTGCTACTTTTCATTCAAATCTTTGATTAGCCAATGATATCAAACTTTAAACATGAATGCTTTATCGGCTTTACTTTTTTAAGAGCAGGTTTTCAAAAATTTTTTTTATTCAGTGGACAAATAATTAAAATAGTAAATTTTGACCTTGAGTAATAAAAAAAAAAAAAAAAGTTAATTTTAATATTTGAACCTGTACAATAGTTTTACTTGGAAAATTTACCGCATACTCGAAAAGTGATGATGTAGAATATGTTTTATAGAAAAATGCTTTGTTTTTATTGTGAATTTAAAAGGAACCCCTTGGGATAAAATAATTGTAGAGGCTGAAAATTTGAAAATATATAAAATAATATTAAAGAATCACAATGAAGCAACGATCCGAAAAATGATTTGAAAGCCCAAGGGTCCTATGATTCTTAAACGAATTTGCAGTGTCAAAAGAAATTCGCCGCCAGGGAAACTCTTAACCGTCACCAAAGAACCCACACGGGCGAGAAGCCCCACGTTTGCCAGTACTGCAACAAGTCGTTCATCCAGGCCGCCCAGCTGAGGGCCCACATATTCCACCACACGGGTGAAAACGGATTCTACTGCGACGTCTGCGGCAAGGCCTTCAACCGCAAGGCGCGTCTGACCAATCACAAGAAGTTCGTCCACGAGGGTGCCACGCCCTTCAAGTGCGAGACCTGCGACAAGGCCTTTACCCGCAAGGAGGACCTCTCCAAGCACATCAATCTGCACGCAGGAATCAAACGTGAGATTTTTACTTTACTTGGAAAATCTAAATCTTACATATTTTTTTTACTCAATTTGTCCGTTTTGATTATTTCAGCTCACAAGTGCACAACTTGCGGCAAGTGTTTCGCCGCTAAGTCTTCGCTACAAGCGCACATGAACACCCACAGACGCGAACCGCCCCAGTCGTGCGCCGAGTGCGGACGCGCCTTCATACGTCAGGACTGTCTGATGCGTCACATACGGGCCAAGCACCGGGACTTGCTGGAGGACGTGCTCGGTGAGGCGGAGAAGAAGCACCTGCAGCTCCAGATGTTCAACATCGCTTACATCGCCGCTGAGAAGATGAAAACCGGGGAGACTAACATACTCTCGACCAACGAGTTGCTGCAGGCCATCACCGAACTTTTGACCATTCTCATTGAAAAGGAAACTTTGGAGGTATTCGAATTAGAAAAAAATTAATATTCTCGGCAAAGTACTCAAAGTACTAAATGAAATTTATTGTTTACAGTTATTTGGATGGTCTCAATCACCACTTCAGGACGTTTTGGAAGCTGTTATTCGACGTTGTGGACACGAGCCACTAACAGCTGAGAGCGACCTTATGTTGCCGGAAAGATTGCGAGGTAACGTTAAAATTCTTTTCAACGCCGTTTTGGACGACGAAAACGTCAAGTCGTTGCTTACCACTCAGACCGTAGACGAAGTTATAATGCACGTCCTCAAAATATCAAAATCCGATGTGAGCAAGGAGGAACAGGAAGAGCTCGAGGTCGAGGAAGAAGAAGTTGAAGTGCGGGAGGAAAAAACTGATATACTATTATAAAGTGATCAAGGTGCCTTAGTATACTATTGTTAACAGGGTTTTTACTCAACCTCCAAATCTAATTATTTATTCTGGAACTTTATAATTATTTTAATCAGAGCTTATTCTAAGAGATATTTTATACAAAAAATTAATTATTGAATATTTTTAGTTTTTTAATAATTTACAACATGCGGCACTTTTTTTTCTAAATTACATTTCCTGAATGTATTATTTTTCAAAAATTAATTAGGTAAATTGATTTTTAACTTGAATTAACTTTCTACAGAATTTTTTTTTTAACTACCCATTTGATACTTTGGATAGTCTTAGAATAAGGTCTGATTTAAATATTCTGAAGTTTTTAATGATTTATTAAAACTGATCTCGACTGATTTACAAAATTTTGAAAGTAAAAAATTTACCAAAATTGTTACTTAAACGTTTAAAAAATTAAATTTGGAAAAGTCGGGAAATTTTTTTTTTTTTTGAAAAGTTGGTACAAACCCTGTATTAAGTTAAGATGTCTCCGATAAACTAAGAGGCTCGTTGCTTAGATTTTTTGAAAACTTTTACTTTTATGTTTTGGTTTGATTACTATTAATTATACATAAGTATGGCATTTACCATAAGTGAATTTGAAGAAAAAAAAATATTTTATACATATATATTTTAACTATGTATATATATATAAAAAAAAAAAAATTTAAGTAGATTTCAGAGTTTATCAAGTTTTAACACAAAAACTATTTTAAACACAAACTTATGTGTAAATATGATGATGATTTTTATAATACACTGGTTTTGTTTAACTTTAACAAAACTAAACTTGTACAAATGAAATAAAATTTAAAAATAATAATAAAACTGTTATTACAATAAATACAAGTTTAAATTTTAAGTACTGTTTGATGATTATTTAATTTATAATTTTCTATAATAGTGGTTAAAAATCTTAACAATTCAATATCCTCCTCCAAATATTTTTTAAACTAAAATTATTTTTTATCCTTCTTGTCCTTCTTCTTCTTGTCTTTTTTGTCCGTAACTGGTTCTTCATGGCCAATAGCCCAGCCCTGCTTGATAACTCTGCTGATTCCGGGTCCGTTTACGGCCAGAATCAGAAGACCAGCAAGTGTAAGAGCTGACATTGCATACAACAGGGCGAAGCAAACTTTTGGTACCATGGGTCCAATAACAATTGGTCTTGCATAATCTACTATTATAGCCTCAAAACCCCTAAAAATATCAATAATTAATATTTATTATTTTACTGTCAAAATTTAAAATCTCGGTGCTAACTAAATGTATTTAAATTACAGAATCAATTCAATTATTGAATTGAACATGCTTTAAAATTTATAAGCTAAATAATTACATAAATTCTTTAATATCTCTTTTGATTAAAAAACTAATTTAATTGTTCAATTGAAAAATATTTATTTCAAAAATTATATAAACTGTTTATAATATATTTATAAACACTTTGCAAAAAAAAAAATCTTTAATTAAATTAAGTTGAATTAAAAAATCAAATTTATTGTATATACTTGAATTTGAAATAATAATAAAACTTCTTTAATAATTCATCTTTTAATTAAAAAATTATTCGATTTGTTTCATTGAATAGCATTTCATTCTTTAATTAAAATATATTATATTGAGTTATAAAATAAATTGTTCAATTATAATTAATTAAATGAAACAATTTATTTTGATTTATCTTCTATTACCCCAATATTTTCCTACCAAACTCAAATTAAACACTCCAAACCATTTTTATAATAAATACATGATGCAAAAAACCAGTTTTGAAGAAAATTGAAGACAGATAATTAAATTTTTTAATTAAAATATATAGAATTAAAATACCTACATTCATTATTAAATTGAAAAATATATAAATTGCAATTATTTAGTTTTGAAATTCATTATACCAAACCCAGGTAGGTAAACTTACCAATGAATGTGTGCTACAGTGAGAACTGCCAGCAAACTGTCGAGTATAACATTGTCGAGCAAAAAACAAAGAGGGAACAATGGTACAAATACAGTTGCCACTATCCTTTCGATTTTCCACAAATTTACATGGTCGTGTGTGCTCCATCTTTTTGGAATTATATTGTTGCCTGTTATTTTTGTCAGCTGCTGAATATAATTTACACTTATCATCAATAATATCAATTAATTGTTTATCATGTATTTACCTATTGCATGAATTTTGACATTATAATGTTTTAGTAAATGATAGTACTTAATTAATACAGTAAACTTTTTTCATAAACAATATATTGTGACTCACTTTAGTGAACGCTAATTTTTAATTTAATTTTTACACTTTTCTAATCTGTTTGTTAAACAATCTTATTAATTGTTTTATTGAAACTAGTATGCTTCATTATATCTAACTATTGTTGTATTATATTGGTAGTGGTTTCATTTATAACTTATATAAACATTTATATTAAATATATTGATGAACAAGTCAGCTGAGCATAGATTTAGTTATTACACATAAAAATAAATAAATAAATGGATAAGTTACACTGTAAAACATTCATAAAATTTCAATGTCTTCACAAAAGTAAAAAAATTAAGCTAAAGCAGTAAACAAGTCACTATATTTTTGTAAATAAATAATGATATTTATAATCTTATATATCCTAAAGCCCAATCGGGCTTTAACGGCGATTTGGTTTTTTTTAAACCGACTGTCGTGAAAGCCTGCAGGGCTTTATATACTTTGATTTTTGGTTTTAGGTTAGGACGCTTCAAAGAAAAACTACTTTAGGATGATTATTTCATTTATATCATACATCCCGCGCGTAGCTGATGATCCCCTGAGTAATTTAAAAAAAAAATTATCCCGAACAAAGCCCGCATTGAAAAGTTATGAACGTTTCATTTTTCGAAACGCTGATTTCCTTTGGCTCACGGTAGTCAGGGGAATTCGATTTCAGTTTCGAGCATCCGGTCTCTCTGCCTGCGCTCTCTGTAGACTTTTTTTTTTTAGCTCCTTGACTCGGGTTATTCCGCTGAGCGTATGTACCCGAACCTCACACCAAACAGCGCGGCTGGCAAGCCTGACCAACGCTGCGGGACCTATCTGCAATGAATGAATATCGTTTGAGAACTAGGAAACAGGAGTGAGGAGAATCAAAACCCCAGAAGTAGTTGAAGTATGCCATGAAGAAAAGAGACATCTAGAGCTCAAAAAGTGAACATCCAAAGGTGCCAAATTCAAATATTGGAGAGAGGTGAGACTCAAAAGGAGCCCTATCAATGTCAGACTAAATTACATTAAAGCCTCTACAGAAGGAGTAGCAAATTGGTCAGAAATTGAAGCTATGGGATAAATCCCTACAACGTTAAACGAGAGAGCTTGCAAAGCCACATAAATTCTAGAAAAAAGAGAAACAACTAAAATGCTAAATTCGAATATTAAAAGAACATAAAAGGAGACGTATTAATGTCAAAGTTGTTTACATTAATTCCTTGGCATAAACTCCTCATTTCTCAGAACTAAGTCACTATCAAACATTCCAAATTAAAGTCAAATTCGAAATTCATAAATCATTCAAAACAATAACAGACGATATCTTATATTTCAGAAATATAACATAGAGTACTGTGTATGTAGTTTTAAAACGATGAAAGAAAATCATTATAATAGACCAAAAATATGCTTAAATTCAGCGCATGTTATTTACTGAATCAAGAATAACTAAACGAGAATGCCAACAGCATGAAGGAATTTATAAATGTAAATTACAGTAAACATTAAACAGACGTAACTATAACGAGGGTTTAAGAAACTAAATAGATGATAAGTATAATTATTGACTAAAAAGTATGTAAAATTGAAAAAACAAGAGTGATAAATAACAAAAACTGTCACGGTAAATCCGACATTAAAAAGGAAGGAATTTTGCTAATAAAGAATTATGAATAAAATTGGTGTCAAAAACCAAAAAGATGAAAAGCTCTACAAGGTGTCTAAACGAGCAGTGAAGAACTCGTGATTTAACTGAATTTTATAAAAACAAATTGTAAAATCTCACCACAGACCAAATACAAAAGGGCGCGAATCCAAATAGGCAAATCATACGAGGTCCCAAAATTCTCCACAAAGCGACAAGAAGAGAGAACTTGCACTATGGTTGAAAGGTAATCCAAAACACCAACAGAAAAGCACAAGATGAGAGTGCAAATAGAATTGATGAGTCCTTGATAAGAAATTCCAAAGAATTGATGGGCTTCATTTTGCAAATCCAGTAGCCAAGAAGATTCAAGATCCAAATGTCCTCAGTAAAAAGCAACGAGGATAATAAAAACTTAAATCAGTTGTTTGTTCCTTTCTTGACCTCCAAAGGTATAAGGTGACCAGAGCAGTCAATTAACGAGAAAAAACTGTGACTTCATGACATAATACTCCATAACACAACACAAAATAAGTAAGAATAATCAGTAAACAAAATAACATAAGGTTAAGTGAAATTAATTAAATGTCAATGACATAAAATGTCTAAAAACCAAAAACCAGAAACAAAACAGAAAATTAAAGTCGAGTCGCGTCCCGATCGCCGGGACGGCCACGCCGCCTTCGGGCCAGCGCGTAGCCCGTGCGCGCCCAACCGTTCGGCCCGACGGTCGGAACGCGAATCCCTCTGTAGACTTAACCGGACGTGACGTATGCGGTGGGCGTGTCTATTTTTGCTGTCTCACTCTTACCTACTGCTTACCTACAGCGGCAGACGGGGGCATGTAGGCCCGAGCCTGTAGCCATGAGGCGACTGGTGGCGCTGTATCAATTAGCAGCTCCCCACAGCTGACTCGTGAGCTGACTACAGCTGACTGCGGAGCCGCTGAGCAAAGCAGCTTGTAATGTGTTATGAGCAATAACTTTTTTATAAATAATTGATTGTCATAGAAAAAACAGTACTTTTTTCATTATATATTAAATAAGTGCTAGAATTTATAATTATTAATTTGTTTAATTTCAATAAAAGAGTATGAAATAAATAATCTCTACAGTCTTTCTATGATCATCATCATCAAAGATTTTTCAATTATTGTGGTGTGCCCTGTGAGTTGATAATAATTGTGCTGTGGTTGTGTTGGGGACCTGATGACTGGAGGTGCATATTAGCAATATTAAAAATAAAGTTTTTTCTGAAGGAGTGTGTTTGTGTGTGTGTGTGTGTCAGGTTGAACTTGCAAATTACTTTTTTATAATCCACCCAACTTGCAAATTGCAAAAGGTGCAATTGCAGCACATAATGTCATTGTCATACGCATTATCGCTTAATTTCATAGAATCATCATAGAAATGTATATGCTCTGAGCCAATACACTTGAACTGTTAAAGTTTTGTAATCCTACCCTTTTTCAAAAATAAACTTGATGTCTGAAAGTCTTGTAATCCCACCTTTTTTCTAAAATAAACTTGATGTCTGACAATGAATTTTAATTTTGATTGTTATTGTTACATTCACTCAGGGTGTTAATGATAAGTATATTTAAGTCAACATGAATCAATTATTAAAAATTTTTATCTTTTTTGTTGTCTGTATGCAAGCTTAAGTTATGCGGCCAAAGTGATTTTACATTTTAAAATTGGTTAATTAAGAAGTACAAAAGAAATAGATAGTTTTGGGTCTAGGTATCCAGCGGACCAGAAATTATGAATTCTATTTGGCATGGATTTTTAAAGTACGGATGAGCATTTGCTTCATTATTTTCAAAGTGGATTTAGTTTGTCCATCTATGCAAAATGAATTCAAAAGTACTTCATAACAGTAAATTATGTCTATGATTTTTATGTGTTCTGACTAATGATAAAATTTATATAAAAGAAATTTAAACCTAAAGAACTAGATATATCCAAGTCAACATGAATCAATTATTAAAAATTTTTATCTTTTTTGTTTTCTGTAAGCAAGCTTAAATTATGCGGCCAAAGTGATTTTAAATTTTAAAATTGGTTAATTTTTTTTTATTAGAATTAAAAAGTACAATAGAAATAGATAGTTTTGGGTCTAGGTATCCAGTGGACCAATAATAATGAATTCTATTTGGCATGGATTTTTAAAGTACGGATGAGCATTTGCTCCATTATTTTTAAAGTGGATTTAGTTTGTATTATGTATGTATCCATCTATTATGTATGCAAAACAAATTCAAAAGTAGTTCATAACAATAAATTATGTCTATGATTTTTATGGGTTCTGGATAATGATAAAATTATATAAAAGTAATTTTAAACAGAAGAACTAGATATATCTAAGTTAACATGAACCAATCATTGAAAATTTTAATCTTTTTTTTAATCATTTTAAGGTTACTAATGAGTATTTGCTACATTTCAATGTAAATTTACATTATAATAAAGTTATGCAATGTACATTTAAAAAATAGGTAAATACTAAATTGAATTTTTTTTATTACATATAAAATTGATTTCCCTAGGACTTTTATAGGTTCTGGTTTATGTCGTGGTTTTACATCAGAATAATTGAATATATCTTAGTTATTGTTAAATTATTTAGAATTTGTTAAGTTCGTGAAATAATTTATTAAGACATATTTCAACAATATTAATGATTTATTTATGGAGTTTGGTTTTTTGAACTTGTGGACAAAAAGGAAATACATTTAAATATTTACCGAATTTACGCAATAAAATCTTTAAAAAATACTTTTAAAAAAGTAATATTTACGGCGATTGGTTTTTTAAAAAGAATCTAAATAAAAAATTATACGCTAACTATGATCTTTAAAAAATACTTTTAAAAAAGTAATATTTACGGCGATTGGTTTTTTTAAAAGGAGTCTAAATAAAAAGTTATACGCTAAATATAATAATCTTTTTTTGAAAATGAATTAATGAAAGAAGTGAAATCAAAAAATTTATTACGGACGACTTGAGGCCGAATTACTTATTATTTAAAAATAATTTCTCTTCTAAAAGATGATCATATTATGTTGAATCACCTTCAATATACGTAAAGTTAACAATTTTTCAATTATAGCACATACATGGGAAAACACATGCAAATTGCACACAATTCAAACACTTTTTGAAATTAAAATATGTTGTAATTAAGTTAGAAATCAACTAAATCACAATGTATGGTTATACTTGACCTGTAAAAATTTAATATTCTTTGAACTAAATTATCTCGAAAAAAATCATTGATACCTGTATTTTTTAAATTATATTTTGAATGCTCAGTGTGTTTCTTAACAATATATTTTAATTTTTAATTTTAAAAAGTGTTTGAGTTGTGTGCAATTTGCATGTGTTTTCCCATGTATGTGCTATAATTGAAAAATTGTTAACTTTACGTATATTGAAGGTGATTCAACATAATATGATCATCTTTTAGAAGAGAAATTATTTTTAAATAATAAGTAATTCGGCCTCAAGTCGTCCGTAATAAATTTTTTGATTTCACTTCTTTCATTAATTCATTTTCAAAAAAAGATTATTATATTTAGCGTATAACTTTTTATTTAGACTCCTTTTAAAAAAACCAATCGCCGTAAATATTACTTTTTTAAAAGTATTTTTTAAAGTTGTTAATTATTACTTTATCATACACATACCTATTGATTTTTTTATTTTAAGTAATAAAACCAAACCTATTGTCTTGTTCATCTCTATAGGTTTAACATTGTAGGTAAATGCTTAAATAAATTGTTATAATAAAATTACCTGTAACGAGTTTGGACACAGAGAATTTCTGAATGCAATAGGTCCAGCTGTCAAGTTGTTAAACTGGCTGGATCTGGCTGTATAACACCGCAACTGAGACACGTTACCTGGTCTAGAAACCAGTGGCTCTGAAAATTTAAAAAATCATCCATGATTTTAAACAACAATTAAAGTTATGTAACTTGAAAAATCGTCAAAACACAAAAAAACAACTCACTCGACAGAGCCGTAAAATTTCTCAATGTCGCGGGTAGACAGCTGAGCCTGGGCAGCAGCATCCTTGGAATATTACTTATTACTTCACTTTATCAGGAGATAACAAATTTTTTGAAAAACTTTTGGGTGTTTTGTGTTTTTTATTTACTGTACATTAGCCGGATGAAAAAACCAGCGACTGCTGCTGCAATCGACTGAATCGAGTTCGACTGCAGCGCTGCTCTTACGGAGACGTTGCCAAACTTCCAAAAACTCTGTTTGAAATTGTTAATTCGGAATTTTCAAAGTCAAAATAATTGTGGGAAAAAATATATAATTTTTTTCCACAGTTTTTGAGATAAGTTTGAAAGTGGGTACTCACATAACCTGTTTGAAAAATCAAACTTACGAAAACCTCAAATTTTCACTTGTTACTGATTTGGCAACAATGTTGTGATTCGTGTTTATGGAATGTTTGTGTGGTTATATTTATATTTTCTTCAAGAGTTTGTTTTAGTTTTCACTTAATAAAAATCAATTTAAAATGATTAACAAACTATTTCTAGACAGATAATGAACAGCAGAAAGCTGATTCTAGTCTTAATAATCTTTTAAACCCCTGAGAAGAGGTAAATTTTTCAGTGTTAAAAAAGTATCTTTCAAAATTATGATCATTTTATTTATTTATTTATTTATTATTGTTATTGAAGCCTGAAAAAATTGTAAGAATTAAAATGTTTCATATATTTCATGTTATTTATTATGTTAAGTACATTTATGTCCATTGATGAGTATAAAGTATATAATAAGATAAAGTATATAACAAAAAATTTAAATAAGTCACATCTATTTAGTCATAATTAATGATAACTTCTTACAGTTTGCTTTAAATAAATTGATTTTATTGCAAAAGTGTAGCTACTAACACTAAAAAAAATTTTTCTTAGATTTATAAAGTCAAAGCTAGAAGCTTGATGAGCAAGTGATCATCACAATGAACAAAACCTCTCAATATCTTTAAAACTAAAGATGAATCATGATAATTTTTCAGAATGCCCTTCAAGTTTCACCTGAAGAAGAGTCGTCAGTACAACGTAGTTTCAAAGAATCAGTATGTGATATGTGTGGAGTTGCTTGACTCAACGTCAATTGAGTGCACATTGAGCGTTGACAGTCTGGGTCAGGAGTGCCTTAACAATGTAACCCAGAAACTAGGACTAGGTCAGCCAGAATTTTTTGGTCTTTGCTATGTCTGTAGACACGGTACACCAGCTCCACGATGGGTGGACGTCGACAAGCCTCTCAAGAGGCAGCTTGAGAAGGATGCCAAAGGATCCAATCTTTATCTCCGGGTGATGTTCTACATCACGGAAGTACAGTTTATTCAAGATGAAATGACAAGGTGAAAACATTAAAATTTAAATTCTAATACAATAATAGAAAAAACTAGTCTTTTCTGATACAAATATTAAGATTTTAGAAAAAGGAAGAAAGTAATTTAATAAAAATAATAATAAAACAAATATTTAAATTTAACCAACACATTTATTTAGGTATCATTACTATCTTCAGCTGAAAAGTGATATTTTAGAAGACAGAATACAATGCCACCCTGGACAAGCAACTTCCCTGGCAAGTTACTCGATGCAAGCTGAGTTTGGTAACTTTGACGCCGAAAGACACCACGCCGAGTTTTTTCAGCAGTACACATTTTTTCCAAAAGTATAAATCTTTCTGATTGAATTCGTTGTGCAATAATTTTTTCTAAAAACTTTTTATTACAATTCAGTCGGTAGTTGAAGCTGAGCTAGGAGGCCAAGAATTACTTCTTAATAGCGCGGTGAATCAGTACAAAATGATTTCTGGTATCACACAGGCTGCAGCTGAAGAATACTACATAACAATGGTCATGCAACTGGAAGGATATGGACATGAAACATTTACAGCAAAAGTAAGTACAGTTATTTATTTATTTTTTTTATTTCATCATCATGAATCAACATTAAAAATTTTCAACATATGAAGCACTTTACTTGCTAAATTGTAAATAACAATATATTGTAATAGAATTTATTAGTAATAGAATTTATTTCAAGATTAGAGTTTAATTTAAAATTTGAATACTAAAACAAAATTATTAGATACATGTTGAAATTTAGAAGAGATAATTTAATTAAAAATATATTGTAGGATGAAACTAATAACGAAGTCATTATTGGAATATCCATAAATGGAATAACAGTCTGTTATCCAAGCAATCAGTCAACACAGTTTTATAGGTGTGTAATATGTAATATTTATTTAAAAATAGTCTAAAAGTAAAAGAAAAAAATTTGTTTGTTTAAGATGGAAAGATATAAGCAACGTAATAAATCACAAAAAAACATTCAGAATAGAGTGTCAGACGGAAGCTGAATACGCAAAACAGTTTACTTTTCGAGAATCCCGCAGCGCGAAGTACATGTGGAGGCTGTGCATAGCACAACACACGTTTTACATGCAACACCAGCAAGCTCAACCTCCAGAGCCACTGACCAATGGGTACTTTGTAAGTTTCATTAGAGCATAAAATTAAACTAAGCAAACTAAAAAGGACATGTTTGTGGATTTTTTAGGAGGTAGAAAGCAACGATCCGAACGAGCTAGCTCCGTCCGTAAACTTAGAAGACTACCCAAGGTGGACGAGTTACAACGACCTGTCAAACTCGTCGGCTTGTCCGGTGTCAAGCACGGACATAAACAATTTACGTGCCTTGTTGCCCTCGTACAGGCCCGCACCCGATTACGAAACCGCGGTGCAAATGAAGTACAACAACACCGCCAACCCGGTAACTCCCAACAACCCCACCTCCCAGCCTTACTACGCCAATCAGTCGAGTATCGTGGGAGCTGATTTGTGTATCATTGGTAACGTTCTTAACCACAACAGATACTAGATTTAACTAGATTTACGACAGATTAACCTTTTTTCTTTTTTTTTTTTTTTTTTTTTTTTTTTTCATATTCTTGAATTTAAATTGCTTTTTTGGTCGCTATTTTATGAAAATATAAAATCCCAACTAAAGTCATAAGTAGACCTCAATTGCATCTGTAAAAAAAAAAATTTCAACATATAAACTGTTTGTCAAAAATCGTGAAACTAAACGTACTCTATATCTTGTAGAGTACACTTATAAATAGTCATAAACAGAATATTTCAAATTATTTTTCTTTATTTTCACGACTAATAATTTAGAATAGGTCGTAACATTTAAATAAGACTTATCATTATTTTTAAAATTATTTGATTTGTTTGCTCCATGTTTTTTTTTAAATATCATTTTAGTTCTTTTTTATACAAAGACGAGTTTAACTGTGTGATGCGCTTTAATAATGTAGGTTTTAAATATGAGTCACTGTTGAATGCTTTTACTAATTATATACATACATGTTTATAAAATTATATTTATTATTATATATACAATATTTTTTAACAACAGTTAAAATTGATTTTTAAATACATATAGATTTAAAAAAAATTTTTAAACATCACAATTGTAATTAAAAAATGTCCAATATATTTACAAAATAAATTTAAACTTTCAACAAAACAATAACAAAAAAGTATCTCATTATTTGTCACTCACCAGGGTTGCAGTAATTTTACTTAATTTTATATCTTTGTACCTTATACCTGTCCATCAAGTAACGCAAAAAACGTTGGAAAATAAAAAATAAAAAATAAATTCAGTTTGATTGTAATTAATAAATCTGCAACCTTGTTTGTCACTTAATTAAAAAACCCTCATAATGATTTCGGTCAGTGCTTTTGGTTCCGGCTTCTCTGCAACTCCGTCTACTTTGATCTCAGCGCAAAACAGAGCTTGTTCGGTCACAGGACCAATGGCCACAACTTTAAATTTATCAAGTAAACTCTTGTCATTGTCTAAAGCTATTATCACATTGTCAACAATAGAAGGACTAAAAAATACCAAAACATCAGGAGATTCTTTTAAACCCAAACTCAAAGTTTCCTTCAGCGAGTCGTGAGCCTTGGTTTTGTAAACAACAATCTTTTTAACTTCAATTCCATTTTCCAGTAACTTAAGGGGCAGCGTGTTCCGGGCAATGTCACTGCAGGGAAGCAGCACTGGTTTCTTTAAGTGTTCTTTGAAGTTATTGACAATGAAGCTTGCAAGATTCTTTGCGTTTCCAGAACTGGTTCCCAAAATATTTATCAGACCAAGTATTTCTCTGGCAACTTGTTCGGTCGAGTGTCCAATACAAAATGTTGGCTTCTTTCTCCACTCCTCTGTATCTGCTGAATTCTGAAATTTAACCAAGGACATTGCTTCTGCAGCCCTTGGACTTGTCAATATCAGTCCTGAAATTAAAATTACAATTATTGACTTTTCCCCTAACTCTTGTTCTTATATAAATAATAATATATTACCATCGTATGAATGAAAATCTTCTAGATGACTTTTCAACTCATCTAAATTTATAAATTCAAAATGCAGTACTTGCAAAATATTGCACTCAAAGTTGTTTTCCAGCAGACTTCTTTTATATTGATTTTCATTGTTATCAGTTTCATTGGATTCTCCAATACACAGCAGGACTTTTTTTTTCACTGTATCCATGATTAATAGAAAAAACCGTAAAAAATGTTTTCGTCTTGTAAAAATCCATTTACTTTTTGAAGGTTATGGAAACAGCGGAATTTCGGAGCAGTAGCAGACAGCAATAAACGTCAATAAATGTCGACTAATAAAAAAAAAAAAAAAAAAAAACAAACAAAAATTACTTTTATTATTATTTGAATTATTAATTAAGGCTATTGGGTAAATGATGTAAATTATTTTTCTATTGATATAAAACAACTTTTTATTTAGATTAAAAATTTATCATTAATATGATGTAACTTTTGAATTAAGCTAATTAACAGTTGATAACTCAAATAGTATGAGTAATTTTACGAATATTTGTACATTTATTTTTTTCATGTGCAATAACAATGCTTGAAATAAACCAGACTTTTTTTGTTTTTAAATTTGAAAAATTGTAAACAAAATCTCTAGGTATACATTTTTTTTGATATATAATCTAACTTCACACTCATCATAATTCATTATCATTACAATTTTTTAAAATAAATGTTTTTTATGTTATAAAATTCTAGTTTTAGAATTATATTACAATAAAATATTATTATCATCTTTTAGGTAGCTTTAGGTTTTGCTGATTTAACTTTTTTTAACTTTCTCAGTCCATTTAAATTTGTTTTTAACAGGTTCCAGTACGCCTGCTGAAATTTATTGACATCTTTTGAGTGAATCTGAAATTGAGATAAATAAATTAGTTATTTGTATTATATTTATTTACCAATATAAATACAGAAAATATTCTATACACTACAGAGGTGATTATATCACCTGTATGCAGTACATATTGGTTTACTGAATAATTAAACAGTTAAAAAAAAAAAAATAATAATAGTAATAATAATATAATACAATAATATAAATACAAATAATACTATAGAAGTAAAAAATGCACATTCATAAAAAAAATAATTTAGTAAAGGCACAATGCCCAAATTACAAAATTGTTACATGACAAGTTGTAAGTTATTTAATTTTTAACTCAATGAATTAAAGGTATTAAATATGAGATGAAACAATTAATGAATCATATGCATTAAATCTTTCAAGAAACTCAACAATCAATTCTTACATAAAAATCAACTGGAAAAAAAAAATTTTTACATTTGAATAACAATAAGTTTGTCAATTTTTTAGAAAGAAGTAAGAAAATTGAATAATCTACTCACAACAGTGGACAATTTTTTATCTTTTGTCGTAGCTCGAACTAGACACAAATACTCCGTTGGTTGTGGAAGAGGAGCCTTCCCCTTCCTTGGCTCTGGTTTGTTATGTCCATTGTCTGTAAACAATATTATTTGTAAGTTCAAGTTTTATTATTATATTACCATCAAAATATCTACATAATAGAAATATGAAAAAAAAAATCCCCCAGAAGGTTTTTTAAAACTAATACAATGAAGGTGTTCAACATACAAACTAGATTAATAAATGAACAATGCAAGTACACCTTAACTATTAATTTAATTATAGGAAACTTAATTCAATAACTTTCAATAGATAACAAACATAATAGGTTGTAATGTGTATAATAAATATAGTGTTTACATACATCTCTTAATTGAAAGTGTCACAGCTCCAGTCAGCCGTGTTTTTTCAAAAAGTTTATTGAGCTCTACCAAAAACTGCAAAGAAGAGTCGGAAAAATTAAAAAAAATTTCAAGTTTATGGGTAAAAAGTAAATTTTTTGATAAATTACCACGTCATTCTCGAGTAATACCATTCCGAAATCTTAGCATATGTCGATGTGTAAGTTTTTGATAGAAAATATATTTGACTGCACTTTGAATGCACCCACGACGCACCACAACTTGTTACTTTTTTTTAGGTTAGGTTTTGTCGTCTGCTAAATATCAACCTGCGTCCTGCGGATTGCAAATAGACTAAAATTTACTAGTTTATTGTTTGTTGGCTAAATTGTTATTTTTCTCAGTAATATTAATAATAAAATGGTTGAAACTACAGAATTAAATGTTCAAATAAACAAAAGCGATAAGTGTGTTCACGAGAGTAGTGTAAAAATTGAAAAAAACAATTTAACTTCATTAATTCGTAATTTAAAAAACGTCCAGCAAAAAGTAAATGATGTCCTTACGGAACTTGTACAAAACGATCAAAACTCAAACCAAGGTAATACATGAAAAAAACTTTAAAAAATTTTATGAGTGTTTGATAAAATTGTTTATGATTTTTTCAGAAACAATTTCACCCGACGATGAAGAAGATGAATCAGAAGATTCAGATGATGACAGTAATTTGAAACCAAAAAAATGTAAATTAAAATAAGCAATAAATATAATTGTACACTTTTTTTACAGTAAATTATATAATACCATATATGGTACTTAATTATTTTTGTAATTTATAAATAAATGGCAAGTTACAGAATAACTTCATGTATTTATAATTTTATACGAGGGTTTTCATTATTTGTATATATTTTCTGTTGGAATTTAATTTTTATAGTCACTTAATAAAAACTATAAATTAAAAAACTGTATTAAAATTTGTTAATTATTTTAAAAATGTCAAAGCAAAAATTTTTTTTGAAAAGATTGTAATATTAAAATTTAATTTTACAATGGTTCAGAAAATTATATATATAATTAAAAAAATATAAGTTACAAAGAATTTTAATCTTTTAACATCAGTTGGACTACAACGAAAATATTGTTATAAAACTTAACTAACTAAAAATAAATTGAGAATGAAAAAATAATTTTTTAATGTTTCAAGAATTTCAAAAACTGACGCTTTAACGACGGACGAGTATATAATATATATATACTGCAGTCTCATTCACTAAAGTCTAAATGTAAACAAAAACCGGCGAAAAAATAGAAGGCTAATTTCGATCGTGCCTACAATCTACATAGGTAATTCAAAGTGTTTTTAAATTATCACCACATTAACTTTATTTGTGTTTGTATTTCTAACAATATTTCTCACTACTAGATCTTAAATAAATATAATCACGTTTTCTAACCTTCTTCAGATCAGCTATTACAAGATGCTAATTCTTCTATTTAATAATCATCATGCTATAAAAATCAAAATAATTATTTCCAAAGAAAAAAATTTATGTTTCAGATTGTAAAATGTCAACAACATTATCGAACCAGGCCCAAATTCGTTACGTTATCGAGTGGTTCACCGAGTGGTCCGAGATGCAAAGGGACGATTTCGTCGGTATTCTATTGGAAAAGTGCAGCTCAGCTGTTTTGGTAAACGGTCTGCTGATGGGGATTGAAAATCTTCTGGGCAAGGACAGGCCACCGAGTTTGTTCCAATGCAGGATCAAACTGTTTCGAGAGTGGAGCCAAAACTGGTCTGACCAGGAGAAAGAAACTCTAGTGGATTCAATCAAACACATGGATCCTAAGTTTGCAGAGAAGTACGAACAAAGACTGAGTGAAACTCAAGGAAGGAGGCATGAAGAGGAATAGATAAGAGGACTGTGTTTTACAATATTTTTTATTATTATCTTTTCTCTCTTGATGATTATTGTTGTTGCCAAAAATATAGTTTTAAAGAGTTCTGTAGAAGTTATTTAAGTTACCTGTACATAGGTTTGGCATGAAAAATTACAATTAAACTTTGAGATAAACAATACAAAGCATTTAAAGTGAGATAAAGGTACAAATACATCTTTATTCTTACTTGTTTTTCCATCTTATTTACTTTTAAAGTATACAGCATTTCAATTGATTTTGCCTCTACTTGATGGAAATTTATAAACATAATGGTTGTTTACTACTCTTTTATTTTAACAACTGATATCAGTGGAAATTTAACTACTCTATAAACAGAGTTTTTATTTAATCAACCACTATATACAGCATTTTTTTAAAAGAGCCTCAGTGCAACTGTCAAGCTGTTATACTGTTAAATTCTTGATAGATTTTGCATAAGTACTGATAATATTGATGAAGAGAAGTTGGTTTCAACTACCACTTTAGATTGTCAATGTTGAATTGGTTTTTTTTTCATCATTCTTGACACTATAATTGTTGTTTATATGATTAATTAAGTATATGAAAAAAAATTATTTTTGCAAAAAATTATTTAGGTAACCAATTATTAGTCTCTTCCACACTCTATGGGAAATAATTTACCACATAAAAAAAAATTGTGTGCTTTAGCAAAATACATAAACTATTTGAAATTTTTTTACTTGATTAATAAATATTTTGAACCTACTCAAATTTAGCAAGATCGATCCAGAAATTTGTCTTGATCAAAAACCATTAAATTTTTAAAATTCTAGAAGTTTCATGCGCTCACAGAATTTATAATAATTTTTTTTTTTTTTTTAATTTTAAGTTTTCTAAATTGTACACAAGAAAATATATGAAAACTACTAAATTCCAGGTTTATGAGACGGATTTCCAGAAAACTTCAAGTTTTCCAGGTTTAGTAGAAACCCTGATAAAAGATAAATATTTTGAAATATTATTACAGCTATTAAATTAAAATTATTTTTATTTAAAAATTATTGATTCAAAAGTAGTCAAGTCTTGTTTTATAGAAAAAATGCTTTAAAGAATTAGAAAACTTTTTTGATTTGTTTTTATTTCATTTTAAGACCATTATCTATTAATTTCATTTAAACTTGAGTCTGAAATGATCAATCAAATTCATATTTTTGTAATTTATAAACTGAAGTTATTAATTAGAGTAGTAGAATAAATAAATTTCTAAATTTTAACTATAAACATTTAACGGGTTGATCATTCAAATTGAATTGTAAATTAATTTTTTAATTCTAATGTTAATGACATGATTAAATTTATTTATCAATAAATTTTTTAAAGTTTAGGAAACTACATACTTAACTTTTAATTTTGGAGTATTATTAGAGAATCTCAACCAACCTATTAACACATCAAAGTTACCTTTTTTTATGAAATTTTTTGGATTTAAAATAATTACTTTGATTGGCCTTTTTTTACAAGATTGTTCTTCAGAAGTCCTAAAAAAATGTCATTTAAACAAGGTTAGTTAAAATTAATGTAAAAAATTTAGTAAACAATGTCATAAAGAGTAAAAAGTAAGAGAGAGAAAATAATGAGAAATAAAAATGTATTAATATAAATTTTATTGAATGAATTACTTATAGAGTTCATAAAAAATAGTTTAAAATAATTTTTCTTCTTATCACTAATTACATCTGTAACAACAACATTACATACTCTAAAAAAGATTTATACAAGAGTCTTGTATTTATTGAAATTCAACAAATCTTATAATCAACTAAAAATATTATTATCACAGACTTGATAGACATTTGGTAGTTTCAAGATTAAACGGGCAGTCTCGTTACGCTCGAGTTATTGTTATTTCATTATAATGTAATTTAAAATATAGTTTCTTCGTCACTTTTTATTGGCACTAAATTAAATAAAAATGCAATGTAAAGTGCAAAAATGTATGAAATAAGATATTAATGTGCCAGAGCTTTTATCTCTTTTAACAATGTTTGATAAAATAAAATAAAAATAAAAAAATTTGATTTGTTCCTCCACTAATCATGTGGGATTTTGAGTTTGTTTCAACCACTTTGCGCAGATGGATCTTATGGCGTTTTGTCCAAGTCGATCCGCTTCCTTCAATATTTTCCTAATATCCTGAGCTCTCTGGTGTTTAACGGCGAGAAGATACGCAGCCTTTAGTTGTTTGCTTTCTATGTATGAGCTTATCTGTAAATTTTGTTTAAAATTATACTTTTTATTAACAGACTTTTTAAAGTTGACAAAAAATGTTCATTAATCTAATACAAAATTTAAATATTTAGATAAATCTAAACAATTTTATAAAACTCTGCAAGTTTTATAATAATAGAGATTTTAACAACTTGTCGACATTTAAATTTCTTTTTTAGAATTTTTTATTATAGTATGCGTCAAGTTATTTTTTACGCATCGATTTTAGTGCGTAAAATGATCGATTTACGAACACTTGGAAAAAAGTAAAAAATGTAAATAATAGTAGTTTTTAACACTTTTACTTTATGCTCTTCTTCGTAAACCGACCATTTGATGCACTATTAAATCGGAACGCATAAAATTGCAGTTCGCAACTATGATAAAAACGTTCGTAACACGGGTGTAAAAAATTAGGACCGCGTGTTATCCCAACTCGGTACATAAAATGTTTTTTTACGCCCTTGATACGAAAAATACTATTAAGTTATCATTAATCAGTGGAATTGCTCTCAGTTTATTAGCCAATGAGTAGAAACAAAAATTAACTTTATGATTTTTAGTTAAAACCAAAAGTCTAGCTTCTTTGATTTGAAAATAAACATTAATGAGCTATTTTTTATTTTTTATCCATGGAATGTAACTGAAAATTGAAATAAGTACCTTGAGTTCGACGTCGTTAATCAATCTAATCAAAGAATCAACGCGATCTTTAAATTCCGGATTGGATTCGGTTTGAGGATTCTGAAGCAGAAGCTTAACGCAGTGCGTCAATACTCTGTCGGATATGTCTTGGGAATCAGGAGCACCGGAACTCCTGCAGCATTTTACGAGTTGCTCGATGAATCCGACTTTATTCTCCAACGCCAGTACATGACCGGCCAGTGAGTACACCTTTTGTGGTCTCAGGTTGTAATCTGGATAAATTAAAGTTAATTAAATTTTAACTGAGTTTTTTAAAGGCTAGATTCATTTTAAGCAGGATTAAATTCTGTTTAAATTGAGTTGTGTTTATTGAAACATTATTTTACTATTTTTAGGAACTTTTGGTCCTACTTCAAAGTATGCAAAAATCCAAAAAGTGAACTCTTATAATCTTCCTGCAAAGCCACAGATTTTTAATAAAAAAAAAAAAAAAAGAAAGAAAGTACCTTGAATAATCCTGAAGGCGATACCGAAGCCGTCCTCGGCGTTGTTCCCGCATAGTATCGTCAGGACTGCCAGCCTGGTCTTCTGCTGGTGGTTCCCGAACAAGGTCGGTAGCTCGTCGCCGCCGGTGTCTACGTCAACCAAGTGTTTCAAGTATGGCCCTATAGCGCGGCCGTCCCTCTCGGCGTTGGCCAGGAACTTGGCAACCTCGAGCTGTCGGGAAATCGTGGTCACGTGTTTGTCGATCTCCGAGGGTTCCATCTCCATGGTGAGGCTCCCCTGGAAGCTCTGCACCGAACTAACGCTCTTCTTGCGTCTGCCGAGGTTGTTGGCGTTAAGCTCGGTCTCGAGGTGCTTCTGGGCCTCCAGGAGGTGGTGGGAGCTGGAGTTTAGGTCGATGTAGTTCCTGGCGTCCGAAGTGTAGAAGTGTATACAGGTCATCGCTGCCCTTATATAGTCCCTCATGAACAGCTGTAGGTGGTAGAGGCTGTTGTGGTACTGCTTCTTGTCCAGACTGTGGCAGGTGTAAACCAGGTACTTCTTCCAGGTCATAAGACTTGCATCCTCAGTCTTCATGGTGGCCAGAAGCTCGTCGACGCTCCCGGAGTTGAGACATCTAGAGTAGACCGCGTTGAAGAACAACTCGGGATCCACCTTGTTCTCCAAAACGAAAGCCAGACACTTTTGGAACTCCCGGTGCTTAACAAAGAAGTCGAGGATCGAGTTGAAGCTACCGAAGGTCAGTAGGTAGTACAGACTCTCCTCGTAGTAGATGCTCCTCGGGGAGTCCCACCTGTGGACTAGGGAGCACTGACCCTGACTCACGGCCTTGAGGGTGTTCAAGGTAGTGAGTATCTCTTGGGCTAGGTTCGCCTTGGACTGCATCGAGAAGTCCGGGTTGAGCTGACTCTGGTTTTCCAGGATCTGGAGTATCTCGAGCAGCAGCGGCGGGTCCTTGGCCGGTCGAGTCTTGGCGCCTATTTGCCGTTTACGGTTGCTAGGAGAGTCGAGGCTCTTCGGACTGTCGGAGTAAGTGTCGGGAATAGACACGAGGACCCAGTCGTCGAAGTTATCGTGGTGTATCTTCTCCATGCAGTGCGAGAATTTTGTCCTAGCTCTGTCGAAGTAGCCAGCCTGAAAATTATTAGTGAACAAGTTATGATTTAGCTTAACTCTTTTTCACCAAATTTTAAAATCACTTAGTTTTTATTTTTTTCCATATAACAACGATGGTTCTCAGAGATAAAAAATTTTATAACCATGCATAGCACTGAATATAATTTTATTACATAAATAAATAAAAGTTTTAAATAAAAAAGAAGCTACCTTCAAACAAGCTTTACCCCAAGCAGCCCAAACACCCTGGGTGTCCAACCCGGACTTGGTGCTGACGTCAAGAGCCAGGGTCCACTGTTCTTTCTCCGTGAGCAGGTCACGGAGCTTCCTTAGGGCGTGCTCGTCCAGGCTGTCGTCCGAGGGTATGAGAGCTAGACAGTCCGATTGCACCAGGGTCGCTACGAGGTCGACCTGGGACAAAAACCTATCGCAGTGGGCCAAACCCGAGTTCAAACCGAGCTTCGCGCACTTGACTTTGGCGGCAACTAGCAAGGACCTTATCATCTTTATAATCAGGCCGTGATCTACCTCGGGGTTAACTCGGCCACCGTTCAGCGGCTGAAGTAGACTCTTCATCTCGTCGCATCGGTCCAGGAGAAAACTGTAAGAGAATTTAAAAGTTTTGTTAAAATGATGATTTTTTTTTTTTTTTTTTACTGGAAAAACAAATTAATGCATAAAAAACTTTTGACCAAGAGTTACACGTAAAATTTACAGGACGAATATATTCATGAATACAAAAAACCCACTAAAAATTGACACGTAAAAATCGATAAACATATACTAATTAACTCTTGTTAGAATAATTACTCACCTAGCGTAAGCCTTGTGATCCGAATGCAGACTCAGGATGGCGAGGCACAAGGATATGTTGGGTGCATACTCGAACGAGAATTCCTCCCTTACCGTCCGATTGTGCCTCTCGTCGGTGGTGAGCTTCCAGGACTCGAGCAGGACGCTGCTAGCGGCCGACGGGGCAACCTGGGCTTGCACTCTTATCGTTTGGATCTTGCAGTCGTCGCAGATACGCACCAGTACGGACTTTGGGTAGGTCGGGACTTGCATCCGCTGCTGGGAGCAGGCCGCGCAGATAACCCGACCGCACCTGCGACAGTGGTGACGACGGTTGAACATCGAGAATATAACCGCCTTGCAGCAACTGCACTCTCTGGCCTGGAATTAACCGATTTTTAAAATCAATTATTATTATTGATTTTATTGGCAGTTATTAGAAATACACATGAAAACCAACTGATTAATTAATTC
Organism: Encarsia formosa; assembly: GCA_038277355.1. NCBI lineage: Eukaryota > Metazoa > Arthropoda > Insecta > Hymenoptera > Aphelinidae > Encarsia > Encarsia formosa. The sequence goes on along the minus strand of CM076185.1, from coordinate 549,037 downwards.
ATGGTTTAAAATTTTTCTAATCAAAACTTACACAACATTTAAGTGTAATAGTGACGAAAAGTCCCCATGCAAAATAAAATTTTTATTTCGGAGGGGAAAAAAGCCTGGAGGGCAGGCAGTACTGATATCACAACAGAAAGATTTTATGAAGAAAATGAAAAACTTTATCACTGACGCTATTGGTCTAAATTCCTTTAAAAAATCTCATTTATTTTTCCCTATTTGTTAAAAGTGTAAAAATAAAAATAAATGAAAAAACCTTTTCATTGGGAACCCATTCCTCTTTGGTCGGCACGTTCACCGGCATTACGAACTCGCTGGTCCGACTCTCGTTGTCCGACGACGTGGCTGCCGAGGAAGTCGAGTCCCTGATTTTGGGATCAATTCCGTCCCTCTGCAAGCACACCCGGAAGTCCAAAGACTTACCCGCGTAGAACCTAACGACCTTGTCGAAATTCTCGATGGATATTTTAGCCTTGGAGAGGCTCTCCGATCGCTGGAGCACCACCAGGATCTTCCTGAGACTCTCGAACTTGCAATTCATAAGGCACTGTTCGAGCATAAGAAGCGGCTCCTTTATCAGCGGAGTGTACTGTGCTCGGTCCTTGGGCTCCAGCTGTTCTAGTATATTTACGCCCATTTGGATTTTTTGGTAGGCTACTAATTCACCCGGCTCGCAACGCTCCAGCAGGTACTCGCTTATGAATCTCATAGGCCTTATCGAGTCCAGCTTTTTGATCACGCTCTTGCACATCTTCATCGACTGTCGAGTTGGAAGAGCCGACAGTAGCTGTAAATAGTTTTAATAATTTTATGACGTCATTTAATAATTAACAAAGAGGTTTTGAGATAGAACTACTAACTTTACGGGCATTTTTGTAATCCGACTCGTCGTTCTTCAAGAGCCCGATTAGTAGATCTGGGGTGACCAGGGACTGTATCTCCGTGGAGAAAGCCTGGTACTCGAGCCACTCTAGACACAGCTCGAACTTTTCGGCCTCGATTAGACTCTGGACTATGGAAAGCGGGTCGGTCTTCTGAGTGCAGTCCTGAACTTTACGCCAGGTGCAGTTGGACTCTGAACTCTTGCAGTATGGCAGAATCTTGTGGAAAACTGTCACCCTGCACAGCGTCTCGTTTATCTTGAAGCTACAGTGCGCCGGGAGTTTTTCTTTGTCGACGTGGTGGAGCACGTAGTGAAGAGCGCTCTTACACAGCTCTACGGGCCAACTGTTCAAGAATACGGTTATTTTGATTTTAATAATATTCGTCGTCAACAATTTTTATCTATCTTGTGTTTTTTTTAAACCTTAGTATCTACAAGTTTTAATGCGTACCGCAAAGTAACTCTGCATGAGTGGGAACTTAATGACTTTAAAAGCAAATTTTTTTTTTTCTTCGTGTAAACCCAAAATAACATTTTTAACTCTTTTCGCCTGTTTAATAAAATTTAAAAAAAATCCTCAAGCCCGTACCTGTTTAAACTGGCAAGCACCGTCTGTACCAGCGCGTTAACGTCTTTGATCTGGTAGACGTACCCCAAGACTTCGTTGCTACCTTTCTTGTGCACCAGCTGGCACAGTAAATAATCCTTGAGGCACTGTATCTCGGTGCACCTGGTGAACAACTTGCTAGGCAGAGCGTTTATTACTTCGAGGCAGTCCCCGAGTCTATCCTCGTCGAGGCACCTCTCGAAGTACGTCCACAGATCCACCAGGGACAGGTTCTCCTGGATACTCGCCAGGGTGAGGTTGTCGTCGAATAGAGCCGAGGCCAGGGTGGCGATCCACGGAGACGCGGTTACATTGTCGAGACAGGCCGTCCTCTGGACGTTGTCGCAGCCGCTCTCCAGCAAGCTCGAGGAGCCGTTCTTGTGGATTCGCTTTACCAGGTAAGACAGAAGCCAGCAGTGGTTCTCCAGATAGTGCAGGACGTTGGGTTTGATCGACCTGCTGGTCCAACTTGATGTTGCTGTCAAACTTTGCCTCATGCCAACGTCGAGTTTTGGAGTTACGTTTGTCTTGTCGTACTTCAGCAGGATTTCGTAGGTGCTGGTCACCGGCTCGTACCTACGATCTGTCTTGTGGGAAAAGGTGGTTTGGTAGAGCTGGTTTATGGTTAGGCTGGTGCTGTTTAGGGTGGATAAATTTACGTTTGGGGATTTTTCGTAGCCCTCGACGATCTTTGGGAGTTGGATTATGATCTTCCTGACCTCCTCGTCGTTGCTGGTGTTGTCGAATTCCTTCTTGGAGTAGGTCTCGAGGTAATCGTAGAGACCCTGGTTCAGGTCCTTGTTCAGAGTTTGCGGATGGTAAACCTGGTAACGATTAAAAGGATGTTTGGGTGACTTTGAAAAGACCAAAATACTTAAAAAATCTTGAAAAATCTCAAAATACTTGAGATTTGAAGAGGATTTTTGAAAGAATTATGATAGAAATAGTTATCAAGCCATTAATAACTTTATTCACCATTCATTTTTTTTTTTTACAATCGATATCCTCACTAACGGTATTGCAAAATAATAAAATGAAGTACTAACTCGTATCGCAGGCGTCTCGTGGAACTCGTTGGCCATAGCGAAGATAACTCTGGGATCGGTGGTCAGCTCCAGATCCTGCCAAGCTAGTTCGTTCAGATCCTCGGTTCTGAAGAAAAACTCTGTGTCCCAGGAGGCGGAACCAAGCAGTTTGTGCCTCAGGGTCCCCAGGGAGATTCTCCCGAGGTCCCCGACGCGGTAGTTAATTGTCGACATCGAGATGAACTTTCTCAGGGGGTTGACAGGCGGCTCGGTTCTCCAGACTTGGAGCTGGGTGTGAAGGAACGCAAGGTTCCAGAGATTCAGAAAGAAAGCCAGGGTATGCTCGCCCACCGAGAGTTCGCTGAGGTCGAGATTTTCCAGACGAGTCGATTTCGACAGGATTACCTGGATCTCGGGGCTGTTGTAAAGCTCGATCAGGTCTTTGTTTAGGATCCTGGTGCGGTTTGGGTAAAGACGTTTTATAATTAGGAGGAGTTCGGATAGTATGTCGGCTACCAGCTGGTTCGGATCCTGGTGTCCAGAGTCACCTACAGCCTGAAAGTTATTTATTGAGATACGTAAAATTTAATAAATGAAGAATATATAACAATTAAATATTATTCGTAAGATAGAAAGATCATCTATGAAGGCAGAGATCTGGGAGTAAATTGAACATGTTATGATTGATTTAATATGAGATAACAAAATCAGCGTGTACACGGAGTTATGGAAAAGAGGAAATTTTAAATCTAAATTAAAAAAAAGCATCAATTTTTTAAAAACTGAATCTTTACTTTTTGAAAATGTAAAACTGTAAAAATAAAAAATCGATTAACCGTTTGATCGGTGATATCGTTGAGAATAAAGCATCCCCAAGTGTCGCTTTTAGCCGTGTTCGGGGGCTCGTGACAGGTGAGCTTGGGGCAGCAATTGACGAGTATGTTGTGAACCAAACTAACTCCGAGCTTACTGGCTACGGCCTCGAGACTCTCGGGCTCGACGTTAAGGTCGAAAATCTGGTGTCCGAAGTAAGAATCTATCGAATTCGAGAGCAAGCTGGACTCTGTATTCATCGAACTCTTTTCATCTGTAATTTTTAATAATAATATATACTTTTTAATTTTAGTGAATATTTTGAATAAGCGAGTTTTTGATTTATCGGATTCTCAGATTTACGAGAATCATTGAAATTTAATGCATTTTATTATTATGTAGTGATGATAAACTGCGTCATATCGTTTCACCATTGAAATTTTTAATTTGTCAAATTAATAAAAATGAGTATTTTATTATTATGAATATTAATTTAAAAACAAAAAATTAAATAATTATTATTAATCGACTGCAAGTCTTGTGATTTAATTTTAATTTACTTATTTTAAAAACGTTGCATACAATCTTTTATTCATAAGCTTCAAGAAATAACAGAAGTTTCAATTTTTTATTTGAATAAGCTTCAAAATCATAAATATTCAATAAGGTGACCGAAAGATAAAGATAAAATAATTTTAACACAGTAGCGAATATTTATCGAACAAAGAAAATTTTTCAGTATACTTGTTCTATCAAAATAGGTGTGATTATAATTTTTTTTCAAATAGTAAAAAATGCATAAAAAACTACTTGTTTTTGGAATACGACTGATTGTAAGTTAAAATCAAAGGAAACAATTTCGAATTGAAAATTAATTCATAAATAGTGTTAAAGATTGTCCATTTTTATAATAATTTTATGATTAACTTTAGTAGTACGGATTCAGCCCTTTATTTAAATAAATAAATCCATATTGAAATAAATAAATTAATAGATGAAAAAACTTGACAGATACTGGCAATTGCGTTAATAGGAACAGGAGCGGGCGCAGTCGCTGTCGATGCTCCGGTAGTAGTCGATACCGCGTTTAAAGCTGCGGTAAGTTATAAAAACACCATTTTTTTAATTTAATTTAACGAATTTATTGAAATTTTTGAAATTTTAAACTATTTTTTTTTTTTTTTTTTTTTTTTTGATATTTATTTAAAATTTAATTTTTGATTTTTTTTTTCTTAATTTACAGATGTAGCTTCTGGGTGGGAAAAATTAAAATCCTTGGGGTAAGAATTGTAATTGGACTGTAAGACCGAAAGAAATTTTTTAATTAATAAATACTTTTTAATTTTAAATTTGCAATATTTATCTTTTTAAGAAAATTTAAAACAATTCATGACAGCGTTGTCAATTGATTTTTCAATTTATAGAAATTACTTTTAACCGATCGATTGAACGTTAATAAAACTTAAAAATTATATATTCTTGTTGTTGTTTACAGGTCCTATATCAGTACTTTAAACCAGAAACGACGGAAGAATTTGAAAATCTATTGGAAGCCATGATCATTCCTTTGTCTCATTATCGCGCCCGCGAGATACACGAAGCAGTGATTTCTTATAATTTACTATCAGATGACTCTGACAATGTTTTGATCGACATACTGTGCATCGCGACTTCAGAGGAAATCATTGAAATTAAAATTGCTTATAAAGAAAGTAAGATTTTTTTTTTTTTTTTTTTTTTTTTCACTTGGAGCAATAAATTTTATTTACAACTAGGAGAATGAAAAACGGATATTTCACGCTCGCTAAAATGAATTTAACTTTTATTTTGTTATTGACAGCATTATTTCGATAACTATTTTGAGTTTTAAGTTTCATTTTCATTTTTTCCGTGCGGTTTCCACCGTCCAAAAGTATATTTTTTCACCCTCGTCACGAAATACACTATTTCATTTAATTTACTTTTCGAGGCCGATTTATCATTTAGAACTGAACTAATTTTTTAATGGAAGTTGTATTTTCATAATTTTTATCAAATAACTTAAATATTTTTCAAAAAGAAGTAAATTAAAATGAATTATTATGGATTAAATTTATCTGATAGCTGTTTGAACTGCACATCTCATAGATCAATTTAAAAAAATTAAATTTATAACTATTAAAGATTTTTTGACTTCTCAGTAATGGTCTTAAATTCGTATTCCAGGCACTTCAAGCTTCATTGTAAATTTATTAAACGCGCATACAATTTTTACCAGAAATATACAGGGTGGCGCAAATTAATGTATCAGTGCCATTATCTCGAAATTTATGCCTCGTGTTTCAAAAAGTTTTTCAAACAAAAGTTGTTTGGTTTGGAGGGGGAAGTAAAATGATGACCTTGAATTTGGGCTCCGGGCCTTATGTTGGGCCCTACGGACCTCAAGTCCGTTTTTTTAAATGGGAACCCATATTTTTCTCATCGGATTTGGAAGGAGCGAAAAATTTTACGATTTTTAGGTATTTTTTGAATTTTTTATTGGGCCCCTGTAAGGCCCAGTAAGCCCCGATAAAGCCTGTTTAACTTTAACAGCGTTATTCCTGGAAAAAAAGCATTTTTTAAAGCACATGCATTGAGAAAGTTTCTTGGTTTAAAATTTTCAACAAAATGAGCCCAAAAAAAATTGAGCCCGGGGCCTTATGTGTGGCTCTATCGATCCTTAGACCATTGTTAATAGTCAGAGTTTGGGTCCATGGGGCCCAATCTAAGACATCTACGGAGTTAAGCCTTGACAATCCGATAACCAGGAAGCTGAAGTCAAGGAGTGCATAAATAAATAAGTAAAAATTTTTTTGGGCCCATTTTGTTGAAAATTTCAATCCAAGAAACTTACTCGATGCATGTGCTATAAAAAAAATGCTTTTTTTCCAGGAATACCGCTATCAAAGTTCAGCGGGCTTTATCGATGCTTACTAGGCTTTATAGGGGCCTAAAAAAAATTTCAAAAAAATCGTAAAATTTCCTGCTCTTTCTAAATTTGATGAGAACAATAGGGTTTTTAATTTAAAAAAACGGAATTTGGGTCCGTAGGGTCCAACATAAGGCCCCGGGCCCAAATTCAAGGTCACCATTTTGCTTCCCCCTCCAAACCAAACAACTTTTGTATGAAAAACTTATTCGCACGAGGCTTAAATTTCGAGATAATGGCACTGATACATATAATTTTTAATTACAGTGTTTAAAATTTCTTTGGATGATGATTTAAAAAAATATTTACATATATTTGACTCATTTAACGAAAGCTTTCGGTCGCTGATGATTGCTTTGAGTGCTGCAATTAGATCTTCTGAATCAGACGAAGATAAGGCTTGGGAAGACGCTTATCAACTTTACGAAAATGGTATTTTAAATATTAATTTAAAAAATCTTAGTTTTAGAAATTTATGAAAAATTTTGAAGTAAGTTTTTGATGACCACAGGAGAAAATAAATATGGTACACGGGCATCGTATTTTATCAGTATATTTTCCGAAAGAAGTTTTACTCACTTAAATCGCACATTTACGGTATACAATAAAATTTCAAAAATGAGTATTGAAGATGCAATTGAATCTGAATTCTCCGGTGATATTTCAAAAGCTTTGCTCGCTATTGGTAAGTGTTAATTACACACATCGTTAGTAAAAGGCTTATTTATAATCAACAAAAAAAAAAACTGTTTATTCAGTAAAGCACGTGAAAAGTAGTACGGACTTTATCGCCGAACGACTTCACGACTCTATGGAAGGCGCTGGAACGAATGAAAAAGATCTAACGAGACATGTTGTAACCCACTCGATGCTTCACAAAAACGACATTGGTCTAATTAAACAGGTTTTCAAATTCAAATACCCTCGCACCCTGGAATCTTACATCATGGTAAGTCCTTTTTTTTTTTTTTTTTTTTTTTTTTTTTTTTTTTTAAACCATTATTGATTATATTCATAGCTTGAAATATAACTGGTCAATCGTTGTTTTTATAGACTTTTATTTCAAACCGAAACTCACAAATGAACCACGAATGCATAATTTTTTTTTATCATTGGTGCAAAAGAGTGATCCTTAATATTACATCATAAATTAATCGTAATAATCATTGAGGTCATTTCATAAAATCATCGTGATCATAAAAAAAGGACCCATAGATTTATTAGTGATCCTTGTTTCAAACAACTAATTAATATTTTCATCGGCTTTACATTTAAATCAAAATTTTTAATTTTATATTTCAGGATTTTTACTTTTCCCACTCAGAATCCGCATCAATAAATTGAGAAAAAAATTCAAACTCATTAAAATCTCGAAACGAATCCATATAAACAAGTTAAATTTATTCAGAAAATTAAATAAATTAAATTTTTTTTTCACCTCGACTAGGATTTGAACCCTTTTTGTACAGAAAAATATATAATTTTAGCTTATTTTTTTTTATTACAAATAATTTTTTTTTTTTTTTTTTTTTTTTTTTTACAGGATGATACGGACGGTTGCTATAAGTTGATACTTCTTAGGTTAATTCAATAATTCTGAATTAGCAAGATCTTTTATTCTGCAGAAGATTTAAACTAAATTTAAACTATTGTAAATTTTTATAGAAATTAAATAAATTTTAATGAGACGAAATTTAAACGGTGTTTATTACTATTTTTTGAATACGTAATTTTTAATCACCAATTAACCTAGTAATATCTCAAATTATTCGATTTGCATTTTTTTTTCTAAAGCTTTATACTTAATCAAATAAATTTTTTAATTCCGTACTTAAATATAAAATTGAATGATCTTATAGTATATAGCTGTAGCTAAGTAAATAAAATAAAATAATTATAAAAGAGTGCTGCATTACTAAATATGAATATAAATGTAAATATGATACGTCTGTTTACAGACAGTTTAGTATGTAAAAAAAAAGAAAAAGAAAAGTTACCATCGGGAAGAATGGAATGCAAGATCTTGAGGTGTTCCCGGAGGTTGTGCAAGTAAGTCCGTTCGTTACCGCAGATCTCGATAATCTCGTCGAAGATAATCTGTCCAGCCAACTCGGCGCTGTCACCTTTGTCCAACACGCTCTGGGATTCCAGAAACATCTTGACTTTGTCTTTGAGCTTGCGCCAGAATTCCGTCTCGTCTCGCCACTCTTGAAGTTTTAGGGGCACGCTCGCGTCGCACAGTAGAGCCGGCACAGATTTTTTATCTTCTCCGACAGCCTGAAAGTACAATCTCAAAATTAGGCGTTGGAATCCTTTTGAAATAAAAATTATTTGAGTAAATAATGAAGCTCCGAGATGATGTATCACAATAAAGGTAATTTAAAATGAGAATAAAATAGAATAGAGAGTTGCCTGAAAAAGTCGGTAGAGCTCGTTGAAGTAGGCCGCGTGGGCAGTGTTTAGCTTCTGAGAGGACAGTTTGAGGTACTTGGCCGCAACGTCGAGAAGACTCAGGCTAGCCTGGTGGCTGTTCAGGCTCATGGTGAGGCCGAAGTCGAGGACGCACAGGGTCACGAGGTCCCGCGAGTCGAGATTTTCGGTGCTCAGGAGACGAGCGTTTTTCTCCTGCGAGGATACGAACGTCTCGAGGAGGTTCGCCAGACGGGAACTCTGGTAACTTCCCTGGGCCGTACGACGAAGGCTCTGAAAATTTTAACTGTTGTTTTAATCTTCGTCCCAGCGAAGATAAACCTACGGCTGATTATAATTTTTGTGGTTGACACTTTGTGAGTAAAAAAAAAAAACAAAAAAAAAACAGAATCTACACCTTAATTTAAAGCTTTAATCACATGGTAAGGAGGATGAAATAAAAAACTTACCTCGAAAGCTTGAAAGTCTTTGGTCTTTCTCCCGAGAGAACTCGGTGCGGGTTCCGAAGAGTTAGTTTGTTTCGTCATCTCGAGCCGAAAGTTCCTCATCGCCTTTGAAAATCCAACCAGTCCGTCCAAGCTTGTATTCTTCATCTTAAACATCTGCAAGCACAACGCAAACATAACCACTATGATAAAACCAGTTTTGATATTAATAATTATAAGTTACGTTGTAAACGCTACTGTGGATAAGGTCTGCTTTCGTAACTTTAATTGTGTTTCATTAGTTTAAAGTTTTAAAAAATTGTATTTAACAGGTATTTCTGCAACACGCGGGGTCGTACGAATTGTCATCGCTGGACGACGACGACTACAACGAAGAAATGGTACAGCTCAAAGACATAGACGATTTTGAGACACTGCTTAAGGATCTTACCTTTAATCGACCCTCTACCGATGAACAAGATCAAGGTAATGAGGAATCAGTTTTATAGTTACCAATATTCAAATCCTTCAAAATTTAAATTTAAATTTTAAAAGCCCGATAATTAAGAAATTATTAAATAATGTAAAAGTAACTGTAAAGAAACAGTACTCCTAGTGAGGTTAAAAACAACTATTTAAAAACGACATTTTTTATCTTTGTTCAAAGTGTTCGTAAAGCGACCTAAAATAGATGCATGAAAAAAGTACTTTACGCATACTATGATAAAAAAAATTTTAATCACTCATGAAAACAAATCCTTAAAAAATATAAAAAGTTTTTAATTAAAATAATATTTATAATACTCAGAGTAGATGAAAATGTATATCGTTCGAGAAAACTACTGAAAAAAATCAACTCGAGCCGAAGATTAAGTCAATATATAAACGAAGACGAGGAAAAAATCGAAAAGAAAGAGGGTGAAATCGAATACACGGAAAAGAAAAAAAGCTCCGAGTCTACGGATTACCCGGAAGAAGTGACAGTGGAAAATTACGACGATTTCATGTCGAGAAAACTGGATGAAAAAACATCAGCCATCGAATCAACGTCCACGAGCACAATACAAACAATAACCACGACATCCGAAGTCCCGGAGAAAATACTTCCGGAGTACAGCTTCGAGATAGAAAAAGCCAATGCCGATAATTTCACCTTAAACGTTACCGAGGAGGAAATTTCTCAAGCCATGAAAGAGCTGTTGAAAAAAATATTCGACTTTGCGAAACCGGTTAATTGTTCGAGCTTCGATGGCTTCAAGTACGGGATTAAAGCTGCCATCTGCAGACTCTCGGACTTCAAATCGGCCAAGGATAAGAGCGAAAAAATTAAAGTGCTCAGAGAATCCTGGGAAATACTCAGAATATGGCTTTTCATTTATTTCGTCATAGCCATACCCTGCTGGTGTCACCGAGGTTTTTTTTTCATCAATTTTACCTTTTTTTTTTCGCGACTAGGGTGTAAAACAATAGTTTTAAGTGCCAAGTTAGAATCAAATCAATGTTTTGAAAAAAAAGTCCAGTTTATGCTTTTAAATTAGTACGTAAATGCTTAATTTTCGGTATACTGTGATAAAAGTGTGAAAAATGATAGTTTTTTCGTTACAAGGGTACATAACAAATGTTCAACAAAATTTTGATTTGATAATAATTAGATAAGTTACACATTTTTATGCCCAACTAAAATCGATGCCTAAAAATAAACTTTACTTTGAGTGTTGTTTTAAGTAAGCATAATTTTTTGAAAGGCTGGTTCCGGTGTTGCTGTTTTTGCTGTGAAATTTGCAATCCCGAGAAGTCGATTAGAAAAAACAAAAAGTATTTCGTTAAAAATCCACCGGGCGTGTACTTAAATGAAGATGACGAAACTATCGAGTACGAGCCGACCAAATACGAAAAAGTCGCTTACAAAGAGTTTGGAAAAAGGGTCATGAGTATTTAATTTCATATTTATAATTATAAAGATAAAAAAATGAAAAATATTTTTGAGTTACAGAATAAAATAATAATCCTGATAATAGTTATTATTTTGATTAATTAAATAGACTAATTAGATGGTCCTAGCGAAAAAAAAGCTTAGCTCAAAATTGATATGTAAGGGCTTATTAGCCCGTACAAACCTCAATGACTTGGCGTGCTCTCGAGTAGTCTCCCCTCCACAGACATAGCATAAGCAGGCTCTCCTTCGAGGCCAGCATCAGGTTTACTATGTACTTCGAGTTGTCGTATCTCACTCCCGAATAAAAGTTCCTCGTCCTCTTCCTCCTCTTGCTGTTCACCACATCCGTGGAGCTGCTGGCCTCCGAGGACATTTGAGGATCCGTGTTGTCGCTGGACTTGTCGTTCTCCTCCGAGGAGCTGCCGAGCTGCTGGTTGTAGAATATAGACTTGCTCTTGAGCCGGAACGATAATGTTAGTTTATCGTCCGATAATGAAGTTTCGAAGTCGTCGTCCTTGCCCTCGACGAACTCTTGACTGGTTAGTATCTCGAGTCGCCAGTACGCGTCGGTCACCGAGCTGTCGATCGCTAATATCCTGCTCTGCAGGCCTTCAAGGTTCTTTAAGTCGGTGCTTGACGACCGACGAAGCTTGCCAAAGTCTATGCCCACCTGTAAATTATGTAACATTTTTAAAACCGGTAAACTAAGACTTGAATAATAAACCTTCACCTGTACAATGCATCTCCTGAGGTATTTCAGGAGTTTCCTGACTGCGTTCTTGTCGCACACGAATCCGTACTTAAGCTTGCTCGTATCGGCTTTACTATAGTTACTCGTACTTTCGTACCCTTCTTCTTCGGAAAGAATACCAAAATGTCCGTCGTGCCTCAAAAACAGCATGGAAAATACATTTTCTATTAGCTCCAATCTAACGCTCAGTGGGTTTATCGTGTTTAGTACACTTTCAAAGTCATCGTACTCTGCTCTAAGAGCGAGTCTCATCGAGTGGTACGCTTTTAAAACTTTGAGCTCGTCGTCGTCCTTGATCAGCTCCTTTACTTCCTCGTAGCTGCACTCGTGCAGGTCTATGCTCTTTTTTAGTACGCTGATAATGCAGCTCTCTTGCAAACCGTCGAGAATACTCTTAACTCTGGTGTTGTTTTGATGCTCGACTCTGAAAAAAAAAAAAAAACACCCAAAATAAGTTGAAAAAAACTTAGAATTCATTAAAGGGACCTCCAAGTGAAATTTCAGCGTACGGTTAAAAATTTGAGAAAACGCTTCAAAAACAAAAGCATTTTTTATAATGTGGTCAAACAAAATTAAAAAAATTTTTTTTTTCAATCTTTTAGGATTTTTATTTTTGGCCCTAATTAAGGATGTTTGGTACTTACGAAATGCAGCCGTTTTGTCAATTTTGATCAGATTGATTTATGATTAATATCAAAGTAATCATTGAATTTTTTGCCTTTTTTTGTTCGATTTAGTTTTTAAAAAAATCAAAGTGTTTTTTAAATAATTTAACCCGGACTCTTATGGAAATCAAGCAATTTTTTTCTTTAATCGTGTGTCACTCATCCAAAAAAGTAGGGACCATTACAAGAATTATTGGAGTTTGTAGACTTTAGGTTGAAGAAGATTTTAAGATTTTTTTTATAGTACCTTTCCGACCGTTTGAAAAAGATAACAAAGAAAAACAAGCGCACAGCGGTGAAATTCCATGCGCGTCTGAACAAGAAATGCTCTAACTTTTTTTCTTCTGTATGCTTTGATCTAAAAATTTGTACACAATATCTTGAGGTCTTAATTTTTAATGTGAGATCAAAAAAGTTAATGTTTTTAAACTTTTGTCGCAGAGTTTTGTAAATTGAAAATTAGGTTATGTTTTCGTGATTTTTCCTAATTTTTCAAAATATTTTTAAAACATAAAACTAATACTAAATTAAACTATAGACTTTCAACTATGCTGTGTAAAATTTTCAAAATGATTCATTCATTAGGGTCAGAGTACTGATGAGTTGAAAATAAAATCGTCTCGTCGGGCGCTGCGGCGGCCGTCCCCTCCCCTCTTTTCCCCTCACGAAAGTACCAAACATCCTTAAAATTTTGCAAAATCCATACTATAAGTTGTTTAAAGTGACGTCTAGAAACTCTAAAAAAAAATTTTATGAAAAAAAATTTGTAATTTTGACATTTTAAAAAATTGTTAGCAGTCATAGTTTGAAAAAATTTCTAGCTTTTCTAGTTTTTGATCATATTAATTTAAAGACAAGCACGATTATTTCAGCTAAGGATATTTTAATCATACAAGTTTTTCTTCTTGTACTCCAAAATCCACTCCACCACTTTGAGATTGCTGGTCAAGCTTGCATTGAGGTTTAGTAGAACTGGTTCGTTCGTGCTTTCGTACTGGACCGAGCGACACTTGTTCAACATAAACTTTATAGACTCGCAAATGCCAATACTTTTTTCCCATGTTTCTTCCTTGTCAAAGGGTAGATTGTGCAAAAAGTGTATCAAAAGTATCGGCCAGATATTGCTCAAAACGGGGGAAGACAGTATTCTGGTTACTCTCTCGTACTCTTTACTTTCAATCAGAATTGAGCAAATGTCCTGAAAATCATAAATATATTTTTTTTTTTAATCTACAAAATCTAAATCTAAAAATTTTCTCTTTCATCATATTAATCATATTGATTTTTTAGATTATTATTATTTTTTTGTAAAATTCATGCAAGGTTTAGATTACAGTATTACTTAATTTAATGTTGCTCACCAAGATATCAAGAAACCAATGATGATCTCTTCTTATGGCTCTCAAGCTCAACTCTTTGGGCTGCAAACAAATTTCATTTGAATCACCACTGGAAGTAAACAAAACGTCACTGATTTTTTTAGCACTTTCGACATCGCTAACACTACTATTTCTGTAATTTTGGTTGTCCAAAAACACATGCCATTCCTTCAAGAACTTTGGCTTTTTTCTCGAGTACAGAGACAGTTCTATTTCATCCTGATTGCAGGTTTTGAACAAGCACGGGAAGAGCCAACTTATCAGTTCATCTTCTTTTGAATCTGGAATATTGAACTTTGACAGAACACACAAAACCGCAGCTAAATTTATTTCGGTGCTCTCTAGTGAATTTTTCAAAAAGTTTGAGTACAAATCTTGCAGAGGCGAGTTCAAAAAGTTGTTGATCAGCCAACATGTGAGAGCTGGTTTTTCATTCAAACTAGCTTCTATGAATTGAACAGTGGAGGGAGAAATTTTACTTATACTTTTGGCACTTGAAATCGCTTCAAACAAGTCAAACAGTTCCTGTGAAAAAACAAAAAAAAAAGATTTAAGTTTTCATCGTAATTAAGTACTATTAAATATTACATAGTGTATAATATGTATATGTTACACTTATAACCCAAAATCAGATAAAACTAGTATTTACTACTGAAAACTAGTTTTGACTAGTAAATACTAGTTTTAACTGATTTTGGGTTTTAACTGTAACATATACTTAAAAATATAAAGTACTGAAATTAAAAATAAAATTATCTAAACAAATCAAATACCTATATGTACATATATGATGGATATGTTTATATCAATATATAATTTGTGTATAAAAAGACTGTATAAATTAATTGTAATATGTTTTTTAATGTGTTGGATGGTTATTAATCTGCAATATATAATATCTTTTATTGATATAAGTACCTTTTTAACTTTTTCTGGTATGTCAGTGCTGATAAGTTTCAAGTTGGCAAAGAACTGTAAGATTTCCAATTTTTTCTTAATTTTTCCAGTGTTTTGTTTATCCAATCCCAGCAGAATATTATGAAGAATCCACTCATGTTGATCTCTGTTTTCAGCTGAATCTCTGAAAGAACAGAATAAACAATGAGTACTTGTAAACGTAAAACATAGACAGAAAAAGAAAAAAACTTACAAAGCTGCATTGATAAGTTCGTGAATTTGTTCAAGCTGCTCGCTGGTGTAACTATTATCAGTTGAATTTAGGATAGCTGAAGCTGTGTACCATAACCTCGAGGACACGCACTTTTCAATTTCGAGCGGTTCAGGATTCTTGGACATATTTTACGAGTGCAGCAAGAAAGCTGCATTTCATCACCGAATAACGAATAAATCAAACTCGATGACAAATTGACAACTCCTTTGTTGGTGGTCAAAATATGACTAAGGCTTTGTTTTTGCTAGCAGCAGAATCATAACAAGCACAAACACTGTGTTGATAACGAGACTCCTGGCTCACTCTTGTGGTCCATCGCATCATCCGAATTTTCGCGGCTTGAAAGTTTAAAAAAGCTCCGAGAGATAAGATAAGTAAGATGTGCCACTTTCGGGTTGCAGTTTAAAGTTAAAACAGATGATTTTTAAATAGATTATGGAAGTTATATACAAAATTATTCTAGTTCATCTAAATTTATTGAATAATTTTCATTGTTTCTTTTAAAATTGTTTCAGAAAAATTAAAGTGAGTTATTTTGAAACAAATTGTGAGTCACAATCCGGTTAATTTTAGTTAAACTAACGTTAACTTAACTTTGAAATAAATTAAGATAATTGTATTCAAATTTTTATTAAAAATAAAGTCGTGAACAATTCTTAATTTTCAATAAATTTTAATGTAAAACAACGTAAATTCAATTAGGAATCCAAGTTATGATTATGATTTTATAAAATTTGCCAAAAATTGTCATATTTTAAAACTTTGAAAAGTATAAATTTTTACCAAGCAAAATTTCGAATATTTTTAAAATAATGCTTTTTTTCATTTCTAGGCCTTTTTAGGCGCATCCGAAACATCATTTCCTATAAATTTTGGTCATCATTACATAATTAAAGCATCCAGGTTAACCCGGCTTATCTCAAGTTTAATCAATTAATCTTGATTTTTTAAACAAATTTACACATTTTAAAAAATTAGAACAATTTTGGGATTCTTATCAGAGTCTGATATGACCAAATGGTTCGAAGTGGAGGTTAAATTATAAAAAAAGTTATTTAGAAAAATAAAAAACAGTTTACTTTATTAAATCTATAAAAATCATTAAAATATACATTAATATTTATTGTCATAAAAAATAGTACTTTGCATATTATAAACATCATCAAATAAGATTATCAACATTTTGTACATTGTAGGTGTATTGAGACGCTTCTTAAAATTAAGTAGTTTTTTTTTTTTTACATTATCGTTACGAATTTCATGTCGTTAAGACTGTGGAGTATCAAAACTGGACGTGATTTATCACTTCTGACTTCTCGCATTTTGTCACAGATTTGCTTTATGTACTTTTTATGGCGTGAATACCTGGAAAAAAAGAACCAGTAAAAAAATAATAAATAAATCTTAAATAAATATTAAAATGTAAAACAAGGTACTTTTCAACAATGGGTAGTATGCTCCTTTCAAACTCCTGCTCATCGGCAACGTCGATTTCCAAAAAGTTGGCGATCATCCTGAGGATTGGAGATTCGAGATTAACCGCGAAAACCTCGACGCTGACCTTGTGGGAGAACCTCTGCAGGTGTGACGTCATGTGAGTGGACATCATGTTTTTGAAGCTCTTCTTCTGGCTGCCCGAGATTTTTTCCTTGTCCTGCGTAACAAAGTTTATGTTGCAGTCCACGGGGTTGTTAGAGTTCGACAAGTTGAACGACTCCTGAAGGTTGTTGCTTATTTTGCTGTCGGATCTGTTCAGAGACACGGAAATCGATGCGTTTTCGGTGTATTTTTGGAAGTATTCGCCCAACTCCTGATTCAAATTAATAATCCACGTTAATTATTTTTATTTAATAAAAAGGGTATCTGCTCGTAAAAGCCACAAATAAATAAATAAAAAAAAACCTGAATAGTGATCTTGCGTTCCAAGAAAATAGCCTTTTCCTTGGTGTGAACCCTGAGGTTGGCCTTCTTGATCATGAGCACGTGATTGATCATGTTGAGGTTGCAGTACTCGAAAATCTCAACCGAGTCCTTGAGATCGAGACATATGACCTTGAGACCGAGGGACCACAGCTCCCGCAAAATATCGGCGAGTTCGGTCGAGGAACTTGCCCCGTCTACGTTGCATACAGCGACGTCGACGGTGAATCTGTTGTCGTGGAAGAACTCCTCGGACAACTCGTTGGCCACGCTCACAACTTTATCGAGGCTTATGCTTATGCCCACCCCACACTGCTTCTTCTGCTCCGCGTTCATCCCCGTGCGCTCGAACATCTGTCTGAACGACCGCAAAAGGCTGTCGTACCTAGAATAAATCATATTTTCAACTTTTTTCTACCATGTTTTTCAACTAAATTCAATAAATTACGATTTTTTTTTTAATTTCAATCCTGCAAAATTACCACTTTAGTTAAAATTTAATTAATTATTAAATTATTAGACAAATATAATTTTATGCTGATTAGTAGACTTTAATAAAAACTTTTATGCATTTATTTATTTATTTAATGTATTTTTATTATTAATGCTTTCTTTCAGAGAATATAAGCACATTTTTTAATGAAAAATGCCTTGAAATATCATTTTTATACATGGAACTAATCATAGTGATGTGGAATATACCATTTTTCAAATCAATCCACTTAAATATTGTTTAAAAATTTTTTCAATCATTATTTTATGGCTTTTTTAAAATCATAAAGGTCTTGCCTTAAAAATCACCAATATAGAAACACACGCCCGTATATAACCCCCATAATCGAACATGTCAAAATAAATACTATAAATAAACAAGTGAATTGATAAAATTTTATATTTTTTACATATTTAAAATATAAAATATAATTACCAAGGATAAATTAATTTTTTTTTTAATTCATCGATCTATAAACCTTATTGTTTGGTTTCAAAAAAATAAAATGATTTTGTTCAGCAAATTTAAAAAACTAGAACGAAAAAAAAAAAAAAAGTTCAAACCTTCCTCCTGCCGCGATAACGTCCTGAGCTCCGTGTCGGCGTCTCCGCTTGATTTCACAAGTCACCTGGTAAATTATACCACTGTACAACTGTGTGTTGTTCACCAGCAGCGGAACTATCGTTATTGGCCACTGAAAAATTGGAAAAATAAAAATTTACATAAATTTTATTCCAAAATGTACGCAGTGTAAAATTTTTCTAAAATAAAAAGGTACTACATAATTTTAAAATTAAAAAAAAAAGGTGTCTTGGACGCCTGTAATAAGCGAAGCGTTTTATATGAAAGAATGAATAAAAAATCTCTGTATCTATCTTTGTGAATTTACTTTATGTAATGTAACATAGGTTTATCCATCTTAATCAAGCCCCAAAGTTTCCCTCACTTTTGTTTTTTCTTGCTTCGAATTGTAAAAATAGTAAATTAAAAAAAAAAAAACCTTGACACCCAGAGCTTGGGCTTGCTCGATGACAATCTCAATCTCCGTGAGGCCCTTCTTGGCAAAGCCGGCCGCGTCCCCCTTCCTCTTGGTTATGGTCTTAAGTATCCCGGAGATCTTCTGCACCGTGCTCTCGGTGTCGAACAGGTTGAACAGTATGTCCATGGCCTGGTCGGTTAGGCACAAGCTTATCAGTCTGGTCCGGACCTGAAGTTTCGAGAGGTTTTCCTCCCTGGCGTCACGGATAATCGAGTATATATCCTGGTACTTCTCGCTCTCAATTCCGCTGTACATGAGGACCGCCTGGAGAAGCGAGGTGTGGTTTATGCGCACGACGAATCCACGGTCCTGGAGCTTCGGGATCTGGTTGAATATCTCCGAGGTCATGTAGAGCAGCTCGGCCTCCGGCATGAGGTTGTTTACAGTTGGGCTTATTATGTCGAACGCGCACTCGTACAGCTCGCGCGGATGGAATCCGTGGACCTGAATATTTTATTATGTGTTATCGTGGCGATGAAAAATTATGAAAAACAATGAACGAACCTTGGTCTCCCTGTAGACCCTCTCGATGGCGTACCTCCTGACGTTACTTATACTATTTAGCGCGACATATCTGGCAAAGGAAGCGTGGAGATCGTGCGGTATGGATACGACGCTTCCAGTCCTGGTCATAAGCCTGACGTGGCTGTCGATGGAGCTGTAAAGACTCCCGCTCTTGGGCATGAGGAGGGGCGTGGTTATGGAAATACCCCCGTGTCTCTGAAAAACCTCGACGATTTTTGATTTGACGAACTCCCGGAAGAACCTGGACTTTGACGTGAGTATGTTTCTGCCCATGAGGTTCATCTCGTAGGTAAGGTCGGCGGCGGTGGTAGTGTTGTCCTGGGACAAGCAGCAACCAATCAGATACTTGTAGGCCTTGCTCTGGATGTTGGACAAAGTGCGACGGGCCATGTCCTGGAGCTCGGTCTCCTCGAGTTCCGGCGGCGGAAGCAGCTCCGAGGCTAGTAGCTCCTGGGATGTCGGACGCTGACTCGGGTCGTGGTTCAGGAGCCATCTTAAATTATAATTCAATTTATTTTTCATAACTCGATTCTTAACTGTGTAAATAGACTTTAAATAATAAGTGTAATTACCGCAGCAGGCGAGTTTTTCCAGAATCAAAGGTCTCGTCGAGCTCGGGTGGCAAAATAATATCTTTGGATCTGAGATTCAATAAAACTTTGACCCTTTCCATACCGGTTGACAGAGGTTTGTGACACATCTCGAAGAATATAATACCTAAACTGTAGATGTCTACTTTTTGGTTGTAAATTGCTTTTTCCACTTTCGTGGACAGTTCTGGTGCAACGTATAAGGCCGTGCCAACTTGACCAGTCAGAGAACCACCGTAATCGATCTCCGAACTAATACCTTTTGGTCAAAAAAATGCTTGTACTTAAAAAAAGTCCAATATTTAATAATTAAAATTTTTTTATCCCTTTGCATCACTATTTTCTTTAAAATTTAGCAGTTGGATTTACATGACTTTGCGAAGATCTTGAAATAGAAATCGTAAAAAATTTTTGAGTTCAGGTTTACAACAGCCCATTATTTGAGGTCTCAAAGTCTATGTTACACAAAATAGCGACTGAATTTTCCAAGACTTTGCACAAGTTTCGAAATAAATTTTATAAGTTCGGTGAAGAACAGCAAAGTCTACTTAATCTTTACCTTTTTCATGAATGATTTGTGTTTCTTTTTCGAATTCCAACGGGTGGGTCAAATTCGACAGTATATTGGTGGTGGCCAGTCCAAAGTCCCCAATTTTGACGTGATCGTTGCTGTCCAAGAATATATTGACGGGCTTCAAGTCTCTGTGTATCATGGCCTGCTGGTGTATGTGCGCCAGACCCTCGATGATCTCCCTGAAGAGACGCCAAATTCTGTCTTCGTCCTCGTAGAGTCCGTTGTCGATCGCGGTTCTCAGAGTGCTCTTCTCGCAGAATTCCATCTGTATGTACATGAACTGTATCTCTCGAATCGATGCTTCCTCCTTTTCGTTTTCGTTGCCGTTCTTCTCTACCACGAGCTCTGGGAAGTTCTGAGCCGACTCTGAGGTCGGAGACTTATCGTCCCTTTCGAACTGGATACTGTCCGATGAGTCGATATGAGTTCTTGGATTTCTACAAATATCATCATTCATTTTAACTGAACGTTCAAGCTAATGTCCATAGATTATCAAGGATTCTAAAACATCTTTCAAATTTTTTAATAAAAGTACCACAAAAATATAAAAGTTCAGTTTTAAAAGTTCTTTTAGTTTTATGAAGATGTCATTGAATACTTGATCACCTGAATAAGTTAAATTTGAAGTTTTTACTTCATGTAAACGTGACCGAGTCCCTCAAGATAAATTCATGAATTCTCTCTGTTAGCCCTTCGCAACTAGTTAATTCTTCGATACTAAAACGGATCAAACTCGAGTTTGAATGATAAAATCAATAAAAATGTACGAGTTAAACTTACACGAAGGGCCATTCCTCGTCGGTGTCGGAATCATCGCTCGACTGATCCCCGTCGTCTTCCTGACTGTTCCGCGATCTCGCCGCGCTCGTTCGAGATTCGTAGGATATGTTCCAGCCGACCTCGTGCATCGGAGGTGGCGCCAAGTTTACATCGGCGACTGATTCCAAATACTAATAATAAATTAAGTAGAGATTATATGACAAGAACACTGTTTTAAAATTACTCTAATAAACAGTTATAATTATAAAATCAAAAGATTTCAAATATAACAAATTTTACACATTTTTACCAAAAAAGGCTTACATCATCGGTGCTCGAGGTAGTTTTGTCGTCGGTGCCAGTGAGCGGAACCGAGCTGGGCAGAGACTCGGAGGGCGTGAGTCTGCTGCTCCTGGGCGAGTCGTTCAAATTCGCGCTCTCGATCCACGAGTTGTAATACCTCACGACGTTCTCGTGATTGAGCCTCGATAGGAGCTTTACCTCCCGGGTAATCTTCTTGTTGAGCTGTTTGTTCTTGGGATTCAACTTGATCCTCTTGATAGCGTAAATGCAACCATCGAGTTTGTTCTTGACCTTGAGAACGTCACCGAAGGCGCCCTTGCCCAGCCACTTGAGGACCTCGAACTCGTTCTGGATCCGGGAACCGCCCAAGGACGGAAGGTGGAAGTTAACCTCGGCTTCCGGTTGATCCCGTTCCGGTTCGACGAGGTTCTTGCCCTCCAGGTTGGGGTGGAGCTTGGATGGGTGGAAGCCACGGTCGGGGGCGGTTTTAATGAAACAGTGTTCGAGAAGCTGCTCGGCCGTCCAACGAGTTCGCTCGTTATTCACCAGGCACTTGTTCAGAAAGTCTCTGAGGTCTGGCTGGAAATTTAAAACAACAATTTTTCATTTTAACCTTGTGCTCAAATGAAAAAAAAAAAAAAAAAAAAAAAAATTACCTTAATTGACAAGTCGACCTCCTTCGATAGATCTTTATTCGACACAATCTCGCCCTTCAGCAGCGACAGCATGAGAATTCCGAATCTGTAGATGTCAGCCTTTTTTCCACCCCTGCCTTGCGTCGTTGGAAAGTCGTGTTCGGCCTTGGCCAAGCAGCTGGATCCGTGGATGTCCGAGAGACGTTTTTCGAGCGAGTAGTCGGCTACCTTGACCATACCCGAGCGGTCGATGTGAACGCTCGAGTCTCGGAGATCCTTGTGGACGACGTTGTTCTCGTGGAGGTAAGACAGGGCCGTGAGGACACCCGTAGCCAGGTGCCTGAGCATCACCGTGTCGACCGGGATGTTGTCCGACAGGTAGAAAGAACAGGTTGTACCAACCACAAACTCTTGCAAAATGTAAATCTTGATCTTGTCCTTGTCTTGGAAGTACTTCATGTTGAGGTAGTGCACGAGGTTGTGGTGTCTCAATTTATTCAAATGATTAAGTTCCTGCTCGATGCTCGCTATCTGCTTCATGATGTTCTGTAAATTCGTGGCCTCGCCGTTGTCGTAGTTGCCCGAGGATCCGCACTTCAAGGTCCACTCGGTTACCGCCAAAAGTTCCCCGGTCGTGTTGTCGACCCCGGCGTGTACTATCGAGCCCTTGGTGCTGTGGCCTAAACACTTGCCTCGGTACACCTTCCTCTCGGTCTGCTTGTTGTCGAAGTTCAGAGTCTTCGTACCTGTAGATAATACATCGATTATTTTTAAAAACATATTTTAGTTTTAATGTATGATGTCGTTTTATTAAGTTTTAAAAATAAATGATTCTAACAACCTCTGTGTTCGCAAAGTGACTCAGAGCTTTCAGAAGTACTGGTGTTTCTCCTCCTGGATAGGTTCCTGATTCTCTCAATGGGCGGGGAGGGCAAGCTCTGAGTAGCCACGTTATTATCCATCAACGAGTCCCGTCGGTTTCTAATTTCCGCCTTGAGTGCCTCCTTTCTCTTGAGTATCTCGTCCTGCAGAACTTGCCTCTCCTGGTCCTCCCTCAGCTGCTTCTCCAGCAGCTCGTTTTGTATCTTCTCCTGCTGCTTGGTAACCATCTCGTCGTAGAAACTGCTGAAGGTTGGTTTGTTGTGCTCGTGCAAGAACTTCTGGGTGTGCTGGCACAGCTCATATATCATTTCCTCGCCCTCGAGTTCCCTGGCCAACTTCTCTAGCTCTAACAGGTGGCTAGAGATTTTCTGGTCCGAGAGGCCCTTGCTGTTCTCGAGCTGGATTCTTGGTACTCTAAATATTTTTTTTAAGCTCAGTTAATAATTTGAAGTATTTTCAACAATTTTTAGAAATTTAATTTGCTGTTACTAATTATTGTTGTTGTTTTAATTAAAAAATCAATAATCAAATGACTCACTTTGTTGGGTACTTATCTCCACAGATGACATGCAGATCAACTTGGGCGTAAACCTCTGCGGGTCCTGACATGCCCTTTTGGGGTGTCAGGGTGATGTAGATATTCAGCGGTTGCCATTTTTTGTTGTTCTTGCTCTGATTGACAACCCTGAGCTCGTCTCCAAAAATTGACTGCAATAAAAATAAAAAAATCCAAGGGTTTATTTAGTCAAGTTAGACCAGAGTTTTTTGATAAATAGATAATGGTTGTTAGTACTCTCAGAACTTCAAGCTCGTTGTTCTGACGATCTTGACAAGATTCTTGTGACATTTTGCGAGTTTACACATCGAAGCTTCTTTCAAACTTTGGAGGGATTAATTTTAAAAATCAAAGTAACTAAATTTAATTTAAAAACTAAAAAACACACAAACACACTGCCACGCTAACTTAACCTCAAAAACAAAAGTATTATGTACAAAGCCGAAAGTATTAAATCATATGAAATTTTAAGGAGACTAATTATAAGCAATAGACAAGCTAATGCCTGATAAATTAACTATTCACTACATGTTGAATCGTTTTTTTTTTTTTTTCTTTACTTAATACTAATAAATATTTAAAATAAAAATCTCTTGAAGCAGCAGCTAAACGTTCATTATCTTGTCTCTCACTCTAAACTTCTAAGGGGTGATATATATAGATATGTTGTACAGCTTTTGAGCGCCGAATTTCGTTGGAATTCAGGATGATTCAATCGAAAGCTTAATTAATTACAGATATGAAAATTATTCTTGGGAATCAGACATGCGACTAAATCAAAACTTGCTTAATTCGGTAAACAGTTGAAATAAATACTTAGCTATCGAAATGTGGAAAATTAAAAAAATATAAAATAAAATGAATAAATTTCTTCGCACGGGCAATCGATTTGTTGTTGTTTATTTATTTTCCTTATACAGTTGAACATGAATTTCCATCAAGTAGAAAATGTATATAATTATAAGAATTAGTAATGATCCGCATATCTGGTTTGACTAAATATCTTATGATTGTTACAACAAACAGGTAGGACAGTCAATTTATTAGTATTTTTTAAATACCGTAATACATAGATAATTAGAAATCTGGTTGAGAGTTTTATTTTTTAAGCATTTATGTATGTACGAGTGGCAGTGAAACTGGCGCCCTCGAAAAATATAAATATTTTTGGATAATGAAATTTTTGTAATTACTCGATTTCTCCCATTCTGCGAGAACAAGTTATTTATAATAAAAAAAATCCTGGGGCGCTAGGTCTTATTTAATACTTTTAACTGCTAAAAAACACCGTAAATAAACTTTTGAAGTAGTCATTCTGCGAGAAATGGCAGTATTTTTTTCTAATCGATTTACCTAATAAAATGCCTAATGACTTTTGGGGCCTATAAATGGTAATAAGTTTATCGTCGCCTAAATTTTTTATCATCATGTATTTTTCAAAACTTAGTGCCCTGTCGTCTGCCACATTTTTCTTTCAAAAAATAAATTTAAACCACAAACTGAAAACTACTTGATGCGTGCACTTATTTATAAATAAAAAAAACCACCTCGAGTCAGCCCAAAGCCCACCATAAACGGCACTCCTAATATTAAGTTTTAAAAAATAAAAGATTTAGGCAACGATAAACAAATTTAATGCTTCCGCCCCAAAAGGTAAATCGATTAGAAAAAAATACTGCCATTTCTCACAGAATGACTACTTCAAAAGTTTATTTACGGCGCTTTTTGGCAGTTAAAAAAATTAAATACGACGAAGAATGGGATAAATCGAGTGGTTACAATAATTTTATTTTCCAAAAATATTTATTTTTCGAGGGCGCCAGCTTCACAAGTATGCAAGGCTTTTACCGGAATTACTGCGCAAATGGCGCTGCATCATATTTATTAACGTGTACACTGTAAAAAAAATAAATAAATAAATAAAGTTAAATTAACTGTATATCGTAATTTGGACCGTCCTGCGGCACTGTAACAGTAAATTTACGGCTCCAAGCACTGTATTTTTACAACTAAAAAAATCTAACTTTATTTTTTTTTTACAGTGTAGTTCGCGAAAACTTCAGCGTAGCTTTTTTTTTAATTTTCAACAATTTTTACTTTTTTTTCTGTGTATTGTCCTCGACAATTAGGACAAATTACAGTGGTATTTATCACTCTAGTCATGAAATTTGTAATAAGTTGTTTTTTTTTTTTCCTTTTGTAGTAGGTCACTGAGAAAACAGCTTCAAATTTTGTTTTATTCAATGAATCAAAAAAATTTTCTTTAATTTAAAAAATCTGGCACAAATAAATTGACGGGTACTTTTGGCGACTGAAATCATAGCTTGCGGAAAAAAATGTTATAATGACCTTAGCTATCAATCCGCTGATAGATTATTATAAAAAAAAAATTTCTTCTCCACACTATTACCGCGAGCGGAAAGGTCAATTTACTTAATCGCCGTTGGTATGTGGAGAAGAAATATATATTTAAAAAAATGACAATATATAAACACATATTTTTAGCGCCGTTGAAAGTATCAAAGTTGCAATGCTTTAAATGAAAATAAAAATATTAACGATTATGTAAATGTATATACGGGCTAGATAATATCTAAATAAGCTAGATAATAATTAAAAGTGACAATAATAAAAAATAGAATTGATTGTTAAATTTCTAGACGAAGGAGCCGCGAGCAAAGCAAATAAAACGGTACTTGATCAAAAAAGACTTACGATCAGATCAATTCTAAATTTAATATAAGTTTTTGATCAACGGTAGTTCCAGCTCTCGAAACTATCAAAAACTATCAAACTTTAAAGATTAATTTCAGAACCTTACATAGTCCGAACGAATTGAACAATAATTTTGGAAAGAAAAGAGTTTAGTCGTCGATTAATATCAGGATTAACTTTATTGCTCGGAGGGCAGCAGCGTTACTTTGATCAATTTCAGCAGTTATGATTTGATATTTATTTATATTGTTGACAAAATAACCGGCATAATAAAATATACATATTTGCAAAGGGCTAATAAACTTTAAAATAAGTGGTTGAGATCATTATTCCTCTCGACTAAAATCGTTCATTCTTTTGTATAAATGAAAAAAAAGCTTTTTTTGCTGGGGCGATTATTATTTTGATGTCACGTACTCCACCAACATGCATTTCAGGCAGAATCTTTTTTTATAAGTTTTTTGTTTAAAATTAATTAAAAATTTATTGAATTTTCTGATGTTAAAGTTTAAGTTCACTCAAACGAATATAGTTCAACTATTGTGTTTCAAAAAAAACATTTTATTATTATCAGGATTTTTTCGTGTTAACTTACCACAGTAAATTTCTGTTTTTTTTTTCTCTCCGTGTAGCAGATTAAATTTTTCATGTTTAATTGATTTAAAGTTCAATTTTAATTTTAAGTATATTGGACCAATATTTTTTACAGTAAAATTTTACTCGATTTTAGCGCTATTACAACATTATCGCAACCTAATGGACAAAATTGGACAAAATTTAACGGGTTTGAGGTAAACGGGAAAATGCTTGTTTTCGTATCCTATAGTTCTAGCTCGAGAACAAAAAAAAAAAACAAGACTGTCGAGCGCGAAGCTCGACTGTCGGTTCGTCGTGCCTTTCATGCCTTTCATGCATCGTTTAGCTATGCCAGCAAGCCTAGTATCGAAAAATTTTCTTCATTTTTTTCTTGATGAATTTTGATTTGAAAATCCTAAAAAAAATTTTATACCTTAAGAAAAAAAAATACTTTCGAAGTAACGGTTGCCAACCCTATTGTCCATGCCGCACATGAAGAGTTCTGCAAGTTCGCTTTTTTTTTTTTTTAAACCCAAAAAAAACCAGCAGCAAAAAAGTGCTTTTTTAAGTATTGATTTTTCATGGTCAATTTTTTCAAAGTGTATAAATGACGAAAAATCGCCGCGAGACACTTTTCCTGCAGTAAACTAGTTTATCAAATAAATTTCGATGAAAGTCAAAAAGTTTTTTCTACTTTTCTAATAATTTCAACTAATGGCAATGATGAGAATAAACAAACAAATAATACCACAAAAACTGACTAGTACTTAATCAAACTTCGAAGCATTTAATAAATAATCTGTAATCTTCGTTACAGTATACATTATTATTATTACTTTTTTAACTTTACAAGGAAAAATCCGTAGAAACAATTAAATAAAAAAAATGTATCCTTTGATTTTTGAAAGGTTCATGAAAAAAGTGAAAGAGTTAAACAAACATAATATTATTTTAAATATTTATTCCTTTATCTCATTCAAAGGTCAATTTGTTGTTATTATCATAAGATAACATTATCCTAAGCATTGTTAAGGGTGCAGGTATTATCATTATTATTATTATCTTTCGCTGCACCCCCATCATACCTAAATTAATCTTTATATAACATTCTCCCTTTTTCGCTTACATCACTTAACTGATTCTCCATCTGCGATCAGCGTTCATCAATTTAACTTCATACAGTAACTTATGCAGTTTCGCTCTATTTTATTATTATTTTTTTTTTTTTAACTCATTCGACCTCATTATTACACCTTGCTCTGCCTTTTTTTTTTTTTTTTTCAAATTGTACAAGATTGAACTCCTATTTTTACACTTTTTTTTTAATCTATAAAATCGACAAGCTTGTTTTTTTTTATCGTCAGTGGCTCATTTCTTACTACGTTTATCTAATTTAATAATAGAAATTAAAAATGTTAACTTTGTTAGTTAGATAATCGTAAGTACATGGCTTCAAATTGTGTAAACTATAAATCTTTAACATTACTGTACAATAAGATTTGCAGCGTACTTTCATCATCATATTAATACACGGGAAGACCTTCGATCGAAAAATTTTTTTTCAAGTAAAATTTCGAATACTCATTCATCAGTATAAAAATATCTAATATCATTTGTATCTACTCATCATCACACAAATAATTATCATCATTATAAATATTATTATTATTATTATAAGCCCCGCTAATATTTTTAAACCGACAATCAACAATCGAACGAAGCAAACCATACTTGAATTACAAATTTGAGCCGTGATTTTTTATTTTATATTTTAATAGAAAAATTTATCGAGATTAAAATTGCTGGTTGACCACTGACGATAAAGCAGCATAGAAGCAGGTTAAGTTAGTTCCATAGTATCGCTTAACTCAACTCGACTCGAGTTCTTCAAATGGGTCGTCATAAAAATCTTATCGCTCGTTGGGTTCGAGGCCTGCATGCGCAAGTACGTGAAACATAAAAAAAAGAAAAAAACGAAAAATTCCTACTTAAATCATCACCCCTACATTCACACAAACATTATTCTTAATAAAAAAAAAGAGTGAAATCATCAGAAAGGATAACGGTACAAGAAAAAGAAATAATAATAAATCATTATTTAAACTACTCGGAACAACAATCAAGCTATTATCATACATTTAATAATAAATTTACGCGAAAGTACGAATGCAGGGCCTCGAAACTGCTGCGGAACGACACCTCGAAAATATATTTTTATATATAGCACACACTTAGATACGGTATCAATTGTTACATACAAAATATTATGTATTAAAATATCATTATCATCTAGCTTATTAATCAAGATGGAATTTCCGGCATAAGATTTAAATACTAAACCTTATGGATTCGTGGTGAAAAAAAAAAAAAAAAAAAAAATTACTTTTACTTATGCCTTTTTTTTATACGTACAAAAATTTGGACGATAAAACTTTATTGTTTTAATATTATGAAACATAAAAATAAATTGAATGAAAACATTCACAAATTAGAATACAATAAAGTTTATCAATCATTCGACTATATACACAAGAGCGCGTTTAAACACATTAGTATAATAATAATCAGAATAAGAAGAAAAAAAAATCAGTCACAGAAAACAAGGACCAAGCCTCATAAATACTCTTAATAGTAAAAATTTTTAATATAAAAAAGGGGGATGCGGGGGACGAGTTTTTAAACTACTACTCTCTAGACAACATGACTGCGCTTGGTCATCGAAAAATTAAATTGATTTTTTATTTTTTTAGATACACTGAATAATAATAATATTATTCTTAATTATTGGTCAATCAAACGTCCATCATTGTACAATATACAATTATAACTATACCGTGTGTGAGTGAGTGCAAACTTATATAATTTCGAGGAGTTCCCCGGTCAAGTTTTTTGCGTACAGAACTTTTTTTTTTTCTTTTTTTTTTTGAATTTATGAAAAAGAACCTCTTGCTTGTGAAATTTGATCAGCTCGTGAACTTGGTACAAAAAAAAAAAAACTATTAAATCAAATTAAAAGCAACGTAAAAAGAGGAAAAAACCATTGATATAATTTTAAAGGGAAGTCACAGGTGAAATTATTTAAAATGAAAAAAAAAGGTACATCCTCAAACTACATTTATAAGCACCAGAATGTCGAAAAAAGTTATGTAAATTTATGTATATACTCAATATATACTGAGATTTAAGAAAGTATTTCCGACAGTCCGACTGTCTAAAAGATAAATCAAGGAAGCCCCTTTTTTCTTATTATTTTAATTAATCGTTAAAATGACTTCGCCTTAAGAAAAAAAAAAAAAAAAAGAAGGGTTCGAGAGTAGATCAAATTCCTCAAAGGAAAAAGTCCGAGGACAAGTGTTGTGATAGTTTAAAAATGTTGATTTAGTAAAATCATTGCGTGGGGTACTGGGGCATGGCGTAGGTGACCATGGGCTGCTGACCCGGGGCCGCGGTGGGCGGGGCCGTGGCGGCGGTTTGTCCAGTTTGGGCAGCCTGCCAGGCTCCGGGTGCCGGGGCTCCGGCCGTGGGTGGCTGCATGCGCATGCTGTTCATGTACTGGGCCTGCTGCTGTCCGGCCGCCGCGTAGTACTGGCTGTAGTACTGGGGCTGGACAAACTGGTTCTGCATCTGGGGGTAGCCCTGGGGGTACCAGTAGCCCATCTGCTGCGTCGCCGCTGTTGTACCGTACCCGTACGCGTACTGACCAGCTCCAGGCGTCATCTGTCGATTTAATTTTCAATTATTACTTTTTATTTATTATGTTTTTTATACCTAGGGGGGAAAGTTAGTTTTTATAATATTTATTAATCTCGGAGATAAATAGTATGGAAAAAAACATTTCTAACTCGAGGTTGTAAAATGACTTCTTTTCACCTGATGGACTTAATTTAATAATCACTAAACTAAATGTTAACTGCTTTTTTATCAATTTTATTATTTAAGTATTGCACTACATTATGATAATTTTAAGTTCTTAATTTCATTTTATCGATTTCCGTTTTGAAATTTTTTAAAAACCGAGGTTGCTTTGCCGTAAATCGATCGCGATGAAAATTTTTTAGTCCTTGTTTAAAAAACATAAGCTAAGAGTAGAATTTTTCGCCCTTGGTATGAATGTACTATTACAGGCACAGGGAATGACTTATTCCGATCAGGAATTACAAAATAACCGAAATACAAATTTTTTATATTTTTTTCACCAAAATATTTTGATTTTTATCAAAATTAATTCAAGTTCTTGTTAGAATTTTCTACCCTTAATCGTTTTAACTTGATACAAAGTTTTAAATACTTAATCATTCAATTATTTTATCTACTTTGTAAGACTTTCTTTAGATTTTAATAAAAATTAAATGATATAAAATTTAAAATCAAAATATAACTTTAATAATTTCAGTTTTTTTAATTTGGAACAAAAATAAAAATTAATTTTTATTTTGCCATCCCTGAAACTACTGTACATTTAGAGATTAAGGAGTGTTTTTGAATTTGGATTTGAAAATATTTTTCCTTTAAATTCTTGAAATAAAGAATAAAATCCAAGGCTCCCGAAATTCGTAAGTGTGATAGGCTTTGTACTATAAAAGCTATATAAACTGGTAGGAAAGTTAATTTTTTTTTTTGTTTTTTCATTTTTATTGATTTTTTAGGTACAAGAAAATGATTATTATAGTTTAAAATGAAGACTTGTAGTATTAAAGTCCAATCATATACTTGTGAATTACCATAAAATCAAATTTTACAGATAATTTTAAGAATGTAAAGTTTTGTCTTAGTTAATATAATAATATATACTTTTTTACATTACAGCTTCCAGCTCTCAAACATAAGTACATTATAAAAAAATTGTGTTGGTGCAGTCAAAGGGGTCATTTTAACAAAAAATTGAAGATTCAGTAAAAAAGATAGTTCAAGGTAGTAGCTACAGAGCTCTTTTTTCATTTATGTTTTAGTTTAATTTTAACTGATTTTTTACGCAAATTATGAAACTAATCATGACTTCTCCTTAAATCAAATATAAAAAGTGATGAATTTTTATATAAAGCCAATAAGTATTTTTATGGAATATTTTAAAAACGATTATTTTGCTGTCTCTGATAATTTAAATGTTTATACTATTGAATTACTGCACACTACTCATTTATTTTTTACTTTCAAAGTAGATCAGAAATGGAAATAGAATATCTGCTTATTTACAACAGACTAAATTATTAACAATTATATAATTATTTTTATTCAAGCTTGAAAAATTTGGGTATTTAGTTATGTAAAATAAATTTATGTCCACTCATGTCTACTTAAAGAAAAGAACACTTACCGGTTGAGATGGGGTGTTTGAATTAGGTCCTACGCTGTTTGGATCACCATTTTCTTTGCCCCAAAAGCATTTGACAACGCAACCATTTATTTCAGTATTATGCGTTCTCTCAATGGCATGTGTTGCCGACTCTTTTGTGGTGAATTTGATGAAAGCGTAACCCTTGTCTTTGAATACTCTGATATCCTGTATGGTGCCAAAGGGCGAAAATGTCTTGGTTATCAATTCTTCTGTTATGCCATTTGTAAATCCACCGCAGTAAACGGTGCAATTGGTTGGGCTGCTTTGGTTGTAAACCTTTAATCAAATACACAATTAACAATAAACCCAGTCTAAAACTATTCAATAGTCTTTGCATTTTAATCTCTAAGAATAAATTCATAATATCTTTGAGTTTACATTGTGATCAATTCTTAAATATAGTTGGGGAACTTTTATTTATACTAATTATGTACTAACTTGTACAAAAGAAAAAAGAAGAATCGAAATTTGTGCAATAGATGACCCTAAAAAGCAATTAATTTTAACCCATTTGAGAGCCCAAAAAACTGTAAAAACGTTTTTAGACTTAAGAAAAGTAAAATGCCCTTTGATGTAAAAGTTTTTATTTTTATCTTTTGACTAAAAAAAATTTTCTCATCTAGAATATATTTATCCATAAAATACTTCAGAGGTCTAAAATAGGCTAAGTTTACTCTTTGTAGTAAAATTATGGTTTCAACCAAAAAAATGATTCAGCATGTTTTTTTTTTTTTTTCTCATATTGTTCCAAAATGTAATTTGAAATACATTATACTTCATGTACACATACTATTAAGCCAAATGCAGCAATACTTTTAAAATATTGTATGAATTTTGAATTACATGTTGCAAATTGGATGGTATGATTAAACTTACTTTATATTATTGTTCAAACACATTATTTTGCGTTATAAGTGTACATTATGATCAATACATAAATAAAGCCAGTGAAATATGATTTCAAGTACTCATTATGTACAGAAGAAAAAAAAACTTAAAATTTTAAACCATTTGGAATTCTAGAAAACCTATTCACTAATAAACTGGATTTTAGACAAGATAAAAAATATAGAGAAAAGTAAAACGCTCTTGTATAAGAGCAAAGAAAAAAAACTTTCTCAACTAAAATTATTTTGTGTAAACCACACTTCTTTAGCATATTACTCAACACTAATTTAAGGACTTTGAATTTTAATAGAAACACTATAAAAAAAATTATTCTTTGATACTTGTCATGCTTTGTTTCTCAATGTAAACCAAAATACAATCCACATTTAGTTAACAAGAAAACAAGAAGCATTCTACAATTTTAGAATTAAATAAAGTAACAATAATTCATGCGGATTAAGATATATTTGTAAATAAAAAACCAATAAATTCATATTTATTTTGAAGGCTAGAAATAATAAAACTAATATTTGAGAAAATTAATCAAAGATAACAAAAGAATGACTTTGAAATATCACTTTACGGCTTTTACATTTTCTAAATTTAAAAAAAAAAAGCAACTTTCTGATGTAGAGTATATTAGTCCATATAAAGCTCAAAGATAAATTTAGGGATTAGCATTAAAATAATTTTATTTTATTTGAATATACGGGTAAAACCCCACTGTAAATAACAACTTAATAATTAAGCAAATTTGTCGTTTAGAGTAAATTTGTCCCTAGAAAACCAAAATGGCTCTTAAAGGAGCTCTTTGCATTGAGATTATGACCAAGTACTTGTAATATTTATTCTCAAAGAAGTAAAAAAGGTATTCTCACCTCTTCGTAGTTTGGCTTGTTGGGCCTGGCTTTGTCAGTCCTGGGCGGTGGTGGTTTTCTGGTAGACCAGTTGGTCCTAATGCTCCTGGAGCCGAGCCACTGTCCGTTCATGGCCGTAATGGCAGCCTCTGCGTCGCTCTTCTTGACGAAGCTGACGAAAGCGTAACCCTTACTCTTGAGGGTCTGGGGATCTCTTACGATCCTGCAGTTGCTAATCTCCCCGAAGGGCAGGAAGGCCTCCCTAAGGGTCTGGGTCTCGATCTCGGGTGACAGGTCACCCACGAATATGTGGTGGTGGTTGCTCGTGTCGAGTTTTGGCTGGTTGCCGGGGCTCGTGGCCCAGTTAACCTTCATCTCCTTGTTGAGGAAGACGCGCTTGTTCATGGCGGCGAGGGCCGTGGCCGCGCACTGGTGGTTCGTGAACTCTACGAAGGCGTACGGGTCATTTCCCGCCTCCCGTATAATCTTGCACCCCTTGACCTGGCCGATCTGGGAGAACAGGGCGCACAGGAGGTCCTCGGAAACGGTTATGTCGAGGTTACCCACGTACAGGGTGCGCGGGTTGCTCTCCTCGCTCAGGCTCATGGCTGATGACTCCAGCTTAACTATTTTAAAGCTGCTTATCAAAGACACACAAAGACTCTGTTAACGTACACTTTCAGGGTGTGTGGGGGCAGGGGGCCAGCTTACCTCGTCTTCGAGAGCAATCGCACCCTAACTGCTGCTGCTGCTGCTTCCTCCTTCCGGGGGTTATCTGTCTCTCTCTCTCTCTCTCTCTTTGGTCTGGTTCGTTCAACTAGCGGCGGCGGCGGTGGCTGGCCGGCGAACCGTACTCGGATTCTTGCAGTTTCTTACGTGCGGGAGTGTTTCGTCAGGGTGGCTCTTCTACTGGAATAACTATGTAGCGGTGTTGTTGACCAATATTTACAGCAGGAAATCGCGGGCATCGAGAACTTGGAGTTATTAACTGCTGTAATTGCGTGTGTGTACTGCACACTGCGCGGTGTCGGTCCGTGTCGTCGTGGTACGGATTACTCGCTCGAATCTTCTTTACCTACCGACGGTACAACGCGTGTGCTTGGCGCTTTTTTTTTTTTTTATTGTGTATAATTAATAATTATTTCGGGATTTTAAATACCTACATACGATTAATAATCATCATTGAAATTTTAACAGCTACGCATACACAATTTACTTTTTATCGGATCTCTAGACTCTGAAAAAAATACGCCGCAGTTTCGATTTTTGTTTTATGTCTCTGCAGCAGGACGAGTGTAACAACTGTGCAGTAATAAACATTTACCATTGAACGACTTTAATAAATATAAGCGTATCCGTGCACATTGCACAGCACCCAACTGTTTAAAAACAATTATTGTCAAACAAATGAAACTCGATTGTTGCTTTGGCTGTAGATGTACACGATATTTAACTGCGAGTGTTTATTTATCGTGATTTTTGTGAGAGTGGCATCACTGAATTCAAATCGGTAAAAAATCAAGTCATTTGAAAGTTATGACTTTTGAAACTTTTTGGTGAATCATAAAAAATAATGAAACTGTGTTTTTATCTTTTACAGTTATTTAACAGAGAGAAATATGTTATCAAAATTAATAAGAGTAGCTTCCTTTCTTCTGACTAAAAAGTTGTTCATTATTTATTTTTTTTTTTTTTAACTTAAAATTAATGCTTTACTTGAAGGATGAATTAAGTTAATAATGTAAAAACTGCTAATTCTGGATCTTTTAATTTTCAAATGTGTTGCCAGATTCATAGAATTGCAATCGTTACTAGAAACTTTTTTACATTTTGGTGCAGACCGTCATCTTCAAAGATGATGATATATATTATACATAATTTAAAGATCAACACGTTTAATGTTACCGAGAAAATGAATACTAATACAAATGAGTTGTTTTGTGGTAATTTCCATCAAAATTTTCATTTTTTTTTTTTTTAAATGAATATTTATTTGTTTTTGGTGCGTTTTGAGTAAATGATGAGAAAAAGGATTAAATAATGTCAAAACAATTTGAATTATATCATTTTTTTTATTTTGTGTATTTACAGCTTAAATATCGAGCAATAATAATACAAGTACTTGTACACTTAATGTTAATATTAAAATAATGAGTCGATTGATAAAGAAAGTTTATCAACTACGGTTTTTTTTTTAGATAATCGGGAACTGTTGTTAATCACAATAAAATAGATAAAATTCTCTCTACCTGGTTTTTAACAATTGCTGTCGTTTACTTATTTTTTTTCTCACTACAACTTGGTTTTTCTTAAATAAAATCGTAAACGTGTACTAAAATTTAAATTGTGATTAATTCAACCACATAATTTTAAAAAATACAATGTTTCTTTAAAAAATATCATTCACGATAAAAAATCGAATACAAGTAACAGAGTTTTTAATATGGATTTAAACAACTTCATCATTTCAAATCAAGTAAACCTAATAAGAATAATATTTTAAGGAAGTTTACAGATTATTTATTAAATGCTTTGTAATTTAAGTACTAATCAGTTTTAGTGGTAACATGATTTTTACGGTTTTTTTTGTTTATTTGTTTCTTTATTTAAAATTAATGATAATCATAATTCTTATCTTTGCTATTAATTATAATTATTATAAAAGTAGCAAAATAATTAGATCAAGGCAGAACTGTTTTTTTTTTTTTTTTTTTTTTGTGATTGGAAGAAGGCTTGGACACGCGTGTGCGTAGTCGTTGCAGCAACAAACACGCTGTTGTTGGTTTTTATTTATTTATTCAAAACGCGAGTGTGCACTTAATTGTTTTATCGTATCGTACCCTGTACGTACAAAAATCTACATATATAATAATTACGTATTTCTCAAAAAAAAAGAAAAAAAAAAAAAGAGGTTTTTATTTTCTTTTATGCGCTTTTAGCGAAATACGTTGTACAAAAATTACAAAAAAAAAAGATAAGCAATTACAATTTTTTTTTTTTGTGGCGTCAAGAAAAAAGTAACTAAAAAGAAAAGAAATAAAAATAAAAATTTGATAACTTAATTAATTACTAAACATTTCTATCCGTAACTTTTGTACTTGATTTTTGTTTCTTAATTTTAACACCTCAAATTTTACATTTCAACAACTACCTTTAATTAACGAGCAAAAGCAATCTAAAATTTTCACAACTTTAAACTTAAGAATTTTTCGACAGGTTCACAATAAATCGTCGAATTTCACATTGATCACTCTTATCACATGCAAACAATGTATGTACATCACGACGCTTTTTATCGTGACACAATATAATTTTAATGTTTTTATTGATTTATTTATTTTTTTCAAACAAATAAACCTGGGTAGGATAAAAATAAATTTTTCACAAATGAACATATATACATAAAAAAAAAAAAAAAAAGTATTATTTTAGATTGAAAAAACCGAGTATGGCAACTTGAGATACGCACCATGGTTTGGCAAAAAACTTATATTTTCTACTAGCTAGTAACTTTACAAATAAATATTTAAAGAATAATCTATCGTGGTAGATTAATAGTTTTATAAACTAATAAACTGATCACTTAATCAGGAATGCAGGATTCAAATATATATGCTGTTTTTATTAGTATTTAAAAACTAATGTTTTACTCTTGATGAAAAAAAAAAAAATAAACAAAACATACATGCACTTTTATGATAAGGAAAACTAACGGTTAACGTAAACCTCTAGAGACTAGTTAAATACAGTTTACAAGTAATAATAATTGCATTTTTCTCTGGCACTATCCTTCAACATCTCTTTTTGATAATAACAGTAGCTTTTTTACAGGTTCAGAAGTGATTTAGAGAGAGAAAGAATATTTTCGTTGTTTTTTAGAACCGTATAAATGTTAATGTTTATAATCTCGAATGGACGCGCTGGTTTTAGTTGTTGTGGTGAAAAATATGAAAGCACTTGGGTACGTTTTTAAAAAAAAAAACGTAATAGTGATAATGACGGTAGGCATTGATCATAGACTAACATCCCCGTACTCGAGGCTCCACTTTTCGTAAGCCGCCAAACTTCCCGGTGACACGGACTTGCGAATTCTCTTCAAAGAGTCTAGAAAGTCTTGCAGCCTTATGTTTCGCATTGAGTTCAAAGACAAATCTTTCACTTGCTCCATGTCCAGTTCTGAAATTCATTTCGTTTGATCCATATGATTTTTATTTTAAAACTACCTGACTGTTTTATCAACTTAAAAAGAAAAAAAGATAAAAGAAAGAAAAAAACCTCTGATGGGACCCAGAGCAGCGTCCTTGGCAAGGCCGGTAAGATCGCTGCCGGAGTAGCCTTCGGTGAGGGCGGCCATTTTATCTAGTTCCTCGTCCGTAAGAGGATCGTTATGTTTGGCCAGCAACCTTTTGAGCAATATTATTCTGGTCTGGGAGTCGGGCAGCATCACGTAAACCCGTTTTGAAAATCGCCTCAGAGCCGCCTCGTCGAGTTCCTGGGGACGATTCGTCGCGGCCATCACCAGAATTCTCTCCTCGGGGTTGCAAGGAAGACCGTCGAATTCTACCAGAAACTCAGTTTTTAAACGTCTGAAATTAAACGATTTTTTATTTAAATAATTATGAAAAAAAAAAAAAAAAAAAAAAAAAAACTAACCTGGATGCCTCGTGCTCGTTGTCTTTTCTCTCGTTGAGCAGCGAGTCAACTTCGTCGATGAATATAACCGAAGGCTGCAGCTCCCTCGCGATGGCGAACAAGGCACGAACGAGTTTTTCTCCCTCGCCTACGTACTTCGAGGTCAGACTGGCCGCCGATATTGAGAAAAAGGTCGCGTTGCACTGGGTTGCTACAGCCCGTGCCAGGAGTGTTTTTCCGTTACCCGGAGGACCGAACAGCAACAATCCACGGGCCGGAGTGCGAAGACCGGTGAACAGCTCGGGTCGCAGAGACGGAAGTATCACCATTTCCTGCAGGGCTTGCTTAGCCGTCTCTTGACCAGCTATGTCGTCCCACAGTACCGGAGGTCCGCCCTCCAGGATCTCGTCGAGTATAACCTGAGCCAACTTGGGCTCGACGCCCTTTATCTGAACGGGGGGAGCCTTTCTGACCGGTGTACCGTTTTTGGTGCTACCGCTGCAGCTGTTCGGCGTTGTGGGCCTTCTTCGTAGGGGCGACTCCTGGTTGCAGCCCGGCACTGAAAACTGCCTTTTGACCGAGGGCGGCGTAAGCGAAGGTTTTATCAAAGAGGGCCGCTGACAGGGCATTATCGGCTGAGACGACCGGCCCATGCTCCTGGGCAACGTCTGACTCTTGCTCACCGCCGTACCTGGAAGACGCTTGGACGACACTGGAAACTTTTTACCCGACGCTGCAATAAGTTAAGTACCATTTTTTTAATAACAAGCAACAACTGTTTTTTTAATAACATTTTTATTTATTGACAAAATTTTCAAATTTTTTTTTTTTTTTCAAATGACTATATATTCATGAATGATCGTGATTGAATTTTGTTTTTTGAGAAGATTCTGATTACAATTCTTATAGTTTTAAATATTCTTACTATTATTTGCAAAGTGAGTCTTTTTTATATTAAATTTTTGTTGTTAAAGTCTTAAAACTATGTGAAATGGAAAAAAATTAATCTTAATGTTCGAAAAATGATGAATTATTATTGCTATAAGACGAGTGTTCAATCCAGTTTTAGCTGACTAGCTCGATATAATTTTCGGGTCAGAGTCGTAAAAAAAAAAAATCTAAACACTTAATCTCTTTTTATTCCTTGAAATGGCAAATCTAATAAACATTAAGAGTAGCAAATATGTCTGGCTGTGGAATTGAAAAGGAAGAATCCCTGAAACTGCAACGATGCGCAAATTCAGGCTGACGTATTGGAAAAAGTTGAACCGAGCCTTTCATAAGCAGCACAATGCCACCAGATTGTCAGTTTAACTTCACAAAGCATTAATAAAAAAAAAAAAAAAAAAAAACATGGCTTTTACTACTGTTTTATGAAAAAAAAAAAAATCGATCATCCTCGAGCGAAACGACTTGATTAAATTTAACCCTTCACTTATTTGAGTGCATCTAAGTTAATGAATTATATGAATGAAAATAATATAACTATTAGGTGCAATGAAATTTTGTGTTATTTTAAAAATAAAGCTTCTTCAAGCACGCATAACTACTGGTGAGAAGCGAAAAAAGCGTTTATTTATTCCATTAATGCAGGCTGAGGTCTCGGAATCTATGATCAAAATTAGCTTAACTCAAGCTGAAATTTTAAGTGAAGATAAGCTGAAAACCAGGGTACTTTTGTTTGAAACACGTAAATTTAAAAACACTTATAATATGAAAAAAAAAAATTTAATAAATTTGATGTATAAAGTAA
The DNA here is from genome assembly GCA_038277355.1 of Encarsia formosa. NCBI lineage: Eukaryota > Metazoa > Arthropoda > Insecta > Hymenoptera > Aphelinidae > Encarsia > Encarsia formosa. The sequence continues at coordinate 508,970 of CM076185.1, read as the reverse complement.
ATTAAAAATTAAATTGAACTCGGTACTTATGGGTACCTTAGCCTGCACCCTGGACTCGTTGCAAATGGGATGAATGAAAAACATCTACGTAAGAGTGCCTAAACCAAAGATACAATACCTTCAAAAGCACAACCGCGATTGATATTAGTCTTGTTAGTGGCTGTGTAAGTCTGGAGCTGTGGTCTAGCCCTGGAAATCTGCTGCGTATACGTACTCTGTGCCTGCTGATTTTTATTTTTCTGTGTTGTCGTCGTCATTACCGAGTTGTTGTTGTTGTTGCTGTTGGTGGTGATGGTGGTGGTGGTGGTGGTGGTGGTGGTACGATGCCTCAGGCTTTTTTCAGCTGGTTTTTTATCTTCTATCTCCAGGTTCTTCAGCTCGCACACGCTCGCTACATTAGGTATACAATTATACTAGCATTACAACTGCATGCCGACGCTATCAACTCAATTCGTTTTAATACGGTTAAACCTCGTTTGTTCGATAACGAAATTAGCGTAATTGCTTTTTTTCTAAAAATACACGGTCTCTAGGAGAATTTTTAAATCTTATTTCATAAATAAACTTTGAAACTACGGGATACTAACGCCATAAGTGCGCAAATTACGTGGATGTGTGTATGAAATTCAATAAAATAGCAATAGGTAGCATATAAATAAATCGATTATTCGTACATAAGATGTTTCTGGCCTCATTGACTTTTCTTGACATTAAAATTAAAAATTAGTAAATAATTTGATAGTTTATTAGAAGTTTGAATAAAAGAGGTTTTACCGCGTAAGGCACTCTTGTCGTCCGGCGTATTTGATTAGCAAAATGAAAAAATGATAGGATATTGAATAAAAAATTAAGATGAGACATTTAGATTAAGAAAGAGATAAGAGATTGAATTGACATGCTCATATCAATAAATCAAGACAGTTAAAGCTCTGCTGCTCCTGAGAGCTATATTAGTAATAATCGTGCTAATACTTAAATACTCAACAGTACAGTTCTCAGGTAGAAAATAGTTTTTATTTAATAATAAGGTCAAAAGCTTACCGAGAAAATCTAGTCTGTCCTTGGCCATGCCCAAGTTGGTCTTCATCTTTTCGTTTAGCCTCTGGGCTCGCTCCCAAACCTCGCCGCGTCCGGCGTTGCACTCAACCGCTATTCCCTTTTCTAGCTCGTCTATCCCTTTCTTGTAAAGTTCTATCGCCATCTCCTTTTGACCTTTTTTTTTTTTTTTTTTTTTTAAACGATAAAAATAATAATTAAATTTAAAAAATGATTTACAGCACTCTAAATTTTTCAAGTAAGCAATCCATATTGCAACTAAAAAGCGATATATGACTGATCGATAATGACCAATAAAAAAGCTCATCAGGTTGAATAAAGCAAATATTTATTTTTTATTTCTTTCAATTTAACATATAAAGCCTATTTTTAGTTTTCTTAAGAAACAAAAAGATAAATTTATAATTATATATATGTATTTTTTTTTTAAACAAAACCATCCATTTTTGTATGTCACTATACTAAAAAGGAAAGACAAGTTTCTGGTTAGTGTTCCAAATATGGGTCACCAGAACTTGACCTTCTTTTACTTTTTTTTTTTTAAGAAACAACAACTTTTCTTTTATGGTTTGACAGTGCCACTTCTTAAACAATTAATTTAAATGCATTTACTATTTTATAATATTATTTTAACATATTTTTCAAATAAAACCTGGTAAACAATGGACTATTGTAAGCAAGCAATAATCTCAATAAAATTAGCATACATATTAAATGTATAAAAGATTGAATGAATTCACTACCAACAACTTGGATTTTTAAGCACACAATTTACTTTAATTCACATACTTAATAAAACTCTTACATACAGATATTAATTTATTGAAAAAGGTCTAATTTATCAAATATTGAATTAATCTATATGAATGTGTCATAAGTAGTAACTGTAGGATTGAAAGTACTGAAAAAAGTTTAAACTCTCTGGAATTGTGAAATTTTAATTCAGTTAAAAAAATGTATGATTATTAATTATTTTTTAATCTACATTGTACAGATAACAATTGCTTTATTAGTACATGATAAATAAATAAAATACCTTCGTTCTCCTCGTCAATTTTGAGAGCCTTGCTTATGTACTCAAAGGCTCTCCTGTGGTGATGCTTCTGCTTGGCCAGAAGGGGATCTCCCGGTCCAGGTCTCGTTGGCCTCCTGTTACTTTGCTGAGCCATGTCCTCGTTGTTCTTCCGATCCACAACAATCTCAAGCTGGCACGCGGGACTCTGGTGCTGTTTTCTCAGGACAAAGTAAGAGGATGATGCATATATGTACTTGAATAAAACATACAACTGGTAAATGATGGTCCTGATGAAGTTGAACAGTAGTATCAGGGGAAAAGAGACAATGTACAGGTTCTTCTTGTGCACCGAAGAGGAGGAGGATTCATGACGATGGTGGTGATGGTGGTGATGGTGGTGGGTCACACAACTTGTAACAACTTTGTCGTCACTTAGTTTGGTAACACGAAGGCCCTTTTTAGGGGACGATCTGGTGGAGTTTTTTCGGGATGAGCGTCCACTGTTACTGCTGCCAGGATCGGTGTAAGACATGTCCTTGGTGGATGTAGACGCAGATCTGGCAGCAGGCGAGACTGATCGAGTTGCTCTGTGCGGGCTGCATTCCTGGAGGTGGTGCAGGCTGCTCGCTCTCCTACTCCTACTCCCTACCCGTGCGTTCGACTGCAGGATTACACCTTAATCGTGAGGATTCATGGCTCCTGGCTGGCAAAGATAATAAAGGAAGATTCGGTTATTCGGTTACGTAGGCGAAGATATAAATAAAAACGTGCAGGCTGGCAGGTAGCGTAGGGTTACGACTAACGAGCTGTAACAATGAGACGATCGAATTTCTAGGTATATTCTTGTTCGTCTTCTCTTCACCTCCCTACCTCCCTCGTGTAACTAATGCGGATCGTTAAAAACAACTCCCCCGTCCCACCTTTTTTCACTTCACTTTGACCTTTGTGTTTTATTTATTTTTTTTTTTTTTATTATGATTTCGCAGGGCGTTCACTTTTTGGGGCTTCAAACTGGTTTAAACAGACACGCAGACGCGCTTCCAAATACCTACCTACGTGGTTGCGAAACAATTATCTCAATAAGGAAGCGAGGAAATAATCAAGTGCATAAATTAAGCTGTGTATAGCTGATTAGGTAAGCAAACTCCTTTCTTCGGGACGAGGACGACGAGTTACAATGTAAACAAGCCAAAAACAGTTAAAAGTGCGTGCTTACTGCGCGTGTTTATGTGCAGCTTCCAGAAATCCACAGACGCGCCGCGACACCGCCGCACTGCAGCGACTCCGCACTGCAACTGACTCGAGAGGAGTTGAGGGTCGAGGACTGCACCACGAACTTTATGTATACATATCTATATCGAAGATGATTCAGATGGACTTAAAACTCCACGTATTCGAACACGCTTGTTTTTACAGAATCCGAACTGCAACGTATAACACTATAACCTCTTTTAGGCTACAAAATCAAGGTGCATGAAGTTGCCGAATTATTTTTTACGAAAGATTCTGCACTTCCGCGAAAATAATGCATTCCAAGATAAATTTGTCTTCTGCTTGAATTCACGCACGCGCCGTTTCGATTCCACGAATAGCGCGAGCGAGACGGAGAAAAGAGACGCGTAGCGTAGCGGCAGACGACGAGATGCAGGAAAATCTCGCGGCCAAAGTATGTTTACTTCTCGGCGAGCGTGCTGATAAAGGTAATAATTACCAATTAAAACATCTTTTTATTAATTTTGACCTATTTTTTCAATTAGTTGGTACTTTGTCGAAACTAGTCTACTTTTGACGATCAGAGTACGTTGCCCGTACCGTTATTGATTACTTCTTTACTAAAAACTCTCTTATCTTCTGCTTCTTATCAAACTACTTACTTACTTATTGTCTCGATCAAACTATTATCACGGCGATTAAAAATTTGCATGCATGCATTCAGGACTGTAAACAATACTTGGTTTTTTAATAGTACTATCAAAGGATAAAAAATAAATAAATTGTTGTAAAAGTCAAATTTAACTCAAATGTAATAAATAAAATTTTTACATTCAATTTTAAATAATGCAATACTGTTGATATGTTTCTCAAATTTACCATCACAGTATTTCTGTAAATTGCTCTTACTTTATTTATAGTTGCTCTCCTAATTTTATTTTCCAATAAGATTATAAATTAATAGTTTAATTTAAAATAAAAATTTTTCTCAAGGCTATTTGCATTTGTTTTAATTATATTTTTATAATTTTTATACAGCTGTACAATGGAAACTTCTTGGTCAGGAAAAAGACGGCTACTTGCTGCTCGGCTGGATAGAAAATTTATCAGATGTCAGTTCCTATTCCGTTATTGGCAGATATGATAGAGCCAAAAATGATTTGCAAGTTAGTTTTTATATATGATAATAAAGTTGCCAAATCCTGATCATTTTTCTAATTTTTTTATTCATTTCAGTCTTTTTCTTAGCTCAGACCATTGCAGATATTGATTATTTTATTCTGTTATTTTGGTTAATGTGTAGTAAAATCATTCTTAATTTATCTCTACAGGTTCTACACAGATTTTCAAAGGTGGTAAACCTCATTCAAGCCACTGTCAATCAAACTTGCACACTTTTAGGATACATTGTTAAACAAAAGTCAAATTGTGATACTAAGATAGAAAATGATTTGGAAAGTGAATACTATCAGGCGTGCGTTATTGAACTCAAGACTGATCAGCTTATGGTGCACACATTAGAGGATAAAAAGTTGAAACAAGTTAGAATACAATTTTTATACAAGGATAAACCATCATTGAAACTAGATAAACTTCTAGTGTTGGTTCATCAAGAATGTAAGGCTTATTTTAGTTTTAATCACAAAAGCATGTCATAGGATAAAATATTAAGTATAAAAAATATTTTATTTCTCAATTTAGAATCCTACTCTTATATTAAAAAAAAAAAAAACTTCAGTGAAGGATTTTCAAACTTATCTTTCATTTGATGTACACAGTTGATTCTTTATTTTTTAAAGCATAGTATGATAAAATAAGTAATTCAAGTTGCTAATAACTCATTAAAGTAAATATGAACATAGTAACAAAATTAATTTAAATAAAAGACGTATTTTTTATCTAACTTTTGTGCCAGTTTGAGTTTTTATTAATTTTAAATATTAATTACTCAATGTCTTTTTTCAATGTGTACAAATTATTTCATAATTGAATTGGATTCTTTTTGAATAATTGCGACTTTGAAATCTGTAAGAATTCCAAGTACCAAATAAATTATTATTATTAAAATTTTGAAAAGTTAAAGTTTTGTATTATTGAAAAAATATATTACTTTAGAAGCTTGTTTTATTTAAATGCGAAAAAATTATTATAATAACAATAAAAAATTTCAGATGTTCACATTTACACAATATTTCACGACTTGAGTTCTGAAAAGAGTACAGTCAAAGAACTGAAATCGGAAGTACTGGTAAGGACGTTCATATGGGCGCAGTGGGACGCAACGAACCAGGTACTGTACCACATTCACAACAGAAAACCTCCAAAAAGCGTATTCACCGAAGATGTCCTTACCGATGTACAACACAAACCGCCCTGTGCTTCACCCACCCTGAGCGGTCTTCAATTTCACGATGATCTACCCCATGAATCGGTGGTATGTAACGAATTACAACTGTTGCAGTTTTGAAACCCTCTTTTAAATTTTAACTTCATTAAATAAAGAAGAATTTATATATAAATAATTCCACAAATCCATTTTAAAAAAAGTATCTAAACATTTATCGTTGTCCAAATTTCCAGCTTAACATACCGCTTAATTTACCTCAATCCCCAAACTCGGAAAACTGCGGTACCTACGAGGACGACGTAATACCCCTGCGAGTCCACGACTGTTCTCTGGATTTAATAGTAATATCCGACTATAAAGGGGCGGTATGCGTGTGCCATCACTACCTGTACCGGCCGGTCCAGCCGCCTCAGCACATCCTCGAGTCCGACCTCAGCGACTCGAACACGGTTCACTTTGCCTACTCGGTAACTCTGCTCCACCACAGCTGCGTTATCCACTGCGTCGTGCCTGGTATTCCGTGGTCGAGGGTCAAACTCATGAAGCCGACATTTACCCTCTTCGGGGACAGCCACATGATTGTCTTCGTCCAGGTACATAATTATGACACAATGAAAACACAAGCCACTTTCTGATAACAATTAATCCACTGTATTAATTTATTCAGGACTTCTTCACCCATATCCTGGAGGTAGGTCTCCACCATCAGCCCTGCTGCCACATACTGAGCGGTCCCCTAAAGAACGTCCCCTCGTCGTCTTCTTACCTGGTTCCCCTCCTCAACCCCACCTCAACTACTTCCATCCTCACCATAGACCTCCCGACCCTGGACCTGGTCCAGCTGACCGTCCCCTCGAGCTTCCTGATCGATGTATTCAGGAGAGAAACCTCGACCGAGGTCCGTCTTGGCGTTCTCCACTACTTCCTCTGCCACAAGAACGAGGCCGACCTCGTGGCCGAGATCATATCCGCCATAGCCGAGAAGCCCAGATCTCTGGACGCGGCCAGGATGATGCGTGAGTTCTTGATCAGCGGGTCCCACTCCCTAGCTCAGAAGAACGTCTCCTCCGACGCTCTCCCACTCCTCACCCTGGTTCCGGTCACCGAGATGGACGAGTGCTCCGGATTCGAGGCCAAGGTCAATGACTTCACGATGACTTTGAACCACGAGAAGCTCCTCAACACCTCGGTGATGCTGCTCTCCCCGCAGCAGAGGCTCGTGCCCTACAGAAGCGACTTGTGGACCAGGCTGTGGGACCTGCTGAGCAAGAAGAGCGACGAGCTGCCCAGGTTTAAACCCAGCCAGACCGCCGAGAAGCTCAGGGTGTCGCTCGCCTGCTACCAGCCGGAGGCCCTGTCGAGGTGCACCACGCCCATGTCACCGAGTGGAGGGTAATACTTTTATTTAGTTACCTTTTCAATGCGAATCTATAAATTCAAACGTGCTTTGTTTGAAGTTTAAGAAAAACAAATGTAACAAATAATCGAAAAAATGGGTGCTTATTAAAATTGGTACCGTTAAGTTTATCAGTGACAACCGCAGCCTTGGGCGAACTGATGGGCGGTCGTCAAGGCTCGGGTCTGCCCTTCGTGGAGATGGAGAGCTGCACCGCCTCGAAGCAGGAGCACATAGTATCGGTAAACCTGCGTGAGCTGTCCCTTCACTTGCTAAAACACGGAACTCAGAACTCGCTGGGCAGACTTAGATCGTCCTGCACGCCCTTGCACGTACACGCACTTTCGACGAGGTACGTCGCCTCGCAACTCGAGACCTCAAGGCTTCTCTGCCAGATGCTCTGCAAGGCCGCCAACGTGGATCCTAGACACGAGCTTGAACGTGGATTTAGTCTCATGTGAGTCCAAACATTCCAAAAACAAGTCCAAAAATTCAACTAAAAAAATGTAATTTTAATTTAATTTAAGAGATCAACTGGAAGACTCAAGACGATGGCTTTTGTTCACGTTGCTCGAGAGATATCGTCACGCGACGGAAATCATTGCGTTCCCGGTACCCCAGGGATTCATGTCCTTCTTCACCTACTTGGGATACAGAACATTGAAGTACTCCAGGTTTCTTCAGTACGTGCGACGTTCGGTTTTCGAACTACAGGTCGACGTTGCCAAGATCATAATGTCAGGTTGGTACTTTTGATTATATAAACTCGATCAATTATTTAAATACTTATTTATCAGACATAGGCGAGACGAAAGATAAGATTTCGCGTAAACTAGAGCTCCTGTCGCTGCTCCCCAGAAGCCGAGCTAAGCGTTTGCTCAACCAGTGGGTGAGCCCGGTGAGCTACATGCTGAGGGCTCGAGAACACGCGGCCAACATATTGTCCGGCGAGCTCAGCGTCCAGTCCCGTGGCACCAGATCGGCCCTCCCGCAGAATCGACACAATGGTCAGTTATTAACACAGTTAAATCGTAAAATCGTAAAATCATATTATATTTTTTTACTTGTTACAGGTCTATCCGCGTTTCCCTCGACCGACCGACTCTCTCCGCTCGACACATTTCTCGATTTACTCACTGCCAAAGGTATCTTCTATTTATGTTTTTTTACTAACAACTATTTACTTTTAATATATCTTTTACAGCCAGCCTGACCGAACTGGATTTTGGACTACTGATCGAGGCTACGGTCACTTCTACCGAGGAATTTCTATAAATTTTCTTACCGTGATTAACTCAACCTTCCATTTTTCATTTTTTACGTTATCTATTTTTAAGTTTTGTTGCTTATTTTTATTTATACAGTTGTTTTTGTTGATGTTGTTACTTTGAAGTACAAATCGTTGCTTCGTACGAAAAAAGACACTTGCGAAAAAATCATTTCATTTACAAGAGTACTGTAACAAGCTGCAACCACTTTCCGAGAAGGAAAAATTTAACTCTTTTACAGTTTTATTCTAAATAAGTGGAATGTTACATTTTTAATGAAAAAATATTTTCTTCTTATTCTTTCCACGTGTTGTTATTTTACCATGATTGTACTGGTGTCTTTTGTACGAACTGATTAAATATTTTTTACTTTTGCGAGACACTGATTGTGAGATTTTTTACTGTAATATGTATAAAGGTGAAATAAAAAAAAATAAGATGATAAACATACATTTCATGGTCGTTTATTGAAACACATTACTTTTAAAAGGTATACAAGCTAATAACCTAGATAAGCATTACTGAAAGTACAAAAAAAAAAAAATAATAATAATAATAATAATAATAATAATAACTGAACAAACGCTTTAATTGAAAAATCATCACAAAAAATATGTATGCTGCTGTAATTGTAATTGTTACATTAAATACAGAAGGCACCGAACGATCCTCGACCCTTACAATCTTTCAAAATCAAGTGTAACTTAAACCCTAAAACTAATGATAATAATAATAATAATAATAATAATGATAAAGATAAAATAAAAAGAAAATGAATATGAATGGGTAAGGGGGGAATCGGTACGTGCCTTCTTTACAAAAAAATCATGATCCTATTATAACGGATTGTGTTAAATCTTCACACGTTTTAAATTAATATTAATGTAGACACAATTGCACCTAAGGCCACTTGGATTATGAGATTTTTTGTTCTCCTAACTTACGCTGGATTAATGGCACGGCCAACTTGATTTAAAGTTACTTGGGGTGCGCCTCTGCATCAAAATACGCCGACTCGTCGCAACTTTTTTTTTTTTCTATTTTAAATTCAATCAATATTTACAGTCAAATCATAATTTAAAATTAAGAGAGAATTTAAAAAAAAAAGTTTCGTAAGATTAAAAATGGTAAAAATAGACTGTAAGAGAGATGAAAATAAAAATAAAAAATCGAACTTGGTGTGTTATATTTTACAGTGTGGAGGTCGACGCCAGGTTCGGAGAGGCGCACCATTAATTACAAAAAAAAGCATATATGTATAATGTCTAGCCTAAGTCTACTTTAATAATCACAATTAAAAATAAGACCGAGAATGATAAAACTCGATCTTGGATTTGAGTACGGGCCTCCGTCGCTTAAGTACTTACTTTAAAACGGCGCTGATGGCATTTTTTTTTTTTTTCTTATCTCGATGGAATGTTTTTCAGGCAGTTGTAGAATAGAAAAAAAAAATACAACAAGACTGTAAATATCACGTTCATCGGAGAAGAGTCGCTTCGGTCCCTTTTATTTTGATTGTGTTCAGCACCTATTTTGGCAGTGTTTCGGGACTCGAAGCGACTTAATTAATTAACAAATAATCAAAAGATAAGTCTTTTTTGCGGTTTAAACTCGAGTTATAAGAGCTAAATAAGTAGTATGACTTAAGTACAACAACAACCGCTGTCATATTTGTAAAACGTGTTAATATGGCATTCGTGTGTCTCTCTCTCTCTCTCTCTCTCTTTGCGATTTCTTCTTCTTCTTCTTCAACAACGAATGTGAAACAACATACATCAATTAGCTTACAGTTACAATAATAATAATAATATCATTTAAAAAAAAAAAAAACAGCACACAACGCAGCTTAAGTGACTTAATCGTTATGACTCGAGATACTACAATATTCGTACAAGAATAACAATTACATTTATAATGATGATTAACCCAATTTTCTGGCTTGGATGATGATTTATTATTTAATTAATTAATTAAATGTGTCCTGTGCACTTTGACAGCTGAAGGCACTGAAAAATTTGCGTGTCGAAACATTTTGACACAGTTACACTTCTTTTTTTCTTTTTTATGATTTTTCTTTAGATTTAAAATTAATGCAATGATTAAGATTAGAGAGTTTAAGTTAACTACTAAATCTAATGTTAAAATTATAATTATAATGATCATTAGATTTAATGTTCTTTTGATTAGTCGCGCGGGGGTTTTTTTTTTTAATATTAAGTTTAATAATTAATAATAATAATAATAATAATAAAATAAAAGGAGATCGTCTGCTCGACTCGTACACTTCTGCGTGATTATTCTTATTCTTTATATTTTTACTTCATCTTCAGCCTGACGTCGAATCTGTAACAAAAATCATAAATTTGTGGATTAGTCTACGATATTCAATAATAATAATAATATAAATAATAAAATATTAAATAAATACATATCGAAGCGAAATTTTTTTTATAAAAACATAAATTATAATTGTATTCATTGACTTTGCATCGGTATATAATCTCGCCGTGTACTCCATTAAATAAAAAAAGAGTAAGCATGATTTATTTGTCACTTTCATTGAAGGAAAAAGAAAGTTTTTTAAAAAAAGATAAGGGGTAAAATCGTAAAAATCTGACAATGAGACGCAGGAGAAAGTAGTTGCGTTAATAATAATAAATAAAAGTTAATCAGACAGCTTACGGGAAGAAGAAAATTCAAAGTTTAAAAGTAAAAAGTAAAAAGAGTTTTGGGTAAAAAAATGAAAAAATATGAATATTATTAGTGAAACGAAGCGTGGAGAATAATGATAAGCACTTAAATTGTGCAGGACGTAACGAGTCGGTTACTTCCGCCGGATGCAGGACATCCGAGCGTCATCGCATAAGCGCAAATATAGCTGTAGTTACTGCTTATGCCCTTGAATGTCATGCCGGTTATGCCGGTACCCGCATTCGTTTTATCAATTCTATCTCTCTTCAACAGACTGTGCTTTACACATTAACTAATTAACATTTTGAAGTTAGCTATCAGTTGAGCTATCAGTTCTGCCACCACACAAGCCGATTTTTTAGGTATACGCTTTTCTGAATGGTCAAATATTCATTTTTGATAGAATTTTTAATGGGTACTTAGAAATAAAAAATTAAAAAAAAGGCACTTGGAGTATTTACGGGTTGAACTTGTAGGTACGAAGATTCGGATTTACTGCTCGACCAAGTTCGATCCGCGAGAAACAAAGAATATTCTAAAATATTGACCAATTCGATACGCTTTTGTGAAACTCTACTGTTCCCGGAACAATCGCTTCTCCTATACATGCTAGTAAGAACTAAATAAATTTTTTTTTTTTCAAGCCTGGACTATAAATATTGAACATAAGAAAATAGTTGAAGTTTTATCATTTTATAATTTAATTAGTTCCAATGTTTCGTGAAAATTCATTATACAAAGAAGTTTGATTTACAATTTTTACAAGTCACAAGAGAGACTCCTTGAATTTCATTTTTTCGTTCGATAAAATAATACTCGAAAAAAAAAGTGTTTGAGGACCATTAAAAAATAATTTGAATTCCTAGTTCCCAAGATTCTTTATGAACTATTTGAAAAGTACTCCACATACACACGAAACTCGATACACTTCGGAGCTTGATTGGCGAAGAGAAGAAGAAGAAGAAAGGAAAAAAAAGGTGATAAATAAGGTCTCCGGGGTCGGCTCGGCTCGGCTCGAGTGTTAAAGATATATATATATAAGGTTGTAGTTAGCCGCTTCCGCGACGTTGAGTCGTTTGTCTTCCGAGCCTAAGCCTGCAGCCGACGCAGCCAACATCTGAGCCCCCGCGAAGCTCCTACAACCGAGTTTACTTATTTCCTCCCTACGCTTAGAGCTTACTCAGTCACAACTACCGACCGACATTTTTTTTATGACTAAATAATCATCATTACTAAAAAATTTTTTTTTTTTTTATAAATAATCCCAACCTTTTTTTCACTAGAGCTGATAAGGGCAACCTTACGGTTTGTATTAACAAGGACGAATATTATTCAAAAATGGAAAATCTTTTGAGTAACGACAAAGTTTACAGACTGAAGTTTACAGAATTTTGAGACGACTTGGTGAGATTGGATTATTTGGTGATAATTTTGATACTAGAAATTTTACACAAACTGACACTATACTTTATAAATGTTACGGATTACCTAAAATACATAAACCTGACATTCCCATGAGACCGATTATTTCTACTGTGAATTTCCCGACCGAATTTTTATCAAAAATTATTTTGAATGATTTAAAGAAGGCAATTGATATTCCAAAATCTAATATTAATAATAGTTTTGAGCTTGTTAAAAAATTTGATAATTTTTGTGTCCCTTCTGACTATATTTTGATTTCTTTGGATGCTGTTTCCCTTTTTATAAATATTTCTCTTGAATTGGTGATTAGGAGTTTGATGAAGAGACAACATGACATTCGCTCTAAATGCAAGATTAAATTTGAAGACTTACTATACTTGACTGAATTTCTTTTTAAAAATACCGTTTTCTCTTTCAATAATAATTATTCCCATGGGTTCTTCAATATCACCTCTTTTTGCAAACACAACCATAGATGACTTAGAGACTTACTGTTTAAATAAACTTAAAGACGATAAGAATATCATTCCTCTTTTTTACTATAGATATGCCGACGACATAATCCTATGTATTAATAAATATCATACTTTAGACTTACTTACTATTTTCAATGATTATGACAAAAATTTAGTATTTACACATGAAATAGAGAAGGACAATAAAATTAATTTTCTAGACATTATACACTTATAAGACGTGACAATAATATTATAACTGATTGGTACAGGAAATAAATTTACACTAACAGGACTCTTAACTATTTATCTAATCATACAGACCAACAAAAGAAAAATATTTTTTATAATTTAGTTGACCGTGCAATTAAATTGTCACATAAAGATTTTCATGATTCTAATATATTAAAGATTAAGAATATTTTAAATGACAACGATTTTATAGACAAGCACATCAAAATTAGACAACGAAAAATTGAATTACAATCTGATGGTTTGGATAATGAATCAAATAATATTTCTAATAACGATAATAATAATGATAATGATACATCTAATAAACAACTTATAATTCCTATTATTTACAATAACAAACGTACATACAATAAAATCTCAAACTGCCTAAGACCATTCAAAGTAAAAACTGTACCTCAAATTAAAAAACCACTGATGGACATTATTAAACTTGGTAAAGACATGACACCTAAATTACAAAATACTTGTTCAGTTTATAAACTTTCTTGTGAAAATTGGCCTGCACAGTACGTTGGACAGACTAAGAGACAGCTCTCATTGACAGAATAGAAGAACATAGAAACCCTCAAAATGATTCATCTGTTGTTTCTCTACATGGGAGATATAATTACGGCCATGACTTTGACTGGAATAATACAATTTTATTAGACGTAGAAAGACAGCCTTTCAGACGTAATATTCTGATCCAAATAATTTGAATAGAAAGGAAGAAATCAAGAATCTTAGTGGTTTTTATAAAGAGATTTGCCATAATTTGAAATGATTATTAATAATAATGAAATTATTATTTTTTGTTTTTTGAGAACACTACAGACTAATGGTTATATTGGTTGTATACAATCGTTCTTATCGTTTGAAATATTTCTTTTGACTTGTATATTTTGTACTGTTATTTAGAGAGTGAGTTTTTAAATTTTTTATTTTTTATTTTTGTTGATTTTTCGTTACATTAATGTTACAACCTGTTATTTTTAATTAAGATCTCCTGATGAGGCTGACAAAACAAGTCAGCGAAACGTTGAGAATTTTTGGAATTTAATAAAAATAAAAAACTGCCTTCAAGTGATCGATTTGATTTCTTATTAATCATTATTATTATTTATTTTGATTTCGGGACACCGTAAACAAGGTATGAAAATGCGAAAAAAAGACCTTTTCGGCTCTAGTGCGTAAAAGTACAATGAATTTAAAATAATCACTGAAATTGTGGTTTCTTTGAAAACTAGTGTCCGTTAGAGCCGTGAGAAATAGATATATAAATAATAATAATAGATGGTATTTTTTTCGGTGAATTATCTCGGTGGTATTCCCACGATATAAACTTCTTCGGCTGGCCAACACCACGGAAGTGCGTATAAAAATGAAGAATTCTCAGTGGCCTGGAGGATTTAACGAGCAAGAAAATATGCGTGGCTCTTATCTCGATCTCGTATTTTTTGGTAAGTAGAAATCGAAGAAAAAAAAAGGGAGGAAGGAACATGTAAAATTAATGACGGAGAAGTAATAAAAGAAGCTGTATAATATTAGGGAGCTGGGGATGGGATAATAAAAGCAGAAGCATCGATAGTTTTCGTACTTCCGGGGGGTGGATAATTTTCCTGCATTACCGTATTACCCATAATACCCGTTCCATGCTATATAATCATCATTCCCCCATTCTACCGGTCCATCCTGAGTTTCCTGACTGACAAGTGTTAATCACCTGCAGCTTATACATTTGTATCTACTCGTCGCTTATTTTAAACTCAAGTCCCATTGCCCATTGGCCAAAAGTACCTATGCTAGGGCCTAGGATTTATCCTCTATTCCTCTTCTTAAGCTATTTTGCAGTTTGAAGTTTTCATAGCTGCTACGATCCCACGATTATCCTGTTCTTCCTGCAGGTAACTCTTGAGCCTCCACTTATTTTACATCTACTACCAAACCTCGGCCCCGTGTAGTTTTCAGGTATTCAAGGGTAAGAGCGAGGGTTTTTGTTTTTTAGGGAAAACACGTAAATCAAACGCGAAGTGAACGCTTTGATTTCCATTGGTCGTAACGGTACAATAGCGCTCGCGGCCCGCGGGGCATTTATAATAAATTGATTGATGATTTATCAACGTCACAGCACAGCTCGCAGTCGCGGTGAAAGCTGTCACTGCATCCGAAATAATTGAATAATAGCGCTCGTCTGTAAGAGTTAAAACCCCAAACTTCGTTCTTTGCTTTAAGATGCTTTTTTATTAACACTTTGTGGGAGTGGTCATCATTCCCTATTTCCTTCCCATTCATCATCACCTCAACAATTCTTTTTTTCAATTACCTACGTGCGAAGCTCGCGTTAATCATAATCGCTCCGAGATTTATCACTTTCTCTGTTCAGCCTGTAGAAAGTTCTTTTTATTTCATTTATTTATTTAACTAGCTGCAGAAACTGTTGATCTCGATATATATTATAAATAACAATCTACAATTCCAAAGATAAGTCATTATAAATATTTAATTAAAGGAAATAAACTACTGTTTTAAAGCTTTTAATTCAATTTTTATCACTATTTTTTTTTATTGCTCTTGTAAGAGTATCTTAGATAAGATAAAGATATTATGAAGAAAAAATTAGCATCCAAGATAATATAAAGATACCGCATCTAGTATCTTAAATATCATCTTTGTAGCTTGAGGTAATATACCAGCGATCGCTTATTTTAAATGACTTTTTAAATTTATTATGCATCAGAATTGCCCTTACTAAATCAATTTTTGTTGTAAATATAAAACTTTGAATCTGTAACATTTGTCGAAAATGTTGTATGTATGTACAATAGAAGCTTATTCAATCCAATCCAATCTACGGATCAGCAGAGATAAGGGATTTTGAAATTGAAAGTGCGCTCGCCGCTTTGTTTTATCAATCGATCAATTTTCAATACGAATAGTGATTGATGGCACTTTGGCACTTTGAATCTTTACGGGTATTATTATTAACGACCCTGTGACCTCGCTTTCTCCGCTCTTTCTCGACCTTCCCGCATTCCTTCGCCGCGAGAAAATGTTTTATTTATTCGGATTTATTATTTACGTACATTTTTTTAATAATCCGAGCTAGTGTTAAGTTCTGAATTGTTGCGGAGGATAACAATCGAAGTACTCTATTGTTCGGGAGTATAATGCACCACCGAGCTGGACGACTTTTCTCTCTTGAAGCGATTGTCGCTTGTTGTAACTCTTGTATTGTATTGTATAAGAAGCGTGTTTTATAATCCACCATTGTCTCCAGGGGTAGTAGTACGCGAGCAATTTAATTTGAATTTGTTTTTGTGTTTAACTTACTTGTCAAAGGTAGAGAGTTCCAACGCGCCGAGGCCCGACTACCGTCACGGCCAGACGCGGTCCGCACTTCGTCCCCGCGGACACCGAAGAGGGCGCCACCTGACTTGG
This sequence comes from Encarsia formosa, assembly GCA_038277355.1. Classification (NCBI taxonomy): domain Eukaryota; kingdom Metazoa; phylum Arthropoda; class Insecta; order Hymenoptera; family Aphelinidae; genus Encarsia; species Encarsia formosa. The sequence goes on along the minus strand of CM076185.1, from coordinate 492,433 downwards.
CACAGATGGCGGCGTTTCCGGTCGTACGTTGCTTCCGGTTCCGGTTCCCGCGTTCCTGAGCTCCCAGACGAGGTTCGTCAGGGAGCGTGGTCTACTCAATCGCCGCGATCTGAATAAACAACACATAGTCCCGTTAGTTACAATATTTACAAGTTCATAAAACTTTTTTTTTCTATTCATTTCAAATGTCAAACTGCGTGCTTGTGGAAGGGTCTTCAATACATGTTTCGAGGTTAGATTAGTTTTAGTACCGTTGGAGCTAATTTATAATCCTCTATCAAAATGACTAATTAGTAAACTACTAGCGTAACCTAACCTCGAAACTGATAAAACTTTAAACAGGATAAACTATAGGATTATAAAAATAGTAATGAAAAGCATGCACGCTGAAGTTGGATTTTTGTTGCTTTTTTAATGACGTACTTTTCTTAGACAATATCAAAATTGGAAATAAACTCTTGTCGATAAACCTTCTGATCAAAGGCCTGTTTGGGTGTCCTCCAATTTCCGTACTATAGTGCAAGCTGCGTGGTAAACGTTTAAAGTTCGATAAAATCTATGTTTTTTTTCATCTAAATATGAATATTCATGGTGCGTCTATTTACTGCGAATTGCGTTACACATACATAAGTATAATTTAATGTAGCCATTATTGGAGTTAAAAAAAAAAAAAAAAAATGTTCAAGTAGTTAAAAGGTCAAAAATTGACGCAAGTCGCTGTAAAGACACATTAAATTGTCGGTTAAAAGAGACTAAATAAAGAAAAGCTTACCTTTTTTCAGGCAGCTTGGCACCGGCTCCCGAGTCCCCGGAGGTGCGTCCGCCCGAGTGACTCGAGTCCAGGGTCCCGTCGAGTTCCATGGCCTGCTGTAGGTTGGTCAGGCTCTTGTACCGGATGTTGAAGAGCGGCGATCCGCCCTTGAAGCTGGGCTGCTGGACCTGCTCTTTCAAGGGCGAGGCGCTCTTCTGCCTCATGAGAGGCCGCCCCCCGCGCTGCGTTCCCCCGTTCTTGACGTAGAGCTTGGCCAGGGGCGGCTTCTCCGGTCGGAGCCCGACGCTGGAGATTATTCCAGGGGACGTTGCGGTGATCGTCGGGATACCCTGGGGGGCCTCCTTGACGGCACGCCTGGTTCGCTTCTCGCCCGCCTGCTGGTTCTTCTTGGTCGGTATCGTCTCTATGGGCGGCGGCTCCGGTCTGTCGTCCAGCAGAGGTCCTATCGTCACCGTAACACCCTGCTGCTGTTGCGCTATCAATGCCTGCTGAGAGTTTATCTGAAACGAAGACAATTAACTTAGCGTTTATGTCCAAGGGCGAAAAAAAAGCACTTTTGCCTCAGTAGAATGGAAAATTGAACAAGCTTGGTAGAAAAAAAAAAGAAATTATTAATATTGAATGTCATTAGCACTTACCACGTTGTTGTTCTGGTGGTTGACGGGGTGATTCGAGAGTACGGAATCGTAGGGCGACCTGACGGTCTTGGGCAGGGGCGCGAATCCCCTGACGTAGTCGTAAATCTGGTCAATCTCGTCGTACTCCTCGACGGTGTATCCCATGGCCGGTACCCGGTTCTCGTCGGCCCTGAGCTGCGGGTGGTGGTAGTGGTGGTGGTGGTGGTGCCGGTGGTGAGCCGCATTCGCGCCGTCCGAACTCGCCGAGCGCCTCAGGAATCCTCCGCCCCCGTTCCCGACGTTGTTGCTACCCCCGCTGCTTCTGGTTTGCCGGCTGGGTTTGCTCTCGCCCAGTCTGCCGTCCAGCACGTGCGCTCTGTTTTTGTAACAATTTTTTATTTACGAACACGTTTAACTCAAAAAAATAATCATACTGAGAAAATTTGAAAATTTATGGGGGCAAGCAAAAAAATCACAATTTGAGTCACGTTAACAAAAGAATGAAAAAACTCACCTGTCGGCGACGTCGGCCACGAGTCTCGACGACCTGTCGACGAGCCTGGTGAACTCCGGCATGGCTTTGAGCGCGTCGTCGTTTCTGGCCTTTACGAGTTTTAGGGGCGCCGCCAGGGGCAGGGGCACAGCGGCGCCCTCTCTCTGCAGGGGCAGGGCGAATACGTGCTCCTCCTCGAAGCTCGACAGCAGCCTTAGCTCGGGCAGGAAGTGCGAGGACGACTTGAGACCCCGGGGCGGCTGACCGTGGACCAGTCTGACCGTCAAGGGCAGCCTCTTGCTCAACAGGGCCCTGGCCGTGTGCACCCCGCTTATGTTGTCCTCCCGCGCGAGGGCGCTGAAGCGGGCCCTCTGGTCCATGGGCAGCAACAGGTTGTCGCCCCTGCAGTCGACGCACCTCAAAAAGCGCCCTCTGCCGGGGAGACTGAGCTCGCTCATTACCGCTATCGTCTCGCCAGGGGTCAGCGTCCTCGTGCCCTCGGGCACGACCAGGCCCGACTCGTCGAGCTTGCAGGCCAGCGCCCTCGTGGTCTCCCTTACCAGGGCGCCCTCCTCCGGGCACCTCCGGGCCAACTCGGCCACCGACTCTATGCCCCTCACGGCCCGGCCCTCCTCGCTCAGTATCTCGAAGTAGCCCACGTAGGAGTCGGGTATGGCTATCCGAGGCCCCACCCCGGCGACCCTACGGCCCTCCTTGATCTTGACGGCCTGGGCCACGATCTTCCGTCTGCGTCCCACCGAGACCAAGAGGGCAGTGCTCTGGAGACTCGGGGCCGGCAGAGTGGGGACCCCGAAGCCCCCGTACTGGCCCTTGGTTATCTTGATGACCACGGGGAGGCGGTTCTTGCCGACAAAGTCCCGGAGGTAGGTCGCCTCCTCGGCCCACCGGGCGGCTGCCCCGACAATCTGACCGTCGGTTGCGGCCATGCCCCTGGATCTACCAAGCCCTCCCGCGCCCTTCGAGCTCCCTCGGGGTGCCTATCATCGCTCCCGGGTGTCCTCGGTTTTACTGCACTGGATAGCGTACTCCATCTGTAAAAAAAATACAAATTTACTTCCACTAATATGAGATCATAAAAACTAGATTAAATTAATTGTGAGTGTGGGTATGATCAAAGCTGTGTAGGGGAGACATCTGATTAGTCAAAGTCAATTAGAATGATTGAATTACATGAGCAGTGTTTTATAGACTTTTAAGGGAGGAAAAATATTGATGAGTCATGGTTTATAGGGGAAAGCCCCAACGTAGCTGAAATAACATCAAGGGGGAGTAAAATACCGTAAATTGATTCGAGCGCCCCGCTGAGGGGAGGCGGGGGAGACTTTGAATTATCAATTTGTCCCTTCCGCGGGTGGCAGGGCAATTTAATGAGGAGGCTAATTGCTCCGAAATATCAAGTTTTATTTGAGATATTTGAGCCTTGTTAACATCAGGTCAATTAATTGTATTTTAAAAATCTCAAGTTGTTCGTATATTAAATTTGGTTGTAGGTAGGGGAGGGGGTAAGAGCACGTGCAGGCTCATGGGTTATTCAGTCTGGCTGCTGTTTATCGAAAGTTAATTTTATCAGAGAGAAAGAGAGAGATAAGATGAGAGTTTTTCTTTTTTTAAAATTATTTTAAGTTTTATAAAATCTGAGATACAGATATTTATTTGTTTTTGTGATTTAGTAAAAAAGCAACAGCGAGAGAGGGGAAGAGCAATTACAGCTGGCGAAGCCCTTGGGGATTGTCGTCTAGTCTACGAAGCCAAAGTCATGCAACGCAGCTTTGGGGATCTTCTCAGACGAATCTTAGCGATGAAATATCTTGTATTGATTTAACCCTCAGGACTTTTTGCCTTTTCCTCTCCCCTGTTAAATCTTGAATTTTTCAGCCACCATAACAGACAACAAACTTCAACTTTTTCTTTTTTTTTTAAATCTTACACTTCAAAACGGATTTCACTTTTTTATTTTCTAACGTTAATTATCATTTTCAAGAGCCCCAATATTGTTTTTGAACTTTCAAACTGAAAATTAAATTTTTCTTCGTAAAGCCTACCCGAGAGTTAACAACTCGAACAATCTGTAATTAAAATCAGCAAATTATCTAAATTACAAAAGTTTATGATTTTTTCGAGGAGAATAGCAAGATGACCAAACGTGACAGCCACGCCTCCAGGAAGTTGAGTCCAAAGTCCGATAAAATATGTTGAAAAATATAATTATTTGGTTGTATGCTTGCGTAATTTTGGTGGTGCACTCAGCGCCGAGTCGAAAGATAGATTCGGATCGAACTTATCGAACGAGGAAACAACTCCCATCCAATCAAAAGTTATGCAATCGACTAGTTACCTATACAGTGACAACGATGTTCCTGGAAAAACTAAACTAGTCCAATTTTTAAGATTTTTTTTAAAATTTTAAGTCCAAAAAATGCAGATAATATAATAATTTGGATAGAAGAGTAAAAAGAGTGAAAGCAGCAGGAGGAGAGACGATAAATCAGCACAATAATTAGTTAACAGCAGCACGACCTATACTTGTTAACTGGCTATACATATACGAGCTAGTTACGTAATATACCAAGAGTTATATTCTAATAAATTAATTAAGTTTAGCGGATAAAACGGTAAAAGTTGAGCAATGTTTAATAATAGAAAAAAAAAAGTTGTCATAAAACTTATCCAAAAGAAAGACAATGGAAAGAAGAAGGTTCAGAGGGGGACAGAGATTGTGTATGTATTGCACTCGGCACAATTGCACAATTCGATTGGTTGGAGTGGGTAGGCCCCAACCGAAAATAATAAAAGGCTTTTATTACGAAATAAGTCGAGAGCTTGAGACGTACCCAAATAACATTTTTCTTACTCTCTATTCTATATTTTCCGTAAGTACCGCAGTTTTATTTTTATTCTTTGTTTGAGCAAGTAAGGATTGAGGCATTGAGGCATTCGTGACTAATTGTTTGAGCATTACAATGCCTCACCAGACATGGTTAAATTAATATTTATATCTTTTTGCTGACTCGTCTGGATTTTAATCTTTTTGATTCTCCATCTGGTTAATGAAAATAAAAAGAGGATTAGTATTTTATATTTAATATCATGTTATTGTCGTGGAATAATCATGTGGCCCCGCTATTATTCCCTCGATTTAACTTCTTTCTTCCTTTCCCTTTTTTATATCTTTCTCCCAGGTCGTAAAAACGACTTGCAGGAGCATTCGCAAACTGCTGTAGTAAAACGAAAAAAAATAGTCTCGTTATTTTTTATTATTTTACTTGATTTTTCAAACTCACCAAACTCTTAACCTTTTCTACTTTTAAAGATAAATAATTAAAAACTTATTTTTTTTAGAGAGAGTTAGAGGACAAAAAGTTTAAAAGTGGAAATGCGGAGCAAGCTTAATTAGCCGAGAGAATAATTTTATACTTTTTTTCTTTGACCAACTTAAAAATTATCCAAAGTTTTAAAAGAAGCTTTCCAACTTATTATAATATAACGTATAGCTAAGTTGCGAAGCGCGTTTTAGCGCTGCAAATCGTTCCGACGTCTCTTTTTTTCTCTCCCCCTCCTTCTCATCTTGCATAAGTTTATTGTAAATAAAATAAATTTAACTTTAGGCATTAATTAAAAATTTTTTGGTAAGGAGTCTCAAAAAAGCAAACTAAAGGAAACCGCAAAGCTGGCCGGGGAAATTGATCTTCGATCGAGGGGAATCAGGAGAATCAGGAAGTGAGCTGGTCCGAGATTGGCTCTTCTTGAAATTAATTCACTTCCGAGCGCTAGTCTATAATCATAAATTTTGATGAGTTTTTATGAGCTTTTTAGTAAAAGCTTCTTAGTTAAAGGTTTCTTCATATCGACGGCCCGTGCGAAGATAAACCATTGGCCAAAATTTGGGGAGATTAACGTAATAATTTTTTTTAAGGTCGCGACGAATAAAATAATCCTTCAGTAGCTGCCGGAGATGAAAGTAAGCCCAACTACGCGATATAGTCCGAGAAAAAAAACCCTCAACGCAAGGGCGGACTAAAAAATAACCCGACAATGAATAGCGGCGAAAAAAAAAACCCCTGCCATTCTAACAATATAATTTTGGTCTCTTGAGCACTGGCCGCGAAAAAAGTAACCCCTGCTCAACTCTCGATAGAATTTCGGTCTTTCGCCGCCGGTACTCGAGAGACTTAAATTCTATCGAGACAACGGCAGGAGCCATTCTTTTCGTTTGAGAGACTTAAATTCTGTTGAGAGATAGGCAAGGCTTTTTTTTTAGTCCGCCCTTGTGTTGAGGGTTTTTTTTCTCGGACTATATCGCGTAGTTGGGCTTACTTTCATCTCCGGCAGCAACTGAAGGATTATTTTATTCGTCGCGACCTTAAAAAAAATTATTACGTTAATCTCCCCAAATTTTGGCCAATGGTTTTTCTTCGGACGGGCCGTCGATATGTCAACTGGTCAACTGGTGTATAAGGGTCAAGATACCTGTTGGAGTCTTGGAGAGAGGAGCGAGTCTTCGAAAACCTACCAAACAACTACGTTACGCTTTTAAAGCACTTGAACCTTATAAACATCCAAACCATTCTACCTACGGTCAAAGGGGTTTTAGTTTTAAACTTATTTAATACCCCAAAGAACTGGTCAGAATTTTTTAACTTTTTTCCCTGTGGATTATGACAACTTGCTTATTGTCACTGCAGCCTTTTGTAATAATCACACTATCTAATGCTAAATTGAGCCATTGTTTCTCTCTTTCTCTCTTTCTCTTAGCGGAACAACAAAAAACTCCCCTTCTTCTTCATTAATCATTATTCAACATTACTTTTTTTACCAGCTCGCTTGAATTTGAATATTCCAAACGACTCACGTTCACTCGAGCTGTCCAAATTTATGCTCACCTGAAACAAAAAGCAATTAATAAATTAAATTAATGAATGGATTAACATTTAATAGCGGAAGATTATGAAATTTAAAAAAAGTTCTTAATACGGTTGACCGTAGATAACGATCAAAGATTAGCCGCCGCCGCGGCTTAAAAAAGGTGAAGGTCGATCATGAGCATTAGCCGCTCTTTTTATCTTAAAAAGTTTACAAATTTTAAGTAAAAAAATATATATTTTCTCATAAGAGCTTTTGATAGAATATCGAATATCTTTGAGGCGATACGATGGGCGCGGGGGGAGGCATCTAACTTTGGGAAGCGCTGCAACTTTTTTTTTAACCGCTTTGCTCGCGATCGGGTTCAGGGGACGAATAATTTATTCATAAATTCGAGCGACAAAGGAAATAGCTTTTTTTTAAAACAGTTATTTTTTTTCCTAGATCTTTGGCAGCGATTGCTAAAAATAAGTCTTATCTGATACAGTTTGAATTCCCACCTAGGCGCTCGATCCCATGAATTATTAATTTGACGTCATTGTCTTGTATTCAAAGACGAAGGAAAAACTTGAAATATTTTTTATTTAATAATAAGAATAAAATATAATAATATGAACCCGGATTAAATAAGAGCATAAGGCTGTTACGTAAACAACAACAGTTGCTGTGTCCTCGATGATCAATCTTTGTGGAGACTGGTGCTTTTGGTACGCTTAGAGAAGCAGTTTTATTATTGATGCGTAAGCCGTATCTTCCCGAAAACAAGCCCCCAAAGCGGAGCTGAAAAGAAAAAATTCAAAAGATTATCATGATGAACCAGCACTATATCACCAAAAGTGTCGCTTTATTACTAATACATTTTTCACTCTTCAATCAACGATAACTGCGATACTGTTTTCATATATTCAAGCTTTCGTGCGCTATATATATATCACAGCGAGTTTGTATATCGATGGACCAAAATCTGTTACAATTATAAGACTTTTTTTATTTATTATTTTAGCCTGCTGCAAACAATGTTTAAATGATCTTTACTATATCTATCCGTTGATAAATAAAAAAAAAAAAAAAAAAAAAATATTATCTCAAAGTTTAGAGCTTATAAATATCCAAAACAGCTGAAAAGGGCAGGTTAAGTTTGAGGTGATAGACTATGAAAAAGCGTAACAAGTTGGCTGGCCTGCGAGCTATCGATCGGTTAAAAAACATCCACGACGCTCGTAATTTGATAATTACGATTAATTACATTAGCCCTGACTCTCTCGAAGCTTAAGTTTTGAAAGACTATGGGGATTGGGGCTTGGGCAATAGAGCCGTTTTTTGTTTGGCATGCAAGTTACGTCGTTACCCAACGCGCAATTAAAGATTTTTAAGTTTCAAGCGCTCGTTAAATATATTGTTAATAATTTTTATTTTATTTTAGGAAGCTGCTTTTGTCAGGCAGGAAAAGTAATCCCTTGATAAACAGCATCCCGCAGGATTGATTAATCATCCGGCTTAGGGAATCCCTACACGAGAAGCGTAACCCAGCTGCAGCCTTTAATCTTATGCTAAACTTCTTCTTCTTCTTCTTCTTACCTTCTTCCTCCTCCCAGACTTAAGCTATTAAGCTCACGTCCTACCAAATGTTATAAAACTAATAGATTGCTTTATTATAATCAAAAACTTATGGCTCCTTGTTAATTTCTAGTGGTATGAGAGAATAAATTGCTCCGATAGGTAGAGATTTAATTATAAAGGCACTATTTGGTTTCGACGCTAAGAAAGGATTATTCGAGTGCGTGACCTCAATAAGTCTATTTAAATTGTAATACTCATATCGATATACATTTATTATCATTTTTATTCCCCTTGCGAAACTATTTTCGTAGCATCGTAATCGTCTTTCACCAACGAACATTCATTTTTAATTCATACTTATTTAAAATAAAATGTTCCAACTCGGATTTATTCCTGTTGCGTTAATTTCCCGAGTTATCTCGGTGGAATTGAATCGACGCGGCCCGGGCACTCAGCGATAATTAGCTGAATGAATTAAAAAGTTTGGTCGGTTGAAAAAATAATCCTCGGGAAACCAGCCGGAAGTGAGAAAGTAGGGAAAAGTTTGAGGAGCAGAGGAAGAAGAAGAACAAGTTTCAATCAAAAGTTTGAGCCAAGGAGGAAAGGAAGTTTTTTATCAGGTGCATTAGATTGGTTGGTAGTTGGTAGTTGGTACCTACACACACATACGTCCTCCTCAAAGATGCGAAATTATTCATCGGCTCCTTCCGGTCGTAGCCTGTCCCCCTCCCGTGGGAATAACCAAGCTTTTATTCCCTTTTAATTCAAAGCTCCCGCGTTAAAATGTGTGGCCAATCATATTAGCAATACTGTGCTCAGAAACACTGGCCAACACTTCGCAGACATTTTGGTTAATTTTTTAGTTTAAAGTTTTAGCAAAAAATGTAATGTAAAAACTACAAAAACGTTGAAAAAATCTCGTTCAACTTCAACTACATCGAGTTGGGGTTAAAATTTTTTTAAATATTTTAGTCAGGTTAATTTTAACATAAAAGTTTTTAATTTGCGATGGATTTTGCAAGTTGCAATGCTTGACAAATGGTGCGTGAGGTTCGAGCAAAAGATCGATCAAGAGAGCTGAGTCAGATAAGTTTATGAATTAATTTTTTATTATTTAAAGTATGGTACTTTGTGAACTCTTTTTCTGTAAACTCAAGGTCGCTTCAGAATTTGAGGACTCTGAGAGATCGACGAGATGTGGATGCTAATCTAACGCTCAAAAATTCAATGCACGTGACTGAAGCTCCTGTTTTTAAACGGTGATCACCAAGCTCTAGCCGACTGTTTGGATGTTTTATTTATTTAATCAATAATTTTCTAATAAACCTTTGCCTAAAATTTTGGCAACATATTGGAAACATATTGGAAATTTCAGGCAAAAAAATTAACCAAAATGTTGGCGAAGTGTTGGCCAGTGTTTCTGAGCGCAGTATTGCTAATATGATTGCCATGATTCCTTCCCATATGTGGCCCACATACTTCCCATGTTTTGCCAATACATTGCCAACATTTTCCCCATGGCTGCTCTACGAGTTCCAAGCTAATCCAGTTTTCCGAGTTTCTTTTTAAACTCTTACTCTAATCTGGCTAAATCTGCAAACATCAAGTTTAAACTTGCTGGGCAAAGCACTTTTTCAACGATACAGATTTTAATATAAATTTAATTTTCGAGATCTACGAACTATTTATGAATTTCCGAGTAGGCATGTCGCATACGACGGTAAAAGGTCAACCAACTCTTGCGCAACGTCGGTGCGAAAAAAGCAAACACGAATAAAAAGATCGTACGTGTGTTTAACAGTTCTCGAAAAAGGTTTTTTTGGTTTTTAAGTGACAGTGAGGACCAAGCTTGTATAACGGTGTAATCGCGGTGCAGTTATGATTATCCGATGTCCCCTCAATAAAGCAAAGCATTGTCTTGATGAATTTAAAGCCAACGCATCAATCGATCAATGAATCTTTCTTTACATACTGTTATTTAACAAGCACACAATATATTGATAAGTTGAAGAAGGTACAATAAGATGTAATTAGCTTAGTTACTCTCCCACACTGTCCCCAAGTCTTGTTACGTAATGACTGCTATTACTCTTGAGGCTGTACTTCCCCTCCACTTCCTCATGCCGAGAATCATCAAAATGGTATTACAATGTAAGCTATAATAGTCCTAATGGTACCTTATTATATAGTTTTTAAAAACTCAAAAGTTGGCAACAAAGCTGCTGCTGGAGTACCGGGCGTCCTTGGTACGTGTCAGTGGCATACCCATTCGTTCAAGGTCGCTGGTAGAGCACTTTTTTTCACCTTTCTCCATTAATTACTATCAATCTACTTAGTTATCAAGTTATCTTTGATAATCATAGCATAACGGTGGGACTTGATAATTATTATTATGTCAGACGGTCGGGACCTTTAATTAATATAGCTACGTCGTGTGAACATGACCTTTTATAACTGGCAACTATTTGGAGCTTCTTCTTCTTCTTTAAAACGTAATCGATGTCCTATAAATAAAAACAATATGCCTGGGAACGGAAGCTGCCATTGCAGCCTGTGTGTGTAACATTAACAGTTACACCATAGAGCTTGTTAAGATGCGTATCGTCATACATCGATATGAATTTTTCATTATTCGCCGAAGCTGGGAAAGCCACCGAATTATTGTAATTATCAAAAAAAGAAAGGCGTATTCCGCTGGATCGAGAGTGACACCCGAGGAAACGTAGAAGAAGAAAAAACAATGAAATTGTCCAGGCTGTCTGCACAGCTCTAATTGAGCCGGTCGCGCGGTGCACTTAAATTTATGGAAAAACAAAGCTCGCTAAATAAAACTTCCTCTTGTTATTATTTTTATTTTTTATAACAAATTAAAAAGTATTGTTATGTATTGTAGAAAAAAGTAAAACAAGGAGGTAAAAATGAATATTTATAAATAATAACAAGCTCTCAAGAAGAAGAGGTCGTAAAGCTCCTCGTAATTTATGTCCCTTTGTCCCCCTCTCGGTTCCCCTTAAAAAAAAACAAGTCATTAATGCAAAAAAGAGTTACGGTGCAGCTAAAAATAAGTTTGTACTTTGAGATAAGTGCACCAAGGACAAGAAGGAACATTTGTAAATCATCGGACGTCGTCTGCTCCGCCCTTTTTTCCTCGGCAGCGAAGGGAAATCATAAAAGAGTAAGCCATCAATCATCAAAAATTCACCTCGCGATTGCGACACAACACAGAAGAGAAGAGAATAACTAAATTCCTTTGTACTTCGAGGGACACTTTTTTACTTTTTCAAACCGTCAAAGCTTCTGACTCGTCAGCGTTTTCACTATTCTGGCCTATTATCATATTCCTTTATACTTTATTGAAAAGCGCGTAATATCAAAGTCCAGGATTTGATATAGTGAAAAAAGTCATAAAAGCTCACGTGCATAACAAAAAGGGTGCACCAGAAGCTTTTGGTGAAATATAGTCGAATGGCACGCGAAAAATGAATAAACTTGCTCCGAAGTGCACTAATTTCATACTGATTGATGCACTACCTTTTATACTTATAATCAATACTCGCTCGAGCTTCTAATGTTCAAAAATGCTCAAAAATAAGTTAAATACTGAATTTGGGAGGAAGTAAGGTTTAATTGGTCGTAAATAAAAGGGTTTCATCCGTTATCGACACGTTACCCTGTGTGAAAACAAAGGCTTGGTCGCTCCAAATAACTGTTCCATCAATATGTCCAAAAAAGGTGATGGAAATAATATTCAATTTATATTCTTCTCTTCAATCTCACTTAACTTCGTCTAACAAGAAATTTGTTGCTTGTTTTTTTTTTTTTTACTTTATTTAATCTTTTCCAACCTATTGGGCGCTGATGGAAAATCGTTACTCGTTTCTCCTTCCTCGGCTTGTTCCACCCTCGAAATCAATTCGCAAAGGCTCTGAAGCTGCTTGCTTTGTTATTTATAGCCTCGACGCATTAAATTAGCTATGATCTCAAAATGTGAGATAAATAGATTGACAGGATGATAACGGTTGGCTGCGGTGATTAGCGAAACTTAAAAGTAAAACTTAAATCTCCCCGATTTGTTACGCTTTTTATTGTCACTATATTTGGCTTTTTTTAAATTCGAGGCGACAAAGCACCAGATAAGAGCTAACAATGCTGCTACCGTTACCAACCGATATCTTTCTTTCTCTCTTGGCACACGTGCGCTCAGATTGATCTCGGTTAGCGGACTTTTCTAACCTCGAATTTTAAAAAATCCGCATCTCACGAATTAGTTGAAGGAAGTAACTAAAAACTAAAATCGCGAACCGTTAATTCGGCATTAGGTATGCTCGTCATAAAGTCTCATTAAAAGTTTAGCGACGCAGGCAGGGAGGCGTTGGCTCGGTGCGCATAACAATACAGTCGTGGCCACGCTAGTGAATAATTAATAATGTTAGCGGTAGTGACGCTAAATGGGCTAAAATGGGCGCAATTAACAATGTAACGACGTCTTCTACGCCTAAGATGACAGACCCGCGAGTTTGAACGCTCAAGTGGACCGGATCCAACGACTATATTATTTGGGTAGACAGAGCCTAATCTGGGAATAGAGCTGAAAAGGGTTTGGATATCAAATTAATAGTAATTGCGGTGTCTGCAGGAGACTCGACGACGACGACGACGACGCTGCAGTGGTACGGTGGCGAGTGAAAGGAGAGAAGATCGCCTAACCGAGATAACTGCACACCAGACTCCAGCGCTTTTATATTATTTCTCTCTCTCTTTGACTTTTTTTTTCAGCTCTGACCTTTAAGTAAGCCACCCGCCTCTCGATTTCGTAACTACTGCCTCTGTGTCTTTCTTACCTCAGTCTTTGGGGGGATTATTATTTATTTATTTATTTATTCAAACTTCCGCGGATGACGTATTATTGATCTTCGTTGTTACATCACGGCTTGAACCAATAAATGGCGATAATAAACACACAGAGTATAATGGGTATTATAGTTAAAACAACAGCTTTATTTGGCCAATTATTCATGAATTTAAATAAAAGTTACGTTTTCTGTATGGTTAGTGCGGGTCTTCTAATTGTAAATATCCATTGATGAGTATTTATTGAAGTACAGTAAAGCTTCGGTGTATAACATGATCGATACGTCGCGATAGCTTCGAAATGGATAACCCGGGATATTCCCGAAAGCTCAAAAGCTCAAAAGCTCAGGGGGAGGGGAAGATGTAACACAATGTTTACCGTAACAAGTTACGAGCCGCATCAGGCACATAAAGAGACTTTTTTTTCATTTTTACCACTAAAACCACTTTCAAAAGAAAAGTCATATTTTTACCAAGAATAAAGGTAACTGGTTCCCACAACCAAATAGTTATCTCAGTGTTAAAGTGCGAGTTTTTGGTTCCAGGAATGAACCACCTGACCTTGATGTTCTTGGAATTGGGGGAGCCTAAATTGGTATTTTATTGGTAAACTATAAAATTTACAAAGTATTCGTAAATGGGACTTTACATAGAATTGAATGGAGTGGCAAAGGTAAGTTATTCTGTTTGCCGTACCCGGAGGAGCTTCGAGTGTGTCTTTTAATATTTCATAGTTTTGGACTTGAGCTGTGATGCTTGGAGGATTGGAGGATGGAGCTTTCCCATGACGCGAACACTTCATTAGCTTGGCTGATCGTGACGTTTTATTATTGACATCGCGTGACTACCTACCTACCAACGATTAATTATTATTAAAACTTCTTCTTCGTACCCTAGCCTTGTCAATCGGTCTGAAAGCTTTTTATTTAATAACCCAGCTTTCAAATCCTTTTTTTTTTTTTTTTTTTTTTTTTTTTTTTTTAGTAGTTTTAATCCCGTTGATAAACTACCTACTACACGGAAAAAATAAAATCCTTGCAGCGTAGCTGAATTCAGCGATATGACGATGCGAACAGTTATCGACGCTCCAACGCAGACTTTTCATCGTGGCGAGGCAAAGTCTGCGTTGGAGCGACGCAAAGTTAGCTATAGCGTGCCTTCCTTACCGACAGCGGCAGAATATGATTGTTAACTTAAACAATTATGCACTGATATAAAAAATACTTAAATTAATTACAACTATAAATAAAGACATTTTTTTATAGTTATGCTGCCGTAAACCCGCGATAGCAGAGAGTAAGTACACAAGTAAACAAGCGTCAAGCGTGAGTCGAGCTCTGCTACAGCTGTTGGTAAGGAAGGCACGCTATAGCTAACTTTACGTCGCCACGATGAAAAGTCTGCGTTGGAGCGTCGTTAACTGTTCGCATCGTCATATCGCTGAATTCAGTTACGCTGCAAGGATTTTATTTTTTCCGTGTAGAGTAGGGGATTACCGATGAACTTGGTTTTTCATGAACAAAGGATTATTAAGACAAAAGGGCGGCGCGGCGCCGACTTATAGAGGACAAAGTACAAACTTCGCTTTATCATTTATTTAATTTTAAATGCAACAGCATTATTTTTTATTTTTAATAGTCTGCAGTTCTACATCAAAAAAACCAAAAAAAAGTATTTTTATTTTTATTTCCAACCGAGTAATCGTGAGAAAAGTGGGACATAAAAAAAGTCTCGAAGCTGTCGGGGGATGGATTTTAAAAAATATTTACTGCCGGTAAAAAATCAAATGAATGCTTTCAATGCTTTTCGTCATGAATTAATATTTTCTACCATTAATACCAGCACTTATGGGACTTATTAAAGTTAGTAAAAAATTAAGACTTAAAAATAGAGTTAAAATTGAAAAAACTTGTAAAATTTGAGGAGAGAGAGAGAATCCCCCAGACGAGTATAATCCCTTATCTACTCGGTGTAATTATCTTCCGACCCCTGGCTTTTATTTCTGATGAGCTTACTTACAGATAATATCTGGGAGCGTATACTTTTATATTATGATCATAGTGTTAAAAACTAGTAGGTCGTGAGCCATTAAAATAAAAAATAAAAAAAGACTTGAACTTTATTTTAAATACTGTTTTACAATATTATTAAAATCTGTCATCAGGGCAATCCGGCACAGGAAGAAGAGCTACGATAAAGTTGGACCGAGTGCAACAATATTATGAATTTGAAAGACTGTAAGTCAAAGGCTGCTTACCAAAGACTCCAATTAAATGGGACTTAGCAGCTCGTTATTCCTCCCAATAGCTTTGAACTTTTTAAACAGTTTTAATAGTGCAGCCTCATGCCCCTCGGTTTTTTTAATTTATCAAATTAACGTTTATTTAACACTTTTTTCGACTGACCTTCCGGTTGCAAGTCTATTTAACCCGTTTTGCAATTTTAATCTCAGGGACCAGCCGAATCATAAACATTTCGGCAAGGAGGGAAGGGACTAATAACAGACCATTTATCCATTTGCAAACTCTCTTTAACAATAATTACTCTGCGGCTTGCGGTCTCGCAATAATTATCACTTTTCGGTTCTCGCTTATTATCTCTCGCAAAGCCTTATTTTACTTTTCTTTTTCTTTTTTTTTCTTAATCAACGCGTTTTAGTCGTTCATTACAGGTTTTTACATGTAGATCGTCGTTAAAGCGTACAAAATTGATTTACCGCACATGCGCACGACGTAACCTCAATCAAGGATTTTGACGAGCCCGATATTTTGATGAATCAAGATGTCCTGCAAAGCCATTTAATTTATAAAATCAAAGTCCGTTACGGGGCCCGGGGAACTTGAGTTGCACTAAAAAACTTAACGACCGAGGGCCGCGAATTAGTTTATTGTGAATTTTAAATAACTTTTATAACGGAATAACATTGCTAAGTCTTACGAGTTTCAGCTGTGGCTTGCCGTAACTATAATCATATTTAAGGCTCACCGTTCTTTTAAATTGTCAATTATCACTCTCCGAGAAAAAACTTTGATAATAAGGCATAAACGAAGGCGATGAAATCAAACAATACTCTACTATAATTAATTATACGCGTACCTCGAAATACGAAATTAAAAGATTTAGAGGCTCGGCATGACGGAAACGAGTTTGATTTGCTCAAGGATAAATAATGATTTAGATAAGCAAATAAAAAGAAGCATAAATGTGAGGAAGAAAAAATGAAATGAAATGAAGCTTGATGAATGTAAACGCGTGTGAAAGTAGTAGAATAAAGTGATTATTGAAATGAAGCAGATCAAAGGCGCCAAGGCGTGAAAGTTACAAGAGCGCGATGGTCAAGGTGAAGAGGAAGAAGATTAGATGATGAATATGACGCAGCTCTGTGGGTTGGTGTGCTGGTGTGCTACTCGTTGCATTGGACACGCTTCGCTAATCTATTTGAGTTACCTCGGTTACATAAGTGAGCTCGCTAAATTGGCCAGTTTACACCAGTTTATTTGTTTACCAATTTTTATACAAATTATTTTTAATATTAGTCCTCTTCTAGGGAATACCTCTGGCGACCAACTATATAAAGTGGGCGCATTTCGGTAGATAAATTTTTAATATTAAAATATCACGGAAAGGAAAAAAAAGCTAGCAGATAATAATTCCGAGAACAAGAATATTTCATTCGCGTCTTTACGGAACCCATAAATCCTCTTCGCTCGAATCCCATTGGATAAATGAAAAAAACAAAACTAGAACGGTCAACAGCTCGCAAAGTCGCTACGTTGACCTTCGACCTGTAACGGTCCTATAACAACAATCAAGTTTTTGAACAGAATTTAACAATTCCCTAAAGCTGCTAAAAGGTAAGAAGAATAAAGCGTAGGACGACACATACATACACATACAGACCGGAAAAACTAGTTTTAACCGTAAATCGCACCAGCCTGAACTGGCTGGCTGCTAAACTCGTTCTTCTTCTTCTTGGCTTCGGAGATGCTCTATACCCCGGACCGAGATTAATAATTTCGTCCCTTTTTTCGTTAGGCTCAACCACCTACTCCACCATGCTTTTTAACTTTTAATTTACTTTTATAAGCTCCTAAAATCTCCACAAACAGGCCCCGCTTGATTTTCAAGATTTTTTAATTGCAAAGACTATTGAATATTAAAAAACTTGGTGGTATTTAATTTAAAAGAATTCGGGCCCTAGATCCTAAGAAATGTCATTGGCGGAGGGAATGAGAAATTCCACTCGGGTTACAAAGAAGCTGCCGTAGATGGCTCGAGCGCTGACCACTGAGACTGATCCAACAATAATCAATAATAATCAATAGTTATAAGCATTTAAACAGTTAGTCGATTAGTGAAATTTTGATATTTTTGAGCTGTCACAGTTGCCTGCGTTTACCACTCGGTCTACTCTAACGCCTAACAATTGATTAATTGATTAAAGTATGTCCATAATGGTGATAATGATTTTATAAGGCTTCTTCGAATAGGCCCCAGCTAAGAGGATTGCTCTAAATACTTATTTATTAATAACAATACGCTCGGGCCTTGAACCACTTATCGCTCGGCTGCATCTCTCCGCGGACTTTCGACTATTTAATCAAGGTCACCGAGCACTTATGAAACTGCTCAACAAATACCTTACCATAAATAAACAATTTCATTCTTTTTTTTTCAAATACTGCACCTGCCGTGTCCATTTAGGGGTGGCGATCGACACACTATTCTAATAGTTATTCTGGAATTAAACGTGTTTGATGAGTGGAATGATATTATCCCTTCAAAGTCACCTCGGGATTATCCGGAGACAAAGGAGGATTACGAGCAACGTCACACTAAAACTTCCTCTGCCATTTACGAATACGAATCGATAGAATAATTGATGACGTCATGAGGAGCCACGAACCTTTTAATAAAATATTATGTTTTTCCGTCGGGATTATTGCGATTTAAAAAAGTGGAAATGCTTGTATGCAGTTTAATTAAAACTCCGAAGGGCTAAACTTGACGCGTTGACGTGTGAATAATTCGGAGGCTTTATAATTTTTAAATTAGATTTTGATGATTTATAAAAATATTTGACAAAACACATAGTGACACAAAGCACTTTGTAAGTGCGTAAGCCGCACAGTCACAAAAATTAAATAAAGTGAGTCACAGTTTGATAAATGGCCAAAAAAATCAGAAATACTCAGGGCTCGCGTTAATTAATCATAAGATGGGAAGAGCCGACTAAAAGGGCGTGACGATTTGAATAAAAACATCTCAATATACTGGTATAACGGTCACACTGGATATCCAAGGAGGTGACTTTAACGATGTGCGTATAAGTGACGTGTGCAGCTCAAATCGGTAATGAGCTGTCCGTTAGATCCCGTTAAACGTTCTTTTACCCAAATCCCAATCCCACTCTACATACGTTTTTAAAACTTATAAGGCTAATTGATGGCTAATATTAATATAAACAAGTTTTAGAATAACGTGGTGAGAACAAAAGGTTTAAAAAAATAAAAAAGTAATATCGAGGGTGCAGTCTGAGGTTAAGAGCCGAGATCCGGCTGGGATCGATGAAGTGTGTCACCTCATTGTTATCTTGACTCGGCGCACGCACGCACCACCACCAATGTGAATAATCGAGCTTAATTTCATCTTTACTACAAATAAGGTTTTAACAAATTAACTGCTTCGATGATTTATTGAAGTTGCTAATAGCTGGTTGTAATAGATCCAGTGATCAAAAGTCATTGGACTTAATATTTATTTAAAAGTGTAAAAAGAAGGTATTAATTTGAATAATTACGCATGCTAAAATTCTGCTGCAAATTCCTCCTATCGAGCTGGTGCACTGTAATCGTTATTCATATGAAAATTAGTTTAAGTAGCGAGATCCAATCATATCGATCGTTATGATTACACGCACACATAGCGAAAAAATCAAAATTCGGGACAGTGCGAGTGAGGAGTTTTGAGTCCGAAAAGTCGAGTAGTCATAGGTAGATATAAGAGAGCTGCGGCGAAGGTACCTTTTCGAAGGAAGAAGAAGAAGGGAAGAAGAAGAAGAAGAAGAAGAAGAAGAAGAGTCGAGGTTAGCCTTGAACTTGCTGGCTGGGGTAGGGACTGTGGGCAACTGCTCCTTTCTCCAGCTTTAATCCTGCAACCAACCAAGTTTTAAACCTAGCTACTCTTGTGCTTACTTCGTAGGGACCGAGGGGACCAACTCGGACCAACTCAAATATGTCGAAACATCACTAAACATTCTGAATAAACCTTTTTTTTTACCGCCAATCAAGATCGGCTTATCGACAAGCTAGTTCACCTCAACCGTCCAAATCCTTTATTATTATTTAAACTGTCTGACAATGATCAGTTTAACTAGGTGCAAGCAATGTTGTAATGTCTTCTTTTTTTTTTTTTAATGAAAAGGAAATTGAAAAATACGGTTTTATAGCTATCAAACTAAGATTACAGCTTTAAATTGTTCGTCCAAAAAAATGAAACTAACGAAACTCTAGTATAATTATATGCCTTCTACCCTAGCTTAAATCTGACACGAATAAAATGACAATTGACAAGTATGGGTACTTTCGGCGACTATAATCGAGTTTAATGCTACCAATTCGGTGGTCCATTATGGAGAACAAATGATATTGGTATCAGTCTAGAAGTATAAATTTATGTTACAATAGGAAAAGAGACGAGATGATATTTCCTAGTATTATAAACTCACTCGGTGCTTTTATATACGTGGGCGCTGCTCTTGCAACATCGCCCACGATCATCTATGGGGACTTCCTAGGGTGACTTTTTAAACTTATCGTAACAAGCACTTTCGAAGGCTTTGTGGAAAAGAAAAAAAAAGAAAAAAAAAAAAAAAAAAATGACCCATATATGTAGCCACAGAAGAATAAGAAGCTGGCTGGTATAGAATTCTGCAGGCGAGCTGCTGCATAAAGCGAGTCTCAAAGGCAGCACAGCCAGCAGCAACTGGTTTTGTTCGTGAAAAATGCACGACTCGGCTCGCCGTTGGTTCATGCAACCAGGATCCGGTCTCCGCTGTTCGGGCGCTACCACAAATTAATATCATTGGAAATCCAACCTATCCAAACTATATTCTTATGCTCTAAATAAACTCAAAGTCTCTTTGTTTATTGAAAATTTTTTAATTTTTATATAATAACGCACCTCGGTGACTCGCTGCTTATACTCGATTGACACTTTAAATAAAATCACCCGCACCTTTATTCAATTTCACAAAAAAAACATCACAAACACACTATTAATTTGGCGATCACTTTGGTGATCAACAGCTGACTTTGGTTAGCCGCGGACTACTGGCACCAACTGGCACGACAGTCGCGACCGAGGACCGACGCGATACTGAACTGCTCTCTCCTGACTCCTCTACGCGGCAGCTGGCTCGAGGTTGCGTAGGTGGCAGCAGCGTCGCCTACCGCGGCTACTTGTTGGCTGCGGGCACTGGGATCCGGCTTCCCCTTAACGCACAAGAGCCCTTTTTTTGACAATCTCTGCGATTGATTTTGATTTCTTGTAGTTTTGATTTAGTTGGCTTTTGGATTTTGATAATTTGAAGCGTATGTAAGTGGAAGCTGTTGAAGTTGTGTTGAGTAAAGTCTGCTCCGGGGCGATTGAACCCTTTCACTTCCACTCCTGCCTCCTTCTTTTTCGCCCTTTTTCAGCTCTCGGCTGAATAGCTTATTACCTACTAGGTTCCGAGACGCTTCGAGACGCTGACCCGACAACAATGACCATTCACATCCACCTATTTAAAAGAGTAGAATGGGAGCTCCTAAATATTATGAACTATTTTACTTTCAATTATCGGCTAATCACTTTGAGCTAGAATTTTATTTTCTTTATCGTTTCAAATAAAATAAAATATTCAAATTATTGCTCTCGACGATAAATTAATTCATATATTTGAGGCTAAGCTTGCGAGCTTTGCTGAAATAAGCCCTAATACAAAATAGATCAGATAGCGCTTTGGTGCGCGCGCACCTTCTCAAAAGCTTGCGGATTGCGGATAAGGCAGCGGACTAATTTGAGAAACCAATAGCTGGCTATACGAGCTTTGCTTATAATTATAAATTAAAGCCCCTGGGCTCTCTGCTCTCGATAATTCAGCGGCAAGCGTACGCTTTATAACAGTCTACTAATACTTCATTTGCAAAAAAAAAACATGAAAATTTAATACCAATAATGATAAATCTATGACATTGGGATCGAAGTGCCGGCTGACAGCAGAATTCCTTGTAAAACTAATTTGAATGCGAACTGCGAAGGCTGTTTTAATAAAGTATTCGTCACCTTCCTTTCGTCCAGACCGCATTGTTCCTCAATATTATTAATATTTATGATTTTACGGGAGGCTCTAAAGATAAAAGATAAAAGACCTTTTTTTTTTAGCTTGTTGGTCAAAATTTTGATAAGCTTTAAGGATTCTATAACAGAATTAGACACGACTATTAACAGAGAAAAAAAAAAAAAAAAAAAAGATGTAGGTCCGGAGTTTGGAGTCGAGGTGGAGGAGAAGAGTTGAGCCGCGAGGTAAAAGGTGAGGAGAGCTGTATAACGGGTAGACACTCGGACAATTTACATTGATTAAGCCTCTTTTCTTCTTTTACCGTTTAAAATCTTCATTCTGTACCAAAGTCACAGCAACCAAAGCTATTATGAAGAATATGATAAGCAAGCAACCTCCTTTGTAGTCATTATTTTAACTTATTTAAATAGCCTACATAGCCTACGAGACATCATTCTCATGACTTCTCAGTTCTCACCTCCTTCTATTCTGCGGTATTTACAATTTATATTCTTAAATTTTATCTCGCGAATGAAATATATGAGTTTGATTGTTACTAATAAATATTGGGTGGTTAAATTAGCTACCTATTTTAGACTTCCTTACACTCATGTGTAAGAAACACGCGAGATCTTTAAAAAAAAAAAAATGTTTAATTTAAAACCATTTTTTTCAAGTCTGCAAGTAGATCTATTAGCATGCAGTGAGCATGAGGTCGTGGGAATGACTCGAGTTTTACCTTTACGACCGGAAATCACTCTGTTGTTGTTGTTACTTCTTAAGTATTCTCCCGCTCTCTTACATATATGTATACACTGTATTATCTCCCTCGTTTGCAGAAAAAATGAAAATATTCATCAGCCATGGATAAAGTTGAAAAGATAAAAAAAGCTTGAACTTTCCCACGTTGTTAATACTTGCGTACAGCTGGATGATAAATAAAATAACTACAGTTACTCGCTTGAAGATATAAATATTATTGTTGCAGCCGTGGATACCCGTGGACACTTTAAAACAACTCAAACGTATTTTCTCACGAATAAATAAATTAATAATCGATGATACAAATGACACACAATAATAATAGCTCCATGCGATCTGCATTTATAATTAGTGTGACCCCCAGCCTCTAATTAAAATGTGCAACGTAACTTCCTCTTTCCCATGTACAGAATTTTTTTTTAAATACCATTAGCTTTAGAAATTCATACTCAAAAGATTCATTTGTAAGTAAAGAACAGGCCGGTGGCTGAAGCTTCGTCTTCGAATGACCGCGGAGAGATGCGGCCAAATATTCAGAAAATCCTCGACAAACAGTTCCCTTATTTATTTCCTTGAAAAAAAAGTTGTTCCGCGCTATGCGGAAACTATCTCGCGAGTCGCCTCGTCATTCTTAGCCCTTTGGGCCAATCAACGCTTCTCTTTCCGTCTTTATAAATACTTCCGCGCTCTTTTCATTGTTTTTCTAATTCGTCCAACGATACAAATATTTTCTTACATTTTGTGAACTGTGAGTTTAAAATTTTTAACTCGATTATTCATTTCACTTATTTTCTATCAACCACGCACAATTCAATAAAACTCCAACATAACATTTCAAATATTTGAATAAAAAAAGCTCGTCACTATTTTTATTTTTGTACTGGTATTTAAATTTATCAATTAATTAATTATTTCAAAACAGTATACAAATTATTTAAAATTATTTTATTGCTGTGTTGATGACAAAAATTTATTCATAATTTAAAACGTTTTTTTTGTTTAGAAATACTTTTAGAGCAAAAATCCCTGCAATCTAGTTCCAAGTTTTCCATTCCAAAGACCCTAGAATCTCTCCAGTTCGCCGCCGAGCACGCCGGAGCGCCGCTGGCCGTACGTCGACGTTCCCATCCGGTTCGTTCTTTTACACCAAAATGGCCGATCAGGTATGTGTATCGGATAAAAACTTCCAATAATTTGTTTATTTCGCGTTTACAAACTCATTTTTTCTCGCCAATTTACCAAGTTCTTTTAATTATTGTCAAAGTCACGTCTTTTTTTACAAAATCGTAATTTATAGCGACAAGTTCGAGCTTATTTATCAGTGCATTTTTACAACACGTGGTTATCGAGTCGTATTGTTTCCAAACACTGTTTTTTTTTTTTTTTTTATCTAACGATTGTAATTTTTTTTTTATTTAACGTTTACCTAATTAGTGTAAAAATTTTTTTTGCAGTGGTTTTTTTAAGTCTGCGTGTTTTTGTCGCGGTTAACCTGCTAAACATAACCTCCAAATTTTTACTACCCTATTTCAGATAGATTACAAAATTATTTTTTTTAAACTATTTTTCTAAGAAATTGTCAAGTAAACTATAAATTTTGTTGCAATGATCTTTTAAGTCGCGTGTTTTCCTGTTCAGTATAACCTCTCAATTTTAACTACCTTACTCCAAATATTTTTTAAAAAACTGTTATTCCAAGACTTTATCAAAATTTAAAAACTAATTGTAATTTTTTTCAAATTCCAGACTGCCAAGTCATTTCAAAAGCAGCCAACAGTATTCCTTAACAGGAAGAAGGGCTTGACCAAGCGTCGCAAGCCCCTGAGGTACAGCAGAAATGTTGGGCTTGGATTCAAGACCCCACGTGAGGTAATTACTCTTTTTATCATTCATTTGTATTTCAGTGATTCAACTTTCAAAATATCTAAATTTTACATTGTATTTTTTAGGCTCTCGAAGGTACCTACATTGACAAAAAGTGTCCATTCACCGGTAATGTATCCATTCGTGGACGTATCTTGACTGGTGTTGTGCAAAAACTTAAAATGCAGAGGACCATTGTCATCAGGAGGGATTACCTTCATTACATAAGAAAATACAACAGATTTGAAAAGAGACACAGAAACATGAGTGTGCATCTCAGTCCCTGCTTCAGGCAAGTTGTTACACTTATTTGTGTTTTAGTTTTCTCTTGAACTTTAAATGATGATATTTCATGACGGTCTTCTGAGTACAAACTGAAGAGAAGTTTTCAATTCTCACTTAATTTCTGAATTTTTTTTTTTTTTTTTTTACACTTTATTATGTAGAATTTTTGCTTGTTTATTTTTACACGTTCTTTCTTTTTTTCAAATTACAGAGATGTTGAAATTGGAGATGTTGTCACTATTGGTGAATGCCGACCGCTCAGCAAAACAGTCAGATTCAATGTTCTTAAAGTTTCCAAAGGAACTGGAGCTAAGAAGAGCTTTAAAAAGTTTTAGGTACAGTTTTTTCCTTTATTAAGATATTTTCTTTTATTTTCTTCATGATGAAACTAACGACGGTCTTCTGAAAACTAATTGAAGCTATTTATCGTTTTCTGAATAAAATTATAAAATTACTTTTGCATTTATATCAATAGTTTTCTATGTATTTTAACAATTTTGTCCATTTTTTTGTTTTAGGTTTTATTGATCATCTTTTTGAAAATATTCTATGATGCAATGTAAGAACTTGTTGCAGTAATAAACATTCACATTAAAATTCATTTTTTAATTGAAATTGATTTATTTCGAAAATACCCAAGCCTTACTTTATTGGTAATACTCATTAATCAATTTTTACTAATTTATTTTATTTTATTTTATTCAGTTAAAAATATAAATTACATTTAAAATTTTTTTGTATACTTACTTTAAACAATTTGTTGATAAAACTCAATTGTTTTGACTTTAAAATTAAATTAAAAAAATAATAATAATAATAATTTAATATTTTAATCAAATCTTTGAAGAAAATGCATCTACATACTTAAAATGAATTTTTTAGAAAGAATATCCTATGGAACATGATAGGTCATGAGGATTTCTTGATGAATGAATTTCTCAAGTCTGTAGAAGATATAAAGTAGGGATCTCAATTTATTATTTATATTCTGTACATGCCGCTTCGATGTTAACTGGTTATCAAAAAGAAAGTACAATATTTAAAAATTATATTGGAGTTTTCAAAATTATTTATTCACAACAAACTCCTCATGTTATTTATTATAAAATACAGGGTAGCATAATAATTAAATTGTTAAAAGTTATAAAAAAGTTTATTTTTAATAGAAATCTTATAATTTTTTCATTGCTATACATTTATTTTAGTTAACAAGTTGATAAGTTATAATGGAAGAAATCTAGCACCAAGTTTGATTGTAAAAAACTAAACAAGTATCAAATCTTACAAAAAACAACTCAATCAAACTTTTTGGATCATACATATTTTTTTTTTTTTTTAATATAATTTTATATTTCTCTATCTTCATTTGACTAAAATCTAAATTAGTACATTTATACATTTTTTAAAATTTATTTACATAAATTTGATAATCTCACTCAGTTACATGAACAGATTTTCCAGTTGGGCAAAGAGAAATGCAAATTTTTATCATAATGTGTAACTTACATAAAAGTGTCAAATTAGTTCAAAATCAGCCATCCCAAGGCACTTTTTATAATATAAATTCTAAAAATACATAAATAATTTTTTGTTACCGTAGTTATATCACAAGAGTCTTTTAATCATTCATACCACTTTTCTAAGTTTTGATTTAAAAATATAAAAAAAAATCACTGATGTATAAGATTTGGTAAAACAACAGTAGGATTTGTATATGGTCAACAGAAAGTCACAATCATAACTTTTCAGATCTGTGTAAAACAGAAAAATTTGTGGATTCAAGAAAATCGTGATGCTTGTTTGAGGACTCGGCAATGTACAAAACGTAAACAATTGGTCCTGCAAAGCCAAGTATCAGAAAAAAACAAATAAGCTGGAACCAAGAAAGTCCCCAGTCAGCTCCAGAGCATGAAAATGTACTGACGACGTAATTATTAGAAGATTTTGCACAGTAATCAATATCCGATGGGTTTATCAAGTGGTCCGTCTCTGTTTCCTCCACCAGTTCTGAAGATTCATTGTTTAACTGAAACAGTGGCTCAATTGTTGAGTTTAAAATAATGTTGTTTATCTCCACGGTAGAGGAGGATGTTCCAACAACTTTATCTTGTTTGGTTTGTTCATCATTTTGATCATCGAGTGCAACAAGCTTATCACTTTCAATGGTCTCTGTTAGTAGGGAAAAAGGCTGGACTGGAACTTTGATAAGTCTGTGAGCGTGTATTTCATTGTCTTTGTGTATGTTGTTGATCCTCTTTAACTCTGATATCTAAAATTCCAAAAGAGTAAATTTGATTTATGAATTTTTAGTAGTTTTATGAAAAAATTGAAAACTCACAGTGCACTGATATCTGAGAGCCAATGCCTGGAGAGTGTCTTCAGACTGTACTTGAACATTTATAACTTCAATCTTGCGAGGTAAGACACCAGAATTTCTTGGCTTTAAGGAAAAATGCTCTTCATCTTCGTCTTGATCATCTTCAGGGTAAATAAATACGTAGTGCGGTGATCCATCCCTCTGATTCCCTCTTTGATAAGCCAATTGTCTTTGGATAAAAGGCAAATTTTATTAAAAAATAATAATAATAACAATAAAACAACAATCATAAACATAACCTAATAGTATCAATTTATTACCTTCCTGATGATTGAGATTCACCACTTGTTGATTTTTTTCTCATTTTTCAGACTTAGAGTAAAAAACTCATGGAGTCGTAATCAAGTTTACAACAAATTATTGACATTTTACAGTTGCATTAAAATACAGACAATACAGCTGAACATCTGTTCAATTTACTTCTGCTTTCTTTATGTTACAACAAGCAGACAAGAAACACAAAGCATAAGCAACAACACATACATACAAGTGCTCTTATGTAGGTACTAGGTGTATGACGTATGTAGGTTATTCACATATATATGTATGTAAACATTTACGAATTACGAGCACCGTTCAAATAAATTTAAGAAAAGGAAAATAACGAAGTGTGGGATAAAAAAAATATCTACCAAAATTTACGAATTTATCTTGAACAGTATAATCTTGAAGTGTGCAGTGCTCAATAAAACAAAATTTTTTATTGCAATTTTTTGATAATTTATTTATAATTTTTTCTCTACGGCATTCATTAATTTTGAGAATTTCAACATTTTGGAAGTACAAAAGTCAAAAATTCAATTGACTCTTCTGAGTTCTGACTTCTGATAATAAATTGAAAAAGGCGCGAAATGCAAAATCGAATCAGTTGGTTCACAAGATCCTCGCATGCGGTGCACACGCGGATAACCTAACAATTTTATTTTTTTTAAATTTTTGTTATCAAATTCATTGTAAATTATCAAATAGTTAGGCTTGAAACTAGCAGTAAATAATTCAATATACTGGTAATAATAAACATACGAATAACTAACTATGTTTCATCGTTTTTTGGTATCAAATTTTCGCAACATTTCGGTAAGTACTTTAAACACTCAATTACATTTTCTCAGAACTGCATAATTTTTTGCAATACCTTAGATTTACGAAATTAACAAAGTTTTTAACAAGAACAACGTTGTAAATTATTTGCCAGTTAAGATTCAACAAAAAATTAGATTACCTTTATTATGAATTTAAGTAATATGAATCAAGAAGTTGATCAATCAAAATCTATATTCATAAAAAAAGAAAAATGAAAAAATTTAAAATGTTACAGCTGTTGTCCCGAGTGTGGAATGGTCCTCAGAATGCACTCACTGGCAAGCAAGCTGAAGAGAAAATGACATCAATTTTAAGAAACAAATTTCCAAAAGCCAATGTCATTGAAGTCAGTGATGTTTCCGGTAAAAACTCCTCTTCATTATTTTTATAACAATAAGTTAGTTTAATTTTCAATGAAAGTATCAAGTATGTTGGTATTTTAACTTTTTATATAGGTGGTTGCGGTGCCATGTTTGAAGTACATGTTGTGGCTCCGGAATTCAAAGGCATGAATACAGTCAAGCAACATCGAGCTATTAATGAGGTAAAAATACTGAAATTTTTTTCATATTTTAACATACTGAGGTAACTCTATTTTCAGGCCCTCAAAGAAGAGATCAAAGACATGCATGGCATCAGAATACACACTAGCATTCCCAGATCTTGATTATAAATAGTTTAAATAAAAAATTTTATTTATAGAACTGCATTTTGTTTAAATGCATAATTATAAAATTTAGCTACTTTTGTTAGCAAACAATTTTTCCTATTAGTTATTAATTAATTCTAAATAGAGCTCTAAGTAAATACATACAAAGGATGTATGTCTATGTTTTTAAATTTTGTATTCATTATTTGAATCATGATACATCTTTTTAAATAACAGAAAAAATTATTAGTAAATTAAGTAGAAAAATAAAATGGATGAAAAAAAATTGTTAAATGTAAACATATTTTATTGTGAATAAAATCAAAAACTTTTGAAGCTTGACCAAGTTTTAATTATCTTTTCAAATTAATGTTCTTTTAGACCCATTCACTCCCTGGACAGAAGTAAAAAAAAAATTGAGGTAAAAAAACAGAAGCTTAAAGTAAAAATATATCAGTATTTAAAAATAAAAAAGTTTACTTGAAAATTAATTTTTTTAATTTTTGAAAAAATAATTTTTTATGATTCCCTTTAAAAATATTTGCCAGAAAAAAATTACATGTGCGAAGTATAAGCTCTAAATTCAAAAATTCCCACGTTGTAGACGACATTGCCGAGTTCGTCACCTGAGAGCGCTGCTGTAGCCGATACAATGGATACATTCAAAAATTTAACAGCTACAATTTAATAAATGAGTAAAAAAATGAATAAGATAAAAGGGTCAACGATACACGATAAAATACGCGAGCTTATACCCAACATACCCAGCATAATATCACCGGAGGCTCTCGACAAACTTTGCGAGGATGATTCGGTCCAGACCTTTTTAAAGTGGTTCAACGATAATGTCAACTCCAACAACATACTCACCGACGAGTGCATTGAGTTGTAAGTTTTTTTTTTTTTTTTAACATTCTCCCCGACACTTTCAAAATACTTTTTTACTGTCCATTACACATTTAGTTTGGTTATAAATTTATCATGCTTTTAAACAACATTTATCCATAAAATTAATTAATAAAGTTCTTTTCATACAAATGATCTATTTTAATGTTTAAATTCAGTCTGTTACTTCAATTTCAAGCAATAAATTATATTTTATTCAATTATGAAACCTAGTCTATGTACCTACAGGTGAGCATGTCTTTTATTAGCAAGAAAATTTTTGTAAGCAATAAGTCTAATAAATTTCAGAAAAAAGCACATTCAAAATAAAGGAAAATGGCTGCAGGGGATGAAATTGGACATGGCATTGGCCGAAGAGACAGCAGATTGTCCTGAACTTTTGAAGTTGATAGAGTCCGACTACTGGAATAGTAATCAAGCCCACCAGGACAATGATGTACAGAAGGAACTGTACGATCAGGATCTTGAGTACTTGCAGTCTATTGAAAACAGTATTAGTAAACTAAAGTAATCATGCTTTATTTTTGCTTAAATTATAGATTTATATTTACTTAAAATTTGTATTTTATTTTCAGAAAGTGCAAAGACCAACTTAACAGTGATCTTGAAAAGGAAGATGACAACTTGAAGAAAGAAGAGATTAAAGTTAAGTTGATTTATGACAACTGCCTGTCGATACTCCAGGATTTTGACACCTACCACCGTCAATTCTCTGAGGCTGTTGAACTTTTGGCCTCCACCTATGTAAATGCCCTTCAAAAAGTAAGTAATTCAAGCTCACCATTAGATACATATTATGTCTAATGTACAATGTAATCTGTTTTATTTTATTATCCATCAATTTATTATTATAAATATGGGTCGACTGCAAGACCTATATAAATATCTTGTGATTATTTATCATAAATAAGATCTTCTACATTCAGTAATTTTTCTTTCAATAACAATTGACTAATTATTATTACCTATGATCAATCTCTGATAGTATTTGATATTTTAAATAAATTATTATTATTATAATATACCAAGAGTAAGTCTTATTTAATAACAATTTTAACTCTGTATGAAGAAAGATGAAACTTGCTTGTGGACCCAAATGCCAATTGAGCTATACATAAAACAATTGGAGACATACAACGACTACCTGAGCGCCTATGCTAAGAGACAGTTTTCTCCATCTGAAAGGACTGATGAAAAAAGTGACTCTGACAGTTCTGGTTTGTTCAACGAGACCAGCAACAACAAAAAAATCTTGGAGTGTAAAGAAAAGTAGTTTTCAATGCTCAAACCTTTTTATTTTTTCATTGGTTCCGTCAGGTTTTTTTTTACAAAGAATTGATTGTTTTGTGTTGCAGTTTGTTTGAATCCAAAATGAATGAAATCATTGCCAAGATCGAAGAGTCGGTCAGCATTGGACTTGTCAATCATGCCAGAGAAATTTTCAATGAGGGTAACTTGAGGGCTCCAGGCACTCCAGTAATGGTCAGGTATGTTTTTAAATATCAAAAAAAGTAATTGACTTATTGTTAAAAATTCAATCATTCAAATAATTTTAAAAAGTATTAATTGAAATTAAAGGGCTGATTTGGCGGAACTAACCAAGGGTCGGGACTACCTCGAGGAAAACGTAAACATCTTACAGGAGAAGCGACTGATGGACATGATACAGCAGTTTTCACAAACAAAAATAGTTAAAGTTTTGGAGAGGGAAGCCGAAACGAGACTCCAGAGGAGAAAGGAAAAACTTTTGAAACTCAAAAGACTTTGCACCTTTGCCGAGGAGCATGGACACGCGTTTGCGACTCTTATTTGCATGCTATTTGAACTGCAAATTCACAAGATAAACGAGATCTTGCAGTTTGTACTGGATGCCAGGCACTATGTTTCAAAAGAGTACTCTTTGTCACTTTTGAGAAACGTAAGGAAATTTTTTTTATAACTATACAATACTTTAAAATCATCAAATTGAAAGCAATATCTTTAGTATGATTAAAAAATGAAAAAAAAAAAAAATTTCTTTAGATACTAAAGCAAAACTAAAAATATTTTTGACTACACTATAAGAAAATTATATTTAAATTTTCATTATAAAATGAAATTCATTTTAGGATAAGTAAATTTCAATATATAAAAAATAAAGATTTGATTTTGTTTATTCTAAAGTTCAATTTTGTTTGTTTACAGGAAAGCATGCAAGGGTTGCAAAAAGAATACTCGTCAATAATGGATTCTCCCAGAGATCAGAATTTGTTTAGCAAGGCCTTGATCGATATGGCGGGTCTGACGGGTCTTGATTCAAAGGATAATTTCCAAGCAGCCGTGCAGCACTACGATGATCTGAAGGACGACAACAGTCATAAGTTGAGAGTCTTGTTTGATGAAAAACTCGTGGAAATGATGGACAAGCTGGAAAATTTGTAAGTTGCTTGGATCTTGAACTTTGAAGAGTGAGTCGATAAATTAAAAAAAAATACGATTTTAGGGAAACGAGGGTTATGAAATTGTACCAGGAAGAAACAAGTCAAAGTCCAACTCTGACCTTTACCGAGGTTCCTTGTCATATTTTGGATCAAATTGACAAGACAATGAAACACGTGCAAGAGTTGGAGAACAATACTGAAACCATGAAGATCAAATTGAAGAATATGATTGTAAGTCTTTAAAAATTTTGTATTACATCTTGGTAATTCACTCAATTTTATTAAAATTTTTAAATAATTTTTAATAACCAATAAATTTATTTTTTAGTCAAAGATTTCTTTAAAAATCTTTATTTTTTCACTCTCAAAATTTCTATATTTTAATGTAGATGCAAATGTTAATAATGCTTTTCATGTTATAAAAATAAAAAATCAATAAAAAATTGTAAAACGATTTTATTTGACATACTGTATGTACCTATTTTTGCTTTAATTTTCAGAAGGAAAGCAGCAACCCAAGCTTCGAGAGAGAAAAATTGTTGCTCTGGCAAAAATTCCTAGCGGATCCGGAGTCGTTGAGAGAAAGATGCGAGGAGCTGGAAGACGCTGGAGATCGTCCCGTATTTTGACTCGTTTAGTTGATAATTGACTAGCCAATTATCTAATTAGTTATATTTTTAAAGGAGATGTGTCAAAAAGAGAACTTTTGTATTTTTGTATTTATACTTAAGTGAATTATTTTAACGAGAAAAAAAAGTATGTTGTAATAAAATGAAGTAATTAAGCAGCTCAGTTTTTAACCTATTTTTTTCGGTACAAAAATAAATATAGTCGTTGTTTTAAAAAACACGGTATTCGAAAAAATTTTGAAAAACTATTTTTAAATTTTTCGATGACCACAGCGTCTGTATATTTACTCTTTGAGCCAAAATTATTAAAAAGAATGTCATAATCATTGAACTAGATCAGTAACAATCGTGGAGGATTTAGATAAGAATTTATAAGAATAAATCGACGGCTCGTGCGAAAAAACCGATTTAAAATTACCCATAAAAGACTGCGAAAAATTAAAAAATTAGAAAAAATCGAATATCCCAATAAGTTGGTAACTAATAAATCTAATTTTGTTAATTGAAACCGATTTTAAAAATCATTTCATCCTTTTATGAGTAATTTTGAATCGGCTGATTATCGCGCGGGCCTTCGAAATATGTAAAATTAACATAAACATGTAAAAACGAGAATTTTGTGAATTTTATATTTATTATCACCGAAATTTACTTGATGAAAATTAAATATATGTATCTCAGAGTTGTTAAACTTTTTTTTGGTACAAAAATAAAAAATAAGTGTTTATGAAAATCCGCGAAGTTTTTCGGTAACCGTAACGTGTGTAATTTTGGTCTTGGAATAAAAAAAAAAAAAATCGTGCGGAAATTTCAGATAATAACAAATGTAAACATTGTCGGAAGAATTACGTAACGGGTTTTAAAAATAGAACTCCGAGTGGGGGGAGAACCGGAGATAGTTTTTCGGTTGAACGGATATTCTCCTACCAAGAAAACATGCATGAAAATGAGAAAACAAGTGAATCCGGCCTAGGTTCGGTTAATTAAAAAAAAAAAAAAAAAAGTCTCTTTGGCGTACTTTGATCGACGTACGCGAGTTGAAGGTTTGTTTACCACGTAAGTCAAACGGGGCTAAAAAAGACAGTCTGTAGTAATTGCGCATGCGCGGGGCCCCCAAAACCAAAACAATAACAGAGTGACAATAACACCAGCAGCGAGCCGTGGCAGGCGCAGCCAGCGAAGAAGTGAAGGTGCAGAGAGAGAGAGCGCCAGGCTCGCTGCTTGGCTGAGTCAGTGTCTCGCCAACGGTCGAACAGGGCAGAACAGGGAGATTTATCCGTACTACAACCGTTACGTGGTTTTTTCACGTATAATAATAGTCTCTTAACTTAGTGTTCCTCAAAAGTAAAGTGCATCTAATTGAGAATAATCCGCACTCCGTAAAAGGTAAACACAGCGAGTTAAGGATAAACGAGGCCGCCCGCTCCACATCCTGCTGTCTGACTCTCACACGCATTGAATTCCGTAGGTACAGCGATGCCGAGCGCGGAACAAGCTACGAGCGCTGGTCACGCACAGGTCGAGCCCTCGACTCCCAGTTTCCTCATCCACGGCCAGGAGAGCTACACGTGCACGACCCGGGACGTGGACGCCCTCGTTTCGAGGATCAAGGAGAACCTGAGGCTCCAGTCGGCCAACAGCCTAAAGTCCCGGACGAAGAAGAACTACAGGTCGAGCCCGTACAAGCTACCCTGCAGGCGCAAGGAGATGCAGGACGACTCGTACGAGAGGTTCGAGGCCCTCCTCAGGAAGGGCTCGCTCATAAAGGAGGCCGTCAAGATACTCGAGGAGGACGACAGGATAAGAGACTCCATGGACGAGGACTCGAGGGACGAGGAGGACTTTTTGTACTTCAGGAACAGGAGGAAGAACAAGCAGCGGGCCTGCTACTACGAGTCCGAGGACGACGACTACGACAATCTTCACTACCATCAGCTCTGATCATTTGTGCTAGTGTGCTAGTAAACAAGTGACTGGAAGTGTTGGTTGCGCGATACGATGACTGTGTTTTTCGATTGTTTTTTCTCTTCATTGCTTTCAAATCTAAGAGTTGTGTTGTTTACGTAATCGAGGCTGTATCGAGTGAAAGCTTCTTTGGGGGGAGGGGGAGGGGGAGGTAAGTTTGTTATTTTTGAAAAATATATAGGCGCATGAGAGAGAAGAGAGAACATAAGTAGCACGTGCGAGACTGCTTTGAGCGAGTTTTTAAAAGACCACGACAACATGGCGGAGGAGAGCGTGACGTTAGTAAAGTGAACCGAGCGACTTGCATCATCTGTAAAACACGCGTCACGGATCGATAACTAGTGCACGCATTTAAAAGGGCTAACTAACAATTTTTCGTGTTCCTATTATTATTGTTAGCTGTGCAGCCTCATGATGATTACTCGTATTGTCGTTTGATGTGTTAGCTCGTATCGTAAACTACAAAAACAATAAAAGTATTTAGTTGTCCGCTCGATTGACCCCCGCTGAAAGTTAACTTTGACTACTGTGTATTGTTTACACCTCCGGGATCGCTGATGTTTGTTTACTTAAACCGGTTGCGTAACGATAAATTTTTATGTGTTTACGTTATCAAACTCTCCCTCAATTATAACTAGCGCACCAATTTTTATTATTATTTACTGTTACTTTCTAAATTAATACAACGACGAGTACCTACATTGATTAAATTGACTAAATTGAAAGATCTCATGGTGTACTCCATAGTGCGACATCAGCGGAAAAAAAAAAAAAAATTAAAAAATTCAATTAATATTGTAAGATCGAAGCTTTAGGAGCAGTGCATGTTTTAGTGCACTAGCGTTATAACTATTAAAATAGTTGGTAGTGAAAATATGATTAATACCAAACGAAGAAGAATTTACGGTGGTGATGATTACACGTCATCGATCGATCGGCGCACGCGCATTTATTATTAATACAGCCTGACTGCACACATACCTACTCTTATAATTTCAATTTTAAATGTCGTCCAAATCCTAGCTGTGTATGTGTGCAGTGTCGCTTCTAAACTAATTGTCAAGAATGAGCGTGCATGTGTGTGTGTGTGTGTGTGCAAAAATAAGGGTTAAATTTTCATTATTAAAATTAACTCGATGTTTTTTCCAAAACAATTACACTAGATAAGTACAAAGTGTGCACTGAGAAGAGAGATAAAAAAAAGTAGGCACGCGAGATTAATTATAAATAACAGCTCGATATAGTACCTGATAAATCAGCTCTTCTCTCACTTTTCTATAATCAATGTACGTTTCAAATTATCGTGCCGCACAATATTCTTTATATTGATTTAGATTTCGTTTGAGAGTGGCAGTGTTTATTTAAACGATTTGTATACGATGCGTTGAGTCAATTCATTATAGTTGTAGTTACAATCCTATTGTAAAAAAAAAAAAAAAAAAATTGCGTGCCGCCTACCTCAAGAGTATAAGCCTAAGCCGATGTATTAGTTTACTATTATTATTTATAAGTTTAATTATATGAATAAATTAAAAAAATAATAAAAAAAAAAAAAACCTCGTTGTGATCGTCGACAATGCGTGTGTTCGACACTCTCATTAATAAATAAACAAACTGATGATTTAAAGTTATGAAAATTAAACAATTGTTTTTAATTTTAATCTTCCTTAGCATCCATCCCGAAGAAACAAAAAGCAAAGAGAATAGTTAGTGAAAAGACGCTCGTTTTTCATGAAAATAGAAGAAGAAAGTTTTATTAACTCATGAACGATTTAAATTTTAATTTGAAATGTTGGAAAGTTTTTGAAAGTACTTATTAAAATCTGATTAATTTTTTTTTCATTTACTAGTATCTATTTGTTATTAAGTTATAAAATAAAAAAAGTGTTGAAAATTTAATAAAAAGATTAAAAGCACGTTATCTTCAGGAAGAGAAGACCTGCTCCAAATGAATACCTATTACAATCACTAATTGCTAATTATTGTCATTGGATTTTAACACTATTTAAATATTAAAATTTCGATAAATAAACGTTTTTTATAAAATTTTAAATAATACAAATGCCCAGTGAGTCCAGTTAAAATAGAAAAATTTCTAAAAATTAAAATTTTAAATTTTAGGTTTCTGAATGCAGGCTAAGATAATAATATTCAAAGCCGGTGAGTAAACAACAAAAGTGTTTATCACTGTGAATTCCAACGTAGCCGCCGACAAATTTTTTTTTTTTTTTTTTTTTTTTTTTTTTTTTTGAATCAAGAGAATATGCAGTCTAAAGGATTTCAACTATTTCAACATTTATTCTTTTTTTTTTTTATTTTAAATTGTTTTAAAATTTTATATTTTTCTGAATATTATTTAAATTAAAAATTCTAAATAAATCTGAAAATCGTGTAGGATTTTGGGGAAAAAAAAATTCAACACAGCCGTTGATAAAACCCTACGGTGAAATAATATTTAAACATGTAGATACGCCGCGGGTTACCAAAGTATTTTCCAGCTGCTGTTTTCCGAAGGTAAAGTAACTCGATACGATTCCCTCTTTTTTTTTTTTTTTTTTTTTTTTTTTTTTTTTTTTTTTTTTTTTTTAAATTGCAGTTTTTTTCACATACGTTTGCCAAATTACTGCTGAGTATGGTTTTGGGGGGGCCAATCGCGAAAACGTAACTCAACACTTGCGGTTTTGAATTCCTGCAGCTTTGATTAATATGCATTTTTTCGTAAAATCAGCCTCTAAAGTGTCATTAATTTTTAAATGTGTGTGAATTTTTTTCTATTGTTTACGATTGTAATTAAATTTTTTTTAAAAATAAATAATTAAATTTGAACTTACGACGGTATTCTAATAGTTTATTAAAGAATCTGTTGTTTATTTTGATAATTTACGAAAAGATGAATTTGAATTAAATTAAAGATCAATACGAATGAATGACGTTTTTTTGAATAGGTATTCGAATAATTGTCTGGTAAAAGAGAATTTGTCGGGTAAATAAAAAAATTGATGGTTGCGTAATTAAAATGGTATGTCATGTCGGTGCAAAGTTAACGGTTTATCGAGAAACAACTAAACTCGAATACTTACCAGTAAACAAGTTACATATTCGTGAATAAATTTTTAATTAATATTGTTTACGTTACTTTTTTTTATTTCGGCGTACGTGCTGACGAACAGGCATGATTTTATGTCGCTGATTTTACATTTTTCTCTTTCTTATTTTTTTAGATCACCCCATTCATACTTTTTATTACCAAATTAGCAAACAACAAATGATTCTCTATACGGTACGTTAACAACGTATGTACAACGTTTTTTTTATAACCGATAGTAACCGCATCGTGATAAACAAATAAATAAATTAACGAGTAATTTAAGGCAATATTATCATAATAATTAAATAAAAATTAATTTAATTTAAAATGATTATTCATCAGAGAGAAGCTGAGCCTGGCGGGTCGTTGTATTTAGTATGCTGGAAATGGAATGCTACAATAAAACAGCTGTTTGATGTTTAATGGGCATTACGTTTTATCTCCGTTTTTCAAACATAAGACTTGTTTAACATAAATCGATGGCTCTAAAAAAAGTGTTACAAAGAGCTGCTACTTATATCTAAAACGATTTAAAATTATTTAGATTGAAAAAAAATGAGCTTTGGTAAAAGTCGTCAAAAGTATCCGATAATTGTAACTCTGTTATCTTAGAAGACGCATAATCTTTAGGCATAATAAAATCATGAGTAAATGAGAAAAAAAAGCCAGATTTTCGATACAAGGGCCAGGGGGAGTATATGTATGTTATAATATTTCGTACCTAGGGCGCTATCGAGGTTTTTATGCCCACTGATAATTTTAAATTTTTAAGCACTGTTTGATTTTATTAGTGGAATCATTGAGATCGTCAATGTCCCTGTCTATTCTGGTCTTGAGCGTATCGCTGACCGAGTTTTTAAAGTCCTTGAGCTTCTCGTTGAGCTTGTCGACCTTTTTGTCCAACGTTTGTAAGTAGAGGCTCTTCCCCAAGCGTTCGGCCCTCCGATTGACCTGGGCGCAGTCCAGGTTCTTCATCTCCTTGAAGCTCTCCTCGACCAAACCGATCTGGGTGCTCAATATTTTCTCCAACTGTGAAGAATTTGGGCTTCTCCTAACTCTCATTTGTTGTTGCTGGGCCTCCTGGAGAACCGAGTCCGACACGCCGGCCTGATCGCAGATGTTTTGCAGCTGGTCCTTCAGCATTCCACCCTTTAATATTAAATCACAGTATGAGATAAAAAAAAAAAAAAAAAATTGTATTGGTAATTTAAAAAAACCTTGAACAAGTTGTCAAAGTTGAAGGATTTTTGATCGAAGAAGCTCTTAAAGTCTGCCCTGATCTGCTCAAGTTGACGGTTGAACTCCTGCTCGCTCAGGACTTGGGCGTTGTTGGGTCCAGTGGACACTTGGTTGTCGGAGCCCAGGCCTCTCTGGGAGTTGTACGAGTAGCTGTGCTGCATGAAGTTGGAGTATCCGTTGTTCGAAGAAGACTCCCCGGCTTTGTGGCTCATCTGGGCCTTGCCGTCCTGGCACTTTACGGGAGTGCTAATGCTCGCCTGCGCAAACAAGCCCAAAATCACAAACGCCTGGACCCACGACGACCACATTGTTCTCTTCTAAAAGCAGAATCAGTCTTTCCTAAAAAAGTATAGCTAGTTGAACCAGACTATTCGACAATTAAACTCATACTGATCTGCTTAACTGGTAAATATACTATTAAGTTAACGTCGTAATCTTAAAGTCACAAGGTTAAGAACACTGCGATATTATAAGTTTCATCTTCTCCTCGTCTCGTCTCCTCAGCGTATTTCAATATTAATTAATAATCTTCTTTAATTGGCTTTATCAACGTTTGTGTTTTCGACTCCCAAGCACCTGCAGTCAAAACAACAAGTTACAAGTTTGATGAATTTTAAACTTAGTCTACTTAATGGTAATATTTGATACGTAACGACGAGTCTTTGGCGTTTGCAGGTCTTGAACTTTCAAGATTAAAACTTTTTATTGACAATGTTGAGTTCAGTTTATATAAAAGAATAAAAGAAAAAAGTGTAAAAACCCTGAAATATTTGAGATTTTTGAATGCGATGCGTAATTTAAAAACTTTTGATGAGCTTTGTGTAATTATAAAATGATTGGTTTAAAAGAGGCGAGTAAATTGATTAAAAAAGCAAAGACCGTTTGGAGGTAAAAAGTTATGTAAAAAAAGCAGTGCGGTTTTAGTTTAAATTTTTCGGCCATTTGCGGTACGAATACGATTAGTCAGCGCTCAAGTAGGCCGAGTCGTCTAAATTCAAAAGGCAGAAAATTGAAAAAACCAAAATTAAGATAAGTGATGGGTTTAATATATAAAATGATAGCGGTGAGTCATTCGCTCGCGCTGCAGCTCAAAACAAATTAATATCAATTAATTCGCATAGAAGAGACTTTTTATTTATTAATCTAAAATACAGCTAAATTTTAAAAAATTGAAGGAATTCTTTTTCTTTTTTCTTCTTTATTCACCTTTTTAAATTTTACTTCCAAGTAAACAACTTGTTTACATTGCTGTCTATTTCAAATTTTTATTTTTTATCATCTGTTCTACGCCCAAAATTTGAGTTTTTAAATAACAATTAAATTCTATGCAACCTTGATTGATTATATAAAGGCCGAACTCTTGAGTTTCGAATTATCCAAGTTTTACTATTATTAGTAATGGCGGTTTTTTTAACAGATAATCATAGTATTGTGACTTGTGAGCGAAGATAATAATAACAAATGATATTAGCCACTCGACTTAATAAGCATTTTAAATTTTAATTTAGAGCTGACTGTTGTTGTCTTATACATCTCCTCAATACTAGTCTCTAATTGACAAGCAATCTAGTCTGTAAAACTTTTTTTTTTTTTTTATTTATAAATGTACACAAATACATTCAAAGAAAATAAATATCAAAATAATCAATTTATTAGACTACTTATATGTTAAGGTCTCTTAATATTTGCGTTTTTTTTAAAGTTTCTATTAAATTACAAACTACTTGAAACTTGATAAATCTAATTATGATTACTTTTATTAACAAAAAACTTTGAATTGTACTACTAATTGCAGTGTAATCAAGTGCAACTACTATAAAAAAAAAAATAATAATAATAATAAATAAATAAAAATAATTAGTTGTTAAATGAGTAATGATGTAAGGAGTTAATTAACCGAAAGAAAGGTAATAAGTTGTTGGATTGGATAGTTAGTTTAAAGTCCGTCAGGCAGCGCAACTGCAGTGCAAGCAAGCTACGAGATCGACGACCGTCGGAAACAGCTAACATGGCGTTAGCACAAATCAGCTGTTTTAGTTTTTTGTCGGCTACTTGCTGCTAATTGCTTGCACTTTCAACTTTAATTCTACAATTAAATTTACTATTTCAAGTTTTTTAGTTTTATTTATTAATGTGAAGAGTTAATTAATATTGTGTTTAGTTTGTACAGTGGAAAAGTTTGCTGCTGACCGGTCAGTGTTTATAATATTTTGATGCGTAATTAACAGCTCACTATTTCCAAGAGTTTTATTATTATCTTAAGGGTAAGTTTTTAAGTTTTATTCGCTGAAATACCTACTGTCATTTTATTTAACAATTAGATATATCGCCGTGGTATTTCCCAGAAATATTATTTACAACCTAATTAAAGACTTGCTTAACTTGATTTTTAAGCCTAGGTTTTTAATCCAAAATTTTAGGTTAGAAACTGTTTTACACGGTTTTAAAAAAACTTTTAAAAATATTTTAACCGTTCTATTAACAGCAGATAAATTTTTCAATAATATTTTGCTAAAATTTTTTTTAAACATTCAGTTGTAGAAAAAGTTTTTTTTGAGATCAATTTGCCTCAGCTAGAGAAAATTTTCAAGGCAATTAAAAAAAAAAAAGTAAATCACTTTGCGTTATCAAACGATGATCGATTAGAGGCTCGTTTATCGTGAATTATCAAAATTCTGATTAAGCCGCTTGAAGGTTTTATATTAAATTAAATAAGTAATACTTATCACTTGTAATTAACCGCTCGAATAACTTTGATCTCTCGAATTAAAAAATTACAAGTAACGTCAAATTAGCTTTATCCTGTCAATTTTATCACACAACGTTCACAACGTTCGCACCTGCTGCTGTAAGAAGGTAAGTCTTTTTTACAAATACGATATTTTTGTAAATTTAACAAATTTGATTTGAGGGCTTGATTTATATATTTATTTATTTATGGCAGGTAAAAGATAATAATGAATCAAATGAATATTTGTTTGAAATTTAAGTTACCGAAATAAATTCATACTTAAAAGACTAAAATTCCATGAACTAATATTCCTTATAAAGCAGTAAGCTTTAAGTAAGAGACTGTAAATGTGTAAACGAGAGAAGGAGAAGTGGCTTGGCGTTTCCCTGCAGCCTGCACAAAGAAATTTAAATTCAAATTTAGTCTCGCTCTTAACTTTAAAAGTCTATAATTTAACTAATTATCGCTAAAGCATGGACTCTGTGTATAAAATAAAATCATTTTGACCATAAAAAAAAGTTAAAAAAAGTTAATGAAATGGTATTGGTATTGGTATGTACAGTAAACACAAAGAGAGAATAACTCCTACACAGTGTCTGGTGCAGTAGGGCCAACGGCGGTCGATGAACTTATTCTTGCCTCGCTGCTGCATACCAGCTAACCTGCCTTGTGACTCGATGCATCTTTTTTCTCTTAACTGCACCTGCCTTTTTTCAAATTCTATCTGATTTTACCTTTTTTCTTTAGTTTTTTTTATACTTGTCGATTACTGCGATATAGCATATCAAAAGTACAAAGTATCCACTCTGCGGCTCTCATTTCATCAAAACTATTAAGTATTTTAATAAAATTTTTATTATTTCTCTTTGTGCGCTGTTAGCCTACTATTTTGGCAACATTTTTTTTTTTTATTTTAATTTACTAGCAGCATAAACTATAAAAACAGTTTATGGTCTTTGCGAAAGCACAACGTTAATTGTTGGCTTAATAAGCTGCTCATTTTTATGATTTTATGTATCTAAAATATCGTCTTGTTCTCTACTACAAGGCCTCTTTTTATTAAAAAAAAACAATAAAAATAGTTAATTTATCTGCATATTTTAATATTTTAATATAATTATGCTGCTCTATTTATGTAAAAATAAAAAATTTCTTACGGCGTGGAAGATGGGAAGTTAAAATTAAAAATTTTGAAGGTAAATTAATGATTTATTTGTTTGAATAGATGTCGCAGTTCCAGAGAGGTTCCCACAGCTTGGAGGTGCCGATGTCGTTGTTCAAGGAAAACCGAGATAATTTGTGCGATCGTCTGCGAATAAGTTGCGCGGACAAATCAGTTTCAAGTTCCTCGAGCTGGGTCTTTCTCATGGGGGGAGTCGAGGTGCCCTTCAACGACACCGACATCACCTATACCTTTCGACAGGAATCCTTTTTCCAATGGGCCTTCGGGGTCGAGGAACCGGACTGTTTCGGGGCGATAAACGTCCAAAGTGGTCAGTCCATACTGTTCCTGCCACGTCCCACCGAGGAGATGAGCCTATGGCTCGG
Source organism: Encarsia formosa (assembly GCA_038277355.1). Taxonomy (NCBI): domain Eukaryota; kingdom Metazoa; phylum Arthropoda; class Insecta; order Hymenoptera; family Aphelinidae; genus Encarsia; species Encarsia formosa. The sequence continues at coordinate 449,394 of CM076185.1, read as the reverse complement.
ACAACCCAAGAGCCTCGACGAGTACAAACTCATTTACCAGCTCGACCTGACCCACTACATCGACCAAATATCCGATATTCTTGATCCCAATAGCACTACTCTTCTTACAATGGTATGAAAATTAGTTTAACTTCATAAGATTACTTAATTTTAAACTTTTATCGTACCAAACTTACCCGATAAACTTTGAATAATTTGATCATTTTTTATTTTTCATTGCTCGCGTGTGCGTGGCATTTAATAAATTTTTAATTTATATATAATCGTAAATTAAAGTTTTTTTTTACTTATCAAGATAGACCAAAAGTATAACGAACAAACAAACAATGTTGTGCAGATAATAACTTTTTAGCATTTTATTGTTTACTCTAAGATTTAAAATCTAGCTCTTGGCGCTTATTTTAACTCTTGTACACAAGACATCAAAAGAAAAAAAAAATAATAATAATAAGAGGGTCATCGACCTTAACTGAAAAATAAAATTCGAGGATCAAGAACCTCGCGAGAATTGTTTTTTTCACTCTATAGGCGCGGAGCAAAGAAAGAAGAAAAAAAAAAAAAAAAAAAAAATCATTGACCTTGATATTAATTATTCGGACGCTTAGCTTTTGGAACTGGAATATTGCGTAAACCTGTATCCGAACTAAATTCTTCTTTAATAATTTATTAAACAGCTGACTGTGATTTTATTATTTATTGCTGCATAAATAGGGAAGATTTATTTGAAATTAATCTCTTCCCAGTTTTGAGAGATGACGAATAAATTAAAAAATGATGGCCGTGTAAACCATAATTGGTTTGGGTACGCCTAAATAAATAAAAAAAAAAAAAAAAAAAAAAAAAAAAAAAAATTAAAAAATGTTGTTTTATTGTGTTACAGAACGGTAAAAACAGCGACAGCGGACTGAGCACGCCAAAACTAAACTTTCCTGGCATCGAGAGGTAAGTACTTTTTTTTAAATTATATTTACTTTTTTTTTCCTTTAATTCAAATTCTCCTATGAATATTTTTTTCAGTTTTACCGTTAACGACTCTATACTGTACCACGACATTTGCGAATGGTAAGTTGTTTATCTTTAAAAAAAAAAAAAAAATAAATAAAAAAACAAAAAAATTACTTCACATAGTAGCTGTTTTTTTTTTTTTTTTTTTTTTCACCGCGGCAGCGGAAATATTTAAGAGATAAAATTGTACACGCGACAAAGCGTCGCGTCAGACGAGCCGACGCGACGCGTAACGTGAATTTGCTTCTTTTTATAAATAACTTCTTTTGAAGAGTCAACTCAAACTCATAATCCCCATTTTATTATTTTTTTAAACAATCAATTTGTTATTGTATTAAAACGCCTTTTATGTTTTTGTTTTAAACTTCGATTAGTGTCAGCGCTACCTACTTGACTTTTAAATCGTTAAAAACAACTGGAGGATTCGCACTTTTATTGAATTTAAATTTAAAAAAACCCGTGATTCACTGCGTAAATGATAACTCAGACTGATAACAACAGACCTTTATTTATAATCTAAATGCTCTGCAGCAGCGCTTATTAAACTAATTTTAGGCTCTTCTCCTCGTTTTAACCGATCAACAAACAAGCAACCTTTTTTTTCTTATTATTTTCCTTCTTCTTGTTTAAGTCGTTGGAATTCAACGTAAACATTGACCAGGAAGTGTTTATGGTTTTATTATTTTTTACGCTCCTTCATCAGAGTCGCTGTCGTGATCGTGATTAATAGCGATGCAACCACTATTACCGGATCTTCTCTCTTTACTATATCAACTCGTCATGGTCAACGCTATTATTCATCCACTACTTTCTAAGCCTTCATTTTCTTTACACATCTACCTGTTTCTAATTGACATTTTTATTTTGTCAAATTAAAAAAAAAAAGCTTTTATTTTTTTATTTACCACCTAATTTTTGCGATGATTATAAATAAATTCACTTGCTGCTGCAAATTTAAAACAATGAACAAATTCGACACTGGCGCCATCTGTGGGCCGTAGAGATTACTTTACTACAAAACAAGCGCGAATCTGTTTTGTCAACCGAGCCAAACGTAAACACTTCTGCTAAATTCAAATAGTCTGCAAGTCAATAGTTCAATAGTCCCACAAACTCATTAAAATCGTAAAAAAACTCAAAAAAAATAAAAAAAAAGTTTAAAAAATAAGTAAAAAAAATGTTAATCGTACCAGAATCAGCCAGACTTGGTTCAAAAAGCCAAAACTCTCGTTCGCTCCTATTCACATCGTTTCTCGGTTGCACCGGTAAGGTTAAATACAACCACTTTATTATCAATTAAGAGTTTTTATTGATAAAACATCAATTGTATCAGACGGATAAACACAATGATTAAGTTCTGCGGCTCCCGCCTGTCAAACTATTGTTTCGGAGTCAGCTTAGTTAAAAAATCCCGAAGATGCTTGCTGGCTCGCGAGTACAGCTGGAAGAAGCGAAGAACCTCGGAAAAAGCCGAGCTCCTGAGGACCGAAATGCTCATCCAGAACGACTCCAGCATCTACGAGCTGCCCATAGTGATAAACAAAGTCCACGACCTGGGGGACACGAAATCCACCAAAAGCTCCCCCGCGGACCTGGACGAATTATCCTGCGCTCACCTCAACCTCTTGAAGAACCTGGGTGTTAAAAAACTCTTCCGAAGCACCCGGGACTCGGCCCTGAGCCGTATAAACTCCCCGGGGGAGTCCCTGATCCACGCCGAGATTAACAGCAGGGTGGCCCTTCAGTCTCTGAGACAGGTGGTCAACTCGGAGAGGAAGCAGTACAAGTCCAAGGGCTCCCTGATGAAGTTCTCCCACGAGCGTCAGGGCTGCGTGTCCCAGCTTATCGACGCCATTGCGGCCAGCAAGGACGGACAGATAATCGTCGAGGCGCTCTCGATTCTCCTGAGGGACAAGTTCAACCCCCTGAATAACCCCCACAAGGACGCCCTGAGCAACGAGGCCCTGCTGAGGGCCACCAAGGGCGAGCTCAGCGTACAGCAGCTGATCGATTGTTGCAAGATATTGTTCGCGTTCAGGGACTTTAGGTGCCACGAGTCCATAGACTACTTCTGGATCGGCTTTGTTAACAAAGAGGCGGATATTAACTCGGAGCATTTGGTGTCCATGTTCAGACTCCTGAAGCACTTCAGGAAGAGCAAGCTTAGGTTGAGGGTTCTCCTCGAGAATAAGTTTCTGGAGAATTATCAGAGCCTCTCGGTGCACCAGCTCACCGAGCTGGTTAACGTTTTTCAGAATTTAACCCTGTCGCCCGCGGTTGTGGACTGCGTCGGCAGGTGGACAGGACGACACCTGGCTTCCGTCTCCAGGTAAAATTTCATAAATTACTCTATTTTTTAGAATAAATAAATATTATAAAAGAGTAATATTTGATGTCGAGATAAAGAGCAAAAGCACACTTATTGATGACTCTGGTAACTTGTATCGAGTTTTCAGAATATTAAAGCAACTTGTTATTCTGAATTGAAAAATCATCAAAAGTGTGGAAAATTTCAAAATTAAACTTAAACCTAGAAAAACTAAAAAAATTAAAATATTTGAAAAACTTAGCAGGAGAGTTTATCTGAAAAAAATTATCGACCAAATGAAATTTAAAATTCCTCAGTTTAAAAAAAACTTAATTTGTCGATCGCTCGGGCGTTCCCAGGTACGACCTACTGGAGTTCGTCGAGGGTCTGAGCTCGGCCAAGTACGTGAGCCCGGAGATCGAGAGAGCGCTCGAGAACGTCGTCTCCGCGAAGCCTCTCAAAAGCCAGGACCACGCATTGGTAACCGCCCTGGCGGTCTACTGTTCCACAACTCGTCTTCGAAACGTCAGCTTGCTCAACAAGATCGCCAAGTACTTCGAGCGCCACTCCAAGAGCGTGCCCCTCAACTCCGCTGCGACTATTGTCGAGGCCTTCGGTAAACTTAACTTCCGATCTAAGGGCCCCTTCTGGACGAGTTTCGAGAGCGCCCTCGACCACAAGTACGGCAACCTCCAGCCCGAGGAGATGCTCAGGGTTCTGGTGTCTTGCGCCTACGTCGACAAGTACTTCCCGAGGCTGACCACCTGCCTGTACTCGGCCGAGTTCCTCAAGCGGATCGATCAGGAGACCTCCAGGAGTCAGCTTTACGTCCTCGACGCCGCCATGACCGTCGAGTGCGATCTCTACAACGGGCCCTTCCTCTTCAACCCGGGGGAGGATCCACCAGCCCCGGTCGACGAGAAGATTACCCGGGCGATAAGCGAAATAGACGAGGAGCTCCTAAAGCTCGCCGGTCACGGGGACAGGCTGACCAAAAACGTAACGGTAAACCTATTCCCCAGGACTCCTCTGTACACCCTGGACGCTCTAATCCACGAGGAGCCCCTGGAAGATTCCTTGGAGATGAAGGTAAATAGTGGTAAAAAAACGGCCGTTCTGGTATTGCTGCCGGAGTTCTACTGCTGGAACTCGAACAAGCTCATCGGGCCCCAGGCCATGAAGATCAGACACCTGAGGAAGCTCGGGTTCAAGCTAATGCTGCTCAACTTCAAAACCCTCACCGGCTTGAGGAACAACGAGCTCGAGAAGTACCTGAGACAGCAGTTCGAAGCGGCGTAAAGTACTTATCGGCGTAAAAACGGATAAATAAGCAATATGATAAATATATGTATCGTTTCAGCCGCGTCATAAAGACGGCCAAGGAAATCGAGGTGCTGAGGTACGTCGCCAAGGTAAGCTGCACCGCCCACATGGAGGTAATGAGGAAGGTAAAGCACGGATTCGCCGAGTTCCAGGCCGAGGCGACCTTTCTGCACCACGTCTACACCGTGGGAGGCTGCAGACACGCCTCGTACCAGTGCATCTGCTGCTCGGGCAAAAACGGGGCCATCCTGCACTACGGACACGCGGGTTATCCAAACGCCAAGATCCTCTCCGACGGCGAGATGTGGTTTGTTTAGCTGTGTTTAACTTAATTCAATTCATTTTAATTCATTTATTAAAAACCTTTTTTTTTTAATTTTCAGTCTGTTCGACATGGGTGGAAACTACTGCGGCTACGCGGCGGACATAACCTGCAGCTACCCGGTTAACGGAAAGTTCAGCGAGGACCAAAAGTTGATTTACAACGCGGTACTGAGAGCCCGAGACGCGGTTATGTCGGCGGCCAAGCCCGGGGTCAGTTGGACCGACATGCACCTGCTGGCGAGCCGGGAGATGCTGGACGATTTGAAGAACAAGGCCGGACTTTTGAAGGGCGAGGTGGAGGACATGATACGGGCGGGAATACACGCGGTCTTCCAGCCCCACGGACTCGGACACTTTTTGGGCCTGGACGTGCACGACGTGGGTGGTTACCTGGCCGACTGTCCACCGAGGTCCGACAAACCGGGACTTAATAAATTGAGAACCGCCAGAGTGCTCAAAGCAGGGATGGTTCTGACCATTGAACCAGGATGCTACTTCATCGACTGGGTATTTTACCTTTTATTTTTACATAGTCAACCTGGATAAACCTTATAGAAGTAGCACTTTTTTTTATCAAAGTTTTCATTTTGATTATTTTATAGATCTATCTATAGCTTTAAAACTTAAACGTTTTTATTTCGTTAAAGCTCAAAAAAATACTTTTCTCTCCCGTGGCGAAGCTCATTTGATTCAAATTTAAAAAAGTTAAAATAATAAATAAAGTGAATAATTAATTGTTTATAATTTGTTAAAAGGTACTGAAAAAAGCTTCAAAAAATCCGGAACAGTCAAAGTTCATAAACTGGGATGTCGCGTCTAGATTCACCAAGTTTGGAGGTGTCAGAATCGAAGACGACGTTTTGATAACCGAGACTGGGACTGAAAATCTCTCCAGCTACTTGCCACGGACGTAAGTTTTTTATTTTTTAATTAATTCAGTTTTAAATAAATAAATGAAAAAAAAAAAATTCTCAGGGTCGAAGAGATCGAGGCGTTCATGGCGAATGGCGAGGAGCGAAAGGATTTACCCCAAGACTGTGTCAAAGGCATCCTCGAGTTGTACCAAAAAATATCGTCCAAGTAATAATTATAAATCATTGGCTTTGTTTTACTTTCTTTCTTTATAAATCAAAAAAACTTTTATTATCAAAATAAGCCTGTGATATCAAAGTTATTCTCGTAGCGTCAAAGTATTTTTCATTAATTTTTTAATCTACAGTTACTGTGTATTTTTATACATCTAAACATGATGGAGTTTATATTTTTTACTGTTTTAAAGTTCTTTAAAGTGTTTTCGATGATGATAATAATAATAATTAAAAAAAAAAACAAAATTGTTATCATTTATTAAAAGCCCCAAAACATGTATTATTTTGTGATAATAACGATTATGATTGTAGAGAATATAAATATTTAATAAGAATAATCGATGTGTTAGAGAAGAGAGAAAAATAAGAGGAATTCATTGATGAGTGGCCGCGCGCGTATTAATAACGAGGAAATTTGTGTATAAATTCTCATAAAACACCCGCGTGTGCGTCACTTAATGCCGCTTCTCCGATTAATCTTACTCTTCTTTTCCTGGTTTTTTTTTTTTTTTTTTCATTGCAAATACTTACTCTTTCTTTTGTGTTTTTGGTTTTCATCCATACAATTACAAGTATGATTTTCAAATTATAATACTTTGTTACTTCCGTTTTTTTTTTTTTTTTTTTACAATCGCTTAATTGTTCAACGACTCGCTCACTTAACGACCATGATTAGATGATTAGATGTTAATAATATACCGTTTGAATCAAGAGTTGGTAATTTATTATCTTCACAACCGTGGAAACGTGATAAAAATAAATTTTACTTTTATTTTCAACAGGTGCACATTTTTTATTTTATCGCATGGCTTCAATGTATTAATTTTAATAAACATATTTAAAAAAAATCATTTTTTTTTTTTCTTAATAAGTTCAATGGACCACTTGAAAGCCTTGTAAAAGACGAAATACAGTTTTAAAAAATTTTATGCATATAATTAATAAGCTGCCAGCTCTATAACTTTCGGTTTAAACCAGTCGCTCACTAATAATTACGATTTGATAATATTATTGCATAACGTTAAAAAAATGAAAAACACTGACACAAATAAGCTAAATTAAAAAACAACGTCTCATAAATTTTATAAATAAAAATAAGCACTAAACGTAGAATTTTAATAATTACCAATGATGACGATATCCTTTTGATGGTTAAATGAGTAAATTTGGTATTTAATAAATAAATATGCTTTTAAAAAAATTGCTTATCGTATGTTTCGACTCTCGTTGGAATACATTTTTTATTAATCATGAGTCAGAAAAAACTTTATTTTTAAAAGTACATTGATAAATAAAAACACAAAAAGTGCGCAGCTACAACATCAATAATAAGTATGAAAGACGCCAACCAGCGATTACTTTGGAGATCTAGCGAAGATATATAATAAGAAGTATGAAATATAAAACATAAACAAAAAGTTCGCTGCAAGCTCGTACGATAACTATTGGGGTCAACGCGTTATTTAAACAAATTAATCTCATTCCTGCCCCATGAAAATAAGTACCCAATATTATTACCATTGGGGATTGTAAAAAAGGCAAAAGCTCGAAAGAAGTTGGTTAAAATCCTGATTCCTGCAACCCGCACGATCCTCGCAGTGCGTCGACGCGAGCTGGGTCGAGCCGCCGCCGCCGCCGCCGCCGCAGCTGAGCAACTTTTCACCAGTCAGTTGCGTTCCAGCATTCGGTCGCGTAACTTATTATTGTTTAAACTACTCGCTATTCGACCAACACTACACCTTACGTGCTTTTCACTCTTTTATTTACTTTTTTTCTTTTGGTTTTGACTTTTTCGAAGTTTATCGGTTTTTATTATAAAGCCCAGCAGGCACAGGGTAAGAAGAATCAAGAAAAAAGCTCAAAAGAGGTGTTGACCTACTAAAGCCGCCTAGCTGGCTGCTTGCAAGCTCAATTCGTGTCAACTGCTGCTCCAACCTACTTCGCAGCATATTCTCTTCGTGTGTCTGTGATTATTACCAAAGTCAGTGTTTTAATATAACTTGTTGTTCTTCAAAAGTGTTGTTATTTTTTTAAATTTTTTACTCGTCAATCATGTCCAAGTCACGGTACAAGTCGTTTCACGATACATCCGACGATTTAAACGACAATAATCACCTTCCCCTCCGAGGAGTTTATTGACTCTCTAGGTATCCGTTCTCTATCGTCTCCTCGGTCCATCGATCTAATCAGCGCCACCTGCTCAAACTTTTAATATGAGACACCCGAGCTGACGACCTGTAACCAAGCTCCAACAACAACAACCAAGTTCAAGAGATTCCGGAACAAGATTCAGATCAATATTTGAATAATGTACTGCTTCCAGAATCCGTTTTCCCGGGGTACCTTGCACGGCAGTGCCAACACGGCTGCCAAGTCTTCGTCCTCCCCCAAGAGGCGCAACTCCGAGGACTCCTCGATCAGGTACATAGACCAGCTGTCCTCCTCCCCGGCCAGCAGCACCGAGACTCTACCCGGGATACGCACCGACTACCTGGACAACGAGCTTCTTCTCTCCCCGGGTCCGGACTCTGCGACCCTGCCGCCCTCCCCCACCATAGTTTTCACCAGCTGCAGCGTACCGCCCGCGGCCCCCAGGTCGCCCTCGCCTCCCACGAGCCTCCCCCTGGAACAGCAACAGCAGAAGACCGGCCGCTGGAGAAGGAAGCTCCTGCTGCGGCTCAGGTCGACCGAGTCCACCTCGACCTCGTCGTCGCCCAACGGCTTCAGCGACGAGGACGACGATCTGGAGGAGCCCCAGGAGGCCGAGTCGGAGGACGAGTCCTCCATGCCCTCCAGCCCCGCTGCCCCCTCCACCGTGGCTCTGTTACCCGCGGGGCCGGTAGCCTACACCCTGGGCTTCCTCTCGCCGAAGGGCGGGGGCCTCCGGCACCAGGAGTCGACCAGCACGAGCTCCCCCCAGCTCATGGGAGAGCCCCCCCAGAGGGCCGCCTCGAACGGCCACCTGGACGAGACCTCGAGCCTCAAGAGCGAGCACAGGTCCGGAAGCACGGAGACGGTGTCCCTGAAGAGCGTGAAGCACCAGAGCGCGAAGATGAACGAGCTCGGTATCGGGGTGGGAAGTTTGCCAGTGGCGAGATCCTGCCCGAATTTGGAGAGGCAGAGCGCCTCGAGCGCCTCCGGGTCGTCGAGCCCCAGCCCCAGCCCGGGGCCTCTGGGACCGAGGTTCAAGCCCATAGAGGAGGGGGACATACAGGTGTGCTACCTGAACCACACCAGGACACTGGTGAGCAAGATACTGTCGAGCAGGTTCCTGAGACGGTGGGAGACGCACCACCTGTACCTCAACGACGCCTGCCTGTCCTCCAAAACCGTGAGTTATCGGAATTTTTTTATTTTTTTGTGCTCGATCTAACCTACGCGAATTACTTCAAATACCTTTGTATGTATCAACTTTTTTTTTTTTTCTAAACCTAGTAAAAGTCGCGTACGTCTAAACAAATATTGGGAGTTTTTATCTCTTAATTAATAATTTATCATGTATTTTTTAATCTCGAAGGCTCTGTGGGAATGTGAAAGTTTTAAAAAAGCAATTATTATGATAATTTTTATTTTTTGGCTTGATCAAAAAATCTGTTTGAAATAATGTATAAATAAATATTTATATATGCAAGATCATTTATTCGACTGTATTGCATTAATTACTTAGGAAAATATTTCGAAATTTTCAGTCAAGTACTTCTCATTCGAATAAAAATGAAAAATAGTATTTTTGTCATAAAAAAAAGTAAAAAAGTAAATTTTTTAAAAAATTATTTATTAGAGGCTTTTTCAGTTGTTATTATTTTGTTTATTTAAATTGGTTTAAATTGGTAAAACTCGAGTCTGGAGGTTCAATGCACGGGCATCGGCTTTCTATTTTGGGGTTGAAAATATGAAATTCCTTAAATAAAGCCTCAGCAGGGCTCGATTCGCAATAATTCAAAGCTGTGATTAGAACTTAAATTCCCTTTAATAAAGGCAATAAACTTATCTGACCTTGGTCCTATATAAATTTAAGTCTGGGAGATGTATTATTTTTCTTCTTCTTTACACCTTTTACAACACCCAAGGGGATCAACATCTTTTTTTTTTATTCGTATGTTACTAAAATAAACTCTCGAAAAATTTATCATATTAAAAAAAAAAAAAAAAAAAAAAAAAAAACCATCTATGTATATCTGTCTTTTTTATTTGGTTCGATAATATTAGCAACAGTTTATATGATAAATTATAGATTTAATATTATTATTATGATAAAACGCTCGTATATGTGTTATCGAGCCAAAGTCTATCGATCATTGTCGGTTAACTGCACCAGCAAGCATATTTTTTCATCAACTTTTTTTTTTATTGTGTCATTCGTCTAATCATCAGTCTCACGATGTCGCCGAGGCTCAATGACACTTTTTCACCTCCTCTCGTACCTCTTCAATCCTGGATTATAATTATTTTTTTTTTTTTTAATTTTTATTGTTGCTTTTGCTGTTTTGAATTGATTGATTTGTTTAGATTTGGATTTATGTTAATAAAAAAAAAAAAAAACCGTGATGGACGTTTACAAGCACAAAAGAAAATTAAAATAATAATAATAATATTGTTCGAATGGATGGATGGAAAAGGTTACTCGTAAGTCGTAACTTCCCAAAACGTGATAGCTTTTAAGATATAAAATAAAAGTAAACATTAAAAGGGCGCATGCGCATTATAAAAAAGGACGATGACGATGATTGAAATTAGTTTGGTTGCATAATCTCGTAAACTCTTAGGTTGATTGCTTATTACTATAAGCATTATATCCTCTGGGATTAACTTTGGAATAACTAAAAAACAAAAAGATTTGTTTGGCTTTTAAAAAATTGAAATATTGAAAAATAAAAGTATGAAAGGTAATAATCGGCTTGAGGTTGAGTATATAAAAGTAAAGTTGAAAATTCGAAGAAGAAGCAAAGTCGTGGACTCATGGCGTTGCCGCCGGTTTAGTTTGACGTCAAAGCTGACCCTGGCGCGCCAGCCGCAAGAGTTCGTACAACCAACGCCAGACTTTGTTTCTCTCTCTTACTCTCTTACTCTCTTAATAATCCACTATCCATTGTACCAGACTAATATGAACCTTATTTAAAAAAGGTATAGCAACAATCTCACCGTCGTCTCAAACTTTAAAATGAGGAGTAACAATAGCTTATTATAATTACACCATGTATCCGCAATTAATGCGCAACAGTCGAAGATTTGATAAGTTTTATAAAGAGTTCCTCTGGTCCTATACAAAAGAAGAAGACACGCGAGCAAAGCTATTAGTCACGTAATAAAAAAAAAAAGCTTTTTATAAAATGATTTGAATATAATCCATGATCCATAGAGTTAATCGGTTAAATGTTAAAAGATAATATGAAAAAAAAGGGGGTTGCTTGGGGGCAGCGTTCATTCAAGCTGGCCTAGTTTAAAGCTGGCTCAGTCGTTCAACCCTCGGCCTAGTTTAACCCCTGCAGCTGACGTCATACCGAGCGAGCTCACTGCTTTATGCGCACGTCTGACCCCGACCACCCACTTCTTCTTCTTCTTCTTCTTCTGTCAACTCCTTTTTAATCTAACGATACAGGTGGATTTTAATAAAACCGCTTTTAAAAACAATTATTTTATATTTGCTCACTCCTTTACGCAACTCGCTCACGCAAACAAATTACATTCCGTTTCATTAAACTCTTATCTTCTTCTTTTTTACCTTTTATGATCGTCGTCATCGACCAAAGCGTAATAACACACCTGCGCATCTCATCTCTCTCTCTCTTTTATATTTATAGTTATGTTAGAGCTCTAATTTATGAGCTTTTGTAATTGTAATATGTAAATAGACTTTATATCAACAGCAACAACAGCAACAATTAAAAGCTTCGATCTCCCGTGGACTAGCTATAACATTCATAAAAAATTGCTTTACCGAGACGTTTCATTACAGCTGACGGGTTTTCTTCAGCAGCCAGTGCCCTACAGCAGCATGACCGAGGTTTACGCGGTCGCGAGATGGGACCCGACCTACAAATACTGCCTGAGAATCGTGCTCCCGGACGGTTCTCTACTCCTCCAGGCGAGCAACGCCTACACCCGGGATCAGTGGTACCACTCTATACTTTGGAAGGTCTTTTTTATTCTTATATTTATACAATACAATCTTACTCGAGTTACTCATTCACAACTTTTTTTTCAGAAAAGCATATACAAGTACCAGAAGCAGCTCTCGAACGCGACCAACGAGGAGGTGGTCCTGAGGGAGCTCAAAACTCTCGTCGACTTTGCCCTGTGGACCCCGCTCCAGGACGAGAGAATCGCGGGACAGCCCCTCGAGTCGGTGGCCAAGCTCCTCGAGGATCCCCCGGCCCAGCTCGACTCCAAGGGTACCCTCATAACCGACCTCGTGGACCTCCCCGACGCGGAGGAGACGGCCTCCCTCGGTTCCTGCGAGAACGAGGCCAGGAGCTGGGCCGAGGCCGTCCTCGAGGTCGCCGCGCCCCTGCTCGAGAGGGCCGCCCCCCCGGCCGGCCTGGCCCGGGTCCTGGGCACCCTGGCCTACCGGCACCCCAACTCGTCCCTGCTCCTCCGCAACCTCGGGCCCGCCATAACCCGGTGCCTGAAGCACACCGTCGACTTCGCCAAGTCCCCGGACATGCGCCGACTCCTGCAGCTCTTCATCGCGGCCCTCTACGAGAACGGGGACGAGCTCGCCGTCAGAGACTACGTTGCTTCCGTCCACGGTCCGGGCTCCGACTGCCCCCACCCCCGCATACTGCCCAACCTCGTCTCGATCTGCGTCGCTGCCATTTTTCACAGGTTCGTTATTAGTGCCCTCGACATCAAAGGCTTAACCCTAAAACCAATATAATCTCACGTTTCTCCTCTACAGATTCGAGGTGAGCTCGAACAGCGGGAAGGAGGAAAACAACAAGAACAACAAGGACCAAGACGACAAGTCACTGCCACCCCTTAGATGCTACCTCCTGGTGTTGAACATAGTCTCGGAGTACTCGGACTGGCGAGCCGGTTTGGGGGCCCTGCTGCAGCCCGTGCCCTTCCCGGAGGAGGCCCTCGCCGACAAGGAGGTCCAGCAGACGGTCATGTCCTGCGTAATGAGACGTCTGGCCATGGATCCCCGGTGCTCGGTCCACCGGGTCCTGCTCCCGGTGCGGGAGCCCCGACCTGGTTGGATACACATAGCCGCCCCCTCGAGTCCTGCCTGCCCCGACGAGGGGCAACTCTTCGGCGAAATGGTCAGTAATACCGTCGTTATAAAGGTTATCGCCCCTTAGGGCTCGGTCGCGGGGGATTAAATTTTTTTAAGAGCCAAGAATATTTTATTTAAAAAAAATGCAGAGTAGTGCCAGCGGCAATAAAACTTATCGATCGTAAAGTTAAAAAAAAAAAACTCGAACGTTAAGTAGGAAGCAGTTAAAGCAACCGATTAGATTAACGTTTGCGTGCGCGCAGGTGATAACTGATAATACAAGCTTTTATTTTAAAAACAGCTTACCACACTGCTGGGCTGCTGCTGCAGAAGAAAGAGATTCGTTAGCTCCCTTTTGAAGCAGACCGGCGGAGCTTGCATGCTGCTGAGCGTCAGAGGGTGCGACGCCGCCCAGGAGGCCCTGAGCCTGATGCTGGAGTGGCGTCTGCTGCCCAACGAGGAGGCCAGACTCCAGGTCGTCTCGGCCCTGCAGTCGACCGAGACGGGGAAGGACATTTACTCGGCCCTGTGCCAGCGACAGAGGAACCTCCAGGAGTTGCAGCAGAAGGGAGGCCCGAGAAAGCTCACCCTGCCGGTCAGGGCGACCGACGCCGACGTGGCCCTCCTCCTGGGAAACGGGGCCCTGGGGAATCTCGAGTGCCTCAGCTTGGCCTTCACCTCGGTCACCTCGGCCTGCGCCGAACAGCTCATAAAGCTGCCCGCCCTGAGGTACCTCAACCTCTGGGCGACCCAGTTCGGGGACTCTGGACTCCAGATGATAAGCGAGCACCTGCAGAAGCTCCAGGTCCTCAACCTCTGCGAGACTCCGGTGTCCGACAAGGGCATATCCACCCTAGCCTGTAACTATAACCCCTTATGTTCCTTGTTCGAACTGAGTGCGATTCTGGTGGGAGGAATGAACCTTGAGCTCGTTTATTTGCTTTCATTTAATTATTTCAAAAATAAATTCAATTATTGAGGATTCATCACAGATAAGTTTTGATAACTTTAAAAGTAAATGTAAAACATAAAAAAAAAAAGGCTTGTGTACATATACCACTCTTACCAGGGTCGTTCCTTGTTCTTATTATTATTTGCTCGTTATTGAATGATGAAATTAAATGAATAAATTTGAAATGATAAAAGCTCTGACGAATCTGAGGAAGCTGAACTTGAACAGCACGAAGCTGTCGGCAACGACGTTCGAGAACCTGAAGAAACGTCTGCCGGCCCTCCAGGAGTTCGACGTGCGCTACACCGAGGCCTGGTGACCCGAGTATTCGTCCGAGAACTGCACCAGCGCCAGCTGTTCTCGCGACAACTCTCGTAAATTCAACCGTACCAGCAGCAAGAAGCGACAGTACTACCAACAACAACAGCAGATCAATTAGCAAGACTTTTAAGATCTCTCTTTCTCTCTCTTTCTCTCTCTCTCTCTCTCTCAAAAGACCGGGGACCTAGTAGCAAAAAAATAATTTATTGTTAACAAATGCCATAAGCCGTAAAAAACCTTAAGGCAAGCTTTAAAGCAGACCTTACTTTTTTTATCTGAACTCGAAAAAAAGCTCACTTTAATTTAAAAAAAAAAATGCTAATTAGACCAGTAGCTAGTCTTTAAGGTGCCATAAGGTTTTTACTGCCTTATTATGTCGTTTATTCATGTGGAGGCAAAAAAAAATTGACCGTTTTGTTATAACAGAGTCCCCGGAAAAGAAAAAAAAGTTAAAGTCTCTCAGTCGCACCTACGAAATGATTCAAATTCCTGCGGTTTCAAAATTTCCCGCACCTGCAATTCCATAATTCCTAGGCTCCTAGCACCTCGTCCCAACCCAAATTAACCAAATTTTCGTGTCTAAAAAAGATTCTTCTTTGAAAAATCCTAATATACCAATTATACGATAGAGATCATGATTTTTTTATATTTTATCTACACTAAGCGCACCTTTGCTGTGTACGATTTTAGTTTTTAATCAAATTCATCATCGAGTTACTATAGATATAAGTAGATAAACATTTTAAACTTTATCTTAGGGCTTTTACAATTTTTCCTCCTTTTTTTATTACCGCCATTTTATTATTATTATTATTATTATTGTTATTAGTAAAATAAAGAAAATGTTTTTTAAATCTCATTTTTTATAAGATGCATTTAATTAAGTATTTAAGAATAATGCGTTGGTTCGAATATTCCAACAATTTGCAGTACTTGCAACCAACTCTCGTCAGCGTATGTTACGTGTTGATAATGAAGCTAATAAAGTCGTTTAAATTTAATTGTTGCTAACATATTTCATCATAAAGTGCTCATATATATTAATAAATATTTTAAAATAAATAAAAAAACGAATGATAATAAACACTGGTAGATGTTATCTGATGACGATATTTTTTAAATAAATTAATGCACAGAGGATTTATCTCGACACTAAATGTTTACATTTTATCTCGAAGTTTAAAGAAAAAAAAAAAAAAAAACGGCACTACGTGATATATTTTTCTCGTTATGTCTTTAAATGGTTGAAAGATTTAAATAGAACACTTATGTGATTAGTTTGAATGGCATATCCCGTTGCAATAATAAAATTGAATGTTTATAAAGAAAATATTTACTTGAATTTAAAAATTAAGTATTTAACTTGCTCGGTATGGAATGCGGGTTGTTTCATCAATTTAGAGCATTATCTTCAAAGTAAATCTTCAAGTAAATCTTTTCAACAAGCTTTTAATGTTTATGAGCGTTTCAATAAAACAAAGCTGTATCGAACGATCGATTTTTAACACTCCGGCGATTGCTAAAGGCTTATTTAATTACTTATTGTTTCGATACCAACATTCGAAAGAAAAAAATGACCCCACTGAGAATATTATAATTATGCCTGCTCAAAAATAACTATTCATTCTAGTCGATCTAATCAAATTTTTTTAATAATAATCCTGTTCTTTTCTATACATATCAACACGCGTAGTTTATTAAGCATGTGCGAATTTACATTGTTATTAAGGTATGCGATTAAATAAACTTCTTGACGCACTTATAATTTTTCATT
The DNA here is from genome assembly GCA_038277355.1 of Encarsia formosa. Lineage (NCBI taxonomy): Eukaryota > Metazoa > Arthropoda > Insecta > Hymenoptera > Aphelinidae > Encarsia > Encarsia formosa. The sequence continues at coordinate 433,083 of CM076185.1, read as the reverse complement.
ATTTTCATTGAATTTTTTTATACTTACGTAGATCGGAATTTATAGTTAAATTTAAGCAGGAAATAATCATTAAAATCCCAAAAACCGGTGAAAGTCTCTGCTTAATATTAAATGCTTTTTCCTGCAGTGCAGGCAACTGTTATACTTACTCACATTAACTTAAAAAAGTGTTCTATTTGGCAAAAAAACCAAAAAAAAAAAAAAAACTGATAATATTTATAAAACATAGAAGAGACTGAAAGCGGTAGAAAAGTTAAATTCTACCTTAAATCTAATAAAAAGTCATTTTATTTTTTATTTATATTCATTAAGTGTACAATTAATATTTACGTTCCATCTTTTTTATGTTAGTTTAAAAATTAAAGGTTGAATTAGTGAATTAATTTATTGTAAACTTAAATAAAAAATAAGAAAAAGAAAAAAGGGAATTTTTTAAATTTCATTTAAATCTTATTGCTGTTTGAAATTACCTTTTAAAGTCCAAACAGTCACGCAAATAAAAATGCAAGCGATCTTACGCGAGTATAGAGATAACCGATAACTATTGACTCGACCGACTGCCCTTAGCAAAAATATTAAATAAAAAATAAATAAAATAATAATGATAATAACAATAATAACTGAAAGAAAATAATGAATTCAAAAAGATAAATATGTATGAAAAAGAAAAAAGAAAATTGTGTAAATTTCGAATTCATTGTAAACACTGCCATGTGATCTTGAGGATATAAAAGCAGAATAAAAAGAAAAAAAAAAAAAAAAAAAAAAAACGACTGGTTCGTTTGGTCAATCTTGTGTGGACGTTTGTGCAAGCATAAGCATCCTAATATCGTACAAGATATTTTCATTAAATAAATATATAATTATTTAAAAATTTAAAAAAATTTGAAGATATTTAAAGATTTATATAGTGTACATAGCTAAGCATGTAAGTAAGGTTATCGATCATTTCTGGTAGATTATATTTATAAAAAAAATTCTATTATTATTATCATCATTATATTATTCATCGCACAATTAAATGTAAAACGCAGTCGAAAACACAAAAAAAAAAACCTTGAGAATAAAAATAAGGCAGACTTTTTGCGCGATGCAGACACGTGACTTAAAAAGCCACAAAAAAATTAATTAAAATACCTCCACTGCTGTTTTGTCATAAAAAAACCAATAATATTAACAATTAATCAAATAGATCAGATGTTCTACGTCAAACTCAATTATCGCTATTGATGTTAAATAAACGTAAAAAAGATAAAAAAGACGACTGAAGTTTATCAAAAGAAAAAAAAACCGATAAATGTGTCAGGGGAGCAAGCGTTGCAAGAAGACTGTCTGCGTCAATTTCGAAAAATAAATAAATAAATAAATAAATAAAACTGCGATTCTATGCTCTGGTGCAGAGATAAATACATACTTGAATTTAAAAAAAATAAAAAAAAAATACAAAGAGATATGAATTTATGCGTTAAAACGCTTCGTCGAGCACATAACACACTATTATAATTACTATAAATATTGAATAACAAACACACTCACGCAATATTGAGTGAAACGTACGCAACGTCGATGAAAAAAATACATAAATGGTATATAATGTTTATATCATTACATTGTCTCTTGTGTTATTCCTATCCTACTACTTATAATAAGTACCTATTGTTGTTATACTTTTTTTAATTTTTTTATTTATTGCAAGATCCATCGATTTTTATAGAAAGATAAACGTAGCGAAACTAATTAACAATATTATGTTACAGTTGATCGTTGTTGTTATTACATTGCATTACTTTTCATCCCTTCTCTGATATTTTTGACATTGATAATTGCATTGTATCCTTTGTTACAACTTATTGAAAATTACACGAATTTAAAAAAAATGGTGTTGTTTTTATTGAAATCTACTCGTAGAACAGTTGCAATGATGATTTTAATTAAAAAAAATGTAAAAAAATGGTCCACTGCAGAGCATTCGTGTAAGGTCACAATGAGAACACATAGCTTTAGAAGTATTCACCGACGTCTGTGGTCCGTCTGCACGAGCGACTGTATGTTTGGAGGCAGGGTGCGATATACCTCGTGCGGAACGGATTCTGAAAAATGTAATTGATCCATTAATAATCCTAAATGAAAAATCCTTTGTCGGTATTTCAAAGGTTAGGATCCTAACCTTTGCAGGAGTACTTGAGATTCGACCAGAGCACCATCTGCTGGGAGAAGGCGAAGACCCCGAGTCGTCCACCTTTCAAAGTGGAGTCGAAGTTGTTGCCCGAGTCGGCTATAAGTCTCTGGCCCTCGTAGATCCACAGTCTAATGAGTCCGATGCTAGGCCTGTGTACGAGTCGCCACCTGTAGCTGGTGTACTGCTTCCAGCCCAGCTTCCTGGGGTCCTTCCACAACAATTTGACCTCGTGGGGCGTGTTCCCCGTGTGCCACAGGCTGTTCCGCATCATCTGTCCGGGTCCGGTTTTCGAGTCGACCAATTTCAACTGGATTCCGGTCTCGGCCACGGCCCTGAAGGGCTCCGGCTCCCAGTAGGTCTGCAACACCTTCTTCCACATGACCGTGTAAAACTGTCGGGTGTTCTGGTACGAGAATACGAAGCCAACGTAGTCGTCGTCTATGTCGGTGTTTACGAAGAACGTCCCCTCGAAGTCGACGCCCGCGAAGCTGTCCAGCCCAACGGCTATGCCCGGGTCGCTGTTCATGGTCTGGTAAATTTCCGAGCCGTTGTGGTGTATCTCCCAGATTGGATCCTCCTGGGTCTTGCCGAAGGGATCGAGGGCTATCGTGTCGTACTTCCTGAAGTCCGTGGCCCAGACCCGACTGTTGTTCGGACATATGTCTATCAAATTGACAACCCTGTCGTTGTCGAAGTCGTCGGAACACTTGTCGCCTATTCCATCTCCTGATCATATTTTTTTTTTTTTTATCACTATTTAAGATTAACGTTTACTCAAATACGAACCGTTGAGATCTGCTTGCTCGGGATTGCGCACGTACGGACAATTGTCCCGCTCGTTCGGAACTCCGTCGTCGTCTATGAAGAGTCAATGATTAATTTTAATGATCAACATTTGTGATGGGGAATTTGATGCTTTTACCTATGTCATCGTCGCACTCATCTCCATTTCCGTCGTTATCCGTATCTGTCTGACTGGGGTTCGGGTAGTTTATGCAGTTGTCTATATCATCTTGTATTCCATCCTTGTCGACGTCCGAGTTCGAGTCACTGTTGTCAAAGTTATGAATAAAATAAAAAAAAAGTTTGTTTAATATAATATAACGATAGGTAAATATTAACCAAAGATTGCCAACCCGATCGCCATCCTCGTCCGCTTGATCGGGATTGGCAACGCGCGGACAGTTGTCGCACACGTCGCCTATTCCATCACCATCGTCGTCCCTCTGATCTTCGTTCCACGTTTTAACGCAGTTATCCTCGTCGTTTAATATACCTGGTTATTAAAACAGTTAATAATAATAATAATAATAATAATAACAGGTATAAAGGTTAGTTACCATCGTCATCGATGTCGTCGTCGCACAAATCTCCAATTCCATCGTTGTCGGTATCGTGTTGGTCTCTGTTTTTAACGTAGGGGCAATTGTCGCAAAGATCCCCAATGTCGTCGGGACCATCTCGATCGCTGTCCGCTTGATCGCTGTTGGCCACCAGTGGACAATTGTCGGATAAATTGAGAACATTGTCGTTATCCGCGTCGTCGTCGCACGCATTACCTTAAGAATAATAAAAATGAAATCATTTATAATCCATAAGCGAGAGAAGATAAAAAGCCACTTACCAATCCCATCTCCGTCGGCGTCCTCTTGTCCACTGTTGGGAGTCTTGGGACAGTTGTCCTGACGGCAACGCTGATCCTGGCAATTGAGCCGCTCGTCCGGATAAGCATCGCTGTCGGAGTCAACTCCGCAATTGAGACCGTCGCCTGCCCAGCCTACGTTGCACTGACACCACATATTAAATATTAACAATGACTAGTTTTCACCTGTCCTCAGCTGTACTAATTTAAAAAAACGCTCTCCAATAGTTGAAGAGAAAAATAATTGGTTAACGTTAACAGGTGGGGTTAGTCAAAAAAAGAGTGCTCAAGAATTGAAGACATAAGTCAAATGTTGTCTTTGAAATATGGTAAGAGGCTCGAAGAAGATCCTTTATACTGTAGACGATGTTGTTGTTAAGGAATAATTACCCGGCACAAATACTGTTCGAAGCCTATGTGGACACAGTCAGCGTGATGGTCGCACCTGGTAACGCCGTCTGGACAAATGTCGTGACTCTGTTGGCAGCCTACCGTTTGATTGCCCACGTAACCAGCTTTGCACGCCCCGCATCTAGACGATCCCTAAACAAATATTTCTTTACACTTTTCTTTGCTCGAATTTTTTTTTATCAATAACTTATCTTCTGAGACGAATGCGAGCGATCGATCAATTCGGCTTTTTTTTACAATTTTTTAACAGACCTATACATAAAAGAGAGAAAAAGAGGAAAGCAACTTTCTCTTTAATTTAAATAATTTATTACTGTGGATAATAATAGTAAAAAACAGTGATACATTACTTTGATAAAAAAAAAAAGGGATTGAGAGTTGTGGTGAGGAAGAATAAAGAAACGTTTAAAGCCCAATATTTACTTTCCAAAAGTGCACTATACATCATTTATGCGTGTATATTATTGTCTCGTGTCTATTTGTTTGTTTTGTTACAAGTTATCACATAAAAAGAAGTTTTAAATTAAAAAAAAAGGTAATGCCAGTGCCACTTAAACTAATATAATAAACTAGTTATTTTAATATTTCTTCATACCAATATAATATATAATAATAAATGTTACTTTCATATGTCTTGGTAACGCAATGAATAAATAAAAAGTGGGAGGTATATAGAAAAGAGTTAAAATTAATAAGATTGAATAAATTTATTAGGCAATAAAAGTAATGAAGGGTAACGATTTGATTCGGTAACATCACGGTTTTGAAATAGTTATAAATAGTAAATGAGCCGGGCTGGTAAATATTAAAATAATCTCTCGTGCATGCACAACCTTAGAAGTAATTGTTTTTGTTTTTGTTTGTTTTTAATTCACGTGCAAGTCACCTCGGAGTTGAAGCAGTCCGAGTTGTCGACGCAGCCTCCGTTGTTGTCCGCGCAGGGGTCGATTCTGTAGCAGTACTGTCGGTTCTTAAGTGCGTACTCGACGCCACGACCTTCCGATACGTTTCCAGTCGTGCCCTCCGGACAAGGATCGCATCTGCGCAATAAATCAACATTATTTATCAACTTTTTCGGTTATTTCGACGCTCGATACAAGGGGGTGCCGCGAGTTTAAATATAAACTTAAATGGCTGTTTTTAGCGATTTTCGCCAAGTTGCGAGCTCTTGGGACAACTGAATCAGTAATTTCAAGGCTAAATTAAACGTTTAATTAAAAGCCAGCTGTGTTAAATCAGCAGTCTTGCAAGTAGCGATTTGGTTGATTCATAAGCTGTCAATTCGTGTTATTTTTTGGCTGACACGGCTAGTCCGATTTTTGGTCAAGTACTTTTATCGTCCCAAGAGCTCGCAACTTGGCGAAAATCGCTAAAAACAGCCATTTAAGTTTATATTGTTGTTACTTTGGATCACTTTAAAAGTGCCCTTTTTCGTATCGAGCGTCGGGATGATAATGGTTTAATTGCAAACCTGTATCCAGTCGGCAGCTTGTGGCATCTCACGCCTTGCCAGCAGGGCTTGGCGAGGTCGCACTCGTCCTCCCGGTGACAGTTGAGGCCGTTTCCGTTGTATCCCGAGGGACACCCGCCGCACCGGAAGTAGGGGGCGACGTGGCTCGGGTTGCAGGCCACGTTGGGGAAGCAGGGGTTGGGTTGGCAGCCGTTTACCCTCTCGCAGTGCTGGCCGTTACCGGCGTAGCCCCGGGGGCAGGGCCCGCAGCTGTAGCCGCTCGGGGTGTCGGAGCACTCGACGCCCTCGAAGCAGGGCTTGTCGGAGCAGCTCGGGTACCTTCGGCAGTTGCGTCCGTCGCCGTGGTAGCCGCTCGGACACCTCAGACACTGGGGGCCGTTCGGGCCGTCCCGACACTCCGCACCCGGGAAGCAAGGAGAGTTGTACCTGCAGCTCCTGGGCGGCGGCGGTGGCGCTGTTTTTAAATTCAAACCATTTTTTTCTATTACTCAAGAGCGCCCTCTACAGTTCATAGGTGTTGCGAATAGTTATTTCAACTTACGGGTTGGTTTTTCCTGACACGCCGCGCAGTTCTCCAAAAGTTCTCGAACGCGTTTGGTTTCCGCCAGCTGAAAATGTTTATTAAATTAAGTTACTGGAATGAGATAAATATGATATTGAAATAAACTAACGTTAAGGTCGAGCTTAGTCCACATCTTCTTGATCGCGTCGATGAGGAGGTTCAGGGTTTTGGCGGCCAACTCGTCGCTGTAGCAACCTACGAAGGTATAAGTGAATGAATAAAACTAGATTAAAAAAATGATAAAAAGGGCTAATTACCGTTGGGATCGACCAGAGGAGGGAATTCGCCGGGTATGTCTCCCCTCCTGCGTATTCTCGAAGTCTCGTTTCTCGGGTAATCCTCGTGGCTGTGGTGGTGCTCCAGGTCCATGAGCGTCGTGCCCGCGCAGTTTTCGCGTCTCAGAGCCTTATCGACCTCCGAGCTACCGTAAATCTTCGTTCTGTATCTTTTTTCTCGTAACTGAAAGAATTTTTAAAATTTTTTTATCTTACAATACTGCTGTTTATACACTTTTAAACGAGGAAACTCTAAAGTCAAGAGCTTATTTACAGTATGTCAATTTTAGTTTTTTTTAGTCTAACTATAAGCCTTCGCAAAGTTAAAATTTAAAAAAACATTCGTTTGAAATGCTCTAGAGTTCAGCTGATACGTAATAAGTAAGTACATACATGAATTAAAACAATACGACAGTCAAACTGTATGTTTGAGAAAGAAAGCTTATGACCAGTTTAAAAAATTTGGTAAGTTTATTTGTTTGAAAAAATAATCTTAATAAAACTTATTTATTATTTGAATAATTCATAAATGTAGAAATTTATGGATTTCTGGAGTAACAAACGATAAAGATTCTCCTAATTTTTTAATCTTTTAGGATTTTAAATAATATAAATTTATTCCCAAAAGCTAAGTATTTAGACAACCTCTGGACGAAGTATTTGTAAACACACATTAAAGGTTTCGAAAATAAAATTTGTAAGGATGTAAAAGTTAACGGAGAGACGAATGATTGATACGCGCAACATTGTAAACATATAAAGTCGTGAGTTATTTTTGGTCCCATCCTCTTTCTCCAAACGAACGAACCGCGGGCTTTTTTTTTTCGGCAGTCGGCACCGCGGACGATCGAAGAAGCGAAAGTTGACGAGAGTTGGATGCAGCACAACAGGAAAACTGTTACGAGAACTGAATCAACACGCGGGACACGTGGCCCACATTTTTTTTTCATCGCTAAACAGCCCATTTAATTTGTGTTGAGTATACCGGAAAAACCAAACTTTAAATAACTTTATACGAATAAAATCTACCAGGGACCCTCGAAATCCGAGTAAATTTTAACACGAATAAAGTGACATTACTCTTATTTACAATAAAACTGTCACACGGGGACTGTAATTTTAAAATCACCTGTAACATTATACACTTTTTCCAAGATAACAATAACATTAAATTCCCGAAGATAATGGTAATTAAACTCCAAAATGTAACATTTGATCCGTAAAAATTGGACTTGTAACGTTTTTCTCAATAATTAATCCTATTTTGATACTAAAGCTACTCTCTTGTAAAATTCTCATTGCTCCTACATTGTTTTAACAGAATTGTTTAAGATGAAAAAAGTAGTATAATTTCGTAAGACGCAAGCAGGTGTTATGACAGAGATGTGGGATAGAGTCACACGCTTGCTTTTCTATAAATGACTTTGGTGCAGTCCACGCAGGCTAAATAAAAGAGAAAAAGATGAAACCGGGTTACGCTCGCTGTAAGCAAGAAAATATTTATAAGTTTCATAGGTACTACCATATTTGGCAACTCGCGCTTCGTCCCACGAATCCCCATTATTTACCTACACACGTGTGCGTTCTCTATTATGTTTTTTTCTCAACTTCCTTCGGCTGCTAACGAGACGATATCTAGTTTTTTGTAACTATTTAGACTAATAATAAAAAAAAGCTTACAACTTGCAGGAGCATGTGTTTGTCGTTGAGGGCGTCGATCATGAGCGACTTGACGCTCTTGGGCAGATGAACTTCTCCCTGCCGTACGCAGTCAACGTAAATTTGGACCTTTGTCCGATTGACCACCAAGACAATGCTCTTGAAGGGCTGCTGCTGGTAGTCGGAACTTAAATTGAGACTCTCCGCAACTATGTGCTCCCTGCGAGCCTGTTTCTCGTCCACGGTCTCCACTATCACTGTTTTTCATTCGTTCATTTTAAAATCAGTAGTTGGACTTTTTAATATTTTATTTAAAATTATCAAAATAACCTCTCTTGGAGTTTCTGTCCAGCATGAGGAAAAACTTTTTTTTTGAATTCAAGTACTCGGCGACGAACAAGCTCTCAATTCCATTGGCTGGAGATTTTTTCTTCGACTTTACGTGGCTCAGTGCAATCGCGAACTCGTCATCCTTGAGTACTTGCTCGAACCTTTTGGTCAAACCTGTTAATTATAATATCAAATTATTAATCTTCAAGTAGTAAGAATCGTTAAGAGTCAGACTTTGGGAGAGCTTTGCTTTTAAAGTTTATTGACCACGACGCGTCACGCGGCTACTTTTTTATTTAAGATGAAAAAAGTGCGACACCGGACGGACAGGTTTATAAACTCACTTAGCCGGAAAATAAACTCCTCGGACCTCGTCAAATTATTATTATATCAGCTTATAATATTTCTTGACACACTTTTAACACCTGTTCACCGGACCTTCCCTAATAGCTATTTTTTCAAATAATTGCCTTTTAAGGATATACCACGTGACTAGTCTCATTTGATTGTAGTGATCACGCATGCGTAATACGAGGGAGCTTTCAAATTGGGTTTAAGCGGGCGCATTTTTGAAAATCTATTTCGATATTCTCTCTCTTTTTTAAAAATATATTCTCTAAAAACGAATCTCATAATCCGAGGAGGAGAGATGGAGAGAGAAAGAGGATTTTGTTTAATTATAGAAATAATAGTCGGAAAAGAAGATTAGAGAAAGAGATCAGTGGAACTTACCCTCGTCGGGCGTAAGGCTCGTGCTAGAAATAGTGACGAGCGCCACGAAAAGCAGGGCCGTAGCGACGCCTCTCATCTTGACGATTGTGGCTCACCGATCTGAGTTACCATGAAAAAAAACATTTATTTAATTATCTTCACTCTCGATAAAACAGGTTAGGAAAAAAGTAGAAATTAAAAAAAAAAATACAAAGTGTAATAAAGCCAAGCGTACGCGCACACTATGTTTATTTCCCAGGCCAACCGGTCCATCCAAAGGACATAACTACTAAAAAGTACTTTATTAGGGAGTTGGGTGGTAAAAAAAGGTATGATCACAGATAATGCGAATTGATTAGAAGAAAAGCCGGTAAAGGCGGGCGATTTGAAGCGGACTGGAGTATCTTACACAGTGACTGGTCTCTCCTCGGGGAAAAAAAGACTGTTGGTTACTAAAATAAAAGCTTGCCGATGCAGTATAACGACGACACTCTCACTGGAGCGCGTGCAGACGCTTACTCGCGGTTTTATACGTCGCCCACACTTACACATACACGCAACTCGCTCTCCCTTTTGATCTCAACTCCTCTACCCCTACCCAACTTCTTCTTCTTCTTCCTCTTCTACTTGGCCTTTCGGACGAGTTTCCGTTTTGACGCCTCATTTTCCCTGTCAAAGTACTATACTGGCCCTTTTCCCTTTATAACTACCTATTTAAATTATTAATAAACACTAGTAGTATACCCAATCCAAAGTCTCGAATTTAATTTTAAACTTATCTAAAGCCATGCTTATGCCATGGTACGAATAAACTCAACAAGTATGTTTAATAAAAAAGTAACCTTGTTACTTACTATTAAACTTCAACGCGTGGGAAGCCGTCACACCTACTCGCGCTCAAACTATTATTATGTATCGACATTCCTACACTTTTCACTTTTCATTTTATAAACGTGCCTTCTTTTACCTTTTTTATCAAAGATAAATTGACATTTTTTCAAATAGCTATTGGAATTTGAACTTACCCGCGTTTTGATGCCTCCTGGGTGCAGCTGTACTATTATGTTTTGGAAATGCTTCAACATTAACTTATTCGATATTAAACAACTTTCAAGCTTTTAACAACTATTAACTTAACATACTATCTTATAATCGTCCCATCTTCTCATCTTCCATTATACGGCGCTAACGTCGTAATTATTGAATCTTCCTGAAAAAATTTCATTATTTTGAGCTTTTCAGCTTCCTCTTTCAATGGCTTATTTTTCATTGAATTACAAATAAAGTAGCGCAATTAAAAAATAAGTTTTCATAATTGATTGCCCTTTGAAAAAAAAAAAAAAAAAAAACAGGATGAACAAACCGTTAGGATCGGGGCTTGAAAAATCAAGTCGCAAGCGGCAGGTGTAGTTGCAGTCCAGGTCGACGAGACTAATTTCGGTTTGCACGGGCTCGTCCTGCAACAAGTTTTTTTTCCGAATCTGCTTTGTCCAGGAAGTCGCGAATATTCCATTGTGTTGGCGTTGTTGCGGGGGTAAGTCGTGAGGGTCGTTGGTCGAACTCTTGCTCGAGCAGGTGAGGATCATCCTCTGGGAAATCCCTCTGGTGCCACTGTGCCAGCTTCTTACATCCTGAGGACCAACACAATACATCATAATAATACCATTTTTTATATACTTTATTTTTTTCTTTTACGTTCCGCTGTGGTCTTGTTCATCTTATGTTGTTGCTGCTGCTGCTGACGATTGCGCCGTCTCTTTCTCATATTTTATCTTTTTTTTTTTTTTTTTTTTCACATCGTCGAATAATTTAACATTTTAAATGGATTATTTACTTTTTTTTTAGTTTAAGCCGAACAGCTAAGCATTTTTATTTCATTAGTAGAGAGTTTGAGTAAAAAAATTGTTGTAAACAAAGGGGTAATCAAGTTAAATAAAGTAAGGAGTAATTATATAGTGGTGTTTACGATTCAGCTTTTATATAGTTGAGAACAATAACGTATTTGTTTTTTTTTTTTGTTTTTGTTTTTCTTTTTATACATATATGTACATAAAAATAAATCTTGCGCATCTCTGTATCGGTAATAATAAATAAAAAAAAAATGTATATGTATGTTTTGGCGATAAAACGCGAAAGACTAGAAAACCTACACGACCTAAAAAAAGTGCACTGATATGACTGTATCACTAAAGGAGTCTCATCACATTAAACGCGCGTTACGCGGTTTAAATCCAAAATCTTGATCATTTAAGCGTATGTATCTCCCAGTTTCTGGACACCTACAAAACATTTAATATGTTTTTTTAAATAACACGGCTTCGTTAATAAAACTTAATTTAATAATCCAACCATTCATACTGAGGCTGTGACAATGATTTAACTAAAACACTTAATGTGACCAGTAACCAACTGAGATTTTTATGGATTTATTATTATTTACATTATTTACATTTTTTACATAAATATGCACATCAATAAAAATTAAAAATAGAGTTTTATTGAAATAGTGTTTAAAGAAGATAAACTAAATAGAGGTAATAAATTAAAAAAAAAAAGGCCGTGTAGTAGATTTAAAAAATAGTGTATAAATAAAGTTTAAACAAATATAGATTATCAGGATCAGGCGATAAGCCTAATAGAGAGAGACAGCGGAGTTACTCGAGTTTCAATGGTGGGCGCTCGTACAACTCGTGCACCCTACAATCAAACCAACAACATACTCTTTTTTTTTTTTTTTTTTTTTTTTCTTTTTCTTCTTCTTCTTTTTTCTTATCATCCCAATAATAACGACTGAGTCTCCTCATTTTCCATTCTTTCCTCGGTTCGTACCAAAATTTTTTTATTCAACTATTCGAACCTCTCTTTTCATCTGTTAGCTATAGTCCAGGAGCGCTGGCATAAATTTTATTCAAAAGTGTGACAAAATTGTAGCAGGTAGAGAATACTCAAAAGTTGTTATTGACAATGTACAATATGTGGGAAAAAATGTTTGGCGGACACCAAAAGTTGTCCATATTAAATGGGGTCGATTTTTAGGGGTTAATTGGGGTTGTTTATAGAAAATCCGGTTTTCCGGAAAATCTATGCGTTTTATGAACAACATTGGAATGTAAAAGTTGTAGGTACTTAAAAAATGAACATTTTTTATAATGTGAGTTTTTCCGGAAAAGTCAATATTTTCCGAGAAAAACATAAGATTTCCTTTTTCGATGCATCCCAGGCACAAAATTTTTTTAAATTTCATAATTTTAAAGTGAAAAATTTTTCATGATTTTTTTGTGCATCCGAGAAATCAACTATTTTTCGCAATAAAGCGTTAAACTTCAAAATTTTGAAAGGGTTATCAAATTTGATTTTAAAAATTTCTGTCAGAGCACTTTTTTTTTCGTTGAAACGTCTACTTTCCGAAAAAGAAAAAAAAAATGTATACTACAGCAGGAAATTTTTTATTAAAATCGAAAAAACCGAAAAAATCCTTTTTTTACATCAAAATTACCAAAATTTCTACAATTTCTTTCTTGTTTGATCTAATTTATTGTTAAAAAATGCTGTTCTGCTCATATAAGTTTCAAATTTCATGTTTGTAGGCTGTAAGAAAAAAAGGCGAAGTATCATTTAATTATTTATTGTTTAAACATTTGAGAGCATTAAATAAAATTTAAAAATAAAAAAAAGTTTTTTTACAACTATTTGTGGAAAAAAATTTTCATAACAATATTTAAAATAAATAATTCGGCGTGGTCGAGTTTACTGCTCATCAGAATATATACGCAGGTATGTAAACGTTATATTTTCATAATATTATCTTAATATTATAATAAATGGAACCAGAGTTATAAAAGTGCTACCACAAATTTAACTAATTGGAATTATCGACAAAAATGGAAGTTAAATTAAATATATGTATATATTTTTAAGTTTATGAATAAAAAAATTTATTACTAAACCACACATTGAACTCAAATTTTACAAGCACACTTTTAATATGCTACTTTTAATTGAACAACTTTTTTTTATATTTTATTATTTAAATACTTCGGTCCTTTCACATAAATATTAAATACAGTTATTATAGTAATGTTTAATTGATATTTTATTTTCCTCTTCTAAATACCGATTAAAATCATGGACCAAAATCGGTGTATTCTCTGTGATTCTGCAGAAAACAATAGTTGTTGAAATTATTGTATGTAGTAAAAACTTATTTTTCAAAATGAATGTGATGCTTGCTATTATTTAATAAACCTTTTCCTGGTATCAACTTCTTTACTACTATTTAAATTACTAATTTTTTAGTGTATTTATCGAATAATTATTTATTTTAAATATTGTTAGGATTATTTTCCCGTGCTGAATTTCAACCAATAGAAACGCCGCATTTGACATTTGGCGGAGGGGTGTGGGTAAAATTATTTCGATAATTTTTCGGTTATTTCCATTTAGTCGCAACTTGAATGTTAGACTTATTCAATTCAACTTTTGGGTTAGACCCGAGTCACTGCGGTGTATACCTATATAATATATGCTCGTATATATGAGTATTCATAGGTATATTCATAATAAACAAATAGTAATATATATAGAACCGCAAAAATGTAAAATACAGCATTTCTATGGGTTGAAATTCAGCTGGGAAAAATAATCCAGCCGGATACCCCTCGTGCTTCCAAATTTTAGATAATTTTCCTCCAGTTTTTTTGCACAGCAACTCGCGGGGCAAGTTTGACAAAAAATCACCCACGCTTCGCCATCGTGATTTTTAACCTGCCAAGTTTGCCCCCCTCGTTGCTGTGCAACAAAATACAGTCGGAAAATTATCGACAATTTTGAAACACTAGGAGTGTTACGACTGAAATTTTTTTTTTTCCTCATAGTTGTAAAAAAACTTTTTTTTATTTTTAAATTTTATTTAATGCTCTCAAATGTTTACAGCCTACCAACATGAAATTTGAAACTTATATGAGCAGAACAGCATTTTTTAACAATAAATTAGATCAAACAAGAAAGAAATTGTAGAAATTTTGGTAATTTTGATGTAAAAAAAAGGATTTTTTCGGTTTTTTCGATTTTAATAAAAAATTTCCTGCTGTAGTATACATTTTTTTTTTCTTTTTCGGAAAGTAGACGTTTCAACGAAAAAAAAAGTGCTCTGACAGAAATTTTTAAAATCAAATTTGATAACCCTTTCAAAATTTTGAAGTTTAACGCTTTATTGCGAAAAATAGTTGATTTCTCGGATGCACAAAAAAATCATGAAAAATTTTTCACTTTAAAATTATGAAATTTAAAAAAATTTTGTGCCTGGGATGCATCGAAAAAGGAAATCTTATGTTTTTCTCGGAAAATATTGACTTTTCCGGAAAAACTAAAATTATAAAAAATGTTCATTTTTTAAGTACCTACAACTTTTACAGTCCAATGTTGTTCATAAAACGCATAGATTTTCCGGAAAACCGGATTTTCTATAAACAACCCCAATTAACCCCTAAAAATCGACCCCATTTAAAACAGACAACTTTTGGTGTCCGCCAAACATTTTTCCCACATATTGTACATTGTCAATAACAACTTCTGAGTATTCTTTACCTGCTAAAATTTTTTTTGGTCGCGAAAAACTAGCGCTCCTGGACTACTATTTTTTCCCGTCATCAAAATAAGTATGGAAAAACATTAAAATTTACCGGGTAATTTTAATTCATTTGAACCCAATTGAACTTTTTTTTATTTATTTTGAGTACGAACCAAGGACTCTTTAACTTCGTCGAAAAATCGCATCTCAAGCTGGTTAGTTTTTTATTATAACAACAAGGTGTTAGTCAGTCTTTCGATTATTGTGAAGCGGCGAAGCTAACTAGTATCAGTGCAGCAATTAATTATCATAAGCGTTGGTGATTAATAATAAATAAAGCAATTAATTAATGAAATAAAGAAAAAAGTAAGAAATGGATGAAATTACCTTGCTGCCCTTTCGAATGTTGAAAGCTCCGTATACGATGGGATTCATGCATGAGTTTGTGCAGGCAAACAAAAAAAGTGCCTTTTGTATTTTCTGATCTACTTTTTTAGCCGAGTCCGCGTCGATCCAGTACCTTTAAATAAAAATAATGTTTAAATAAATTTTGAGAAAAATTGAAAGAGTTTTAAAATTACCAGAGGCTCATGACGTAGTAGGGTGTCCAACAAATGAAGAAAACCAAAACAATGATTATGGTCATTTTTAATGTCCTGACTCTGGCTCGTCCCAAAAATCCCAGCGACGATCGTCTAATCTTGTCTGAGGATTATTATATTAATGAATAATTATTTTATTGGGTGGATTAAAAAGAATATTATTATTAGTTCAACCGGAAGTGGCGTCCCTCGATCTCCTGTACATTTCAGCGAGTATGCTGGTGTAGGTGTAGATAATGACGATCAGGGGAAACCAGTACATCATGACCATACCGAAGAGCGAGTAGCTCAACTCGTGGGTGAAACTCGGAAACGAGTTGAAGGTTATGCACTGCTTGTACCAGGTGAACTTGGGGTGTGCTTCCTCGTGAAAAATCAGCATCTTTTTTTTTTTAAACAATAAGTTAACTGTAAAATAAGGAGCTTGAAAAAAGTAATAATAAAAGAATAGTAAAAAAAAAGACCTGAGGGGCCGAGCAGAGGGCGGAACCAATCCAGGAAGTGGCAATCATGAATCTTCCCCTTCGATCGATGTCAATCATCTGTAATGGCCTCAGTACCGCGTGGTATCTACAGTTTTTCTTTTTTGAATATTTATCGTCTAAATTAAAAAATATGTTAGTAGAGTTAACAAAAAGAGTTGAAAACCTGTCGAGACTTATGCAGACGAGTATGAAGGAGGACAGGTAGAGTCCAAACATCCTGAAGAAGGCTCCCACTCGGCACATGGCGTCCCCGAACTTCCAAGAAACCGTTATAGCCCAACCAATCTCCAGTGGCATCATCAAAAACGTCACCTGTTTTTTTTCATTTTAAATTTATCGGCTCAATAAAATCGTTAAAGAAGAAGAAATAAGATCTCAACCTATCAGATTATCCCCCCCCCCTTTTTTTATCCCCTCGGGCACGGTCATCTCGGGCTGTTTTTTTTTTCTTTTTTCGGTCATTACCACCTATGTTCATTTGTTGCCCTTGCCCTTCTCAAACGATTGATCATCTGTGATAAAAAAAACCCCAAAGCTTTTATTCAAATGCTATTCATCATTTACTCGTAATTTAATTCAAATTAAGTTTAGCATACTTAAAATCTGCACACCCGAAGCTCCAGATGAGCTTAAGCTTAAATCTTGGTTTAAATGAGTTTTTTAAGCTCAACTTAATCTTACCGGAAAGTGAGAAATTAAAAAACAGTTGACTTACGAGTAAATCAGCGATGGCCAGGTGGACGAGCATGGTGTTTATTCGGGTTCTGGCAACCTGGTTCTGGGGACCTCGTCTTCGGAGCAGCAGAGTTAGGACGGTTATGTTGCCAATCGCCGATATGACCATGAGGATGCTGTAGGTAACAATGCTGACCACGTGACCGTCGTTGAACTTCATGTCAATGGGCAGGTCGTCGTAGTCCAGTCCTCCCCCCAAGTCCTCCTCCTCCTCCTGCAAAGTTATCATCCTGGCTGTCCAGTTCGAGCTGGACTGCATTATGCAAAGTGTCAACGACAATCCTGCAAGGATGCGGGAAAAGGTTATTCTTAAATCAATATTCGTTTTTATCTTTTAAACTATTCAATTGTATGAACAAATTTAACATCCAGTTCAACGTAATGCAAATGAGTTATGATTTCGTTGGCCCGAACGAAAAAAAACACCTGACGAAAAATCCGGTAAAACAGTAACAGTACCGGTTTTTCAAGAAAAACGTAACAAGTTTTTTTTTACAAGAAAACTGTAACAAGTTAACAATTTTCCGAGATAACTGTAACAACAAAATAATCGGCCAATATATGAGCCACATTTTTCCGAGAAAAGAGTAATTAGCATATTTTTTCCGTGATAACAATAACGATCAATAAAAAGGGAAAATTTCCGAGAGTAAAGTAACGGGAGCCTTTTTTCCGGGTAAAGTGTAACGTTGAGGTAATTGACGATTAAGGTATTTTTTTTCCAGGTAAAAAGTAACAAGACCATTGCCAACTTATTTGAAGCAGACTAAGGGAGCTTTTCCCGAGGAAATCGGAACGTTGAGAATTTTTTTCCGAGTAAAATGTAACGTTGAGGAAATCATCGAATGTAAAATTATTTTTTTAATAAAAATTTACAATATCAATGCTAACTTGTTTAACGCAGGCCAGGGAGCTTTTCCCGAGGTAATCGTAACTTTAGAACCTTTTTCCAGGTAAAGCATAACGTTGAATCGTCCAACGATTGAGATAGTATTTTTCCAGGTAGAAAATTGAAAGTTTTGTGTAAACTTATTAACAATAGAATAGGGTGCTTTTTCCTAAAGAAAAAGTAACGAGTTAAATTTTTCCAGGTAAAATGTAACCTCACTCCCTTAAGTATTTTATCCGAGAAACCAGTAATATTATTCAAGAAAACTATGGAAAAAAAAGTAACTGGAACTTTTTTCGATGGAAAACATAACGTATGCATTTTTTCTCGGGTAGATTGTAACAGCCACCTCGGACAACTCCACCAAACCAGCAACAAGATCAATTCTATCTTGTATAAAAGTACTGAAATTTTTTCATTCATAAAATACCGTATTTTTATCGTTGATGACCTTAACGTTACTCTTTACTCGGAAAAAAGTCCTAACGTTACGATTTCCTCGGGAAAATCTCCTTTCTCTGGTTTAAGTAAGTTGGCATTGATATTGTAAATTTTCCTTTAAAAAATATTTTTATAATCGATGATTTCCTCAACGCTACACTTTACTCGGAAAAAAGTCCTCAACGTTACGATTTCCTCGGGAAAAGCTTCCTTAGTCTGCTTCAAATAATTTAGCATTGATATTGTAGATTCTCACTTCCCCGGGATATATTATCGTCTTGAGTGAATGTAATTTTTTTCCCGGATAAAAACACTGGTTACACTTTCCTCGGGGAATGTTGTCTTCCGACCCGCAACAAGTTTAACATGACAGTTTACTCGGAAAAAATTGCAACGTTACATTTATCGCGTAAAATTGTTTGTTTGTTACCGGAAAATCACGTAATGGTACTTTTTTCATGGATTCTTGGTCTCAGGTGTTTTTTTCGTCCGGGCCAACGATTTTATCAGAACCAAACTACTTCTTTGCACTTTGGTTGTTAACTTAACGCTACTCTTTTAAAGATTTTCAACACGAGTAATAACTTTTGTGCTTGAATTATGAAATTTAAATTTTATTTATAAATTTTTTATCCGAGATAAGACTACCGTAATTGAATTTTTGAGATTTTGCGGGCCGGGCGTGTATGAAAAAAAAAAAAAATTCTTTTTAACTTACCGGAAAGAATAAGCTAAAGCTTAATTTAAATATTCGGATTGTAAGAGTCGAGATAAAACTCTAGTAGTAGTAGAATTAGTAGATTGAACAATGAGCATTGATCTAGAAGTAAATATTTTCATCAACCGTGGCATCCGTAGCTCGTAAGTACCATGGACCACATATTTTCAACTTGGTTTAAATCCATTATAAAAAAAACTTGTTTTATAATTATTTGTTAATAAAATCCAGAATCAGCGAGGATTATGATTGATTATTTAAAAAAATTAAAAAGATAACGCCGAAATGGACATAACAATTTAGAATAAAAAATTGTCGAGTAGTTTGAAAAAAAAAGCGATAGAAGGAGTCTCATGAGTCTTGTGGGTGAAGATGAATAAATTATGCACATAAGCCGAAAGCTTTAAAGCTTTGAGAGATAAGAATAACAGATGAAAAAAAAAAGAAAAAAAAAGGTTGGATGAGAATGTGGTGATGGCGAATGTGGTGGATAGATTGTTTACTTGCAGTTGCAGTTTATGACGACTCGGACGCCCCGCCGGCTTATTAACTAATTTTCACTTATTAACACTGATCAAATTCACTACCACGTAAGTATTTAGTAAGTTGAACTTTTAAAAAATAGATAAAGATTGTTTAAAAAAAAAAGTAAGCAAACATTGGAAACTGGTTGAACTATTTGAACCAAGAGGAGAGGAGATAAGTGAGATAAGAGTCTTAGCTCTTAAACTCGTACGGTTAAACTGGAGAATAATCATCGCTCGGCTTGCTCGACGAAGCTCCTTTCAAACTTAGTGCTTGCGAGCTTGCGCGCTTGCGTCCGTCCTTTTTTACTTACCCTCTCCTCCACACTTTAACTCATTATTTTTAATTTACCAATTAATACCCTCTAAATGTCATTTATTGCTTCAATTACTTACAAATTTAATATTTAATTTAAATTGATTAATGTCAAATGAATAAATATATCATCCAATAGAGTATTTACTAGATACATTATCCATATCAGAGCATAAAAGCTATTATTTATACAATCATGACTCTCGAATAGTCTGATCTACTTAATTAGTATTTAGTAAAGCTTTGTTTAACCTATAATCACTTGCTTGTTAAATTATCAAAAAAACATTTTTTTTTTTTTTTACTGGAGTTTTTAATTGTCTTTCTAAGTTACTAACTGTCTATTTATTATTAATTTCATTGCCCTGATTAAATACTTACACTTATTATAATCGGGTATTTTTTGGGTTTCGACTTGATTAAAAAACGAGAGATTTTAATAGCCAAAAAACCTTGACCCGACGGTATTTACTTGCTTTTTCGGTAATTAATAAAATTTAAATACTCTAAAACTAATCTGTTTACCACTGGTGAGTATTGCGCAACAATATAAGTAAACACTCTGATAAGTTAAAAAATTTCAAAAAAAAGTAAAAAAAGTAAGAAGATGATGATTTAATCTAGTCTAGACGTGTTTATAATTATCGAATTTTATATCGCCGCGGAGCGACGATGAGAGAGAGAAAAAAAATCTTCGAGCAAATTCCGTTAGCACTTATTATTTATATTAGCTTGTTTTTTCTATTTTATTACCTTTTTTTGTTGGTTAAAAAAAATGTTTGAGAAAAGTGAAAGAGCGATTAATCAAAGAGAGTCGAAGGGAGGGAAAGAAAGAAAAAGGTAAAAGGCCGAGTAATATATCATCGCATCGATACTCGATACGCAATAGTTTAACTGGAAACAACAAATTGAGTTTTTTTTGTTTTTAAGATCATTATAATCTTGGGGAGCTGGTACAAAGTACACTGCAGATAAAAAAACGTTTGAGTTTGTTTGACAGTGTTAGAATATATGAAAATGATATTAAATTGAGTTAGGAAGCCTTTGGCGAGCTGAGATGAGATGGTAATAGTAATCGAAGGTCATGTAGTAAAAGAAGTTTGTGTATTTGATTGATCGATGTATTGCTCAATTGTTATAATTTAACGAGCTCAATCGAATAGAAAAATAAGCCCTCACCACTGCGCGAGTGCGGACACGTGTTAACGAGTGCAACTTTATCATAACGATCTTTCTTACTTCCTGACACGCGTAGATCGTCCGGGAGCGATTATGGGATTTGAATTTAAATTTAGACGAGCTTGCGGCTAAGCAAATATAAGGTATATTTTTAAAATTCTCACCTGTTGTTTATCACTCGGTTGAACGTCAACAAGTCATTATAACAGCGGTTATCGTTAACTGCACGATTAAAACAACTAAAAGTCTGCTGGTGCTGCTGGCGCAATATATCGTAACGATCTGGAGGCGATCATTGTTATTTGTTTAAGTATTAAAAAAATTAAAAACCGGTGTTGTAACCTCGAGTATGGGTTTCGAGTAACACCTGAATCAGCTGTTATATGTATTGACGAGAGTGGATGAGACAAGACTGAGCATCATCATCATTAACTGTTTACTTGGTAGCTGCTGCTTCTTCTCAGGTCAAGGGTCAGCTATCATCATCACGCTTACTCTCTATCGTCCACATCTTAATTGTCTTTATTCATTTTTTAAAAATATTATCTAATCATTTTCCAGGATTTATACTGCGCAGCATGAGATACATTGGTTATAAAAAACATAATAAACTATCAAAGTATCAGCCTGTAGACGACCATTCGAGCTATGAATAATCAATTTTATTTCTTTTAAATGTCTCTGCATTCCTGGACCAACTTGATATAATTTTTATATTTTTCATTTTTTTTAATTTTGCTGAATTTTACCGAGATTTATTTGATCTGTGTCCGGAATAACTACAAAAATTTTTTAAAAACTTAATTTATTGTCAAAAATATTTAATCGATAAATACTAAATTATCAATTCCCACAAATAAATAAGAGAGCCACAGAAATAAAGAAACAAGGTTTTTAGATAAAAATAAAAATGTAAATTTATTAACAACAATATTTACAGTTTATGAAAAAAAAAAAAAAAAAAAAATTGGATGATATTTACAAAAGAAAAAAGACATTAATTAGTTGGTTGAGTAGACTTGATTTGACCAAAGAGCGAGTTGAACAATTCGTTCTTGGCGTGGTCGGTCCAGGTGTCGTGTATCGTAATTGCGGACATGAAGTTAACGAGTTTCTGGTGCACGTCGTATCTTATCCGTCGGCCCTTGGTAGCCCTGGTGTCGATCTTCCTCTTCATCTTGCTGCGCATGTTCTGTAGCTGTATCCACTGCTTGCTCAGCTGTATGGGATCCGTCACGTCGGCGGACTTGTACTCTATTAGTTCCCTCAGTAGCTGATGGTAGAAGTCGTCGTCGTCGTAAATCTCCTCGTCGTACTCCTGGACTCGCCTACCGTCCTCCTCCACCTTCGAACACGACTTACCCAAAATCTCGTACTCGGAACGCTTCAGCTGGCTCTTCTTCACGAGCTTGTCCTTGTTCGACAGCGCGAACTCTATCTGACGCACCGCCGCTTCATTCACGCCCTTTCTTATTACGCCTGTCAACATCATCAGATATAATTTACTTTTTTTATACCTATTTTATTACTCCCTCTCAATAAAATCTAGTAATATGATCCAAGAATAAATCTTACCTGAAGCTATCCTAGTTTTGTCGTTCCACTTTTGTATAACTGAGTTTCTGTAGTCGGTGTACAGCTTGTGATTCCTGGCTATGACTCTCTCAAACTCGGGCAGCTTCATCTTCTTCCTTTTGGGACCTTCTTCTTCTTCTTCTTCTTCTTCTTCTTTGTCATCTTCCATTTCCTCATCAGTGTCCGATGGTATTTCCTCGTCGTCCGTCTCTTGACCAGAGTCAGCCTCTTCCTCGTTGGCTTTTCTTTTCTTACCACCGCTTGATAAGTCTTTTGTTTCGGGGTAGCTTGACAAGAGGTTTGTCTGGAGCTCTATCAAATTGCTCAGCACACTGCCAAGCTTGTCCTTTACGCTCTTGGACTCTCTCTTGAAGCTGGGATCGGAATCACTGAAGGTTTTGTAAGTGTCGTACTGGGGCATCATGTTTGAGCTTACCAGACACTTTTGAAGTTTTATCCTCATCTCCAGGAGACTTTCCCACATCTTGAGCTGCTCCCTGACGCAGTTGCCTTTTTCAATCTCTGATTTAGGATTTGGCATGTCCGACATGGTTTTTATACCGTCGCCTCTGTCCCTCCTCAGAGGGTTGCTCTCGTCAACTTCTTCGTAGTCATCCTCAAATTCCTCCGAGTATGACCCATATCTGTCTTCATCTTCTTCATCTTCTTCGCTTGCCTCCTCAATTTCATCTTCATCATCTTCTTTCTCTTCATCATTGTCAGCATCAGAACTCTCATCTTGATTAAATATATCTTTTCTCGAGACTTTTTTACCTTTGTATCTGAAAAAAATAAAAGTGTTTTATTGACATGAAGTATATTTATCTTTAGAGTAATATTTGTACTAAACAAACTTGTAATAAATATAACTTTAAATAATAACTTGAATTAAATTTGCCTAATTTTTTATTATTTATTTGTTTTTTCTTAATTTATATTTACATTATACTGTTAACTGTGTCTTTATATACATCAATACTATTCTACATAGGAATCATGTTCTTTCACTCTGTATTAGATGATTCTTGAATAAATAAATAAAACTAATAAAATGAGTTGTAAAACCAAACAAATACAAACCAATACAAAAAAAATGACATGTGATAAAATAAATAAAATGAAAAGAAAAATTTCAAGAGTAACACAAGAGTAAGTTAGAGGTAAGTGAGATAACCTCAAAATAAATTATGTATCTAAAAGAGTTTATCACCTCTGGTCGGTTTCCTCAAGAAGTTTGTTGTTTCTCAGACGTATACTCGAAGGTGTTTTAGAGCTTTTAGTATGATTGTAATCGTCGTGATCAAAATGATCGTCGTATTGAACAAGTTTGGCCTGCGTTTCCTCGCCGGATTCATCCTCGGATCCGAATGATTTTGGCGTAGCCGAAACTAGTTCGTTTATAGTCGAACTTACTGATTTATTATTCCTCGAAGACATGTTTCCACTTTTATTATTTTAAGTTTATAGTTGGTGAAAATATAATAAAATCCATGTGCAGGAGCAAGTGGATTTTAAAACGTGAGTCGTCAGTCGAGTTTACTGGAATACCGGTAAGGTAGGTTACGCTTACCTACAGTTGTTTATCTGCAATACCATCGTTGGAGCGTTTTTTCGAAAAATATATATATTAATTTTAAAATCAGCTGATTATCATAGTCAGTTTAAGTTTTATTAGTCCTTAAAAAATAATAAAAATTGAAAAAAGTAAGTCTTAGGAAGACTGATATTTGAA
The DNA here is from genome assembly GCA_038277355.1 of Encarsia formosa. Classification (NCBI taxonomy): domain Eukaryota; kingdom Metazoa; phylum Arthropoda; class Insecta; order Hymenoptera; family Aphelinidae; genus Encarsia; species Encarsia formosa. The sequence continues at coordinate 409,078 of CM076185.1, read as the reverse complement.
TAAAATTTGTTAAAATATCAACGGCAAGGATTAAATAATAATAATCGGTGAGGGATGTTTGATTTAAAAATTAGGTGCTCCCAGAGAAGAGCGTGAAAATGAAAATAAAAAAAATGGTAGGTACAAAAGCTATTAAGAGTCGGCGACAGTGACCTTCGCAAATACGCCGGGAACGCGGCGCGCGGGAATAAATGAGAAGAAGAAGAAGAAGAAGAATCGAGATTCCTGGGAAGACGTAATCGGTCATTTAAGATTTTAATTTAAAAATAAAATAAGTTGTCGGTATCTGCAGTAATAAAGTCATTACTGCGGATGTTGGGGAAAAAGAGGAAGAAGGTAATGTTTCCTTTGGTATTCGAGTTCCCCGGAGCAATGGAAAAAAACTCGAGGTTATAATCCCGCGGCTGGCAACAACTCAATTTGTAAATTTCGAAAAAGACGAGCAATCCTCTTCGTCTTTATAATCTTACCATACTCTTTGCAAAAGTAATCCGAAGCAGCTTTGAAAATAAAAAAATGACTTTCCTAAAAAGCAGGTGTTGCTTATAGAAGGGGCATACTTGGGCCAGAGGAGAAAAGTTATAATCGGTGGCTTGGACTTTGAAAGGAACGCCGCAGCCTGAAAAAGAAGAAAAAGAAGAAGAAGCCGCGCCGCTATGACGCCTCCGGGAGGATTTTAACAACTTAATTTCGCTCCTCTCTCTTTTATATATATATACACATACATACACTAATAGAGCTACAGCAGGATAGTTTATTTAGTAATTACAATAGATATCGTACTCTGCGTACACAGCAGCTATAGCTATATATATCGTAGGAATGAAAATGTAAAATAGTAGGTAAAAGAGTACTTGTATTTGAGCGGTATAAATAATAAAGTTATTTCAGAGAGAGGCTCAACCGAAAGGTAGGCAGGCAGGAGAGTTCTGAAAACCAGTTTAAAGCTGCTGCTGTTGTTGTGTTTTAAGCGAGAGGTTGCACGAGCCTCCCTGCCAGCCTAAGAAAAAGAAAGAAAGAAAAAAAATAGCTGCACGTGCACCTTTCCCTTCTTTCCCTCCCCTCCGCTGCTCCTGCAACTGCTACACGTCTTCATTAGTTCCCCGTTGCCTTGGCTCTCTTCTCTTTCTTGCTTGGCTTGGCTTGGCTTGCTCTGCTTCTGGCTCAATTGACAACAACCATTTTTTTCTCTCTCTCTCTCTCTCTCTCCCATAGCCCTTACTACTCCAAACTGTCTTTAACGCTCTCGTTTATTCCTTTCAATTACTTTTTTATTACTTTTTTTTTTACAATCATTAAATCAATATTAATAAAATATATGTTTAGTTTACAACTAAATATCCTCACTATCAGAGTATCAAAAGAACAGCCTTATTTTCATTCAAAATCTAGTTCTCACAGCTTTGATCAATAAACGTGTAATGGACTAATTATTATCGATTAAGTACATTTATTGACAGATAAATTTATTTTTTTTATTTTAAAGTAGGATGATTTAAGGAGCCAACAACGATTATTAAAAGAGCAAACATGTCGGAGAGGTGTCGGGAGGTAAACTTGGCAAAGAGCAAGTTAAACAAAAAAAAAAAAAAAAACAATTGTGTTTGCACACTCATCATTGGTTGTTTGGTTGTTTGCTCCGCGTATTAATGAATAATATAATCCTCCTGATGCTGGAGAGGTGCAAGCAGAAAGGAAGGAAGGAAGAGAAAGAAAAAAAAAAAAACTCCAAAAAAGATTTGAAGAAGAAGAATAAAACTGGTCTCGAGGCAGGCTCTTCCAAAGCGCAAAACTGGTTTGAGATTCGTGTAGTGGTGGTGAAAGCCACGGTTCGATACGTATACTCGAGCGCTCATTGGCCAGCCAACGACCAAATAAGAATAATAAAGACTTGGAAGATATAGGTATAGGAGGAAACGCTTTACATGGTTTTCCAGTCGGACATGAGCCTGAATTTCCAGAGTACGTTTGGTCCGATCTCCGAAACGTATATAGCCGATCCGTTGGGGCAGGCCGCTATGGCGTGAGGATTTTTAAAGCTCTGAAAAAAAAAACCAGTTCTTAATTAAGACGTTAACTCGAAGAAGAAGAAGAAGAAGAAGAAGAAAGTAAAAAAAGACTTACGTCGTAGGTTGGTGCCCAGGTGGATACGAGCGAAGAACCAGCTGGATCCAGGGTGAATCCCATCACCGGATTGTTCGGTGTCGTCGGTCCGTTAACCCCGTATATAATGTCGTCTGCTCAGTAAAAAAAAAAAAAAAAAAAAAAAGATTGTAAGCGAATATATGGGGATTTAGAAGAAAAAAGAAGACCAACCGTGAGAGGTGATGCCGAAAATCCGACAAACTCCAGGGCGATGTACAGTTACGGCCGAGGGTAGTTCGAGGTCGATGCAGACTATTCTCTGGTGGTCCCGATCGGCCACGCAAAGCTCGCCTCTCTTCAGCACGCTCAGACTGTGCGGTACTCTCAGTCTCAAGTAGTCTAATTTCATTAAAAAAAGCATTTAATTGAAAATAAAAGAGGAGAAATTTAAAAATCCTACCTCTCGATGAGTCGCTCGGGGGCAACTGGGCCAATACGTTGCCGCGCTGGTCGAAGAGGAGGATCCGGTTGTTGCAGTAACCGTCGGCTACCGCTACCCTACCTTCTCCTGGAACAACAGCCACCGAGGTGGGTTGGCAGAAGTGCTTCGCGTCCTTGCCCGGTACGAAGCGCTCGCCCAAGACCAAGACGGGCTCGTCACCGCCGCGTATGCGTTCCTTGCGAGGTGGAAACTGCGAACAAGTTTCATTATTTTTAAAATGATGGATCTTCGTTGACAAGTTCAGGGAAAAAGGCATTTTTAAAGAAAGAGATAAACCTTGAAAACTTGGTGGAGGGCGACGTCGGTGAGCCAGACGTATCCCATTGAGTCGATGTGAATTCCATGGGGCAGGTAGAACGCGTTGCTTCCCCAGCCGAGTTCCTGGATTATTTCCCCGCTCTCGGGATTAAGCGTCAACACCGTGTTCACCCCTATGGCTCCCTCCGATGCCTTTGTGTAACGATTCGATCCATCGAAAGAACTATTGATTTAAAAAAAAAAACAATTTTTTCATTTTTTATGCAGAATATTGCTCGGAGTAAACTTACTCGTAGTCCCAGGTGTGATCGCCTCGGTGAAAGATGACCGGACGGCCAGAGGTCGGATCTACCGCGACTCCCGATACCTGTCCCAGGCCTTCGGGGCTGCTCCAGTTTAGATCCTGGACAAGCTCGGGGTACATTTTATTATAATTTTCAGCATCCTTGAGCACCTCGTCTCCGCTCGAAACCACCGGAGGTTGACACTTTAAATGTGTTTAAATTTATTTATTTATTGATTTATTGATTTATTTAAAAAGTCTGTTTACCTGCAACACGTCGAGGACGTTCTCGTAGAGTCGCGCGACTGCCTCGTTCTCGCGTTCCCTGAAGGCCAGCTCGTCCTCGTCGTAGTTCCTCTGCCTCATCCTGGTCTCGGTTATCTCGGCGAGCATCCCGAGCACAACTACAACTACGCACAACAGCACCATTGATTTGTCCCTTGGCGTTCGAAGCATCGTAATTGATTTATCGATACGTATCTGCATCTAGTCTCATATCTCACGGGAACGTGGGAAAAAACAACGGTGCGTGTAATTGGAAACTCCCGAGTTGCCGAGTGCCCACCCGCACCCTGGACCCTGGTCGATATAACCGCGCAGGCGCCCTCCCTATTCAACCACTTTCCTGCTCTTTTCATTTTTATTTTATTCTTCTGTTCATTATTTTAATTTTAACATTTTTTTTTAATTTGTCAAAAAAGAAAATAATGCGAGAACGCATAATCCTACAAGTGCAATGGAACTCGTTTGAATGAGGATTTGGCCATTGGCAGGTAGGATTTGTGGGAATGATTTTGAGATGTTAACATTGATAGTGAAAAAAAAAGTTTAAGTGTCTGCCAGCCACCAGAAAAAATCATTAGCTAAATTCTGCACTCTTTAAAATAATGCTGTTACAGGGACGACAGAACAAACAAAGCGGATTGTTAACTTTGTAAGTCGATCAAGATTTGCGAAGGATATCGGATAACACGGACAACCAAAGGATTAACCGCATACTCCTTTTTTTCATTCACTTGTTTAGTTTTTAACTAAAAGTAAGGCTTTTCGTTGTTATGATTATTTGCTTGTAATGTCTCTGGCTCAAAAGACGACGCGAGCTGCAACCAGATGCAGTCTTTTAATATTCTACGCGTGTATTAACTTCTCTTGCGTACTTTGCTGCACCTTTTTTCCCTTTTTTTACGTGCTTTAAAAAGACAATACTGATAAATAGTCAACCAACTTTCATTTTTTTATCCATCATTCTTAAAGGTAAAAAAATAATCTATCGATCATGAAGAATAAATTAATTTTTATTTCGAATCCCCTGCGTACTCTCCGGTTGCCGGAGAGCTGGGGCATCTTCGATAAAATACTGTACGTTTAACTTAAATGTATCCATATTAAAGTTTATTCATATTAAATAACCATCAGTCAAGAAGTATCACTCGCTTCAAACTAATCAAAACTCCAAAAATATATAAAGCCGTCGGTAATAAAAATAACCATATAATAGCTATCAAGTTGTACAACAATCTTAAGGTTCTCGACTCAAGCAGACAGACCATTAAGTTTAAACTGAGAAAGTGGATTCTGGAAAACACGCAGTGAATTTGATTTACTTAAAGAAAGTAAATCTGGGAATTAGCAATAATTATCTAAATTATCTCAATTTTCTGATTATCTTATTATCTAGTTAATTTTATATAATTAATATAATTAATTTTCTATTTTGGTTATGTCATATATTTATTATCTATTATACTCATATAACCTTTCCTATGTACAGGTGACTAACAAGGAGAGGTCACACCCTCCGGGTCACCGATCTCGACGAAACTTTGGGGATCGTTTTCTTATACCAGCTTATATCATATTTTTAGCTCTTTTTGGATTTTTTTGCGAATTTTCAAAAAATTCCTGCTCGAAAATCAGCTTGTTTTGACACTCTTAACACTTTTGTGGTTATTTGTGCCAATTTTCAAAAAATTCCTGCTCAAAGCCTATTGCACATACAGAATTTTGCAACCCCGCATTTTCTTTGTTTTTTTATGAATTTTTCAGAAAAAATATTTTTTGACATAATTTTGATAAGGCTGATGACGTACAGTTTAAATTCATAAAACCAAAAAAACAGTAAATAAATGCTTTTGATTACCTTAATTTTACATGGAGTATTTCTTCAAAATTAGATTTAAAAATATTTTTTCTCAAAAGAAGATGAAAAAACCCAAAAAGAGCTAAAAATACGATATAAGCTATGTAGGAACTAGGTATGAAAGGCCCATTAGACGGGATTATTGGTATAAGAAAACGATCCCCAAAGTTTCGTCAAGATCGGTGACCCGGAGGGTGTGACCTCTCCTTGTAAGTTCACCTCTATAAATTTTATCTTGTAAAGAGAAGGTTTAAATAAATAAAAAACATATTAATTATAAAAAAGACTTTATTTAGACTTTAAACCTAGGTTAAAAATATAGGATATTGCGGACAGGGGAAATCCTAAAATAATTGATAGTTTTACGAAATTGAAACGACTTAATATGTTAATATAGAGAGCCGGGACGCGTCATAATGTTGACTTCTTCCTCCTCTTAACTATCGCATCGGAGGCTTTTATGTTATGAAATTTAAGACGCAATTAGCGCTTCCTCCTTCGCAGTTCGGCTGGCTTGTTCATCAGTCCTTTTCTGTATTCTCAGAGGATTACTTTGAACTCTAATTGTTTTTCTTCTTCTTATTGAGCTCTGTCAGCTTTTAAATATAATCCAGTGGTCCAGTGATTATCATCATTTTAAATTTATAATAACGGTCTCATTTAAAGTCATTACCGTGCAACATTACAGCACAATTTTAATTGTCATTGGTAGCCAAGCTTAATGACCAAGCAAGTCTAGACTAAATTAGCGTTCCTTTGATTTTTTTAAATTTCAACAACCTTTTTTCGAAGAATACCATTTTTAGGCACGTAGGGTAGGATTAATCGCGACCTAATGGATTTAATTGAACGGGGTCAACGGTTAAATGTCGTAGTTCCAGTTTCATTTTGAGTATTATCGGACAAATGGCGCATTTTACTACTCTATTCTATAGCTACTAAATAAATAATTGTGCACATTATTTATCGCGACCTAATGGACTTAATTGTTTTTATTGGTATTCTACAGTTTTAGTCTGAGAATAAAAAAAAAAAAAAAAAAAAAAAGATTGTCTAACGCGAAGTCGGTCGTGCCTTTTATGCATTGCGTGGAGCAGGGGCGGACTGGGAATTTAAGCGGCCCGGGACTTTCGAACCAAGCGGCCCTACAAACCAGCGGCAGTGGCCCGAAAAACAGCTAAAAAAAGACTAACGTCAAAGAGAAAAAAATAATTTTTGATCAATATTCCAGATATTGAGGCGAAAATAAATTATAAAAGCTATAAAGCAAAATTTTTTAAAATGTAGCACTTTTTGTGCACAATATTTGGTAAAATGTCTCTATTCAGTATCATCAACATGAATGCTTTCAACCTTTCTCGTGCCATTGAATTTCTCAGACGATCTTGATAAAATTAAAAAAAATTAAACGACCGTTCACAAGCTACTTATGTACATGAGAGCGTCAACGCTATTGCCAATAAAAAATATAAATTCAAAATTCTGTAGCAACAAATGGCACGATCTTTACATGAACTCGGGCCCCCAGGGTTACGGCTCCCTTTTTGTCCAAATTTTAAAAAAACTCGCAGGTCTTGCGCAGCATAGCCAGGCAAGTAATCTGGTTTATCTTTAAGTTGATGATAATTAAAACGCTGGCCATCTGCAGCAAAAACAAAAAGGTACTCGAAACGTTGATAATCTCGCGCTTACAGGCTACGAGAGGGTGAAAAAAAGAAAAAAAGAGAGAAGGCGTCAGGCGCGATGAGAGAGAGAGAGAGAGGGAAGAAAAAAAAGGTTGGTATCTCAATCAGAGAGAGGCTGCTGGGGGTGGGTGGGGCCCGTTGGTAAAGTTTATTTAAAAGTTGTTCGCTTTCTCGGGGTAGGTAGGAGAAGAGACCGACCAACCAAGCGGTAACTAAACTCGAAGAGGGGTGGGGGAAGACGCTATACACAAGAACAAGAGAGGGGATAGCCGCCGCGGAGGCTCCGTCACAACTCAATCTTCTATTAGTTGCTCGGAGGCTGCGCTCCAGCAAACTTCTTCTTTCTCAAAACCAGTGCTTTTTCATCTTCTACTCCTCGCGGTGTATCAATGTGTGTGTGTGCAGTGTGTTTTTTCATACAACTATGTCTTTTTCCTTACTCTCCAGCTAAGGTATACTTCATAACGTCAATTTTAAAATCAACTACTTTCCTGCAGAAGCGCGCGCTATTTTCGCCGTGCGACGCGCTTACAAAGAATATGCTCCAAAAAGCCCAACCGATCTATTTTTAAACTCCCTCTGCGATGCCTATAACCAATATATATTTTTAATTTTAACATCCTGTTTGTTATTGAAGGAGTCACGCGACGAGATCGTCTGTCAATTAACATTCCTATTTATTTTGAAACTCGATTCCCTTGTCGTTTCTGCGCTCTACGGTTTACGGTTTACACTCTTGATCGATGCTACTGCTATCTTATATATTAAATTAATAAACCTTTTTCGTACCGGATGTTGTTGGCGTTTATCAGGAAGCATGAGCACCATGGCACCCCTGTTGCTTTTGGCACTGCTGGTACTCAACCCCGAGTTGGTCTCGGCCAAGGTCCTGCTCCAGGTCAGGCAGACGACCGACAACTACAACGAGACCAGCGAGACCGAGCAGATGAACTGCGACGAGGCCAGGTTGAAGTGCCTCTACAGGGACGGATGCGGACGGGCCTTGAACTTTTATCTGGGAAGTTGCGCCAGGAAGCTGCACGAGGACATAACCTACTGTCCGCGGGAGTGCCACTACGCCCTGGTTGGACTCATGAGCACCGACGAGGGCAAGGACATGATGAACGTTAGTCTTGCGATCTGGACATTTTATTTTTTACCTATATTTTCATTTAATATAGTACTTAAAAGGGGCCAATAATCAATCATTTATATGCTCCCAGCGAAGATAAACAGCCTATCCCAAAATATGACAGTAATATTTACTTTTGTACATTGTATATCACACCATTACCGCGAATAAAATGACTTTGAGCTTATTTGTTTTGCCCCTTGTGCCAACGGGCTGATACCCAATCTAAAAAAGGTTGAAATTGTAAATATAGTGTCAGATTATGGGCAAAGCTGTTTAACTTGGTTAAATATGCACCTACGCACTACCATAAAAAAACTGAAAATTGCAGTGCAAGTGCGCGGAGGGTGACATTTACTGTACTCGAAGCAGACGTCAGGCCGAAATTTGCCGATCTAGCGTGGAGGCAGTTTTGAACAGCGAGAGGGTTAGCTGCAGAGCTGCCACCTTCATATGCAGCGCCGACACGCTATGCGGTACGGCCTACAACTTCTACACCGAACTCTGCAAGCGGATGTTTATCGGAAAAAAGTGCACCAAAAGGTTCGTTTATATTTTAACTTGATAACCACTTGAGTTCTGATACTTCGGCTTTGCAACTAGCTTCGAATAAACTTATATTCAAATGCATTCAAAAATTGACGTTTCACGCACTAGGTCAAAGTGTGTTTTTATGTAAAGGGATACGATGCGTTTTTCAGGTGCATGAACTCGATAGACATACTGAGGAGGCAGGAAAAGGCGGCAAAGTTGAACGAGTGCTACTGCGACGGACCCGAGGACCACGAGTGCCTTAACATACAGCGGAACATGCAGGAACTCTGCTTCGAACGGGCCAATCGACACAAGTCCAAAACGGAGGTGGACCGAGGGGGCGGAGGGAACGCGGAAAGTGGAACCGGACTAACGGTTTACAGGCCGGAAAGCGGCTGGTCTTCTTCAAATGGCAACAACTTCGACACCGAGGACACGAGCACGATTCACAGGCTACCCGACAACGTCAGCCAAGCCACTCTTCTGTCTTCGCGTGCTCTTCTCCTACTGCTGGCTTACGTCCTGTGCTCCTTCGTTCTCTAATCAATCATTGGGTAAGTTCGGGTTTATTAACTTTAAAATCACAGTATGCGTTAAGTACGAATTTAAAATTTTTATTACAGAGATACGAGGTCAACAGTATTTTTAAAAACTAACTACAACTACTCATAAGCCAAGGACCAAAGTTCGTTTCTGTTGTCTGGATCCAGATTGTGGAAGTGCTAATAATACTCACTGATGCTGCAGCTATCGAATAATACTTATTTAAGTTTGTTATTTGTTATATACATATAAATTTATTTTTCGAATTCGTTGAATATTATTGTTACGTGAATTCGTGAATTAGTGAATTAGTGAATTAGTGGGAGAACGATAGGAATGAATTTAAATGAATTTAAATGAATTTAAATTAATTTAAACGAAGGTTTAATTTACATTTTGGTTTCGCATCCGAGCGATGCGTGAAATTTGATATTGATGTGTTATAAACGTTGCGGTTTTGCGGAGGCTTCGTTTAAAACCTTATTCTCTTTTTATTTTAAATTTTAAAATCATCATAATAATAAGAACAACAATGTTTTACTTAATACATTATATTATTCGAGTGTAAATTTTAATGTAGAAAACGTAAACGACTTACTTGGTAAAAAAAAAAAAAAAAAAAAAAAAAAAAAAAAAAAAAAAAACTGTGTGTTCCTACAAGCCGCTATAATTATAATAATCTTACCGATGTGAATTTTGGAGTTGTATGTTAGATCTGCAAAAACTCTAGTTTGATAACCATAGAGTAGCCTGTAATTATGATTATAATTGTGTTGTATATATTAAAAATATGAAAAAATGAAATTTATAAAAGTTTTGAAATGAGAGTTTAGATGAATGACCAAAAAAGTGTAAGCCGAAAATAGCTCGGTATTTGAATAAAAAAGGAAAACTATTGTATATATAAAGAGTGAAATGAATAATTGTAAATAATAATATAAAGGAAGATGAAAGAATAAAAAAAGTATGTTAATTAAAAAAAAGAGTTGAAATAAGTGCAGTTATATAGGTAGAGGAGAGGCCAGCTGTTGCAGGCTGCAGCAGTAAGAGTGCAGTCAGGCCGCGAGCGAGAGTCGAGAGCAGGCCACACACGACGTCCCTGGCTTCGCTGCTACAGCTCTAAAGACTCTCGCAAGTCTTGTTACTTTAATCCACCTTACAGACTCTACTCTTTACCCAAATTATTTCCCCCTCCCTTTTTAAAACTCTATGTTCACTGCTGCGTTCATTCAAATTCGTGGTCAATTTTGGTTTAACAAATCTGTTTTTATTCGCATTTATTCAAGTCAGCTGATCACTGATGAAGGAGGAAGAGGAAATGGCTTGATTATCAATGATTTTAAAGGGTTGAAGAAGAAGATTAGACATTAATAGCTAGCGGACGTTTGGCTTATTCACCAGTGAGTGGGGGTAGGTAGAGAGAGCCCGCAGCTGGACCACCCAACTCGACTCTCTACCACCATAATATCCAGGCTCCAGCTACACCAGCGGACAGCTTCTCTACTATACGATTTTATTCAATCCACGACGGATCAATTTAGCTCAATTTTTTTTTTAATTTTACTTACAGAAGAGATACTGTGCCGATTTGCCTTTGAGTTTTTGTGGTTGCGCTACTTCAGGGGTATTCAATTATCCCGGTCGGCAAAGTCAACATCCTGCAGACTTTGCGTCTGCTGGTAACGTGGAAATTTTTATATTTTTCATTTTATCTTACTCTTAACTTATTTACATCACCTTCCTGGCATTTAATATCTTTTTTACCCTTAATCAAAACGCTCCAAAACATTATGATATTTAATTAATATTCAAGGTATATTAATTTGTTTAAAAGTTTTAGTAAGGCCATTCTTGACCATGCTCCATGAGTTTAAATCAAGCTTTAACGAATTTTTTACAACAGTATTTTATCTATCAAATCTACATAAATGGTTTGCATTTGAGAGTATCAATATTATCGCCTGAACAATTTTTTTTTTTTTTTTTTATGCAATTTTCAATGAGGTTTTGTTCAATATATGAAATAAATGAGATGTCAAAAATATTGGTATAATATAATTTTATTGTTGTAGTAAAATTAGAGTAATAACAATCACATATTGTGTCACCTATCATCAACGAGATAAAATAACACACGTATTTAAATGATGATGCGACATTAATATTATTATTTATATGCTTGCATCATTAATCATTAACTAATTAATCGATGCCACAGTGCCTTTTCTTTTTTATCTATTTAAATCACGTAACGTTTTAAATATAAATATATGTACTCATATTTATATCATCATCGTGCCATCGTATAGTGTATATATATATATATATATTTAATATTTATATTTTTTTATAGCTATATATATACGCATGTATGTATAATGTATAAACTGTTTTAATTAATCCTATAAATATCATCTAAAATCTTATGTGGCAAATCGATCGTCAATCGAAACGAAAGAAAAGAAAAAAAAAAAAAAAAAAAAGATTTAACACACAGTTTTAAAATAGCCTATTAAACATAGCTTAAATAGCTTATAACTTTGAGGCACCAATGGTATGCGGACCCTGTCTTTGGTACATACGACCGATTCAATTTCATTGCATCATATTAATCAACTTCAACTTTAACTATTCATTTAAAAACTTATCGACCTAACTATTATAATAATAATAATAATAAAACTAAAATATCAAACTCTTGCTTGAGAAATAAGGAGAAGTGGAAGTAGTCACGGAATGTCCTTTCGTCGACTCTTCATTGCTTTTAAAATATTAAAATTTTAAAATTCATACTTAAAAAAGGTAATGATCCTACTAAATAAACACATACATAATACACATATCTTTCGCTCTGGTCAAAATAATAAAATCGCACTTTTAAAAATGTTCAACATAATTAACATCACTCCGACGTTCGATAAAAAAGTCACACGCGGTCTTGATAAACTTGTTATAAAAAAACGGTTAAAAACTCGAGTTCGGACGAGGAAGATTCCGCTCAATCCTCTTCTTTCTTCTCTGGCTTTAGGTCAACCATCCCGTGCAACTCTTCCGGACTGTACCTGTAAATTTTTTATTATTTATTTAATCAAATGTGGCTAAATTTCATAACCAGAAATAGATTGCAACATTGAACTTATTTATATTTTTATAATAATTATTAATCCAAGCTAATTTTTTTCCAAGATAACAGTAACGTTTTTCTTGGTAAATAATCCTATTTAAAAAGTAATAGTTATTGTTAATACGGAAAGTAAGTATGAAACATTATAAAGGAAGAATAAACAAACCCTAAGAGATTCTGGAGATCGCAGACAAAACGGTAAACGTAACGCTTGCCGGCCGTTTTGTGAATGATGTTTTTGTCGTAGTAGTAGCGAAGACCCCGACTGAGTTTCTCGTAGTTCATCTTGGGCTTGTTTTTTCTAATTCCCCACCTTCGGGCAACCTCGTCCGGGTCGGTAAGCTTGAACTCCCAGCCGTCACCGGTCCACGATATGAAGCCCTGGCAGCTCTTGTCGGTCAGCAGCTCCAGCAAAAACTGCCACAGCTGAATCGGACCCGAACCCGTGAAACACGGACCTCCTCCAGCTGTACAGGTCAAACATTTATTTATTTATTTATTTAACTTATAGGCTTATTTAAATCAATAAAACTTACCCGCGTAGCCCGCCAGCATGGCACTCGGCAGCAAGGCCGGCTGTTTCTGGTGCTCGTTTACCGAGCTCTGGTTTATACCGGCCCCGGGTCCACCTCCCACGGGGTGCTGGAGGTAGCCCGGGTGGTGACCGAGCCCCGGGTGATCCTGGTTCCCGCCAGGAGGCAGGGCCGGCCCGCACCATCCGGGCTGCTCCCCCGCGCTTCCCCCCGTGGGCACGGTCTGGAAGGGACCGGGACCGTCGTACCCGGGACCGGGGTTGTTGTACCCACCCTCGGAGCTGTACCCGTCGTGGTAGGCTCCCCGGGCCGCCCTGGGGTAGCTTTTGAAGGCCGGCTGGTACTTGGACTCGAGGACGGCCTGTCCGTGGTAGAAGGCCTCCGCCGGGGAGTTTGCGTCGAGGCTGGCCTGCTGGTAAGGGTGCTGCTGGTACTGCTCCGAGGAGCCCTGCTGGTCGTCGTAGGGCGCGGCGGTCGTGGGGTAGAGGTAGCCGTCCTGGGACGTCGTCCTCAGAGGGTCCTGCTGCTGGATATCCTGGACCTGATCCGAGGGCCTGTTGGGCTGGTCGCTGCCGTTGCTGCTCGACTGCTGCTGTAGCTCGCCCGTGTAATCTGCTGATTAATATTAAATAAATAATTATCATACGAGTTTGTAAAGCGAGAATTTAACGCACCAAAATTCAACAAATTAGATATAGAAAAGTTTTTAAAATATTAAAAAAAGACTCACTTTCAGACTTTAGTTGGCTGAGGCTCCTCAGGTGTATATACGCGCTGCTCGTCGTGTTGTTGTTGTTGTTGTTGTTGTTACTGCTGTTATTGTTGTTGTTGTTATTGTTACTGGTACTGTTGTTGTTGTTGTTGTTGTTGCTAGTGTTAGTGTTGTTAGAGGGGGTGGTTTGAGGGTTACCGGGAGTGGAGGACTGACTCTGAGGGGGCGAACTTTCCCTTCGCCTGGTGTCTTGAGACTGTTCCGCAGGACTGCGCATGTGATGGTAGCCTCCTGTAAAAAAAAAAAAAAAAAAAAAAAATTAAATTAAAATAAGGGGTTAAAAGAGAGAGAGATTGGAGAACGGTAAGTAGAGTGCGCAGTCGCGGTGTTTGGTACCGGCCACCGGGAGAGCGAATAGAGGTAGAAGAAGCGTTGCACTCCGACCTCTACGCTGCGAGGAGGCGGCGCGAGTGGCCGCGAATGGCGCGAATCGCCAGTTTGGCTCCGCCTCTTTTTCTCTTGGCGATGCTCCTCTTATCATTCCTAATAAAAACAACTGGGCTTTGTTTTTTTTCTTCTACAATAGCCCTTAAAAATAGCCCACGCAGGGGAATAACTGAAATAACACAAATTAATCAAGGGGAAGCGAGCCGAGCGGCATGCTGTCCACATGTTTCCCTGCACCTGGACAACTCCTGGACGACTAATGCTGACCAGCTGATTTACACGTGTGCCACTGTTGTAAATTTTCGTTTCTTCTTCTTCTTCTTCCCTGCGTGAGTCTTCCGTTTTTTTAATTTACCTTATCTCGCGGTGTTCCGACTGTTTCACGAGTGCGGAATTTTTTAAATAACGTCAGTTATACTTTTCGAATAATTCAACATTTATTTAGTTTTTTCTATTATTATTATCTGTATTTATAAAATACATCAGCAATCGTAGATTTTTAAAAATCATGTTTTTTTTGGGATTACGCGAAACCCCGACCGTTTGAGTCAATTTTAAAATTCAAAAACTCATTTTTAAGGTACTTAAAAATATCAAGTATTTGGTTAACCTTTTATTTAAATTACGAATTTTCGAGCTTTTTAAAAGATTCTTTACATTTTTAATTTTTTTACAATGATATACGTGCACTTTCGAAACTGATACCTACTTCGAATTGTAAAAGTCATGAACGATGCTTCAAAAAGCTACTTATTTCGTAATTTTAAATTGCAGAGTTCATTTAACATTAGACACCATAGAAACTTTTTAAACTATATAAGTTTTCGAATTTAAAAAAAAAAGGATCTCAGTAATTCGAGCGTCGAAATCTCGTAATCAAAAAAATCAATAAAATCAGTTTATTTATTTAAAAAACCACGAATTTCGTCTTAATAAGAACACCTTAGCTTTTCGTAAAAAAATTAAAAAAAAAAAAAAGTTAAAATATCGATGTAAGTTTTAAAACCGAAGAATGCTTTTTTCAAAAACAACATTTAAATTCAACTGGTCGATCGTTAACGGTTTGGTTGATGTGTTATTGGAGTGACCCCTAAACTAAATTAAATTTGAATTTAATTAAACCTATTGCATCAAAGCCTTTAAATTTAACAACATAAAAAAACTCGAGTAAGTTTTTTTAATCAAAAGACCTGGTTTATTTGTCAATTTATAAGTTTTTTCATATAGACGAAAAATACGAATTCTTGAACTAAAAAGTATACTCGAAACAAACGACTATAAATTTGGGTCATTTTTGGTTTATTATTCGATTTAAAAAAAAAAAAAAAACTATCGCACGTATTGTAGCTTATTACTACTGGAATTTAGCAGTTTTTTTTGGTTTTTTTAAGAGTTTTATAACCAAAAACTTATTCGATTCAAATTTTAAATATTTTAATTAGTTTCCAACAGTTTATTAAAAATATATATTCCTGAATATTCATAAGTAATATCAAATATAATAAAATTCTAAACTCTATAAGTCTGTATAAAGCGAGTTAGGCTAAGACCACAATATTAATGATAATTGGCTACATAGAAAAAAAAAAAAAAAAAAAAAACAATGATACTTGGTTTTTATAAGTTCAACTGCGTAAAATTTAAATTTTCTGAAGTACTTATTCTATTGAACAAGCTAGGCTTATAAAAATATATTTGATGAGAGGATTATCTTTGAATACGGCAAAAGCAAAAACTGTATTTAAACAAAATTATCTAAAACTTGCATAAAAAGTATAGTTAATTATTTAAAAAAAAAAGCTCCAAAAGTTGTTACAATGCTTCAGAAAAACGTAAAAAAGTATACAGAGTAAATAAAGAAGTGTTAAAAATATGTCGAGGAGTAAAAAAAGGTACGATTAATAAAATTGAATAAAGGAGCCTTGAATATTCTCGTATTGTTTAGATAAGAGATAATAATTAAAAGACGATAAAAAGGGTAAAAAAGAGTTGTGTTTGTTTAAGAAATAAAGCGCCAAAATCCATGTTTTTGGACATAGGAAAGATTATTAAACACATTAAAGATATAAATAAATAATGATTTTTAAGAATTTTTTGATGGGAATGTTATGTAATTTAACAGTGGAACGACGATAATTAGCGATTATAAGGTATTGTGCTGCTGCTGCTGCTAGTTTTAGTGAGTTAGGGACAGGTGCATTCACTCCCTCTCTTGTCTCGTTTGTTCAACAGCTGGCCTGCAAGAATTACACTTCTGCTCTCGCCCCAATTTAACTTTAATCTATATTGATACTCATAATTCAGGAATTTTTTTTTTTTTTCAAAGTTGGTAGCGGTAGCGTTAGAGGTAACGCTAGAGACATACGCGTACGTATAACTTTTTAAATAATTAGCAGCTTCCGGTTATTCGGTCTCGCAATGATCATTTATACTTTCGCTACTGATTTCTCTCTCGCTCCTTCAAAGCAAACTCCATTATTTCTCGAAGCAAAGAATCGTGTGCTCACCCAAAGAGGCAAGATAAGATTTTTGGTCAAACAGCTATTAAGATAAAAGTAAAAAAGAGTGTAAATAGCGACGATAAGAGTTCATTCATAAAACGCGGTGCGGGGAAAAGTCATGAAGTTGTGATCTCCAAAGCACCGCTGCAGTCTGTAACAGCGTCAATTTTCCTTCTCCTCCTCCTCCTTCTTCTTATTCAGCCAGCACTGGTAGCAGCAGCACGTAACCACCGAGGAGAGGGAAGAAGCCGCACGCGGCTGCCAACGGAAACGGAAGCAAGAGAGAGACACTTTACGAGCTGCCCCGTCAATAATTAAAACAAGAGATCGAACCTGGCGTGTGAGTCGTCGCGTCCAGGGGCGACAGGATCAGCTGTTGCTGTTGCTGTTGCTGCTGGTGTCTCCTCTGTTGCTGTTGTTGTTGAAACTGTTGCTGCTGTTGTTGGTGGTGCAGCTGGGTCATCGCAGCAGCAGCAGCGGCGGCGGCATCCTGGTAAGGATAGTCCGCGTAGATCGGCTCGTGGTTCATGAAGTTGTCCAGTATAGACAGTACCATTTCGGGGGGTTGTTGTTGGTGTTGTTGTTGCTGTTGCTGGAAGCCCGAGAATAGTTGCTGTTGCTGCTGCTGCTGCTGCTGCGGCTGCGGGTAGTGTTGCTGGTGGTTGAGCAACAGGTTGGTGCCGGCGCTCTCGCCGCAGGTTAACTCGGGGAGGCTCAGCTGGTGGTGCAACTGTTGTAGCTGTTGTAGTCTGTTGGTCGAGGGCGCCCCAACTGGCAACCGCGAGCCCGACGTCTCGAAGCTCGCGACGCCCGCCCAAGTGCAGGCGCAGCCGTATTTACAATTATTAATTTAAACGAACCGACTTTTTGAATAATAAACCGAGCACATGTTTTAAAACACTAGTTTTGTCGATAAAAAAAAAAAAAAAAAAAAAAAAAAGCACTTTTTATAAGGTAAATAATCACTGCACAGAGAGAGAGACACACAGAACAATGTAAAATGATAAAAGAGCGCTCGTCTTCGTGTAGGTAGGAAGCAGCCGGGTCAGGCAGCGGCGCGCAACTAAAGCGGCGGCGGCGTCAAGTGAGCTGGCAGGCTGGCGCTGTTTCCCTACTTCCTCTCTCTTGTCTCTCTCGTACAGCCCCACCCTTGTTCTTCGGGACGGGACGCGGAGCTATTTCCTCTCTTCCTCCCCTTCCTCCCCTTCCCAACGATAGTTGGAAAGTTTAAAAGTGGGGGAAGTCCCGCCACCCGCGTGCCGCAGGAGGACCTGGGAAAGGAAAAAAAGACTGAGGGAGACCGGAAGAAGGCCGCGCCACGGGAGGGGTATACCTATGTATCTGCCCCTGAGACTATTGAACCACCTGCTGCTGGTGCTAAGCTGTCCTGCTACCAAAGTACTTTTAAAATAACGTTGTGAAGCTGCGATTCACAACGTTATTTATCCATTCGATACTCGATATTCTACCGGAAGCTCCAATTTTTTTAAATAACTGATCTTCTTCTTCTTCTTCTTCTTTCATAATACGCAATCGGGTAAGCGAGTAAGCGAGCAAGAGCCGCAGGAAGCGACCGGATGTCAGGAGAGAGAGAAGAGGGTACCCAACAGACCGGAAATACTCCCCCCCTCCCTCCACTTGTAACCTTTTTTTTTCTCCTTTCATTCTTCCTTCTTCTTCTCTCTCTCTCTTACTTATACTTTTCAATTCCTTTACCTACATACGCGCGATCCTTTGGGAGCTTTCAGCAACTTAAAAATGATCCTTATTAACAGATTCAAAGTTTTATCGTTTGCAGAGTAAATCGTAAATAGAGAATCTCCCCGAAGGAGCAGAGTTCTCTGAGAGGGGGGAAGAAAAAGGTCTCGCGTTACAGACCGGAAGTTGTCCTCGTCGTCCTTTAAGGAGGTTGTACCGTTGTACTTTTGAGAAGCAAGGAGGAGGAGTAGATGCTGCAGCAGTGGTGCACATAAGGGAGATAAAAAGCAAGTTTTCCCTTTCAGCTGCTTTGGGCGTATTCCTGCGCTCTTACCAACCGTATTTAACTGCTAAACCTTACTTTACTTTATCAACTATTTAAAACGAATACAGTGTACGTGACTTATTGCGATGACGTCGGGCTTACGCGCGCGTCGTTAGTATGTAAGACCGGACAGTTTGAGCAGCTCCCTTCGGAAGACGATAATAATAAGATTTATCTATCAATATTCACCGAGCCTTTTTTTTTTTTTTTTTTTTTTTTTTTTTTTTTTTTTTTTTTTTATAAAAACGCTCTTATACTGCTTTATTGATTTATTCGGTATTATTCCTCGGCTCGAGTCGATTTAAAAATAAATATCGAACGCGTGCGAATTGCATGCCTAATTTAAAAGTATAAATCACCATTCGATTGTTGCTACGCGCTTTTAAAACTCGACAATGTATCAAAAGCATAAGTTTTCGCGCACTTGGTTCGTAAACTTGAAAAATGACGAAAGCTGAGTAATAAACTAAATAATAATAATAATAATAACATCGGTGGGCGCATCGCGTAAAAAAAGGTAAAATTTCGCAAATGTGCGGCAACTTTGTTGGCCAATCCAGATTGCGAGTCCCAATTACAGTTGCAATCTGGACTCTACCAACTCAACAACGAAACGTCGTAGATTATCAGCTCCGCGTCTGATAAACTAAAATGCCGAAATATACATATCTTTTATCTTTTCTTGGCGCAATTAGTCCATGCGAGTTGCGTTGTATCGCACGAAAATAATAAAAAAGTGTCAAAATTTATATTTCGTTCACGGTCGATGAGTACGACCAAAGACGATTTTAGTTTCTTTAATATGTCTTGGTGACGTAAGCAGCGCGTGTCTTTTTACCACGTATTGTAATTGTAATTCAAAGTATTTAAATAAACAATACTCACCGCTTGCGGCGTAATGATGGTGGTAGTGCATCGACTGGAGTCTCGGATCCAGTCTTACTCCCGAGGACGAGCTCGTCGTCGCGCTCGGAGCCGTTGAGATCGAGGTTGCGGCCGAGGTGCTCGACGCGCTCGAAGAACTTGCACTTTTGTTGCCCGAATCCTGGCTCTGGTTCTGGTAACCCAGAAACTCGCCCAGGTCCGGTACGCAGACGCTCTCGTAGAGGTTCGCCGGTACGTTTTCCAGGGACGCCTTCTCCTGGTCGACGTCTGAAAAAAAAACGTTTTTTTTTTTTTTTTTTTTTAAAAGACAGTGCGCTTCCTGGAATAGCGAAAGAAAGTTGTTGCACCTGATCGAGACAACAATTCTTTCATTGTTTTAAATCTTGCGTGACGTGCTTGCGTGCAGAGTCAGCCTTTTTTTTGAGCAGATACAAGAAAGTAAGTAAAGAGCGATTGGTTAAGATTGAGTAAAATTACCTTTTTGAAGAAGCTCGAGGTGCTCCCATAGTATGTCGCCCATGAAGACGGGTGCCCGGGCGAGGAAGGACTCCTTGCCCATTGCGCAAATCTGCTTGCCGGTCATGTGCTGCCAGGGCTGCATGGCCACTCCCTCGAGCGAAAATTCCCTGATGGCCCATTGCAACCAGTTGGCCACCGCCGATTCCGACCACTGACGTGGATCTGTTTATTTATTTATAATTATTTAAATTTTTTAAATAAAAAAGCTCATATTATCATCAGTAGAAACCACAGTAACCGGTGCTGATAAGCTCTTTATTTATTTCTTTGACAAACGAATGAATGAACGCGTGTAAAACATCGAGGAAGTCAATGGTATAAAGAGAGAAAGACGAGGCTGCGGTCACGGACTGTAAACAGCCCCGACGACAGAGGTGCGACCAAAAATAACAATCATTTTTTACTTATTTATTTATTAAAAAAAAAAAAAAAGGTATTTGCCGAGTCTCGTTATCGCGGGTTTGAACAACTGTAAACCGCGCGCCCATCCCAAAAAAAAAAAAAGTCCAAAGAAACAAGATAAGAGTAATTCGGGGTAAATCGGGTACGCAGGTTTGACCGATGGACGGGGAAGAGAGACACACATCCGGTACGTATTCAGAGGCAGGCGGGTGTGACGACACTCTTCCGGTCTGCGTACACGAATGAAATAGTTGAGCCTGTAAGACTGACCTTTGGTTATGTTTAGACGAATCTGCTCCTTTTCCCAAGACGCGAAGGAGGCCTTGAGGGCCTCGGTCATCTTCTTGTTGGTCCCGGGCGTGAGCGGCGGCACCTGGGCCGGTATATCTGTAACGAAGGAATTATGATTGTAAAAAAATATTTCGGAAATAAGACAAAGGAGGTTAAAAAAAATCCGTTACAATCGCGGGCCCAGCTAGAGTTATTAGCAAGAGGGGGAGATTAATATCAGCTGCGGGGTGATCGTCGAACCGCGACGAGGTGAATTTAACCAAAAGAAGTTGCTGCCAGAGAGTGGGAGTGTCCTCCTCCCACAGCGTGTGAGAAGCCGGTTTAATGGCGATTCTCACACGGGACCTTTTTTTCGTTCTCTTACACTATTGTACTTTGCATGCTACCCTTAACTGAGCTCCTAGTTTTATTTCAAATATTTAATCGCAGCCAATAGGTTTTAACAATATGCTAAAGAGTCTCGGCTTATCGGATGCACTATTAATCGATATTTTATTTAAAGTTAATCAGTGAGTTTATGATAATGAAGTTTTACAGGGGTCAGTGGACAAGAGACTTAGGCCACTTTCGGGTCAAGACGCCTTGCTTTTCAAAAGAGACTCGCCTTCTTAACATAAATCAACATATCTTTGTATTTACTTATTCTTTCTTCTTTGTCGTAGAGACACCGTGATTTTCGTTTTTTCTTTCTCTATAGTTTTTAATCCAAGGGAAAAAAAAAAAAGAAAAAAGGTAGGGTTGGTACACCTGTGTCTCGGTGCAATAGCGTGAGAGAGTAATAGCGCGCAGTAGGGTAATTAACATTGGACACCTGTTGTCCGTCCGCTAAAGTCACTAAAGTTGTACCTTTGACCCTCGTTGTTTGCCCAAAATTAAATTAATTATAATTAAAAGTTGAGCATGCGTGTGCCGCGTACACACACATACGAAGAATA
The DNA here is from genome assembly GCA_038277355.1 of Encarsia formosa. Classification (NCBI taxonomy): domain Eukaryota; kingdom Metazoa; phylum Arthropoda; class Insecta; order Hymenoptera; family Aphelinidae; genus Encarsia; species Encarsia formosa. Next base: position 387,544 of record CM076185.1, on the reverse strand, counting down.
TAAGATTATGGTGATAATATTGAAGAAAAAACCGTCGTCAAAGTCCCCCCCGGCAATCGGCATGCGTGCACCTGTCGTCGCGTCGTCGGTTATTCGGTCGAGCCCCTCTTGCTTGCTTGCTTGCTTGCTTGCAATACACTCTCTTTATCTTCTCATCTTTTAAATAATTTTTAAATAATCATGATTTAACGCACCAATCCTCCCACGCACAATTACAATTTACAGCAGAGACCAAGTTTAAAATTGTAGATTTTTTTTTTTTTTTAGTTCTCTCCGTCTCCCACCACTCTTTGCTCACGTAAATACACACATACAGGGTCACTTAATTCGCTCCAATCTTTTTAATGACGTGTAATTTGACAGTGGCTACCCGACTGTACATACATATCCATACGAAGCTCGCTGACAATATCATCATTTGTATCTACCTTCGTGCTTCTTCGAAATTTTAAAATATCAAAGCGCACAATGCTTTATGTTGCACTCGTATCAAACGTAGCAGCAGCGATATACAGCGATATACAACGCACAAAGTAGGCGTGATCGTAGCAGCGTGGGAGGAGCAGTGCTGCCAACCAAATCACTCGTGACTTATCACATCATCCCGATTGGTCCAAACTTATTTATCTCTTTTTTTTTTCATGACTAAACTATCACCGATGGAATGGAACGCGATTAAAACTCTATCTTTTATTTCTTTGTTTTCTTATCGCTGTCCAACTATCACTCTACATTGAAAACAATTTGGGGAGGCTTACACGATTGGAAGGAAAGAAAGATAAGTTTTGGAGAATAGTTGGTAAAGCAACCGTAAGATGTCGCCTTTATTTAAAAAAAAGGTTGATAAAATTTTACCTAAGGACGATGCGGAAGCTGGGGCCGAAGCGTTGTTGGCGTTGTTGGCTCGGCAGATCTGGTTGTCGGGGGGCTTTGCGTTACGAGTTTTAATTCCCATTTTAAATATTAAATTAAATAAAAAGAACAGAAAAAAAAGTTGATAAAGAAGAAGAGGTAAACACGCGAAAGTTTAACGAAAAAGGCGTTCATTGTAGGATGTATAGGAGAAGAAGAAGCGACAGGTGAGCAGGTGCACACGTGCAGCATCTCCTTCGTAAACTGCAGCGCGGGTTTTATTCTCTCTCTCTCCTGCATCCGTTCGCGGTACACCTTGGCGTTTAAATCCTTCCCCCTCCTCCAAGCCTCCAAAGCCACCGAGCCACCGAGCCACCGAGAAGACTACCGTTTTCATTCATGCTTACTTACTCACTTTTATTTGCACCCTCATTTTTTTACACATCTACTATCAACAAGCTACTTTTTTTAAATCCCCCAATTGTTAATTTTTAAATAATGCTCATTACCACTGAGGAAGTTCGAGCTTGTCTCAAGTTGAGATAATTCAAGAAGAGCGACCGTGAGAACCGGGCTGTTACACACGCGTGCATGTTTCGACAAACGCGAGTTCCTAAAAAATTTATTAAAAGTTTATAACTCGTATCAACTGGTTTTATCGAGTACCAGCTTATACACCCTCAGGCTGTACGCCAAGCTGCAGGGGTAGATTTACCAACTCCGATAAAAGAAGCACCAACAGCACCAACAGCAGCAGAAAATGTACTTAATCAATTCATAATGCAGCCTGCGTGAATTTATCTCGGGCTTCTTCCAACAAAAGCTAGATTCGCTACGTTGGTACAACTACAACATACTACATACTACATACTACAGGTGCAGGTGATGAAGAGCCGCACCCTTTCCGGTCTTCCTGATTATACCAACGCTTACACATTTCTTCTGCAAATCAATGTAGTTCCAATTGTTTTTACCCAACTTTAAAAGCTATTTCTTAATTAGCCACTGGACTCGCTTAATTAAAACTTAAAACATAGTTACGACACTGTCTAGTGCCGACGGCCAGCCAGAAGAGATGGATAAATATTTTTGTGCTAAGATTTTAGAGTATTCGGTGGGGCAGGTGCGTTCCCACGTAAATTAGCATAAGTACTGCTTGGGTGGCTCTACGGGCGGGAATAAATTTAAAATTAGTTTGAGCGAATCGATGCGTGTACAGAGGGACAATTGCATATATAGCAAAGACAAAAGCCAGTGGCTATGGTAGGTAGGATGGTAGGTAATAAGAATAAAAAAAAGAAAAAAAAGGCTTAGCGCGTAAATAATGATCACGGGGTCACGTCGTCGCGAAGGGAAGTACGCTTCGTTGATCGCGCCTGGCTGAGTGACTCGCTCCGAGTTTTACCTGTGTATAAACATTCAACGAGCCAGCAGCTATACAACAATTTTTTAATTTACGTGAGCTTTAAAAGTGATAATTTTAATTCCATGGATCGGGGGAGGGTAGAGGGAAGAAGAAGAAGACTTTGATTAGATATCGTAGCCTCGGGGATGAAGCTTAGGGCAAACAAATCCGCCCCTCCCCCTGCCTTTAATTAAGCCGAAGTGTGTGCCCAGAGTTTAAGTCTAGGAGCCCTCGGGGCCCGGTTAGATTAAATTAGTTCCCTTTGTAAGCTGCGTCTGGTACTCTGGTGCCAATAAGCCGCCAATAATCCAGAAAAAAGCTATATGTAGAGATCCTGAAAAGATCTCACGGTGTCCCTTTAGCGGGAGTACGTAACAAAGTGCATCGCATCGGTGCACCGAGGAGGAGCGCGGTAGCCTTGAACAGCCAGCTCGTAAACACACACTCTTACACACGCGTGTGCCCTGTTGCACCTGCTCCTGCTCCTGCTCCAACTCCCAGCTTGTAAGCTGTAAATATTCTTTTATTTAAGTATCTCCATAGTCCATATTATTAAACGGATACAGGCTCCTCCTGCTGTGCGGCCAAGCTCCTCCCACCACCCACTTGGCCAAAGAACAAAGAATCTTATTTTCAAATCCTCTACCCAAACTGACTCTTTGCGTAGGAGTTTTTGATAATAAGCTTATCGGTAACAGCCAGCCACCAGTCGTATCTTCAAAACTCATGGGAAATATTATTTATCTTTTCAAGATTGCAGCGTTTGCAATGTTCAACAATGGTCACTTGGTACCAGTAAACTGGTTATAAATAAATCGTTCGCGTGGCACGTCTCCCCACTTCTTCTGGCGCGCGCTTACTTCCCTTTTTTTTCTCTTCACCAGCAGCATCATCATGATGATCACAAGTGAGCCGCTTGCCGGTTGCACTTAGCTCGGGGGCATACGTATAAAACTCGTTTAGCTCCCTTGGTACAGCGGCATTTATTTCTATATCGAATCGCTTACTAGCAAAGCTGCTCTAGCAACGTTAAAAACTCGTTTACAGATTTAATGGCACGCGCCCCGCGAGTCTTGGCTCAACCTCTAACCACCACCTTCCTTTATTATTTATTTGACTAACGCCGCTCATTACCGAGGCTATCGAACTCTTCTTCGTCCTGTCCATCACTTTAATCTTGCATACCTCTTGCGTTAAACCATCTGCATACTTCTTATCGATTGAGTATCGGTCGAAATCAATTCGTAACTATGACTTTGTTTCAAGTAGCAGGAAGGAAGCAGCGAGCGATAATAAACTTCTTCTTCTTCTTCTTCTTCTTCTTCTGATTTTACAACTTAATTCGCTTGATTGTCCTCCCACGGTGTTGATAATTATTAGCTGCAGCGTCCAAGCTCCGGAAAGAGATTAGTTTATTGGGAGTAAAGTTTTATTATTCGCTTCCCATCGGCTACCGTTGCTATCCTTAAGGTATCTTTAGCAGGAGCGGATATAGATAAAATAGATGAATGGATAAAAAGTTTTAAATTATAAGCCATGTCGTGGGAATAAAAGGATATGGATATGCATAAGAGATCTCGAAGCGATATTGGTAGCGTTTGGTAGCGTTTGGTAGCTTATTATAGGTAGATAGGATGTACAGCCAGCGAGTTGTGTTAAGTGTTCTTGTTCTAGCTGGTGCAACAAGTGCTGCAAGAAGTGAATGGAAGCCGGCCTGCCCAGGGTAGAGGAGAGGAGTAGGGGAAGCCGTACGATACTGAATGAATCCACGGACAATGAATGGGAGCTGCTGCAACGAATGAATGAATGCACATCGGCTTTTCTCTTCCTTCTCCCTGCTGCACCAATCGGACAGCTGACTACGAAATCTTTGCACTACAGGAAATCTATACTATTTATATCCTGGCTGCTTTCCTTTCCTAATCCTAGGACTAATTACCAACCGTTATCTTCTTCTTTTCGAGATAATACGTGAGCTGCTGCTCCTCATCATCATCATTATCATCACCACCATCGTAATCTTCGTTCATTTATGCTTACCAAGAATAAGGCGTCATTAAACGAGCCCATGGTGAAAAAACCTGCTCCTCCCGGCCGCTGGATAAATTACAACTTTTCTGCTTCGGGCTACCGTCGCTATTACGCTGCCTTTCTTCTTTTTAATAATAATCATAATAATAATGATAATAATAAAAAAAAAAAAAAAAAAAAAAAAAGTGTTACACAAACACTCAAGTCTCAACCTTACCGACCATTGATTTACCCGTTCGGACTGGTCGCGCCACCTGTGCCCGACTCTCGGCAACTCTGGAGATTAAAAGACTCGCCGGTAGATGGGGCCACGCGTATCTCATTCATAAAATCGGCGTAGTTGATTCATTCATCAAATCGGTAAGAGTGTTGTTCATTCACAAAGTAGCTACGTCCCACGCGTAGTGGGGACGTAGCTATCGCTCAAGTGCATAGGTTATTTTATTGATAAAATAAAGTCGGATGGTTTTTAGTCGTACGGAGAATAAGCCGTCTCGCTTGGGAGATACGATGATAGGACCCACATGTGCCCAATTGAATAATAAGCTTCTCTCCTCTCCCCGTCTGGCCATCTATTATAATCAAGCGGAGCCCAAAGGCATAATAATAATTGAATTGAATTGAATTTAATTTAATTGAACGGTTGGTCGTCTTATCGGTGTCGAAGAAGCTGATAATCCAAGATCAAGTGCAGGTGTTGGTATACTCGAATATACACGAATATTATGATGCGGTTTGGTCAGCCTCGGAACAAAAGAAGGGTGAATAAGAAGACACGCAAGGAGTTTAACATCACGCTGCCAACATCCGATCGGCTTTCAGCAACACGAAATCAATCGGGAACGTGAGAACGAAATCCGGAGCAGCGCACTTATTCGTATATTATTATAATATTCATCATCGCTGCTGCTGCAGGCAGCCATTCAACAGTACACGCGTCAACCGAAGCCCTACAGCAGCTTGGTAACAACTGTATATATATAGTACCACAAATGGATCTAGCCATCTAGGATTATCCGCTACGTTCGGTCTGGTCAACTCTGGTCAACTTTTTCTTACATCTTCTACGAATCTCTCTTCTCTGCGATTGAATTTAAAAGGCTGCACCGGATGTCAAGTATAATCTTTCTCCAGCTCCCTTGGTACACTTGGCCTTGGTAGACTGCAGGTAGGTACTCGGGCGTTTAAAAGTCCATGTTTGAAAATAAATTCATTTGCACCCGAGCAGTTGAGAACAATGCCAAGAAAAAAGGCTTGCTTATACTTAATCTTCAAACACACGCCATTGTGATTAAAAGAATAACGAGAGAGCCTTGTTTATAAACAGTTAAACGTTTAAAGAGACTATTGAAAATGGTGCAAATGGTGATAATTAAAGAGGTGGATAAACTGCGGGGGCCGCATAGTAATGAGGATGCGGCTTATTATCCAATAATTCGCAGCTCGTAAACGTGTACGGAGCTTTGAGAAGTTTAAACTGAAAATAAAAATAAAAAAACTTACCAAGAGAACTCTCCGGATCGGAGAGATCCGAGAGCGAGGGAACCTTGCGAACCGCAAAGCTCCCGGCGAAGCGTCCACCGGGTAGGTTTGGCACGAGACCCTCGTCCTCGGCGTCCGAGGTGAGCTCCTGCTTCAAGTGATACTTGGCCATCATCATCATGACCCCGCTGCTGGACTCGGACATCGACGTTATCCCCGTCGCCGATCCATCCACCGAGGCTCCAACTGTCCGCTCTCCCAACCGGTTCTCCCCGGTGCAGCTTAGTCCGAAATTTTGCAATATGCTCCCGCGTCCTCCATCTCTCTAGTTTTTTTAAAACAATTTTTTTAAATCAATCATGGCTAGTTACATCTTAATTATTTATAAAAAAATTAAAATTTTAATTAAGTCTTTTGACTGTAAGACGATAAAAATTAATCCGAGTCCTGCTCTTCGGCATCAATTTGACTAGGATTGACCGATTGATTACATCATTTGGTAAATTAATTAAAAAAATAAAATTAAACAGGTGTATCTAGTTTTACCTACTGCACTTGGAGCACAAAGAATAAAAGAAAAGAAAAGAAAATAAAAAAAGGGTCGGTACGTCTGGTGCAGCAGCACACCATCTCCCCTCTGTGCGGTGAGCTAAGAAAAAAAAAGGCCAAAAGAAAGTTCAGCGGCTCTGTCCCCTGCAGACCAAGCAGACGAACAAGGTAGATAAAGGAATAAGAGAGAGAGGAAGGGAGGAGGAAGAAGAATAAAAAAAAAGAGCAACGGCTTGAGGAACCTGCAACAGCTGAGACAAAGAATATTCCCTGCGCCTGCCACTTCATTTTAGACTTTTTTTACTGAGCGGATTGTTACGTTGACCTTCGGCTCACGTGCACTACATGCTTATGAATGAAACTACTCTACTCTTAATATCATCGATTTTCTTTTTAAGCTGTTGTCTATGTACTTTACGATTATAACCCAACCCACCCCAACTGCACTTGACTTGAATATTAACTAATCTCCACTTTTTTTTTCACAATACTATCGAAGACCAGGATCTTTTAATTTATTCCCTTTATTTTTTAGAAGAAAAACTAGTACAATTAAATCTTGCATTTATAATTTTTTTTTTTTTTTTTACAGATTTTCTTAAATTGATAAAATCTAGCCTAAGAAATATATTTCAATGGTTAATTAGTAAATTGTCACCAAAAAACAATCACTAGTGTTTTTTCTTCTTTATTTTGTTTATTTATGACTTAACTAAGTTAATAAAATTTTTCCAGCATCTTTAAATCGCTTAACTTGGCTTGAAACTGTTCAATGTCACCAAAATAAATTTGACTAAGCTTATTTAGAGTAACGCTTCATTTGGTGACTGATATTTCAAGCTGGAAATTAAAAAAAAAAAAAAAAAAAAAGGATTGGTTTTTATTAAATTTAGATTTGTGTAATTAAAATGAGTCGAAAATTGAGCGATAAGTCGGATATGAAAAATTTATTATAGATTTAGATTATTTAAATGGTCGAATAATTTAAAAGTAAGTTGGCTCAAGTGCAGTTGAGAAAGCTAATAATATTCGGATTTATGAAATGTTGTGTAAGTATGAATAATCACAGGATCGAATATAAAAGAAAAATGAGTTATGAAAATAAGAGCTGGTAAAATAGAAGTATTAAAGGCGTTTGAAATAATTAAACAACAATGAAGCCCGCACGATCGAGTAAAGTCGGTGGTGCCGCTGGGTCAGATAAATTTACGCAAGCCCAAAATAGTCCACCAACTGCCTGCACTCCAAGCTTCACCAAGCTTCAGCAAGCTTCACCAACGCCAGTAACAGTTTCACTTGCTTATCGATGTTTATACACTTATGGTTTGAAAGAAAAAAAAAAATCTTCGATAGCTCAGTTGGTGAAGCAGAACAAAAGGCTTACTTTGATGAATCTGTGGTCAATGGGATATCCTCCTTTTCTGGTACCGGGTGTCTCTTCGTAAAAGTCTTGCTCTTCGTCTCCGTAGTCATAGAGCGATTCCGTGTCCATGTTACCTGAAACAAATCGTGAGCAATTAGCGTAGGTTCAAGCGGGGGAGGATATATTTAAAAATTAACGTTACGTTGAGGAAGGTCGAAGCATGGGAAAAAAAAAAAAAAAAAAAGAGGGAGGAGAATTCTCACGAGTAGCCTCCCCCTCCCCAAGTGTGTATGCAGCAGTCGGTGCATGCTGCTGCAAGGTTACCCCGAAAAGAACCGGAGAAGAAGAGGAGGAGGAGGAGGAACCGAATGCCGGCCAGATGCTGCTCTCGGGGGGCTCGGGTTTTTTTCTCCACGAGGATCGAATTACGAATCCTGCACTCACTACCAGCATTGTCTTATGTCTTATGCACATTTTCGAGAAAATCCTGCCGTTGCTGCAGCTGCAGTGGCCAATAACGATTCTCAATTTTATTTTTCTTTATTTTACTGCGATGCAGCGAAATAGTTGCAGCCGCGATTCTATTTTGGGCAGTCGGCATCTGCCCCGCAGCCGGTTCATTCATAAACTGCACTTTAAAACCGTTGGATCAATATCACGTGAGCTCTCGGTCCATTCAATATTAATCTAATTAAACGACTTATCTCAACCAAAATAGACCACGTATCGGATATTATTCAAATTATTCAAATTATTTAAATCCATAGGCATCAAAATCTCTCTGCTCAAAACACCTCGTACAGAGGAGGATAGACGAGACAGCTTTGGATTTAAGAACTGAGAAGACGAACAAGAAGAAGAAGAAGAGCGACGTTGCCACTCGAGCTTCCCTGCAGGACCGCGTTGCCGCTTGTTTTATTCATTCATTCGTTCGTCGTTCATTCATTCATTCACTCGCGTTTGCTCATTCATTCGCTGCTCGATACAACTATTTTATTCTTTGGCCAATTTTTCATTCCTATCTTTTTTTTTCAACCATCTTTCATTTTTTCCAATTTTTTTTATTTTTCATCAATGCACCAACTTCTACTCTTTGAATTTTATTTTATTTCGGATTTTATTAACAAATACTTCAAACTATACTAGCGGCTACCTTAAAATATAGTGTTTTCGGTTAAAATTTAAAAGATCAAAAAGAATTTAAACATTTTAACGAAACAAATGATAACTAAATATTAAATATTTCTTTTGTCGTGGTAAAACGCCGTAAGAAAAGTTTACACGTAGGACGTTTTTTGGTATCGTGGATAAATAAGTGTCGAATCTTAACCCGTAGACTGGGCTTAAATTACTGTACATTTTTATTGCAAAATTATACAGATTTTCAAAAAATCAACAATTTTTTTTGCAAATATGGTGTTCTCGATTTTGGATCGATTTGTGTAACTGCATTTAATTAAAATTAGATAAGATTTCGATTAATGATAAGTATTTCCGAGTAATTTTGGCGACTTTTAAAAGTCAATATAGCCACATCCGTATCCGGAATTAAATTAAATAAAGGAAATAAAATTATCTTTTAACGGCCTAGAAAAATTCACCGTTCAAAAAATCTTATCTAATTTTAATGTCATTAGAAACGATCCAGTGACGAGCTACGATATGAATTTATTTTCTGCCATCAAGCTTGCTTTTTTATATTTATTAAGCTGTGTATTATATTGGTCTTTAAATTTTTTTTAATTTTAATTTATTCAATTAATTTAAAAATTAAACAAAATGTGAAGACACTTTTAAATCTCCACTAAAATTGACACCTTCTACAAAAAAAAAAAAGACAAGAGAGTCACTTTACTATGATAAAAAAGTGACGATTTGACAATTTTTAATGAAAGAAGAAAAATGTTAAAATTATGTTTATATCCTGGAAAAAAGTTGAAAAACCATGATCATTTTCAATGAATTATTCCACTGGTTTTTTAAATTCAAAATCTTGAAATAAAACTCATCGTGATAATATTTTTTCAAAAAAGCGCATCTTAGCGAAAAAAAAAAAAAAAAAAAATTAGGATGAATACGAACCCGAGTAAAGCAACATCATCTTTAGCTCATCTGTACGTTGCTTCATCAATTTGAAATCATGTTTTTTTTCTAATTAATCGGTTGAATGGATATTGTTTTTTTCATACTTTTGGTAGACATGATTTTGCAAATATTTCATTTTTTAGCTTTAAATTGGCTGTAGTTTTATTTTGAAGAATTACCTCTTGTAAAATCTGCTATTCAGATAATTTCAAAGCTTTTCTGAAAATAATTTCACTATTTTGCTTATGATTGTCATTAAAAAATCTTGCTAAAAGGGTTTGAGTGTCCGTCTCAAAATTTTCCTTCAGCAATAGTGTAATGTTTCAAAAACAAGCCAAGTTCAATAAGGTACTCGTGTAAAAGCAGATGTGTTTGTTTTGAAATTACTGCACTCGGTTCGAATGTGCTCAGGAAAATGGAAAAATTTTTTACTGCAATTTTTCCATTAACTCATTATTAAATTTTTTTTTTAAATTGTTTATACAATTTGCAAATAATAATAAAGACTGCGTTGGTTTATGATATTTTGTTTGAAAATAAAAAACAATCGACGAGTTATTTATGAAGCATGATTTTATAAAAATTTAACATATTATAAAAACTAAATTTAAGCAATCTTCTATAGACTCGATATTTCATAATTTTTTTTTAATTGGACGTTGTCAGCTTACGATTGAACAATTGTATTGAAAATTTTTGTTACAAAGATAAAGTGTGTACGTTTGCATATTACGATAGTCTCGTTTTAATCGATAAGCTTAATTTTATAATTTTTAAGTACTTGTTAAAAGAATGATTTACATACGTGTGTCAATCGAAGCGTAAAATTTAAATTTACGTTGAAATAAAGAAAAAAAAAAAAGTTATTTGTTCTACCGATAAGATAATTTTGTGTCTTTGTAAAGACACGAATGTCGAAAAAATTTTCAGCAAATGTGGGTTCAAAAAAAAAGTAAACTTTGTTTTGTTTTATTATGTTTGAAATGCCTTTTATTCATACCGTCAAAAGGGGCTAGCTAGGCCACTAAAAATTAACAATTTCCCGAGCTACGTTTACGATATAAGAGAAGAGAATATAAAACTTAGTTTAAAAAAATTAAAAAATTTTTTTTTCATGTCTCCAAATTAAAATCCGAGGTCAGTCAATTGTTTTTTGCAGTATCTAAAGTAGTCCCGCTTGACACTATGCATGTATATAAATAAATAAATAATCAGTAACCGAACGAGCAAGAAATATTGGTGGTCCAAGTAACTAAAAAAAGAAGGTTGGGGCATAAAGAAATTCCCACGTAACAAAAGAAGGGCGCATTTAAAAAGTTTGAAGAGAAAAGAAGCTCAAAAAGCATGTTGAGCCATTTAAATATGAAAATTAGAGAGAAGTGCGTAAAAAAAAGTAGCAGTCTGTAATGGTAATATTAGCAATAATAGGGAAAAAAAGGTAAGAAAAAAACAAAAGAAGCGAGTTAGCTCAGGGCGTGGGTGGCGCCCTCTTCTAAAAACTGCTAAAAAACTGCGAGCTGTTTCTTCGGAGGGTGAGGGTCTTATATGAAAAAAAGTGAAAATTGAAGGGTCCATGATAAGGGTGATTAAAATAGGGTACGTACAACAAAAGTGCATGTAGGCAGTAAGTCTAGCAGCAGGTGCTGCAGATCACGAATGAGTCCCGTTCTCTTTCAAGTTTCAAGTTTTCAGCTCCTTTTAGAGGCAGCACCAGCAGGCGGCGTGGCCGTAAATTAGCTACTTTTAGTTTTTTATTAAAAATCTAACCAACTAATACGTACTTTACCTTCAGAATTTGATTTTAATAGCGTCCTACCTGTGGTTTACTGGTTGGGGGAGTTCCGTGCTGCAGCGAGGCGAGGAGAGTCGATTTTTTTTTTTTTTAACGAGTGTAGTACGTAACTTTTAAAAAACTACCGAAAACTCAACACTTATGAATAAATAAAAAAAGAGCACTGTTGTTTTTTTTATAATCAGCCCCCTGCGGGAAGGCAGCAACTCGTAGACGTAGTCATAGCTGCTTGACCTTAAGATCGGCAACCGATTTTTTTTTTTTTTTTCAAACTACTGCGAACTCAAGCCGAACTATCACAGTTAAAAATGTATAAGTAACTAAAAAAAACCACAAGCGGTGGTTTCAAATCCTCGGGATCAACATTGTTTCAGCTATAGCACAAACAAAAAAACCAATAAAACAGCCTATAAGTGTAGGTGAAAAAGAAAAAAAAAAATAAAAAAAGGTTATCGCAATAGTCACCACAGCAGCCAAGTGCCGACTAATTTCTCGCTTGGTTCTCGCAGCGGAGGCTTGAGCGCCGAGCGGCTTCGGTTCCCCCTCTTCCTCGTCCTCCTCCTCCCACTATTCGGTTATAGCCGTTCATGAATGAATGAAACTCGACTCGACTCTTTTCGTTAAACTTCGGCTCTACTCGACGCTCGCGGCCCGATCCGCGATTTTACGCGATTTATACCACTGTTACCAATATACTTTCTTCTATCTTTTTTTCTTTTTTATTATCAAGGATTTAATCAATTTCTGGTGACTGCCCCTTATACAAGTGACTAAGTTCGTACGATTAATTAAACAAGTATCCAAATTTAATTTGCAGTAGTTGTTTCAATTATGTATTTAACCATTTTAATAAGACTTTACTTTGATTTCTCTCGAAATAATTAATTAATTAATTATAAAATATCAATATTTTCATTTTTTATATTCTTTAAATTAATTTGAGTCTAATAAAATCTTTATTGTTCTTTTATGTTAGCCCAACTTTTCATCTTCTAAATTTACTAAAAAAAACAAGCTTTTTGTTCCGCTTATATATATATATATTTTAATTTTAAATTTTTTCACCTTGGAATTGGAACTCGATACTCGATTGTCGAATTATTTTTAAAAAACTCGAGCAGGTGGCGCTTCGGTCACCTTGTGAAACTTCCGTCTGCTAGATAGTTGGTAAAGTCTACTGCGCGGATTCCTTATTAAATTGATCAAGAGGTAGTTTTTATTTTATTAAAAACAACTATTTTATCAAATGAATGAGTTTTTTTTTTTTTTTAAATTACCAACTCCTTGTTTCTCAAATTTTTTTTTTAAATTTAATATTGTTTTGAATAACAAATAACGTTAAATTTTAAACCCATTAATAAATCCTAACCTCTAAAGAACACTTAAAGCTTGCAACACGAAGGCTGAAAATTGTATTTTGCAGTTACATAATCGAACGTGATGAAATTAATGTTTAATATTGAGAATTAAAATTTGTTTTTTCAGGTGCTGCGCTAGGAAAGAAAAAAAAAAAAATGTTGACCCGACAGATCCTCTCGTCGACCCCAAAATTCCTGAAGCGTAACTTCGGTATCGCAGCTCCGGCTCTGCAAAAAGCAAACGATCCGATAGCACAGTTGTTTATCGATAAAATCAAGGATTTTAAATCCAAAAAAGAGTAAGTTGTTACTTTATTGTTCAAATAATTGGTTTTTTGAAACTCAAACTTTTCAATTTAATTGCCTACTTGCTATGATCTTCAGATGTTTTTCATATAAACTTTTGACTCAAACTTTCCACTTGCTTAGATATTCTTATGTTTTAATCAAATTCAAATGTTTTTTTGTGTGTTCCTGTAGCTCTGGTAAACTAGATACACCCCCTGAAATTGCCAAAGAGTTACAATCAGAGTTGGACAAACTGTCAAAAGTTTACGGAGGTGGTCAAGGTGTTGACCTCACAGCCTTTCCTAAATTCAACTTTCCAGGTAAATTTAAAAACAACCGCTTGTTTATAAACATTATTATTTTTACTTCCTATAATAATTTTTTTTTACTTTTTTTTAGAACCCAAAGTTGAAGTTGAAACAGCAGCTAAATAAAATAAATTATTATTACTTTCAACATGTTATATTCTTTAAAATGATAAATAGAATAAAATAAATTAAATTATAAGATTTGAAAAAATAATTAAAATATGTATATTTTTTACGCTCTCTCCTCTCCCGTCCTTTTTTATTTGGAATCATTAATATTATTCTCTTGTCTATAAAAGTACAGTATTTAGTGATTTTAAAAAGTGATAAGAGAGGATTAAAAATGACTTTGACACATGTATTTAAAAATAATATAAATATTTATAAAACATATAATGGTTGTATGGTGGTCAATCGATGCTGTCCAGTTCTTGAATGAAGGTTTTACACTTATCTTTGAGAACTTTGATAGCTTCCATGAACAGAACCGACGACGGCAGTGCTCCCACTGATTCCACGGTAACTAAAATCAAGATTCGTTTAAGTTGATTTATTTAAAAAGTTAAAAGAGCAGAATAAAGTTATAGAAACATACAAATGAAATGATCGGGGATTCTTCCCAGCAGCACGCAGTCCTTGAGGTCGTCGTGTCTGTAGACATTTCTGGAGCAACTGTCGTTTCTGGGATCTTTAACTTGAGCCTTGACTGTACCAGCGGTGTGGTCATCAACGAGTTCTATAACGCCGGGACTGAAACAATTTTTGAGCCTCTCTGCCATTTCGCCCCTTATGGTTTTTCTTATTTTTATGTCTGGCAATAGTCTGTAGCTGGCTGTGGCTGTTATCAATTAAATTTCATCATTATTACCTCAAATTTTATGTATATAGATTCACATTACTGTAAAAACTCAATATTTTTAAGTAACAAATACATTTTTTTTTTATGTTTTTGTTAAGTCTACCGACACCATCTCGTACAATTTAATGTCTTAGCTTTTTCTGTAATATTGGGTGCAAAACCCCACTACTAGCTTCATGATATGGTGTATGATGACATTAAAATTTTACTTTAACTTAATTATACAAATTTTATATAATTAAGTTTTTTTTTATACCAATAGTAAGTAAATACTGACCAACTGGAGAGAATTTAGCGTGGTCCTTTCCAATGCCCTTGACCGCGTCCATGTAGCAATTTATTTCCTGGTTTGGCTTCATCTTGCATATCAATATGTCATTGGCTATCATGCCAAATTGCTTGTCGCCCTGTGGGTAAAGCTCGCTCTGCCTACCAATGGGAATCCACTTAATGTCCTTGCTGTAGACTGTTGTCAAAATAATTTACACATTGAATTAATCATCATTGGAATTTCTTGGTAATCAGTGATTGCAAAAGTTTGAAGATTTTTAAAAATTTTATGCTCTAGAAGCTAAAGCAAAACTTTGTTTTGAAAATATTGAAAATGGAGGTTTTTATATCTGTGTAAGTGATTAAAGAGTTAGCTTTAAAAATAAAAATATTACTAAATTGTTTAAAAGTTTGTTAATTAAAATGTTTAGCAGACACATAAATTCTTAGATCAAAACACAGTAGAGAGTTTAATGTTACAAATAAAGCTAAAAGTAATATAATAATAACCATTGTTGGAAAAGTACATGTCCTCCTGTCTCCTCGAGTCCTTGGGTGCTTGGGGATTTTTCCTGCAGGTAACCTTGAGCTCGTACCTCAGGGTGTCCTGATCGCTGACCTCGTCTCCCTCGGCGGTTGAACCATCCTTTGGTGGGTACTCAAAAAGTCTTGGGTCTGCTTTGAGGGGCAAGAGTCCAAGTCTGTGAGAAAGCACCTCATCCTGGATAATGCTGGTGTTGTTAAACATGTACACCTTGTCAATGGCCATGGAGGGTACCTCGCTGAGTAATATTCTTCTCAGTGCATTGGCCAGGGCAGCCGAACAACCAATCAGGTCAAACTCCAATTCGTACTTGTCTTTGCTCTCCCTAACTATTTTTATTTTAAACGACTGTTGACAAACCCCAATAAACATTCAAAACTTGATTGGTTCACATTTTTTTTTTTTTTTTTTTTTTTAATTTAAAATAAATATGACATACCTTTTTAAACTTGTCAATGCTCCAGTCCTCCTGTAGGTGTAGCAGGTTAGCAACTTCAAAGGACTGTGGATAAAAAATACAACGCGATAAAATTATCAATTTAAATATTATAATAATAAAGGTACTGTACATTTGGTATTCCATGCTCTTCCAGTATATACTGTGGCTTTCTTTCTTCGAATTCATTCATTTTATTTATTTAAATTAGTAGTTTACATAAGCGGTGCGGTTTATGATCACAAGTCACAACAACAACACACGTGAAAATGGAGTACATAACCTACAAATTGCAGCACTGCAGCAGACGAAAGAATTTGCTGCCGCGCCATAATCACGAGTTTTCAATTTTGAACAGGTAGCTTTATTTCGTAAAATTCAAAGTTTCACCCTAAAAAAAAATCTTCAGCGGTAGTTAAATTTTACGGAGATTTATTTTCATAATTTAACTAATAATTTTTCAGAATAAGCCCATATCTCGTACGAATTTAAAAAAAATGCATCCTCTTTAGATTTTTCTAGGTGAAAAATTACTTTGATATTTCGCCCTTTATTTTAACGAACTGACTCATCTGGCTTTTTCAATTTTTTATTAAATTACTTATAAGGAAATAAATAAAAACAGGATGTAATTATAATTAGGTTTATACGTGAATTATTTTTTTGACAGAGTTAGAAGTATAATTAGATTTTTTTAAGCATATATATGTAATATGTACAAAATCAGTTATAATTTTAAAAGATTCATTAATTTACAGTATAAACATTGTATAATATGTAAAAAAAAAAAAAAAAAAAAAAAAAAGGTTTAACAAAAAAGTTATAACTTATTAGTAACTACGACCAAACAAAGTGTAGAACTTTGGTTTTTCGGAACATTTGACGTGTATACATTTGAGTTTGTCCAAGTTGTCAGCTGGTTGTTCAAAGGGAATGCACAAACTCTTGGCGCCCATCGACGGTGCTCCGGGTTCCTCACCCGCGTCTTCCCTGTAATTTAAATTTAATATCGGTTCAATATTTACTACATCAAATAATGTAGAGACTTGGTAATAAAAATAAATTATTATTATGTTTTCTGATAAAATTGATGTAGAAATTCAAACTTTAGTGTTAATTTCAAAATGTAGCGCTAAACTATTGTTTTGAATTTTTACAACAAAGAGTTGTGCCACAAAGTTGTAATGATAATATGAAAAGGCGTAATTAAATGATTAAATAAAAGTTATTACCTGGCACTGTCGGCCTTTATTCTGTCCTCGCACTCCACCCTACCGCAGAACGGAGCCAAAAGAAGATTTTTCTTGTCCAGGAACGAGCAGAATTCGTTCCAACTGTGCGTCTGCTTAATGTGTTGGTTCAACTCCGTTTTAGCCCTTGAATCATACCAAACCATTAAAAAATCAAATAAAATTTATTCAAAATAAAAGATAAAAGATAAAAGATCCCTCACTTTTGAAGCAGATTGGACTGCACGTCGTCCAGGAGTTTGGACAGGAAAGCCCTTGCGTCGTTCCTGTTCGCCGTTATCCTCTCGGCGGTGTCTCGTCTGACGAAGGTCACCTGGCCCCTGTCCAGGTCTTTGGGTCCCAGCTCAACCCTCACGGGTATGCCCTTGAGCTCCCAGTGGTTGAACTTCCAGCCCGGGCTGTAGTTGTCCCTGTAGTCGCCCTCCACCCTCAGACTCTCGTCGCTCAACTCTCTCTCCAGCCTCTTGCACTCCTCCAGGAGTCTGTCTTTCTGTTCGGGGCTCGTAGACGCGGTTATCCCGCAGGGCACTACGATGGCCTGTATCGCGGCGACCTTGGGGGGCAGCACCAGTCCCTTGTCGTCCCCGTGGACCATGACCATGACCCCGATGGTCCTCGTGGTCAGTCCCCAGGAGTTCTGGTAGACGAATATCTTCTCGTTGCCCTCGTTAGGTCCCTCTACCTGTATGTCGAACATCTTCGAAAAGTTCTGTCCCAGGTGGTGGCTCGTACCACCCTGGATCGCCCTTCCGCTCGCCGATATGTAAGCCTCTACCGTCGTGGTGTAGTCGCCCCCTGCGAACTTTTCCTTCTCGGTCTTTTTGCCCCTGACCACGGGCACGGCCAAGTACTCCTCGTACACCCGGGCGTACAGCTCCAGGATAATCAAGACTTCCTCGTCGGCCTCGGCCTTGGTGGCAAAGGCCGTGTGTCCCTCCTGCCAGAGAAACTCCCTGGTCCTCAAGAAGGGCTGAGGATGCTTGAACTCCCACCTGACGACGTTGTTCCACTGGTTGAGCTTGAGAGGCAAGTCCCGATGCGACTTTAGCCACTTGGCGAACGCCGGGTACATCACGGTCTCCGAGGTCGGACGTATGGCTATGTGCTCGGCCAAATCCGACTCGCCGCTCTTCGTTACCCAGGCTACCTCAGGGGCAAAGTCGGCAATGTGGTCCTTCTCCTTCTCCAGGGCGGCTTTGCTGACGAATATCGGGAAGTAGCAGTCCTTAACCCCCAGCTTCTTGATCTCGCGGTCAAAAAAGTCTCTTATTACATTCCAGATGGAGTAGCTCCAAGGCCGAAGTATGTAGCAGCCCGATACGTCGTAGTACTCAATCATCTCGCCCTTGGTTATCACTTGGGAGTACCACTCGGGCAAATTCTCGGACTTTTTGGCCTCGAGGCCCAGTCGGGTGCCGGTTTTGTTCCCGGCATCGGATTCGGCTGCTTTCTTGGGTGCCTGGACCTGTTGCTTCGCGGCTTTGGGCTTGGACTCTCTGGCTTCCTGGGCCGGAGCGTAGTCTTTGCCGAAGAGCTTTTTGAACTCCGCCTTGAGAGCCAGAAGGGCCTGCACCTCCTGCTGAACGGCCTCCTTGTCGGCCTTTTTGGACTTGAGCTCCCTGACCTTGTCACCTTGGGCCGCGACCCGCTGCTCGAACTTGAACTCCTCGTCGGATTTGATTATTGACATACAGACCAGCGGCGTCCAGTCGTTTCCGGTCACTTCCTTGTACTCCTTCTTCAGGTGTATGAGTTTGGCGACCTCCTTGGCTATAGTCTCGGCACCGGGTTTTTTGGCCTGCAGACCGTTAACGACCTCGTTTTGTTTCTTAATATCGTTGGCCAGCTTTGAAACTTTTGCGCTGTCCATCGGTTCGGTGGTTTTGGCTGCTGCTGCTACTGCTGCCTTTACAGGAGGGGCTGGAGTTGTTCCCGTCGGAGGTTTCCAGTCTTGCCCGGTTGCCTTCTTGTACTTGTCTTTTAGACTTAAAAGTAAGTCGACCTCTGTTTTGAGAGTGGCTTTGTCCGCTTTGGCAGCTTTGAGGTCCCTGACTTTGTTACCCTGGGCTATAATTTGGTCGTTTATTTTAGCAACCGATTCGTCGTTACCAGGTGACTGTCAATTATGAAAATTTTAATTGGGAATGATGAGAAAAAATTATGAAAAAAATGTTGAAATACATACTGCTGAAACTAAAGCCGCTGGTGGTGCAACCGATGGAGGAACTACGCCTGGTTTCCAGTCTCGTCCAGTTGCGTTTTTGTACTTTTGCTTGAGACTCAGAAGTAAGTCGATTTCTGTTTTGAGTGTGGCTTTGTCGGCTTTGGCAGCTTTGAGGTCTCTGACTTTGTTGCCCTGGGCTACTATGTCATCGTTTATTTTAGCAGCTGAATCTTCGTTACTTGCAGCCTGCAAATAATAATAATAATAAATTACGAGATGGGAAGAAAAATATTTTATCGAGTCGAGGAAAGCTAGGTAATTAAAAAAGGATATTGAACAAAATATAGAATGTAAAATAAAAAATAATAACTGGTGCTGTCTGCGTTGAAGGAGCAGGAATAACCGCGCCTGGTTTCCAGTCTTGACCAGTTGCGTTTTTATACTTTTGTTTGAGACTCAGAAGTAAGTCGATTTCCGTTTTGAGTGTGGCTTTGTCGGCTTTGGCAGCTTTGAGGTCTCTGACTTTGTTGCCCTGGGCTACTATGTCATCGTTTATTTTAGCAGCTGAATCTTCGTTACTTGCAGCCTGCAAATAATAATAATAATAAATTACGAGATGGGAAGAAAAATATTTTATCGAGTCGAGGAAAGCTAGGTAATTAAAAAAGGATATTGAACAAAATATAGAATGTAAAATAAAAAATAATAACTGGTGCTGTCTGCGTTGAAGGAGCAGGAATAACCGCGCCTGGTTTCCAGTCTTGACCAGTTGCGTTTTTATACTTTTGTTTGAGACTCAGAAGTAAGTCGATTTCCGTTTTGAGTGTGGCTTTGTCGGCTTTGGCAGCTTTGAGGTCTCTGACTTTGTTGCCCTGGGCTACAATGTCATCGTTTATTTTAGCAGCTGAATCTTCGTTACTTGCAGCCTGTAAATAATAATAATAATAATGATTAAGTACGAAAAGAGATGAAAAATATTAGAGTGAAGTTTTGATGAAAAAAAAAATTAAAGCTATTGAATAGTGAATAAAATAAAAAATAATAACTGGCGCTGTTTGCGTTGAAGGAGGAGGAATAACCGCGCCTGGTTTCCAATCTTGACCAGTTGCGTTTTTGTACTTTTGTTTGAGACTCAGAAGTAAGTCGATTTCTGTTTTGAGTGTGGCTTTGTCGGCTTTGGCGGATTTGAGATCCCGAACTTTGTTGCCTTGCGCTACTATTTGTTCATTAAGTTGAGCGATGTTGTCTTTTGAATCCTTAAATTAAAATATAAAAGTCATTTAAATACTTAGATAAAAAATGAAAAAGAAAAGGTGGATTTAAGAAAAAAAGTACGTTAGTTTGAAATGATGAAATAATTGAAAATTGGAAGTTGGTAATTTAAAAAAATGATGAAAAGTACTCACGGGTTGGTAGAAAAAAGTAAATGAAAAAATGAAAAAAACAAGAGCATATGGATATGAAGAGTAGGTATTGCAGCAATACGAACACGCGAGCACGTTTCGTTGAATTGTTGCAGGCGGACAGAGAAATTTGAAAGTTAAGAAGTAGTGGTGGGGATACAGGACTATACCACTTGAGAGAGAAGAGAGGGAAACGGTAGAACATCAGTGGGGATAATTTTTTTTTTTTCACAATTTAATTTAAATTTAAAAAAATTTTTTCTAACAATGCTGTTTTAAAATTAAATAAATAAATAAATTATTAAAATAAGAAAAATAGTATACGTTTTTTCATTTTCCTAATTACTGTCTATATCTACCAGCAGCGGTATTGGTTTACGAAACGCTGCATTAGATGAAACTTTGGAAATAGTATAACATCGAGTGATTTTGAGTCAACACAATCCTTATTTGGATTTATTCTTTCTTTCTTTTGAAAAAAATGTGAAAATGTGAAAAAAAAAAGATTTTTCGCCATGAGGTTAAAAAATATAGTTGAAAAAAAAGGTAAAAAAATTCTCACCTGTTTGGCAACAGATTTAGGTTTGTTATCGGCAGCAGCAGAAACAACTTGAGACGTATTAGAAGTTGCATGACCGTCGGGTACGTGGAAAAGCACGATTGGCTGTTCTCGAGAGGAGTAAGGGCTCGGTCCTCCCCCGTAAGGGACGTCGCAACGGAAAAATCCCTTCCTCTGGAGCTGTATAATCTCACCTGGCTTGACCCTCCTCAACTCTGCTTCACCGATCAACTCTACCTCTCTCTGGTGTTTCAAAAACAAAAAATAGGTACATCATCATATTTTATAGATTTTGAACATAAAAGCTCGTGTCCTTACCCTCGTGTCCTTGGCGACAAAGTCCTTGAAGTCGTCGTCCTTCCCCAAAACAGGTTTGTTGATTATGTGCTCGAAGTAAACCGCGTAGCAGGGCACCGACTCGGTATCGTCCGCGCTGAGCCACGTCAACTTGAGGGTGTTTTTGTAGTCCTTGTTGTCCAGGTTTAGCGAGGCCTCCACCTCCGTCACCTTGCCGTCGGCCCTTCTGACTTTGTCGATCGTCAGGTTGCCCCAGTTTATGAAGGTGGCGTTCTGCCCTTCTTTTAGGGCCTCGGCGTCCTCCCTCTCGATAAGTATCCTCGGGCCCACCTTGATCTTTTTGGTACCTAGAGAGGGGTCCTTGGGGTGGTTGGCCACGCTCAAGGATCCGCCAGCAACAGCGCCCTTTACGTTTACCTTGACCAGTTCCCTTTTGTCGAGGGCGGTGTACCTGACGGCTATGGGATCGATGACCTTCTTGTTGAAGGCCCATATCTTGTCCCACTCCATGAATACGACCGACCTCGAGCTGCCCTGGGCGATGATGAACTGCTTGAGGCCCTCGACGCTCATCCCACGTCGCAAAATCCCCCGGACCGTTGGGAACCTGGGGTCGTCCCAGCCGTCGACGAGGCCCTCGGCCACGAACCAGGTGAGCTTGCGCTTGGATAAGACAGTGTTGGTCATGTTGAGCCTCGAGTACTCCCAGATGTAGGGCTTGCGGAGTTTTAGGGCCTCGATGAACCAGTAGAACTGATCGTCCCTGTCGTGATACTCGGTAGTGCGCAGCGTGTGGGTAACGTTCTCAATGGCGTCGACGATGGGACAGGCGAAGTCGTAGGTCGGGTACACCCTGTTTTTAACAAATTATACAAATTTCAATGTGCTAAAATTAAAAAAAAGGGGAAAAAAAAAAAAACAAAAAACAAACAAACTTGTATTTGTCGCCCGTTCGGGGGTGAGGCTCGGGCTTGCACCTGTATATGGTTGGATCCCTCATGCAACCGTTCGGTGATTTGTAGTCAATTTTGGCCCTTACGCAGCACTCCTGGCCCTTCGCGGTGCCCTCGATCATCTGATTCCACAGCGACAAATTCTTTTCCACGGCTAACGAGCAACATATTCATTAAATATTAATGATTTGGAGCGAAGATTTAAGTGTAGTCTAAAGAATTGAGTGAAGGACTTTTTTAAAGAAAAACAGATTTAGAATTAAGATGAGTAAATAAAAAAAAATTACGATTGTCCCTGTTATCGGAGGGAAGTTTCTGGTCTCTCTGTTCCTTCATCTGGAGGGCCGGTGTGTCATCGACGTAGGCTTTGGCCTCCTTGAGGAGTTTGGTGCACAACTCGAGCATGAGGTCAAAGTAGTCGGACGAGTGGGTGAACCTGTCGGGTTTTATCTGCAGCATCTCAAGATCCTCGAGTATGGCCTTTTCGAACTCTACGTTCTCCTTGGCTGGATTGGTGTCGTCGAACCTCATGATCAGCTGACCCTTGAAGTTATCGGCGTAGTACTGGTTGAGAAGAGCGGCCTTGGCGTGACCTATGTGCAGAAATCCGCTCGCCTCGGGGGGGAATCGCACGACTACCTTGCCTATCTCTGCGCCCGGTAGTTCTATGAATTTACCCTCCTGTTTTCTTTTGCTAGTGTTGTTCTTTGCAGTGGTAGCATTTTTCTTTTTGGGCTCACCAGTTACATTCTTGGCTACCAAAGCCACCACCTTTTAATCATCATATTTTATAATTAGATTCATTTATTTTTTTTTATAATACCAAGATGTATCACTTTTATATTTGTTCATTTTATTTTTAGTTATTAAGTCTTTGATTACGATCGAACAGTCAAATATATAGAGATTAGTACATGGTCTTTACCTAATCTAGCTTTTATCATTATAAATAGTACATGTAAACTTAGGCCTGTGTAGGCAGATGACTTTGTTTCGCAGTAAAGAAATATTTAACAACTAAACAAAGGCAATAATTAAATAAATTGGAAAAAAAACCTTTTGGACCTCCGGCAGGGACATCATCTGCTTGTGCCACCTCAGGATGTTGGGATAATTTTCCAGAGCCACATCTACAATTTGTTCAATCTTTGAAAAGACGCAAATGTCGGCTATGGTCAAGTGCTTGGCCACCAGCCAAGTTCTGGGTGCGAGTGCCTGGTTGAGATAGCTCAGTCCAACTTGGTCTAGCTTTGGTCTCTCCGCAAAGCTCAACCAGTGGTCAACCTCTGTTCTCTCAAAGGGATCTCTGCTCCCTTAAATTTGAGTTATTGGTGCTGCTTTTATTTTTTGATCATAATTTGTTGATTTTTAATTTATGAATGAGCAAACAAACTTACCATATAATTCCAAGTTGGTGTAGGTTCTGGCAAAGTAGCGAGCTACACTGTTTGTAGTTGTGCCAAGTACTTTGTCATCTTTGTCCAAAAACTGTAAGTCTACTTTTTTGTTCTTAAAATCATCCTTTGACCAAGTGACTTTTACATTGGAGTTTGAGCCTGATATTTTTGAGCAAACATGCTCCAAGGTGAGTAGTGCTCCTGTAAATTTTAAATTATTATTAACACTTAGTTATAATATAAAATTACTTCTGCCTTTAGATGTAAAACAAATTACTTCCATGTAAAGAGTAATAAACTGTACTTGTAATATATGAAAACAAAAGAAAATGAATTTAATGAACTATTCAATTGTTTATTATAAATAAATTAATGAATTTAAAGTTAAAATAAGAAAATAAGATAAAGAAAGAGTTGAAAAAAAAAAAAAAAAAAAAAAACATACTGAAGATGTAGGATGAAATAGTTTTAATTAATTAACTTACCAACTGGTGGATCATCAGAGTTGACCACGAGTTTTAGAGGCATTTTTTAAAACAAAATCAACCTTTTGTAGTTATTAATTTATCGAACTATCGGTTAAAAATATTTAAAAAATTCGAGTCTGTGAATATAGGTTATAACGTGCACCGCAGCCGCTACACTCGCTAGTCGCTACGTGCAAGCAGGGCGCGTGTAATGTTGCAGACGTCTCGTACTTTATCTCGTCAGCAGCTCTTTCATCTTTCTCTTTCTAACAATAAAAAAAAAAAAAAAAAAAAAAAAGACCGGCCGAACACGTGTTGCAAATTTATTCACGAACATTATTATTTTTCGACTAGCTAATTTATTTGAATAATGTCAATCTGAAAATTCGAGTCGAGTAAATACATTATACATACGGCAAAGTATTATATAATAATTTACAAATGTAATAATTTAATTAAAAAATAATTTACTTTTTACGAAGTAGAGGAAAGTAGGAAAAGAGCCGAAAAATATTATAATCACGCTGAAATGCGTTAATATTTACAACTTAAAATATAAATGACGCAGATAACTTAATATAATAATGATCATGTAGTCGTAAAATTTGAATAAAAAAATAATGCAGTTTAAATTTTATCTGGAAATTAAAAAAAAATTATAAATAATAATAAATAGGTATGATTAAATGTATAGTTAGCTAAACTAAAAAGTCTAAAAACCGAAACACGCGACTCATGCGCACAAATGAGCTGCAGCCGAGCCGCCCGCGACGACCGACGACGACGACAGAGATAAAAGCCGAGTTTGCAGCAGCAAGCAAAGCGGCTTAGCTTTTCAGGTGTGGTCGTCTCAACTCTCAAAAGTCAAATTTATTTATAAATTAAGTTTTATTATTGGTTAGTTTATAACAGCGTTGAGTTATCCGTGTAATTTTTCTGAATAACGTGGGTGTGTTGGCTTTTCATTTTTCGGTGTGCCATGGTCGGTTTTGTGCGAGCAAGTGTTTACAATATTTCTCACTCAAGTACTCGGAAATTCATAAAATCTCTCGAGTCTGAAATAATTGTAAATCACACGTACTAGTTTAGCCGAGTTAAAAGCGGCGTGTTTACATATTATCTCTTGTGGACATAACATATCCACTCTTTAAATATTCTCCCAGCAGGCTTTTTCTTTTTTTTTTTTCTGTTCTTCGTCTTCTTCGCCTTTCTTCATCATACTCGCGAAGAGTCGCGATGTTGTAATAGTTTACACAACTAATATTACTTTAACTCCTCCTCCTGCTCATTATGCCTACGAGTTTGACTTGAGCTCTAGTCTTGAGATTTAGTCTTGAACTGTACCTTATTGATCCCAGAATAGTGTAAGTAAACAAAGAGTTAATCTCCAAATGCACTTAAAGTGACCCTACCGCAGGTATGAGAGTGTCATCCAGTCATTTTAATTTAAACATCAATATTAATGATCTTTGAGGAAGGTAATGTCATTATCAAGTCAATTAGTGTCACCTCAATGAATCAACATTACAATTATTCTGCTGTTGCACTTTGTTTGCTGCCTTCTCTGCAGGTGAAGGATGAAGGAAAGACTTTATAACTTCTTCTTAAACTCTGACATAAACTAGTTGCATTTAAAACAGCTCTCAAGCTCGCTTACCCCAATCTTCCTGGCTTTGATCTCCTTGAAAGATGCAGGCTGTTGAAGAAAACAGGTTTATTGACCTTCTGGAGGAGAGAAGAAAGGATTACGACCTCATGTGGGTCTCTCGAGCCACAAAACCCTTGCCACCCCACAAACTCCTGCCCGAGCTTGTCTACTCAAGAAAACAGATAATAGAGGCAGTACTGTCAAACTACAAGATCCGCTTCCTGCTGGAGGCCTTGGCGGCCAGGCGAAACGTTCCAGTGTCGACGATAACGGCCGAGGCTCATGGAATGCTCCAGGAGATGGCCAGCAAGGCTCACCTGCCAACAGTTAGATGGCTAGGTAAATTTTTAAATAAACCATTTTTTATTTACCAAGTCTGTATCTATTGTGCAATGATATTTTATTAGACTTGAGACTTTATATCTATAGAGTTGTGCAAAATATGCACAGATCATAAGTAATAATACAAAAACAATAGTTTACAGATTTTTAAATTATTCAGAGATCAATTAACATTGGTATCACAGCTGTACAAAAAAAGAACTAATATCATTTATAATTAGAATCAAAAATCTTGCAGGTCTGATAATAACCAAGGTCCTGAAGCGGATACTCCTGAGCATAAGACTAAACGACGACCTGCTCCACAAGCTAAAGCACCAGATGGATCTTTACCAGGTGCAGTACATTTACGCCCCCACTCACCGCAGCTACCTCGACTTCGTCCTCGTGTCGTACATACTCTTCTCGTACGACATGGCCCTGCCGAACATAGCCAGCGGCATGGACTTTTACAACATGCGCTTCGTCGGGGAGATCCTCAGGCGAACCGGTGCCTTCTACATGCGACGTACCTTCAGCACCGACCCCCTCTACAAGGAGATTTTCCGGGCGTACGTAAACACCATAATGGAGCACAGCGACAGGGCGATCGAGTTCTTTCTCGAGGGTACCAGGAGCAGGAGCCAGAAGAGCCTGGCCCCCAAGTTCGGTCTGCTGTCGACCATCCTGGACAACCTCTACAGGAGCACGGTACCGGACATCCAGTTCGTACCGGTGAGCGTAAGCTACGACAAGCCCCTGGAGGAGCTCCTCTTCGCTTACGAACTCCTGGGGGTGCCCAAGCCGGCCGAAAGCACGGGGGGGCTCTTGAGGGGCGGAATGTCGATCCTGAGGCAGCCACCCGGGGGATTCGGTAACGCCTACCTGAAGATAGGGACTCCGATATCGGCCAGGGACTACATGGACTGGCAGACCCGGAGCTCGAGTGCCTTGTACCCGCTGTCGAAGATGCCCCCCGAGATAACGACCAACGTCGCTTATGCCATAGTGGACAGCCACAAGAGAAACACCGTCCTCACGCCCTTCAACCTCGTGGCCCTTTTGCTTAACCAGAGGATCCTGGAGGATAAATTACAGAGTGGAGGCTACCACGTGGAGGAGTTGCTGAGGGAGTACGGCTGGATCAGGAGGTTCCTGCACCAGAGGCTCAACGTCGCGGTAAATCCACCTGCCACCAAGTGAGCTGCTGCCTTTTTTTTTGTTTTCTTTAATCGATTAATTTCATTTATCTCGATTTTCAATATTATTCAAAATGTTTGTTAAGTGTGAGCTCAGCCACCTTGTTACCAGAGAACGAAGAAGAGAGGGACAAACTCGAGGTTTACGAGTCATTGCAGACTCACAGGGACTTGATACAGCTCGACTCGGAGAGCAAGTTGCTCAAACTCAAAAGCAGACACAGATGCAGCGATGTTCAAGATCCAAAAGACGACAAAGACAGATTGAGCAAAGTCAAGGGTCACCATTTGAGCGAAGAGACCATGAGAATCGCCGTTCCTGCCATAAACTTGTCCATTTACGTAAACCCGGTATTCGCTCACCTTACCAAACTGTCCCTCGTTTCGATCTCTTCTCTTCCAAGCAGCGCCGACAAAGGTACTTTTTATTTATAATTGAGTTGTTGATTATTTGAAAATTAATTGTTGAAATTGTTTAAAAATAAGCAGGATTTGAACGCTACTCGACCTTGAGGTCTCTGTTCTGCATCGAGTTCGCACTGGCAACGACCTTGAGTGAATCCGAGTTACGGGAAGAGTGGGAGGAGACGCTTCAATTATTAAACTCTTTAGACTCAACATTTGTGCATTCCATTATTCGTAATCTTATGGTGCCGTTCCTCGAGTGCTTGTACATTGTCAGCTATACCCTTCTTAAGGTGTTTTTTTCTTTATTTACATGCTTTATTAACTGTTTTTAAAAAAACGCAACCATTTTTTATCAAGTGTGCTTTGATTATATTTTTGAAAAAGTCGTTTAAAAAAAAAACTTGCGTTTTTTCACAAGTAGTAAATAAATAGCTCATGTTGAAATAAATGATGATAATAATATTGTTTACAGTGGAACAGTACGGTATTAAAGTGCGAGGAGAAAATAGTCGTAAAAGAATGCCAAAGATACGCAGAGGAGGAATTGATGAAGTACAATAGTATAAAAAAAAGAAACGAAAGTGTTATAAAAGTGCGACATCCGTATTCACTGTCGTTGGACGTTTACCAGTCGTTATTATCTAGTCTCGTAGCCTGTCGATATGTTAAACTCAACGACGATAAATTTTTGCTTGTCGACACAGCATCCTCCAATAAGTTTGAAGATGTCTTGACAATCGTCCAAGATTTATTGTGTTCGTTTAATTCCAGTGGATCGTACTTGTCGCTTACCCTCGCGAACTCCGACTCTAATCTGAGAGCCAAACTTTAGTTACCTAGTTTACCAATCTACAAGGCTTTTATTCGGTTTTTCTATCATTATTTGCCATTTTTTATTATTATTTGTTGCCGCCAAATATTTACACTTTATTCTAATCATGGATTTCATTAATTTCATCGTCTTTTTAATGACGATACATTGTGATTTTTTATTTTTCAAAGTGGTTTACGTATTAATTAAATTAAGTTAAGGGATAGTAAATATTGTATTAGCTGCCACAACCACTAGATTTATAACATTACCAATAATTATACCAAAATTAGTGCTATTATTATACACCCAACACACCAACAACATGGTATACATGATAATATCGTTTTTACTGATAAGTATTATTCAGCTTGTTTAAAAAAAAAAAGAAAAAGTTTATATAATATTATATTATATTGTCATATTTTTAAGGCATACACTATACATTTGTCTGCATAGAAAAAAATAAATCTGTAAAAATACATTTTAAAAAATCACAAAAATGTTTTAAAAAATTTTCAAGCGTTGTTAGCCGCGCAATGAATTGTGATGCATTTATCATATTAAACTGTTTTGAACTGAAAAAACAAAGACTTAACTTTTTATTTAATTCATCAACCGAGCAAAAAGCTCTAATATTTATTTGAGGTTTTCAAAAACTCGCGCGGTAGGATTATGTACGTTGGCATTACTGCACTCCACAGTCCACGCAGGCCGCAGGGTGAGCAAGGTTAAAAAGTTGAAGAAAACAGAGCCGGTATCAACAAGTTTTTTTATTTGTTTGTATGCCCTCGTTTTTTTGTAAGTACTTATAGTCTCCAATGATGAAATAGTGTTGCAATCAAACTTACCGTTCCGCATGCTAAGAATAATTATTTGATTCACTTGGTTTTAATATATTTTTCATAATGATTAAGTTTGTGATATTTGGACTACTGATCAACATTTATTGCTTGTTTATTTTGTGCTCAGTACAGGCTGAGTCAGGTATGTACCATTATCCAAATGTTTAAAATATTTTAATAGTTGAGAATTATTTAAAATTGAATTAACCTGCACTTTAGGTTTGAAGGAGGATAACCACTGCATGTGCGTTGACTATGACTGTGGCTGCTGCGCACAGTTGGTTGTCCCAAAGCTCATGAATGGAAAGTGTGAGTAATAAAAAAAGACCAATATTATTGATAAACATAAAAAAGCATAATGAATTTTTTTATTCAAGTACATTCTAATATAATAAAACTTAATTTCCCAGTGTGTTCCAATTTTTCATATCTACCCGATGAGTATGGAATATCAGCCACCATAACATACAAGAAATTAACAATATACAATGAAACAGTTTCATGTAAGTACGGTTAACGGTGGTCAAATCAATAAATTAGCTTGAAATACATAGTTTTGATAAAATAATGAAATTATATTAAAAAATTAAAGTGAAAAATCCACCGCACATGTGCGTCGTTCACTTTGACGAGATTAAAATGGAAATATGCTTCAGACTGTACGACTTGGACATCAAGAACAAGTGTCTCAGCGGATGCGCCGAGTTTGAAGTTGAATTTTTCCACGTCGTGCCTTTCAAAAAAATTGAACTCGGCTGTTTTGGTTGCAAAAAAATAAATAATCCATGGAATAACATTAAGGAGCAGGGTCCACAGGTTATCATGGTTTAAGTTATCTAATTATTTAGATATTTAGTTTATAAACTTTAAGGATAATCATAATTATTATATTTTTATACTTATTTGTTAAATTAACATGTATGTAACTATCAAAAGATGATATGTACATATTAAAATCTATTAGAGAGCTCAATAGATAAAAAAGAAAAAAAAGTTGTTTAAATGCTTGCTATATTAATGATGTAAACCCAAAAAGTAGTTGTGTATAAGAGAGTGTCAAATTCGTCAAATTTGTCAAATTCAGCTAATTCAGAAGTCCAATCAGCATACGTTTTTCCCCTCCCTCGAAATCGCTCTGCAAATTTAATAGTTTAATTTTAAAAACTTTTAACATATTGGATTTACGATTAAATAATTGCTTTTATAGTTAGAGATGGTGGGTGTGCAATTACAATAAGTACATTAATGCAGCAGGTGATCTTGAATTAGCAGCTTTCTTGGTAGGTTTTTTTTAAATTAATTAATCAGACCCATGAGAAGCCTTTTGACATCGCCGTCGCAATCGCTCTGGAAAATTATAAATAATCATCTATTTACGATTGATCTAATATCAATTAGCTTTACGCAATAAAAAAAGGTAAGCACCACTCAGCTTGATGAAAGTGAAAGTTGTTATTTAGCATGCTCGATGGTATAATTATTTAAAAAGACTCAACAACGGTTGGTTGTAGATAAATATATATTTAATATAATATGTACAGGATTAAAATGACTCGTGTGTAAATAATAATAAACTTGTGTGAATAACAAAAAAAAGGTAATAGACGTGATCGCAGGTGCAGATGAGATTTGATTAAGACACCAAAGTTAGCAAAAGCCTCTTGTAGTCTCCCGAGCAGTCGCCCTGTAAATTACTCAATTCAAGCCTTGCTTTTTTTTATTTCTAAATTTCAAATAAACAAGATTAATAAAACTTACGTCAATGTCCGAAGCCAAGGAGGTCCCGTACTTCTGCTGGTAGAGCTCCTTGACGTCCCCCAGGTCGATCTCGCTCCTAGCGACGATTATCCTGACCAAAGTCTTGTCGTCGGTGCCCATGCCCTTCATCGCGTTCTTGAGCTTCTTGGCGAAGTACTCGGTCTTGTTCCTGGCGCACCTGACCACCGCTAAATAACCGGACTCCAGGTTCCCGGAGAACTCGCTCTTGACCGCGTCCTCGATGTTCCGCCCGGTCAGCTCCTCGTACCTCTCGAAGATCCTCCTGAGCTGGGTGTAGCTCCTGCTTACCAGGATAGAGTTGAAGGTCGACTCGTCGCTGCCCCACTGGCCCTCTCCGGCCTCCACCAACTTCTCGGCGTCGGCCGTCGCGGCTGCCTCGTCTACCTCGACGTTCTCGTCCCGGTTGGCGCAGCACAGGGACACCAGGAGTCGCTGGAAGTGTCCCGAGGTGTCGTTTTTGATATCCTCCTCCAGCTCGGAGCCGAACTTGTCCTTGTAAATCTCCCGGATGGTCTTGACCCCGTAGTTGCTGAGGGAGGTCAGGACCTCGATGATGGTCTCCTCGTCGGTCCCGGCCCCGCTGATGGCGTCCCGCAACTCCTGGGCGTAGAAATCGGGCAGAGGGGTCATGAGAGCGACGATGGCTTTCTCGAGGTCGCCGCCCAGCTCGGACTTGAGCTCCTCCAGGAGGTCCTTGCCGTACATCGTCTTGAACTTGTCGGCAATGGTGAGCCTCTGGACTACGCCCCGGTGCGCCAAGACGTCGATTATGGCGGTCTCGTCGGTCCCGAATCCCTTCATCGCCGTCCTGAGAGTCTCGGCGTCGGACTCGGGTTCGAACGGATCGGCGGGGTATACCGTCGGAGTGCACTATTAAATAATTTTTATGGTTTAAAATTAAAAAATAATCTATGGAAATAGAAAAATAGCTCGGGAGGATGAGTCATCGGCAGGATAAATAATATTAGCGGTGATGTCATTATGCTGCACTATGACACTCTACTACGACTACTTATGCGATGATTTATCCAAGGACATTTAAAAAAATTTTATTAAAAATTGGTTAAATAAATAGATAAACTCACCTGTGCGTGATAGTACTGAGACATCGCGATGGCTTAGCTAAGTAAAACTTAGATCTGTAATTTAAAGAGATAACTGTTATTGCAAGGTGTGGTTCGGCTGATTCTGAAATGAATTTATCGGAATTGGTAATATGATGAAACTTACTAGTTAAAGAGAGTCAAAAGTGTTAGAGAATAGACAGCGTTTAACTGTAAATTGTAACAACGAGAGCAAAACAGCAAAAAACAGCAGCTACGTCGGACGAGCGAACTGCAGTGAATGGCAGTGAACTGATGCGAACTGAAAAGTGAAAAGTAAGGCGAGGCGATCGCTGCTATAGTCTATATACTCAACGCCGCGAGGCAAGGCAAGCCGCGAGACTTTATAGTTATAGTTGGACTTTGGCCAACCAGTTAAAACTACCATTAATATTCATCCTAATTACACTCAAACCATATCTTCCAAAAAATACTTTGTGCATCGATTATCGCTCAAACTAACGACTCGCTTTCACTTTATTTATTTGCCACTCTTTCAATTACTATCAATTTCATTATTATTATTTTCCCTTGTAAGTTGCAGTAGGTACCTTGTTACAGGAGTTTGTTTTAAGCATTTTTAGCATCCTTTAATCTCAATAATCCTGCGCATCTTAAAATTAAGAGTTATTATTATCTTATGACTCATACTCGCGTAATCGCGTTGCTCGTTACTCATCAAATTGTTCTATACGCACTATACGTTATTTACTTTTTATTTTTTATTATTTTTACATTGGCACCTAAAAGTTTAAACAAAAATTTATATTATTTCATATAATCGTGATTGTTTTGAATATTATGTTTTAAAATTATAAAAATTGAAATTCTAAATTCAAATTAAGGTGGGAACCTCGAGCATGCGCAACAACTACAGCAGAAACTGGTGTCTGGTAAACACGTGTTTACACTTTTTACAGTGCCGCCGCGGCGCTTAGGTTATCCATTTGTTTTTGATTAAATTTCAATAAGTTAGTTTATATATTATTATTACTCGCAATGAGTCTTTTCGTTGTAAATAGGTGAGTAACAGTACGATTAGACGCACAATTTCTAGTACTTGTTGTTTATTTATTTATTAAAAACTTTATACGTTAAATTTTCCATTCAGATTCGTTGTATACAGGTTTTTATTGTTTTTTTTTATAGTCAATAAAAAAAATATATATATATATAAATATAATTACAGATACGAAGACAAGGATTGGAATGAAGAACAAAGTGGTGAAAAGGATCACTTGTCGGTGCTGTTGAACAAAATACAAGAGAGAAAACGTCTCAGGGAAAGTGCTGCTGTTTCGGCTCCACCTTTGGCTACTGAAAATCAAACTCAAACTCAAGATCAAGCAGCACACAAAGTCAAAAAGAAAAGAAAGAAAAATCAAAAAGATGAAAAAAAAGAAGCCGAGAGTAAACCCGTTGAACCTGTACCAGAAGATACAACAACAACAACAACAAAGCAAGCCAAGGAAAATCAAGTCAAAAGTAGTTTCACAGTTTTGGGAAGCCACAAGCGTTCAAAAGCTCAAACGGCCAAAAGGGTATTGCCAGCTTGGCTGACACAGCCCAAAATAATTAGTTCGGATCTTAAAAGCGGTCCAACTTTGGAGGAAGCAGCCTTGGAATTCATGGATCCAGAGTTGGTACAAAAACTCAAGAACGATGGATTTGACAGGCTGTTTCCCGTACAAGCTCAAGTGTTTTCATGGCTCCTGGAGTCAGACGAGAGCTACAGAGCTGGCAGGTGGCTCAGGGACACTTGTGTATCCATGCCAACTGGAAGTGGTTAGTTTACAAATTTAAAAAATAATTAAATTTTAATAAAATTATGATTTATTTGGTTATAGGTAAAACACTGGCTTATACCCTGCCATTAATTCAAGTTCTCAAAAACAGCAACTCGTTTGTGAGGTGCGTCAGGTGTCTTATTGTGCTCCCTGTACAGGAACTAGCTGCTCAGGTCTACGACGTTGTTGCCAAGTACTCTAGTAATTCCTCCCTCAAGGTTGCCCTTGTCTCTGGTGCTTCTTCCTTCAAAGAGGAGCAAGAAAAACTTTTGATCAATAGTATGTCTCTTATTGAAATTATTTGATACACCTTAAAAAGAAAAAAAAAAATTCTTAAAATATGATGGTGATTTTTGAATTGTTTAAAGGTGAAAATGTTAGGTTGAGTAAGGTCGACATAGTAGTGGCGACTCCTGGACGTTTGATAGATCACATAAGAAAGACGAGCGGATTTTCACTTGCCAACCTGAGATTTTTGGTAATAGACGAGGCCGACAGGTCGACCGATTGGCTCCAATACTTACCCTTCCCGCATCAAAGGCCACCGGTCTTGACCGTCGCAAACACTCGTGACAGGTACGATGAGTTTTTTTTTGTTTATAATTAAATTGTTAGTAGTAATTGTGATAAATGAAGGTCCAAGGTACCGGCCCAAAAGATACTTCTGAGCGCGACGCTGTCCCAGGATCCGGAAAAACTGAGCGCGCTCGGTCTCTTCTGGCCTATTCTGTTCACCTCGGCGGTGCTGGACTTTGAAGAACTAGATTCCAAAGACA
Organism: Encarsia formosa; assembly: GCA_038277355.1. Taxonomy (NCBI): domain Eukaryota; kingdom Metazoa; phylum Arthropoda; class Insecta; order Hymenoptera; family Aphelinidae; genus Encarsia; species Encarsia formosa. The sequence goes on along the minus strand of CM076185.1, from coordinate 352,755 downwards.
AAGACCTGAACCTGGACCTAGAAAAAAGTAGCTACGGTAATCCAAGCGAGCTGACCGAAAAAATACTCGAGTGCCGGGAGGTCAAGTACAAACCTCTGGCCGTGTACAAGCTCATAATCGACTCGGATGTAAAGACTCTGGTATTCACCAATTCCGGCGAGTCGGCTCACAGGCTCTCGATTCTTTTGCGGTCGTTGCTGTCCAAGTTGTCCAAAGACATCGTCGTGAGCGAACTGTCGGCCCAGCTCGGCTCGAAACAGCGAGAGGAGACGCTCGACAAGTTCAGACGGGGAGCTATACAAGTGTAAGTTACATTAAGTGATATTATGTAATAGTAAAGAGAATGTAATAAAAAACATAATTTATAAAAACTTGCAGGCTCGTGAGTTCGGACGCACTGGCTCGGGGCTTGGACATTGAGGGAATTAAGCTGGTCGTGTCTTACGACATGCCCAAGCACGTAAAGGGTTACATACACAGGGCCGGAAGAACCGGCCGAGGTGGCTTTACCGGAACTGCCGTGTCGCTTCTGTCGCCTGGACAAGTCGACGCATTCGTCAAAATGATCAATAAAGTTGGTAAAAGCGTGCCCGAGATGCTCGAATCAAACAACAAATCGAAATACGACTTTGACGATATCGCCCGGAGCGTCGAGTACGAGGAGCAGCTGGAAGTGCTCAAAACGAGCCTGACCGAGGAACAAGAAGCCACCTCTAAAAGACGCAAGAGGATCAAGAGGATCACGAGGGGGAAGTTTCAATAACTATAAACCACCTTTATTAACATCCATAATAACATTTTTCTTTTTTATTATTGTCTCAATTTTATATAATCATAAGTACATTATTATTAATATTGGTTCTCAACTTAATTTTACTTCTTTGATTACCTACTGGATTTTATCTTAAACTCCGTCAAGGCAATTTTTATTTTATTTTCTCTTACTTTTTCTTACAAACAATTTTCTGCATCGGTTTACAAAAAATAATATCGTCGTCAAACCTTCTTTTCCTTCTGGCAGCAATGGTTTTTTTTTTATTTAATAATTTTTTATGACTTTTTAATTCGTATAATTAAAAGAAAAGCAGCTCTCTTTTGATTCGTTGTACATACATATAAATTCAAAAATCTAGTCGAGTGTAAAGCAATGTTTCAAATTATTGACTTCTTTTGACTATAAAAATTTAAAAACACTCGTCGAGATAGCTGTTAAACGATAATCAAGAAAGATGCGTGATGTTTACAAAAATAATATGTATACGATTTGATAAACGTCGTTTTACATTAATTCATAAATACATGTTGCTTTTTATTATTCGATTACAAAGTACGCTGTACATAAATAAGTATAAATATTCCTTCAAATCGATATTTCATAGTAATTGATAAGGGTTTTTATATTATTATTATTATTATTATTATTATTATTATTATTATTATTATTACTATTTTCAATAGTTCAACGTGAAAACGTAATAACTTCGTACCATAATATATCATTAGGTAGATAACATTTTTATAACATTCAAGAATTATAATTGTTGTTTATGTTTTAATAATATTTAATAAAACTAAATGATTGTTGATATTTTTGATGAAGCTCTTTTTATTTTAATTTTAATTATGAAATCGAGTGGTTGAGTACCTATCGCCTGAACAAATAAAATTAAAGAGATATGTATTTTATTTGATTGTTCAATTTATAAATGCAGAAAATTGTGATTTTTTTTTTTTTTGAATTTTACGTAAATATAATAGGGTGAGGGAAAAAAAAATGTAAAATTTAAGTCAGTCTTCGAGCGTGGGGTATCTAACCACTCGATCAGATAAGTAATAGCGCTTGAAAATTAATAAAAATACGGTTTCGAATATCATTGAAGTAGCTTTAACTAGTTTTTTTTTTTTTTTTTTTTTTTTTAAAGTGTCGAAATCACCAACAATTATGATAATGATTCAACCGTATTTTAAAAATATAAATTCAACACTTTTGTGCAGCTTTATAAAAACTACCTATTGCTTCTTTATTAACAGTGTATTGCACTTTTTTTTTTTTTCTTCAATTATACATATTTTAACAGTATACATATTAGCGATTCGTTACAATAAAGATCAATAAACGATACCTAATATAAGAAGAATAATAAAAAAGTTAAAAAAATATGATAATGAGGCATTTTATAGATATGCTTCGTGTTTAACAACATTTGTTTAAATGTAAACATTTGCTTACGTGTTACACGTATTACTAAAAATTCATGTGTTTATCGAAACAGCAGTGAACACGATTAAGATACATGAGATTGTAGATTATGTACTTAATTATTACGATAAATTTATTTATTTATTTATTATCATCGTCATCATCATTTTTATTCATTTATATAAAGTGATTATTGTCGTGAGTTTTTATTAGCAAGCGTAATAATAGTTAATAATATTTGAAATAGAAGTTAACAAAGTTTATTTGATATAATAAAATAAGATTAAAAAAAATGTTTGCTACCGTGTAAAATGATTTAACAATTTGTTTATAAATCGGATGCGTGAAACGAATAAAGACACTTTACTCGGATTTAGTTTGGCCAGTCTGCCGCGATAAATTATTGAATATATAAGTAGGGTCTTATAAAAAATGAACAAGTAAATATTTTGGAGATGCGAAGTATAAGGCTTAAAATAATAAAAATAATAATGAAAAAAAGGAAAAAGAGAGAGAGAAAAAAATGATAGTAAAGAGGAAGGATGGATGGCGGTCCGCATCCGCTTAGCTAAATCCGGTTGGAGTGTGGGCTATACATAGGTATAGATATAAAGGTAAGGGTATAAATTTGGAGAGGCGCAGTAGCAGCAGTTCCCAGGCCGTGACCAGTGAAATATTGCGATTAGCCCTACTGCAATTTTTTTTACTTTTTTTCTTGTTAAACTCAATTCTTTCATTGGCTATCAAAACTTATCTTATTTTTATTTTATTCTAGGCAACTACACAGCAAGAGAGTAACAACGCACCCGAACAACACACGGTTGTAGTTGTTGCTCCTCGATCCTCCTCTCGAAACCTTGTTGTTGTCGTCGTCGTCGTCGTCGTCGTCATAGGTCACGCTGGACCTCGTGGACGATGTAGAAAACGCGTTGTTGTTGTGATGATTGTGCTGGTGTTGTTGTCGGTGTCCGGGCCGCTCGGTTTTGCCACCGTGAACTCGCGTCGCGTCCAACTCGTCCGCTGCTCCTCCGGCTTTGCCCCGGTGCTGGTGCTTTTTGTTGTTGAGGTTGTTTTGCTGCTGTTGTTTCTTCCGACCCGGCCTGAGCTCGTTGCTGGGCCTGTTGCTGTGATGCTGGGGCGTAGTAGTCGTCGTCGTTGGGGGTGCGTCGGTTTCTATTCATTTATATTGTTTTAGTTATATCAAGTTTAGTACTAATAGAAACAGAAAATAAAATAAAAGAAAGCTTACTTTGTAATCGAACTTTTTCCTCGGCGGTCCCGAGGGCGTTTACAGAGGCACAAGTGTAGTCACCAAAGTCGTCTTTGTTCAAGGCTCGTATCGTCAAGTTCATCTGCCAGGTGTACTCGTTTAGTTGCAGCTCCGTCATGTTGTACTTCGCGGTCGGCAATAGCTTTTGATCTTTTTTTTTTTTTTTTTACATTCATTATTATTTATTTTAATTGCTTCATTTTCGGGGGAGGGGGGAATTACTACCATATTTTTTTTTTTTTTTAATTTTTAGGCAGCTTACCTTGAAAAAATTAAAAGTATGAATAAATAATTAGAAAAAAAAAGTCCCCCGTGTAATGAGATATCCTGGTAAATGTTATTTGGCTTTTAAATCGTAATAAAAAAATAAAAAATAATGAATAAATTGAAGATTAGATTGTTTAGCGTAATGATAAAGAAGAAAAAACCTTTTCCTATAAGCCAAGTGTTCATGGCTGCGGGCGAGGCTTCGACTATGCACTGCAGCACGACGTTTGTGTGTACTGGTGCGCCAACAACGTTCTCCCTGGCTTTAATCGTCGGCGCGACTGTATTTAAAAAAACGCATTAATGAATTGAATATTGTAAAACACATATGGTAGATAAATATGAAGGAAGTATTACAATTAACCAGAACGACGAATCGCTTGCTGACGGTCGGGGGTATGCCGTTGGTCGCTATGCACAGGTAATGTCCCATGTCCTCTCGGGTGACGTTGTTGAGCTCCAGAAACTCGCCGTCAAGCTTTTCGAGCCGGTGGGTGTGGGGTCGTCCCCTGATGACGATGGGCGAGTTGTTTTCGCGCCTCCAAGTTACGTTGGGCTCGGGGGTACCCGTAGCCAGGCACCTGAGCTTGACGCTGCCTCCCTCGTTGGCCACCTGTTCGCTTCCACCTCCTCCCCCCTCGAGCCCTCCCCCGCCTTCGGGAGACTTATCGTCGACGATGTCGGGCGGCACGACGACCTCCATGTATCCCATCTTTTGAATGTTGATTTAAAATTAAAAAAAAAAAAATAATTGGAAAAATGAAACTGTCAATATTAACCTGGCTGAGCATTGGCTCGGTGTTAACTTGGCACATGTAGGTGCCCGAGTCGTTTTTCTGTACATTCGAGAGGTGAAGCTTCCAAGTGTTGTGACCGTTGTGGGTTACGCTTATGCGTGGGTTGTGGGCAACCAAGTGGGTGTGTATGGCCAGTATGGCCCTCGAGTCCGACTTTATCCAGGCGACTCTGTAGTCCTTGAGGTGGTTCACTATGCAGGTGAAGCTCACCTCCCGTCCCTGTATAACGGTGTGGTTGCCCAGGGGAGCCAAGAACTTTGGCAGTACCTCGCTCTGGCTTATTTGACCTTAAATCAATTTAAAAAACACCTTATAACACCTGAAAAAGCTTTAATCTTAAGAGGACGAATTTTAGGCACGCGCTCGTGCGAAAGAAGCGATAAATGGAAAAATTCTTCCTTTCCTCCCCTACCTAGCTATCTCTCAACCGGGCGGACGGACGGACGGGTGAGCTTGCGAGCTTGCGAGCTTGCGACTGCCAGTGGCTTTAACCGGAGAGAAGAGGGGATTTTATACTAGTATAAAAGCTTAAACTCAGCTCGCGGCCTGGCTTAAACGCGTGGAATTCTAATTTTGCTGCAGCATTTAATTCTTTATTCGAGTATCTCCGGCCCGTTCTGGCTTTTCTCCTGTTTGACTATATCTATTTCTCCACTTGAAACTTAACTGCTTTCCCTCTCCCTTATTATGAGCAAAGCTGCTCGATCAATAATTCTTATATTTGAACAGAGGGCAATTTTGTTTAACTTGTGCCTGCATCTTGATCTCCGATCCTTCGTTACAGACTTTCAACTTGTAAACTTGTAAACTTGAATTGATTTTTGAAAAAAAAAAAAAAAAAAAAAAAAAAAAAAGAGAGCTTTTAAAAGCGGGATGGTAAAATAAACGTCAGCCGTAGCATTAATTGCATCATTCGGGATAATAACGATAACTCATCCTGATCTAATGGCATTAAAGCTCCGAGTGGGGAGGAGTAAGGGATTTTAATAAAATATGCTTGTACTACCATCCGGACCGGTTAAGCTTTAACAGCGGTAGCAAACTGTGTTAAATTTAAAAAAAAAAAAAAAAAAGTAAAAAAAGATACAAAACACTTACACAAACACGAGTGCAGGTAGTAAATGGAGGCTATTAAAGTCGCCTCGAGGAGCTTTGCTTTGCTGCACCATGTTATTGTTACACCTAAAACAGCTCCAACTCCTGCTCCAGTCGCCATAGAACCTGCTGTTTTTTACTATTATCGAGGACTCGAACCGTCTCCCAACTGTAACATTTTTTCATATTATCATTTTAATGCAGCTTTTGTCCTTAACAGTTGCAGGATTACTCTTGTTACGATTAACCAATTTCACACTAAAGCATGTCTTTTTATCTGAGAATAAAGTAACATTCACTCGATTCCCGGGTAAATAGTGATCTGCACAACTTATTCCGGGTAAAGTGTAACTTTGAGGTCATATTTTCCAGGTTCAAATTTATATAATCAATTACAACTTGTTTTAAATATACATTGGAAAAACCATTTTACCAAGAAAATCGTTAAGTGTAACTTCACGGCCATTAACAAATGGTTTTTTTACAAACAGTAACACTATGCAAACTTGTAAAATGGTAAATTTTTCTAGAGGTCGGAAAGGGTTGATTTGTCCACCGCATTCCGAAATTTATTTATCCGCATGAGACATCAAAAACTATAGTTACTAGAGCTTTTTCCTATGGAAAGTTGGCATTGATTTTATAATTTATTCGTAAAAAAGCTCTAGTAATTATTTTGTGTTTGTTCTGTTACGTTTACCGCGGAAAAATCTCTGGAGAATTTGAAGTTATTTGATGCCTCATGTATCGTCACAGTTTACCTGGAAAAGGATCACTTGTCACGTTTTACTCGGGAAAAATGTTACTATTACTTTTTTTTTGTCCTGGAAAACTCGTACAGTATACTTATACTGAAAAAAAACGTATGAAAAAAAATAGAAAATAAAAAATATAAATTTTCAATGAACCAATCGAAGCATAAAATATCGTACATAAAAAAAGCTAAAAAAAAAAACTTAATCAAGTTTTAAGATCTCCACGAATTTGTTAAGACTAATTGTATAAATAAAGAGAAAAATAAAAAGTCGCAAAACGAATGTAATAATTGAATATAAAAGAATGTAGGCCCCTCCCCTTGAGCTTAGGGAACGGTTAGAGGGCGGTTGAATAAGCTTATAATATGTAATCTGTAACATCAATCAAATGAAGAAGAAGAAGAATAATATGAATATGAAATAAAATTTGGGGGCTTAGAAGAGGATCACAAGACGAATGATACAGCAATGTTGATGATAAATAAATGAAAAAATAAATAGAAGGTAACAGCTGTGATTGTAGGGGATGTAGCAAGAGTCAACAGAGAGAAGTGCAGAGTGCAGGTGCTATTTCGACAACGATAGCGTAGTAGCTAGTAGGGCATAAGTTATGAGCTGGTCGCTCGACTCACTCTGCCCTATGAATTTATGCATGAGATACCAACTTTATGCTTTATGCATTGAACGCACTACCTACCAACCTAGCGCGATAAGCCTTTATTTTTCAACTTCTTCATCTTGTTTCTCGAGTCACGTACGATTCAACAGTTCAGCGCTAAAAGCTCTTTGATTTACCTGCATTCTCCCTTATTTAAAACCCGACCGACCAGTTACACGTTTTACCTCTTTCCTTGCCCGACGCTGTATCCGACGTTTTATAATAATAATAATCTAATAATCCAATATTTTAGTATTAAAGTCACGAACGAGGACAATTATCATCTTGCTCGAAACAGCCAGAAGCGTGCAGCAATTCCGCGGGGAATTTTAGAATTTCGTGTAAACGTACGTTTTACAACAGTAAAACACGTCTGTAAGCAAGAAAGATCCTGGAAAGCCGGAAGGAAAACAAAAGTTAATTTAAGCAAGTTAAACCTGTTTCTGTCAGTATCCAAAACCATCTTACTCTTTTAAAAGTTGAGCTCTTAAACTCACTTCTCGGAATATTAAATAATAACATGCTTCCTTCTATAAACTCCCAAACACCCATGGGAATCGGGGAGGTAGCTTTTTTTTAACTCTGAGTTACGCTTCGAGCTTTAGCCCCTTGGCTTATAGCTCTCTCTCTTTTTTTTTTTTTTTCGACTTTTCAATGATCGTAACAAATGGAGGTAACGCAAGATTTGGTCTCGCGAGTGCACTCGAAGGGTTTTAAGATTTTAAGATTTTGAGATAATCACGCACTGCAATGTATCGCTTACGTTTAAAGTGCAAAGTGCAAGCCTCCTATTATGATTTTTCCTCACTATGCGATGCAAGATTTAATGGCTCTCATAGAGTTAAGGTAGAGGAGTAGAACAAAGACTTTCGGTATACGTATATGTATATAGGGGGGGACTAATATTCGTCGAGTTCAAGTTGGAGGCAATTCAAGCGGTGCTAACTGCACACAAGTAAATCACAATAGCCTTGGCTATTATATCCCCAGTCTCCAGTTCCACCCCCTAAGATCAACTTATTGACTCGATAGTTGGAACGCATTGTTTAACTTATCGACTTTCCGACTTTGCCTTCTATTATCGGAATATTTAAAAAACTCTGTCGCAAGTGTGTTTGGGGTATTACTAAATAAAAAAGCACCACTGTGATTTTGGAGCTATTAATAGATTTATTGAAACGTTAAGAGAGACTCGAAGTTTGAGTTTAAGTCTTCTGCCATTGTTGTTCACCGAGGCTCGACGGTGAGAATAAAGAGCGTTTTTTTTTCTACCCACGGTGGGTGTAGTAATCTTGAAAAAGCAGTCTGCAGCTCGCAGCTCGCTTTTTATATTCCAAATGTAAGTAAAGGACGCGTCAGTTTGGAGTTTAGAGTTTAGTAATGAGGGTGGCTGGAACAGTGCAGGCGCTATCGGCCCCCGGCTAAAAGCAAGCAGCCTCTTTGTAGTTCTCTCTGGCCTTTAGCGCGAAGCGTTTTTTAAAACAGTTTAGTTGAATTTTGACAATAGCAGTAGAGGTAGGCACAGCGAAGACGCCATGGCACGCTTTAATCCGCTTTGGCGCTTTGGTTTGATTTCTCTAGTGCACTCGGCGCTTATTACATCTCCTGCAGCTGCGCGATATATTTATTCATCCGCTTAGCTACTTCCATCCCTCTTTCAAAATTCAATGTTCATATTTAAAGGAGATTACTTTTATTAATTAATCATCGTAATATTGATGTTTCGAAAGTCACGCTTCGTTTAATCGTACAGTATCGCTTTGATCGGTCAAGCCTGTTTGAAAGAAAAAAAAGAGATAATTAAATGCTTATCGATGCAGCAACGCGTTTGACCAAAAACATGATTTAAAATCTCTCATTATCGAAGTGCATAACGAAGGAAAGAAATAAACAATGTGAGAGAGAAAACGATGACAAAGGCACGGAAGAAAGACAGACTTCCCGTAAGAGCTGGAGGAGGATTTGAATAATCGCGCAGGGCCAGGAAGCTCATTAGGCCGTAGCCCGAGGCTCCTTCTTTTGCTCCACTTCTATTTGGACTTTCACCACCAACCCTTCCCGCCCATAAACTCAACAGCGTGTGTAGGGGAGGACTTTTTAAAATAAAATTTTAATAGTTCGCGCAAGCTGTGACCCTCCAGGGTAAATAATCGATTTAATACAGACTAAAATAATTAACGAAATCCCGACAGGTATATGCGTATATGCAGGTAGAACGCGACGCGAGCTATGTCCAGTCCAGGCCAGGGGGATAGCTTGAATAATGCCGACACGTGCAGCTTTACAAGCAGCCACAGCTTGAGATCTTATAACCTGACCGGCTGACTGCACCGTACGCATAAAATAACGTCCAGCTTTACGATCCTATTCAGCTTATAATTTATAAAACGTTCAACGTATATAACTATTTTAATCTGTGCTGGCCTGGCTGGCTGCTTAAATTCTTGGCCTTCCTCAATATTAAACCGTAATTAAAATACTTTTGGCCCTTCAACAGCTTCCACAACTCCTCGAGCGTTATACCGTAACTTATTAAATCAATATAAGTAAGTCTGCAGACCGATGTTTGCATGAGAAAAGAAGATGGACAAAAAAATGAAATAATAAATTGAGGGAATGGAGGGGAATAAAAGCAGCCGAACTTGCAGATTGTATTGTTCGCGGGGACGACGGAAGACAGACGACACGACAGTCTTATAAGTTTGCGGTGGCTGCTGCGCAAGCGATAGTTTGTCTTTTCGACTCCAGGCTCCAGCGGCAAGATTATCGGAGAGAGCTGCTGCTATAACTTTTCAAAGGACCGCCTTTTGATCAAAGCCTGCACAGCTGGTGCGAAAGGGGACTCTGAGCTTTTAACTTTTATGCTTATTCGGCCTTTATTTCTTATTATGTACCTACCACTTGACCACTACAATTTATTACAACTCTTTTTTTTTTTTTTTTTTTTTTTTTTCATTTAAAATCGAAGAGAAAGCAGTAAATAAACAAAACTAAGTTGGTGGTGCCCATGCCGCTGGTGTGGATGATTAAGTTCGCACCAGCTTGCAGCCGAGCTTTAATTTCTGAAAAGGCTGCTCTCTTATAATACAATTCGATAATTTTACTCCTTATTTTTATAAAAGTTCCGAGCTCAAAAAGTACCGGATAAATGTATCATATTAAGGGCTTCAATATGTAAAGGCTTCAATAGCCGAGAAAAAGCTCCTCTTCTTTTAAAAACGACATACGCCCGCCCGCCAAATCGAATTTCAAGTTGGGTGAATTCCATCATATGTCTGCGCGCGTCAATTTTTTTTTTATTATATCCTTTTTCACGCCTCGTTGCAGCCCTAATTCAACCAAGTTTAGTTTTTAAATAAAAACTTAAAAAATTCGAAACATATAGACGTTTTAACCAGAATTCCTTCGTAAATTTTTCAAATACCCAATAGCTGCAGCGCAAATTGTAAAAAATTCAACTTCCGTACGGACAAATTTATTTATTAAAAATTCTCTCTCTGGTAAAAAAGAGTTTCATAAAAATTCGTCGTGGTTTAAGTGTCAGGCTCAGGTGAGCACTGGGGGCTACAGGGGTATTATTAAATTTCTTTTGAAAGAGTGGGCTTGGAAAAAGAAATTTAAAGAAATAAAAGTGCAGCTGAAGAATGGACTTTTGGACTATTCGGAGGGAAGACGAGTAGAAATGCTAAACATTTTTTGCTTCTATTTCCCTCTGGCCGAGTTTATACATTACCTCCGGCCGAGGGAGACTACAAACTGTCCGTCTCTGTCAGCCGGGGCAGCCAGGGCAGCCAGAGATTCAATCTTACCTTCGCATTAATTCACGGCCGACACGTCCGTGTTTACATACTTAATAAAGCGTCGCGTTTAAACTCCCCAAAGTCACCGGAAAACTCCGGAAAACTCCGGAAAACTCCCGAAAAGCAGGAAATTAACTTTAAAGCGTTTCTTCAAGGATATGTTACTTATGACGTGTCGAATTTGATATAACAGCTTTTCTCAAAAAAATATTTATCTTTTAATACCGTTTTTTATCTCTTCTTTATCATCATCTTTTCTTCTGATATTGCAAGAGCTTTTGACCACACTCTCTTTTATATCAATTTAACGATAAATCCTTCTCCTCTTTTAAAAGTTTGTCAATACTTTGAGAATCTATTGTTGAGTTCAACTACGTCTGGCTTACTTCTTTACTAATTACACTTTTTTCTTAATAAACCGAGCTAATTTAAAAACGGTGCTACGGCAACAGCTTGTTTCTTTGGGATTTATTAACACAATTAGTTTGAAGAGCTAATAAAAAAATGGAGCTTGAATGTAATGAATAAATAATGGAGTATGAATACAAGCGAAAAGGGTTAATAAATCAGTTGTAGGTGAGGCTTTGGGGGAAGGGGGGGAAAGCGTCTGTTTGTGATATAAACTGCAATGAATGCTTTGGTCGCTTTGGTTCATGCCCTGCGGACAACAACGCCAGTTTGGGCGTGGCTATCAATTATTCACTCAATTCCCGAGCTAAGAAATCATTCCTCCTCGTATCGATAAGTCTGTGAATAAAAAATTACGAAAAAGTGCATCATCATCAGCTTTTAAACTGCTCCTCTAACCATCCCTCGGGGCAATAACTGCCTGACGAATGAATGAACTTTGTTGGCAAAGAAGAAGTAAGGAATTTCTCTGAGCTGGTAGGGAAGACAGAAAATAGCTAAGAGATTCATAATCTTGTCCCTCCCCGGAAAACGAATTAAGAGTGTAATTGAAATTAATCTCCCGAGGCGAGCCGATCAAAGTGGCCTTTAAAATGATCAAGTACTTAATGGAATAACTTTAATCGACACGCTTGTTTGTAAAGAAAAAAAAGCGGCTGATTTATGAAAAAAAAGTCTCGGTCTGACTAGCGTGAAATCAAATGATTCATTAAACAAGGTATACCAGCAGCAGCAGAGTTCTGCGCTTGACATGTTGAACTATCACCCCCTGTTATTTACCTTCTCTCTTTACCCTTTGTGCTTGATGCCGCTGCTCTGGCAAAACTTACTTATTCATCTAAAATTTTTCATTTTATTGATTTTTAGTTTCGACATATTGTGCTGCACACTCTGGCTAATATCAAAGCAAAGTTGTGCGTACTGATAATAAACTTCTTCCTACCCGAACGCTGCAGATAAAAAGTTTTAAATTGAAGCTGTTCCAACAACTGGCTTAATGCGTGCGTGTTTTTCAAAACTTTCATTAACTATTTTGTTATTAATATTACTTAAACACGCCCTTTTATACTACCTATCGACTGTCATAAGGATTTTTTTAAAAGTTATCTTTATTCTCCAAGGAAAAGCAATTAAAAACTTCTTCTTCTTCTTCTTCTTCTTCTTCTTGGCTCCTATGCGATCTATGAGGCGAAAAATTAGGGAGTTTTAAAAGCCTCCCCAACTTAAATCCCATATATTAGATTTAATTATTATTTAAAAAGTGGTGGAAGTAATTATCGAGTAGTGGGGGCTATGGAATTTCCAGAATTTTAATTTGAGATTATCGACGATAAGAGACTATCTTAATGACTTATGCGTCGCGTTGTGCCCTGCTGCACTGTCAACACACTTCCGCGCTCATTAATTACAGCAGCGACAGTTGCGGCCTATCTTATCGTTTTAAAGATACGAATCTGCGAATCTGCACCACGAATATACTTTTTGAGCTTTTATCTCTTCGTAAAGGATTCATGGACATCCGGATTTTATTAAAACATTCAACAAAAGATATCAAGAGCTTTTTTTTAAATTCAATAAAGGGCCATTAAAACAAGTTATCAGTTCGTCAGGGGAAGGGGTGTGTTATCTTTGTGCACTTTTATGAAGTTTTATGCGGTACGATCGGTGGGGGGGAGGGGGCGTAATCTATAAGCTACGTAAGCTATATAGATAGTTCGCGAATCGCAACATTAGCGAGAGCGAAAATATGTACGTAGTAGAAAAAGAGAATAAGCTCGTAAATAAAACATAAGAGTGTCGAAAGTGCAACAGGTGCAGCCTGCCCGACTGCCTGCAGGATATAATCATAAGGGTTGGGGGAGTTTGGAGGAGGAAGGATTACTCAAAAGCCGCTTAAGCATTCATTGGCAGTGATCCAGGCTGCTCCCTTTTTACTTCTTTATATTTTCATACCTCTAGGAGTTGTCTAAATACACCATTACTTTGCTTTTTACCAACTATTTTCATTTTTTCATTTTTTTTCGCTGACAAATAGCTTTACCTTGTTCATTCGGTTCTTATACTTGCACCCCTCTTAGTCGTAAAAAAACACTAAATTAATGCTTTAATATTTGAAAATAAATAAAAACTCACCAAGACATAAGCCGGATAGTGCGGAGTCAGGTGCCGTAGAAAAAGGAACGCACATGAATTTGAAAACAAAAATAAAAAAAAACTAGTGTCAAGAGATGTGTTTACCGTAGCGGTGTCGCGTCGCGACTGTAGCAGCATCCAGCGACTCTTTGTCGAGCTCGCAAGCTCCCAAGCCCGAAAGCTCGCGCCGCGCCTGCGTTGCGTTACGCGTTTTAACTCTACGATCCCCACCTATCCCCATCGTCCTTTCGTTTTCGTTATCCTGCTGCGGCTATTATTATTCCTCATTTTAACTTTTTCTTTTTTTTTTTTTCAACCTTTTTATCACTTTATATCATCCTACTCTTATTTTCACCAAAGCCGACCTGCACGCTCGGCCACAAGTATAGATAATATTTTCCTAAATCCACCTCCTCTACAGGATTTAAGCTAAGCCGTCTTCTTCTTCTACTCCTTACTTATTTTTTCTTTTTTTTCTTTTAACTCAATTATACTTGGCCAACAATTCTCAAGTATTATCTAATTCGGTGTATATTTTAAGTTTCAATATCCCGAATAACACTGTTACAATGGAGATGATTTTTTCCAATAAAATATCTCTAAACATGCACTTTACTTAATCAATTGTAATGAGGTTTTCTTCGCATGAAGGCTATTTTATCAACGAGTTATTATGTAATTATTCCGAGATACCTACAATGTTTTAAAAAAAATATTATTTCACGAATATTTAAGAATCATTTTGAAGACACATTGTCAAAGTTACGCAAGTTGTTTAAACAAGTATTGTCTACAAGCTAGCTACGAATAAAAAAATCTTTATGATTTTCTAATCCTTTGATAAGCTATTGACTTGGTCATTTTATTCGTGGCCAAAAATGTTAAATGCGCTTCGGTTTTTTCGCTGAACTAAACAGTGTTGCGATGAAATTTTTTCAACTAAATTCGTCATTTTCGAGCAGATCTTGATATCAACTAGTGGCATGGAAAAAATAAAAGTTGAGATCCGCTAAACGATAAAGTTTAGGCGAAAAAATCTCGACACTCTTTAACGCACATCTAATATAAACGTTATAAACACAGAAAAGTCTGATACAACCCTCTAATCGTCCGACTTAACTGTTATATTAGACTTTTCTGTGTGTACGGGCCCTGCTGTGGAGATGAAATTTTTTTTTTGTAGCAAGTTACAAATTTTTCGGAATTCTATTGGCGTAAAAAAAAAATGATTAAAATAATAAATAAAGTAAAATTGTAAATAAGTGTAATGAAGGGTGTTCCTCTTATCTCCGCGTATGATTTAAAATGTTAAAATTTAAAAAGAGGTGAAGAAAAGAATGAGAGGTCAGCGTTTGGAGTTTGGGTTAAGTTGGGTAACGCCGGCTTATATTGTTGGCTCGAGTCGAAAAATTGGGAGGCCATCAGCTACCTCGGCGCATAATTGGATTTCCTTCGGGTCTAGGGCTAGCCTGGGCTAGCTTGCGTAAGTAAGTGAGTACGGTTACGGCAGCGCTTAGTGGCGCAAGCTTTCAAGCACTTTTATTACTTTATCACCAACCTGTTTACCACCACAAAGTGCTCGCGGCTAAAGCTTTGAAAAAAAAAAAAAAAAAAAAAAGATGATCAAACTGCAGATGTGCAGATGATAAAGTTGTTGGTCGGAGGCAAGCAAGCAAGCAAGCAAGCGAGCAGCTCAAAGTCAGTCGAAAACCGACAAACCGACAAACCAACGAGCCAACGAGCCGATTGCCCGGAGCATTAAGAGCTACCTGACTGACTGACTGACTGACTGACTGACGTAGGAACGTGGTGGAAACGTCGCATGACAAACATCAAACTCTCTATATTACCTACTATACCGTATCATATTGATCAACTTTATTTTATCAAACCAGATCCTACAATCTTATTTAGTTGAATTAGTCTATACATATGAGGAGAAGTGAATAATTCAAAACTGCGGTGCGAAGTGCGAAGTGCGAAGTGCGAAGAAGAAGAAGAAGAAGAAGAAGACAGTTTATTGGGTGGAATAGCTGCTGCAGATAGAGAAGCAAGCCCGCCGTGAAGAAGATTACTTTCCGGTTGCAGGCTGCCATTGAAACTTCCGCAAGAGTGAGCGTGCGCTACCTGAACTTATGAAGCCTCAAAGTCTAAAAATCATACTATTTTGTTTTGGCTACACACTTTCAGCTAAGTTTAAGGATCATAAGATGGAGTTAAAAAAAAAAAAGAGTGGGTGTATTTTAATTTCCTGTGCCTTTGGTGAGAGAAAAGCGTGTCTGGTTTGAGAAGAAACAGAAAGCCGCTAGTGGATGCTAGTGGATGCTAGTGGATGCAGACTGCAACGGAGCCATTGATTCGAGCTGATTTATCGAGTGTTCGACCCTTGGTGGTGTTCTACACCGGGGAGGAGGGATAAATTAGAGCCGCTTGCTTCTGATACACGCGTAATCAATACCCAACTACCACCACCACCATCGTCCAACTTTCAATTAGCGTCACTTTGGTCACTTTGGCGCTATCAAAGAGCAAACAATTCTAACCGAGGCCGAACCCTCGCCTAAGTGATTTCTTCTCTGTAACTCGATACTTGACAAACACGTTTAAGTAAAAGCAAACTTTTATCGGGTTACTTTTCTCTTAATTGTACATTGTACTTTTAAAATAAAAATATCCAGCCGCAATGAGCCTAGAGGAGTAAATAGAGGACTAAACTACAGAGAACTAAGAAGCCACCGCTTAAGAAGATCGAGCCTTTGAAGGGCTAAAGGGGATTGAGACGCAAGTTGGTAGTTGGTAGTTGCTCGGAGATAGTTAGCATACTTGAGCGCGAAGATCGCGAAGATAGATTTATTAAAAGCAGCTATATTTATTTAGCCTCTGACCACGACGCCGCAGCGGTAATTAGGCACGCGCCTTCTGTTGGTGCACCGGCCGGTGATACAAGCTGCCACACGCATCAGTGCATACCACCCTCCCCCACCCTCGCTAATCGATATTCGATTGCACGCGGTGCATGCAGACTGCAGGATCCTATCCCTCCTAAATATTCTTTTTTATACATATATATTATCAAATCAGTGGTAAGGCTCGCCGTTTGGTCAGACCCCGGCATCGCAACGATTCTTCAATGTCAGCCGATGGACCGATAAGCCGATAACAACAACTATACTATTTTACCAATTCTTAGCTTGTTTTAAACCATCTAAACCATCTGAACCACCGCGATTGAAGCTGCCACTTTGGTGATTTATGGATCGCCTCCTCTTTTTTTTTTTCAAATTGATCGTGCGAATTTTTATTTAATTAGGTTTTACCAGCCGATTACCGCCAAGGTGAATAAAAAAAAATTTTTAGAAAAAAGTAAATGAATGTAGCTTTATTAATAAAATCCATAAGTTTGAAATCAGACTTATGGAATGCTTACCACTGTGTCACTGAATTACATGACGCTGCTAAATTCTTCTCCCCTTCTCGTGAGCTATCCTTCATCCCTCTGGCATTAAAATACCTCGTGCGAATTTTTAAAAGAATTTCTTCACCCTGCTGGGATTTTTTTTTTTTTTTGGACGTTTTCCCCTCCCCCACCCCCCTCTCATAAGTTAAGTGGCGAGGGTTCGTGCGCGTGCGCGACGCCGACTGCAGGCGGGCTTTACTTTACCCCCTGCAAACCCACCTCTGATATATGTAGTGGAAACACTCTTGATGGGGAATTGGGGAAGTTAAGCTTAAATTTTGTCAAGCAACCGTGAGTGAGTTCGTTCGAGTGAATAATTTTTTCCCCTTATTCCTTCTTTTTTCTTTTTTCACATCTTATACCAACAAATTCAATTCTTTCAAGAATTTTTATACTCTTATCCTGTAACTATTCAATCATATTTATCTTAATTATTATTATATGACTCATCACTGCAATCGCAAATTGCAAAAATTACAGTGATTTAGAAAACTATCAGCAAATCTACGTTTCTTACATTCAGATTTATTAAAAAAGAAATTTTTTATAATATTTTGCCTCAAATATACAGCAGTAACCAATTATTGACAAAATCGCTTTCAAATTTATTATTTAATTTTTTAATTTTATGAGGAATAAAAAATACAAATACGATGATTAAATAGAAACAAAAGAGAGAAGGTTTGGTTAAACCAAAGTTAATTAGAAGGAGGTTGGTAGACTTGACGTTTATCTGTTAAGAAGCGAAGCTAATCTTAGCCGAGTGCTTCAGTCTTTCCCCATCACAATCAGATCCAAAATCTCTTAATCCCACAGATGCGATGCTTTCTTGTTTGTTTATCTCTCTTTTACTTTTATCTTATTTTTTAGTTTGTTTGTATTTGAATTTAATCGAAATTAAAAAAAAAAATATATAAAAATGATTGAAAGAATAGTGATTGAGAGAGAGAATAAAAGCAAGAGGAATAAGCCTTAGCAAGTGAAGCAAGTAAAGCAAGGGAGGGGATAATTGAATACAATTTGATCGAGCGTTTCCACCCCATTAAATCGAGCTTAAACTCTCCTGTGGCTGCATCTAGCTAGCTTGCCTGCCTGCCAGTGGTGCTCCTAGTAAGGCTATCGTTGTTTCGATCGGTAGTGTACTCGTATACAGCTACAACGCTGAGCAAGCCAAAGGACTGGGAGGGATAAACTAACTCCTCTACCTTTTTTACTTTACTCCTTCAAAAAATTTACGCTTTGGACTTCAAATTAAAAGGAATGCCCACATACACTCAATGTGAGATATTTTAAAAACACAACATCATTTATCAGCTATCAGCAGAGTAATGAATGGTGCCCATGAAGAAGAAGTCGTTCCGCTCCTCGACAGATCAGATTTTAGCTTGAGCTTGAGCTTGAGCTTGAGCTTGTCGGCCCGTTACGTTTGACGTTGGTAGCTGCGTAATCTTCCACGGATTACATGCATTAACCCCTCATCCTCCCCTATAATGTATAATACACGTAAAATCGATTTACGACGTCCCTTTTAATTATCTCTTCCTCCTAGCTAACATCATCATAATATCATAGTCTTGTATCTTCTCTTCGAAGGCTAAACACCAATAATTCTTTCATTTTATGACTTCACTTACTTATGCACTTGTCCAAATTGATCTCAAGTATTGAGCGTATTCTTAAATAGTTTGATCAAATTGTAATTAATATGATGATAATATTAGTAAAAGAGAGTGGGTATGCTAGTGTTAATATTAGGAAAAAAAAAGAAAAGAAAAATGTTAGTATCAGAAGATAAGGACTGTAGCAGCGCAGCTAGTAAGTATCCGAAGCATTTTCCGGTGGCGGGCCATGAGCGAGCGGAGAATTCAGCGTGGCAGCGAGCTTGGGCTCGAATTGTTTCAAAAGGGTGGAGCAGCAGCAGCAGCAGCATCCTCGTCCTCGACAAAGCATCTGAGCCATGCCCGCGGGGGGAAATTTTAACCTGGCCATATTGATAAACTTGAGTATTTTATTGTTTTACGTTTAGACGAGATGGAGAGAAGAGGCGAGAGCTAAAGGAGTTAGGGAGCAGAGCTGAACATTATCTTAAGTAAACAGGCGAGCTCGTTTATCGTAGCTAGTCGAGAATTATGCAGCTTGACTACTATTAATACCTGAAGCTCGTATTTAAATTGTAAGTTACGATAAGGTAAATCTTCCTTGATTTTTTACGATGAGTTATTATTATTATTATTATAAAAAGGAAGACGCGTTTTTCTTGATCACCCGAGCATAGACGAGAATTCATAGGCGCATTAATGAATTTGTTGCTTCACCGTGCCGGAAATTGGAGGTAAACCAGTTGTACGATAATCGTTATTTACAACGATTTACAACCCAAATTTCAGTGGGGAGAATATTGATGAGAAAAATATGCACCTACCAGATAGGACAAGAAATAAAGAAAGAAAGGAAGGAAGCTGCAATATCTGAATAAGAGAATTCCCGATTCCTCGATTTCTCGTCACCGAAAACGTGACCAAACTCTCCAAGTAAAGCCAACTAAGGCCAACTAAAGCTGAGATGTTAGTTTCGAGCTACTATCAAGAAGCACAAATAGCTTCACCTACTATATACACCTCGAATTTTTTTTTTTTTAAATCTGCTTTTATTATTTGACAATGCGTATAAAACAATTTTTTTTCTTTTATTTCTACTATATTGTCACAGAAAAAGTCAATCTCGGAGGTGTGTTGCTTTTTCTTCTTCTTTTGATGACGAGGCGACCTCGACAAATTTTATTACACGGAGCCCTTTTGAAGAGCACCTCCTTCTTTTGGTTTGATCGTGATTTTCTTCGTTTCTTCTTCTTTCTTCAAAAACTTCCTCTTTTTATATTTTATTTCACTTTATTTTTGCTTAATCAAAAAAATAAAATCATCTTTTTAGTTCTTGAGGAAAGCTACGAATGTTTTTTTATCGTAGAGATTAAATACGTGTGTAACAATAACTGTAAAATAAGCTAAAATGGCCATTTTTATTCTTATAAATCCGTATTATAGTTAATAAAGCTTGCGTTTATTAACGGAGAATATAAAAATCCTGTAAAAACTAATCATTGATTATTTATTTGTAATATGTTACTGGTGCGGTCTTTTTAAAAACACTTTGCTTGTTATTAGTCACGAAAACTTAAACACTTTCAATTAAAAATTATGAATTATTGAACTTCACAGGTTCTTTGAGCCACGTTTAAAACATACTAAATATTTTGAGCCTATCGACCCCCGCCTAAGTTACTTTTTACGTGGCAAGTTGGCACTTGGAGCTAATTTTTAATCAGAAGTTGTAGGTCAATAGTCGTCAATAAAATTTGATCAAAGTCCTGTGAGGTTTTTGGTTTTATTTGGTAAATAAGTTTGATCAATTCAAGGTGTTACAATTTTAATTTTATTCTCTGCCGATAGGAAATTTTTATTTATTTATTTATCCGAGACCTTGTGTGTTATTTTTCGTATCATAAATAGATTTGGGATGGGAATACTTTGATTTTAAATGTACATCTTATACATCGTATCGGTCTGGTTTGTACTCAAGAGCGAATGCATGAAAATCGAGTCCAGTGTATGAGATTAAGCAAAATTGAATACCGTGTTTTAGTTTTTATTTGTAGAATAGTATGTTAAAAAATATGAAAAAATGCATAAAACAAAGGCTTAGCGAAGTAGTGTCGAAGAAAAGATGATTAAAAAAATTGAATCAGGTCATTGAAATTGTAAATAAAAAAAAAAGGAAAAAAAGTGGGGGGAGGGAGTGTTGAAGAGGTGTTTTTTGAACGACATAGCAGGATATATTTGGCGTGGCTGGTAAAGAAGAAGAAGAAGAAGAAGATGGAAGCAATCTTTTCACTTCCGACGTGCTGTGAAACTTTGGATGAAGAAATGCTTTTATTTGCGAGGATGGAGCGAGCGAGTTTAAAGCGCTTCGGTGGTTTGGGAAACCTGGAAAGAGGGGACAATAAAATAAAATAAAAGTGCCTTCGACTCACAATATCTTTCGATTTATATTTCAACTTGCTGTTTCTGTTACCACCAACTTATAATTTTACTTCTTCTCTTCTTTTAACAACCCCAACAACCCAACAACCCAACAACTCTACGCGTCTTTTTACGCACCAATTATTTTTTAACTATTTTTACCTTTTTATATCCTTGTGCAATGTACTCGCTTAATAAACTCACGAGAATTAGGAACGCTTTTCTTCAATATTACTTTCCTTGTAACGGTTTATGCCATTTAACACACACCTTTTAATTTCATTTTGATCAATCCTATGGGCTCTAAAAGTTTAAAATTTTTCCAATTTTTTAAAATGGTGGAAGAAATATTTTCAATAATATATAGTTTTCGAGCATTACTATCTGAACAGTCTGAAAAAAAAAATAAAAAAAAAAAAATCACCAATTAGATTCTATATCGTTTTGATCATTGTAAAATATTAATTACTTGAATATGAATAATTTATTTGTACTGATAATTATAGTGATTATATCTACAGAGTACTTATTGAACGTTACTGGAGCCGAAGGTACCTACTGTTTGAATTTTTAATGAAACTAAATGTTTTTTTTTTCGTCATACCTTGCCATAAAGTTGACGCGTGATACGAAAAAAGGCACTTAAGCTCTTAGATTTATTAATAGATACAGAAAATTATTACTGCATATTAATTATTGGAAATAATTTAATTCTCTGAAGTTGATTTTTCAAAAAATTCATTAGATTCATCAAATGATGGAAAAAAAAACCGTGAGAAATCATTTACCTTCGGCTAATAATTCTGCCTCCTTTTGGGATTAAACAGGCACGTCTCGATTGCTGGTAAATACGGTATGCAACCCCGTGCGGAACTATAATGAAGTATTTTACAAACTTTCATCTCAAATAATCATTTTTGTTTTTGAAAAACTAACCAAAATTAAAATAAAATGATTAAAAATTCAAATAACCGATTAATATTGAATGTATAAAAATTTGAGATTTTTGTATTGAAGCGTTTAAAAAAAAAAATGTAAAATCTTCGTTTATTTTTCGGTAATAACTAATTTAAATAAAAAATCAACGTTCCCTTATCAGACTTGAAGGTATAAAAAAAGAAAAAAGAAAGAAAATCGTAACTACAAAAAAGTAGAATGAATAAAAAGTTTCTTTTTTTAGTTCGGCACCTCTGCTCCTCTGGTCCTGCATCCGTAGGTGGGATTGTTATTAGATTAGCCACGTATCGGTAATAGAGTTTGAGTGTCGAGTCCAGTTGCGTCCAATTATTCTTTTTAGCTCTTTCTACCTCTTTTTCCTTGCTCTTTTATACGAGGGAGTAAAGCGGGGAGCATCCTTTTTTACCTGCAGTCGAGGTATCTTTGCCGCGTCACTTTTCGTTCGTAACTACGTTATCAGCTGATACCTTAAACGCCTAGTACAACTTTTTTCTCGACTTTTCTTTTAATATTCAACCACTATGATAAAAATTTAATCGAATAGTACAAAACTTTATTAGTCTTTGGAATTATCAGACGAGTTTAAGTACGTAACTAATTAATATTGATCTTGAGAAATGCCAATATGCCAATAATCCTATACCAGTGGGCACTATTCGGTGATTTATTTATTCATAAGATAGATTATATTATTTTCATTAATCATTCTGGACTGATTCATTAATATTCTTTTGGATGAAGCTAAAAATTTTAACAGTTCTTCTTGTTATTATTATTATTATCATAAATTTATATAATAATAATTTTCATCAGTCGAATGAGAAGTTTGGTAATTGAAATATTAAAGTTTGATAAAAATTAAATCTGGCAAGTACTGGTTAAAAAAAAAATGATAAAAAAGACGTTTAAACGAAGAGGGAGCTGATCCTGCGTTCTGCGTCTGGCACACGCAGCTTGGATGACGCATGGTATACATCCCTGCAGCCTGCAGCATGTTTATAGCTGGACACTGCGGTAATTACACCCACGCACAACCCCCAATCCCCCCAATACATAATCTCTCGTCGATCGCGATTCATTCTTATTGTTATACTTACTTCTGTCGTCTATTTCAAGTTTTTTTACTTCTACATTCATAATATTCTTATATTTTATTTCTAAATCTTACATTATTTTAATAAAAATTACTACCTTTTTTATTAATATTTATTCAAATCTATTATATTAACCGTTAATTAATCCCGACCGCCCAAAATCAATTTTTCGTGGAATTTTGGAGATTTTTCGTCAAATATTTAGAAAAATTCATTGAATTAAGGCGATTTTTAGAGAAACTTTCAGAAAATTTTCGATATTTTTCAAATTTCCTGGGTCATTGGGAAAAGATAACCTTGTACAATGTTAAAAAATTACACCAAATTTCTCAGATGAATGTTAAAAATCACCCGGTATAACCCAGGAAAGAAGTAAAAGTGAATCTGGATCACCTTATAACCCAGAAATTTCTAAACAAAATCCGAAAAAATCAAAAAGCTTCTAAAACGCGAGAAAAGGCAAGAAAACAAATATTTTATAACTTTTGGAACATTTTTCCGACTTTATCCCCAAATTTTTTAACTTTTTCACAAAAATTTTTAATCTTTCTAAATTCTAGCATAACTCAATGGCCCAATGACCCAATAACGCGCCTTTCGACTTATTTTTCGATGATGAGTCGATTCCCAGGGTCAAAACCGAGTTCCAAAACCCAATAACCACATAACCCAGTAAATGATATAAGAATAAAGATGATGTTGAACTGTTTTCGTCAATTTTTCTGAATAATTTTTAATTTTTTTGGAATTTTCGAAACATTTTTGTAGAAATTTAAATATTTTCATAATACTGTGGGATTTTGGCAATTTTTCATCAGTCTTCTAACGAAATTTTCCATTTTTTTGTAATTTTGGTCGAATATTCAGAAAAATTTTCATTTTTTTTGATGATTTTTGGTCAAATTTTGATAAAATTTTCATTTTCTCGGTATTATCGGCACCCGGTAATCCCCAAGTTTTTGTTGAAAAACCTTCAAAAAACGCCCTTTTTTATAAAAATCTTAAATTAAACGCGAATCTCCATCAAAATCCAGTTGTATTAATTTAAAAAAGTGATATTATTGCTTTAGTAATATTTCAGTTTATCGCTAAATTAACTACAATAAAAATTGACAATATTTTCAATTCTTCTAGTGGTTTCGGGAAATTTTGGTCAAATTTGCAGTAAAATAATCTTTTTTTTTTTGTTTTTTTAAATTTTTAGTAAAAATTTACAGAAAATTTTAATAATCTTTGAATATGGTATTTTTTAACAATTTTTTTGAAAATATTTCTATTTTTAGTGGAATTTGACCGTTTTTTCGTCAAATTTTTAAATGAATCCATGGAATTTGGGCAATTTTTCGTTAAATTTTCAGAAATCTTTCTTTTTTCAACTTTTTCTACTTTCCTGGGTCATTGGGTCATTTTTATTTGACCCAATGACCTTCAAATTTTTGAAAAAATCAAAAATGGTGGAAATGGCTTAAAACGCCGAAAAAACACTCATTACCCAAGTATAACCCAATAACCCAATGACTCTGTAACCCGAAATTTTGAAAAGTGCTGGAAATGAATGGTTGGTTATGGTCCTGGGAGCCGGAGGATCGCAAAAAAAAAGGTACCTACGGGTAGAGGGTAGCGAGAGCTATCCGTTACCCGAGTTACCGGACGATAACCCTGTAATAACCCGTTCCCGCGCGCGAAAAAAGAAAATCGAAAAAAAGCAGCTTATTTTTGAATTTCCAGCAAAAATACACTAAATAACCTAAAATTTCCCAAAAATTTACCCAAATTTCCCAATTTTTAATTCCCAACTTACCCAACTACCCAACTGCCCAATTTCCCAAAATACCCAACCACCCAATTTCTCAATAACCCAGATTTTTCAATTTCCCAACTACCCAATTACCCAAAAATAAAAAAATGCTCAAAAAGTCAAGAAACATTTTTTACCCAAAATACCCAAAATTACCCAAACTACCAGATTTCCCAACTACCCAATTACCCAAAATTAAAAAATGCTCAAAAAGTCAAAAACATTTTTTTACCCAAAATACCCAAAATTAAAGAAATTGTCTAAGACTTCGAAAAACACTCATTACCTAATTTACCCAATTACTAAGACTTAAAAATTCTTAATTCCTTCAAAAATTGAACAATTGTAAAAAAAATGCATAATTTTATGGTTATTTGGATGCGAAAAAATGAAATTGTCGAGGAACGCCGTAATTTCCCGGAAAACCCGTTATTACCCAAATTTCCAAATTTTATTACCCAAATTTCCTAAATTTCATTTCCAAAATTACCCAATTTCCCAATAATCCGATAACCCAATTTCCGAACTACCCAAAATTTAAAAAATTGTCTAAAACGCCGAGAAAACACACGATTTACCCAAATTACTCAATTACAAGACTTAAAAATTTTTAATTTCTTCAAAAATTGAAAAATTATTAAAAAATGCATAATTTTTTAATATTTTTAAACTTGAATTTTCACTCCTAGCCAGGTGTATTAATTTGAAAAATGCAAAAATTGACAAAAAAAGTGATATAATTGCTTTAGTGAAACGCCACTAATTTGATGAACTAGCTAAAGCAATAATCCCTCTTTTTTGATTCATGTACCAGTGTCTAAACGACTATTTTTAGGATTCTTTGGCTTCTGGGCTATTTCTCAACGTTTCTCTTACTTTTTATGCCTTTTTTTTTCATTTTTTTGCCTATTTTACCCTCTATCATCAGGGTGTATTTATTAAACTACCGAAAATTATGCGAATTAAAAAAAGATAAAAAGTGATATTATTGCTTTAGTAAGATTTTGCAACTTTCTAAACGACGAATTTTAGTGTTATTTTCATCTATCCAGGTGTATTAATTAGAAAAATTGAAAAAAAAATATTGATATAATTGCTTTAGTAAAACTGCACTAATTTGATAAACTCGATTAAGCAATAATATCCCCCTTTTTTAATCCATATCAGTGTGTCCAAACAACATCTTCGAGAGTTCTTTTTGACATTCTTGAGTTATTTTTCCATCGGGTTATTTTTTCATTTTTGAACAAAAAAAATACGAATTTTAATCGAATTTTTTTACCTCAATTATTCAGGTGTCTTTACTACAGAACTTTGCCACGAAGCTGTCAAATATTAGTTGGAATTTAAAAGGGATGATTATTACTATAGGAATATTCTTTATTTCGAAAAAAATGACTGTTGCGGAAAAATTTGCAAGTTTTTTAACCGTTTTTTCAACTTTTTTTTGTAACTTTTTGTAACATTTTGAGTATCTTCAGATAATTTTTTTACAATTTTTTTTTTCTTTTTTTACATCGATTTTCCCGCCACGAAGCGCGAGCGTGTCCCCACGATTTCCACCCCCCCCCCCTCGCGTGACTATGTATGTATTTATATAAAAAAATTTCCATGATTTTTTATTGTTTGTAATGAAATTTTAGAGAAAAAAACGAATTTTAACAAAAAATACGAACTCAACAAAAAACCGAGTTGGATAACATGCATCCCTATCCAGGTGTCTTAGGGGAGGATGGGGAATCGGGAGTTGTTATGGGTGGGGGGAGCGGTGGTGGGTGTCTTAATTTGAGTGAACGCGTTAGTTCCAATTATTTCGAGTTTTGCATGTTTTCAGATGAAACTTGCCGACGGTCGGTAAGGTAGATTTGTGAAATGTCAAAAAACGATCGATCTGAAGGTATCTTTACCGACCGTCGGTAAAGTAGAATAGGGAAATTTTAGAAAATGATCATTTTTTGTTATTACCTAACATTTGGAAGATGGGATTTAGGATGTGAATATTAGGATTCGGAAGATCCTAATATTCGAATAAACGATTGATTTACAGGCGTGTTAGTAGTGTGAAAAAGAGGTATATTTTTGTTTTATCAAAGCGTCACCCCCAAGATTTCCAGCTCCCCCTATGTGTATATATATATATATATATATATTTAACGATTTCAAAGAAATTTTTAGAAAAAAAATACGAATATCAAAAAATACTGTAAAAAAAAAGTATGGGTGATCGCATAAAAACAAAATCGAAAAAAATTACCACTATCTTCATCGTTTTCAACTCAGTTTTTTCGAATATTTTCCAAGTTTGGCCGATTTCCCCTTGAAAATTTTCAAATAATGTCTCCTTAGACATTTATAGTACTCGACTTGGAATTTTCTGAAATGTAAAAGAAACATGACAAAAAGTGACACTTTTTTAAAAAGAGCACCTTCGTTTTTTCTAAAGTCTGGCCAATTTTCCAATTCTTCAAATTTTTGGTCCCCAAGATTTTTCGCTCTTTTATAAACTTTTTTCCTCCTTTTTCACCACTTTTTAAACAATTTTTTCTCTTATTTTCAACACTTTTCCTACTTTTTCCTCCAATTTTTCCAATTTTTTCCTTTAAAAATTTTCTAAAATTTTATTATTACATATATACGATTCGACTCAGAATTTTACGAAACGTAAGAAAAACACGACAAAAAATGACAAAAAATTGGAATTTACAAACTTAATTTACCAAGTCATTGAGCATTATTTTTTTACCATACCAGTGTCTAAACGACTTTATGGACCAAGAATATCTAATATGTAAGTTGGAATTAAAGAGGGATGGTTATTACTCTAGAAATATTCCGAATATTTAATTTGACTTACTTACTCACTCTCGTGTAGGTCTCGTAATACAACGTTTTCCCGACTTGTAATAATTATTATTTCAACGATTTTCAAATTTTTTTACACATTTTAACAATCTTTATTTTTCTAACTTCATACTAATATATAATCGAATAATTTTCAGGCGCAACCACCACCACCCCGAACGAATATTTATGTATGCAATTAATTAAATAATTATATTATGAGCTATTCCCGGGTGGGTTTATACAACGTTTTCCTCACTTTTTACAATTTTTTTTTTCTTTTTTAGGCATTTTCAGCCTCTTTTTTGTTGTCTTTGTATAAATTTTTCATATAGATATTGTTTCATTCTACTGGAACGAAAACACCAAATTCCGTCACTGAGACAGAGCGGGACTTTTCTCCTGTCGTAATGAAAAAAGTGCCATACATCCCTCAACACTAAAGTTTGCTGAGGAGGCCCACGTGTTTGCAATGACAGCGGGCCTCCACTGCAAACTTTAGTTCCTCTGGGAAAAATATTCTTTTTTTAACTTGAAATAACTACGATTCTACCGTAGGTTTTTAATCCAAATTCTCTGGAAGGACGGACAATGTCGAGGACTATCGAAAGAGAGACTAAATGGAGATAAATTTACCGAAATATACATTCAAAATTTCAAAACTCAATAGAAAAAAAAGAAAAATTGCAGCATTTGTTCCATACCAGTGTCCAATTGACTCGTAACAGCGATTTTTAACTAATCATCCGTGGTAGATAGACTTTAGAATATTATTCCTCTATCCAGGTGTATTAAATCGAATTATCACCTCTATCCAGATGTGTTAACTTTATTTTCCACGCTCAATCAAGGCTTATTGAATAAAAAAATTGAAACGGATAAAAAAAATGATAAGAATGTTTTAGTAAGATGCCTCGTAATTGATAAATAAACAACCTAAAGCAAAATCATCCCTTTATTAATCCGTAGCAGCGTCTAAACGACCGATTAATATGACTATTCACGTCCCGAATAAATATAAGTTTGAATAAAGGAGGGATGATGATTACTCTAGAAATATACAAATATTCAATAAGATTTTTTAAACCGTGCCCTGTTGCTTTAAAAAGACTTTTTCATATCTATCTGGGAGTTATACCACGTAATTACAAGTAATTTGTGGAATATATGAGAGAAGTAAATTAGAGGGATATTATTGCTTTAGTCGATTATCGCTGAAGGACGCTCACTAGTAAAATGAAATTAGTGATAATCATTTCAAATTTTGTGCTTCTTTAAATAAAGACTTATAAAAGAATACGTCGAAGATTCAGAATGATTCACAATACGGTTTAAGAGATATTTCAAACCAAAACTGTGCAAAAATCGCTCGAAATTGCGTGGCTTAACACGAGTCCTTGGCATAATATTGATTTCAAAACACGCACTTGGAATTTTTCCGAACTCTGGTGCCCAAACACTGAATAAAAATTTCTTGTCAAAAATTATACCTTAATAAACAGACAATAACAGTTGTTTGTTGGTCCATGTACCGAAATCGAGTTTATTAAATTTTCATCGAATTAAACTACCGCAATCCCTTCTTCCCCCAAAAATAGTATTTTAACTCATACCAGTGTCCAAATGACTCGAAACTACAAGTTTTAACTTAATATACATGGTAATTAAAATTGAAAACATTGATCGTCTATTCAGGTGTCTATTTCTATATTTTATACGTCTTATCCGGGTGTACATACTGCCCTCTTCACCCCTTATATTTGGATGTATTAAAATGGAAAAATTGAAAAAAAGGGTGAAAAAGATTGATATCATTGCTTTAGTAAGTAATTGTTAATTGCAGTACCTTACTACAGAATAGTTTTTTTCGTATCTAGAGTGTTAAATACTACTTTTTTTTTTTATAGTATGAGTAAAGTTCTCTCCGAGTTTCTGTAAAAAACGAAGTTCAAGGTGAAACGGGAGACCATAGCAGGGTCCAGGGGTGCAGGGGGCGAAGCCCCCACCGGGGGGGGGGGGGGGGGGGGGGGAATAGACGAAAGTTTTTAAAAAACATTACTTGTAAAAAAATCTTAGTTGATAAAAATTAACTGATTAAAAAAGAATGAAAGTAAAATGAATGATAGAACTTTTCATAACATTTTATAATTTATTATAAGTAAATCTAAAAAAAATAGTACAAAGTATGAAAGATTTTTACACTAAACTAATACTTACTCTCAATTAATATTGACACTAATAATAAGTGATTTACACTTTAATTTAATTATTTTTAAAGTTTTAAAAAAATTTTCTTATAATATTTAAAGTAAGTATTCAACGAGTGGGGGAAGTAATAATAATTAATTTGAGTAAACAAAACACAAAAAAGTAATTTTTTATTCATTAGTCGAGTAAAACAATTTATGTCTTTGGAAAACAATATAAAGATGTCAATGTTAAGTTAGAAAAATATATTTAATGAAAAAATGTTTATGTATATCAGATATAGAGGGCGTTGTATATTCATGATTATTGTGTATAAAAACGCGGTAAATTGGAAAAATGACAAATTTTTGAATATTTTATTTTACGCACACTATGCGTAAAGTTCCATTTTACGAACTAAAAACAATTCGTGAAATAGAACTGTACGCATTTAAGTATTACTAGAAATGACTCTGCGCGCAATTACAAGCAAGCACCGGCCCTTATTTATTGCTTGTACAAAATAAATTTTTGTTAAATTTAATAAATAATTTTATCTTCATCAGTTTTTAAATTGTTTTACTTAACGTAATCCCTTCAAGCGCGCGGCAATCACGCGAAGGAAAAAAACAAAAATTGTAATCTCCAACGGCACTTTTCTAAAATTTTGAAAACTTCTTTACCAATGAGCTCATGAATAAAAACTTTACGCAAGATTGCGATAGCTCTCTTTTTAAAGGAAAAATAATATTTTCTTCAAATGGGCCATGTAATGGACATTTTTTCGACGTGTAAGATACGCGATAGAAGTGATATTTTTGTATCTTGATTTCTTTTAACGCAGCATTAGGTAATTGGGTACATTTACAGCAAGCCTAACCTAAAGCTATCAAGATTATCTCAAAGTACCTATTACGTGATCCTGTTGAATTAAATACGGTACACAACAAATGTCCAGAGCTGTGCATTCATCGAGAGATGTTGATGCTTAGATGCTCTTGGCTGCAGATAACGTCCCGAACCGCGCTTATCTCAGCCACGAGTATCAGCTTCTCTCGATTTTAATAATGTATAACTACTTTACACACTAGTTGTTCAACATAACGTTAAAAAATCATAGTAAAAATTTTTATCAAGAATAAATTACTAGTTTACATATCGTTGTTCTTCTTGAGAAACATAATTTTTTTTGGGTTGATGTTTTAGTCTTTTTTATTAATTTAGAAAATTTGAAGATTTTCACACATTTTTTTACGATGGCAGAGGGGACGTGTTTTTAAATTGACTCGTTTATATTTTGAAATACATTTTTCGACTTTAAGTATTCTTCGAAATCTAAAGTTTTGTGGTTTTATAGTGCGAGGATTATTTTTTCATTGATATAATAATAAATTCGATAAAAAAAAACATTATTGATCCTTCCTCTCTGCATTGTAGGGCTTGAGACCTTCTTGATGCATTAGATGCATCAAGGCTGCATTAAAAGGAAAATAAAACAAAATTGTTACTTGGATAAAAATTTTTTTATTATAAATTGTTGTCATTACATTATTTGGAAATTTTTATTTTATTTTGTCACTAGGTTAAGTCATGTTTGAATGATGGGTGGGATTTTTGTAGTCACTTGTCTTGGCCACCATTGAAACCTGATGAAATAATAAATAAACAAATAAGTGATTGATTTCGTTTAAAACTATTTTAAATTAAATTAATAACTGAAATTAACGATATCACATACGTACATGGTAGGAAAAAAATACAACAAAATGTATCAATTGGCGTTCAAATCTCAAATTTTAGACTGCGCTACTTGGGTTGTTTTTTTTGGTATTGCTTCAAATTTTGTAAGCCTTTGTGCTCCTTCTGAAATATTAAAAAAAATAAAATAGTTCTCATCAATCACGTATTTTAACGAACACAGTCAGAATAGTTAATTTCTTGATGCAAGTGTTAGGTTTCCATACGATACGAGGCCGCCCTAGTACCGTGTGGAAACGCCGCCTTAGTTGTTGACACCGGTTATTTTAGTAACTCAATTTCCACAAGTTTTTTCACTTCACGTTGCTAGGGCTACCGTGTAGAAAAGTCATTGCGAATATAAATATTATGTATACCATCTATTGTTTACACACCTTTTTTTGGAATTGTCTGAGATTTGACAATGTGCTTCTTTTGGTATTAACAAAGTCAGTAGTATTGACGACGCGACACCACTTATATCTGTTGCTCGCATAGGCTTCACCAAGCAATCCCAAAGGAAAGACTTGTACGTACTCCAGAACGAATTTCTTGATCCTTTCTTTCCACAAAGAAATTGGTTCGTCGAAATGGACGGTGCTACGTATGATGACACCTATCAACAGTGTAAATAGTTTTATCGTTAATTAGGCTTAAAACATTAAATTAGGTGAAATAAAGAATACAAACCTCTTTTTGTAGTTGGGTCCATTATCAGATTCACCAGTTCCGTTACGTGTACGTAGTTGTGAATTCGTGCCCTGGTATTGTTCTTTTTTTTCTTATCGACGTATCTTTTTACGGTGCTATAACAAAAAGTCTTGAGATAGTCTCGGTTGAGTGAGTCACGCAATCCATGTCTCGTACGTGCAAAATACGCTAGTCGTTGAAAGAGAAAGCGTATCAGAGAATGAATGCCTTTTTCATCGATTTCAGCTGTTACGTCAGCTCTTTCGTTTGGGTACAATGGTGTCAAATCTTGAATTACTTTCTTATACTGGACGCTACCAAACGAGACTCTTGGTAATTCTATGAGAGGCTGCTGCATGCGTACTCTTTCCGAAAAAAGCACAGATTCCGACGGCCTCTTCATCAGGTACATCCCGTTCTTAGTGTTGGACACGCTAAAACCTTTTTTAGGGTCCTTTGTAAGCCATTTCATGCGATACCATGGGTAAAGAGGTTTGTTTCCTTTACCCAACAAGAAAAGATGCAAACGTATCTCTGCGTCATAGCAATCCTCGAGTAAAGCTCGACTCAAGCGGTTCCCTGCGTCCGATTTTACGAGGCATTCTGTTTCCATCAAAAGTTTGATGTCCTGCTTGGTTCTTGAATCGAAGTATTCACTCCAATTTTCCGTTATGTATATTGCGCCTTTTTTGAATAACTCATTGGTAGACACTGTAACGAACGAACTTGACCGAAATGAGTCTTGAGCTTCGACCAAGCAATTAGGACCTTTGAAACATCGAACTTCTTCGATCCGCAAAGATGTAATGTCCGAAAGAAGTGATCGTGCCGTTTGAAGGTCTGCAAAATGACACTTTCCATCGGCTCGAAGTCGATTTAAAGTCTTATTGTCTTTGTGTGCAGAGGAGTTTGGCAAAAAGCTGAAGACAAAAAGTTGTTGAGCAATTAAAAATTTTGCGTTGTATTATCTTAACAAACAGTATACCAAAATGAACAAACCTATAACCACCAGTCGCTATGTATCCAATAGCATTACCTAATCGTTTATGTCGCCGGCTCATAAATCCATGGATTTGTGGTAGATAAGTTTTAACGTGCACGATATTCTTCCACGTACTAGAGTTAGCGTCAGGCAGACTGAAATTTTTTTTAAATTTTATCAATCATTTTTATGATTAATTGAGGAAAATTAATAATACCGTTATTGATGTTAATTATATTTTTATTATATTAATAATACTTACAGTGCCGTTAAACCTGGGCCATACTCGTACAAAAAAAAATTTTTGTAAAATTCTATTTTGGTGTTCTTTTCGAATACTTTTCGAACATTTTCGTATTTCACCATAATAGCCGTACCATCTGCTCCACTGATTGTATTGGCAATATGCACTTCAAAAATAATTGCTTTGTCAGAAAGTAAGTCGATTCCCATGCTTGTCGTCATCAAAGTTACAAAATTTGGACAATTTTTGCCATCGCTCAACTTCAGTCCATGCCGAAACCTCATAAAGTACACTTCGTTGATATTAAATAGTTTTTTCAAATTGTTTTTTTCATTTTCTAGTTTTTCGTCTAGTTTTTTAGAAAAATTTGACCAGTCCTGTTTATAAATTACAGGTAATTTGGATTGGTCAAACATTGTAAAGTCTGTGACGTTACTAATTTGTTTCGTTTGACAATCTCTCGTCATAGAATGACACGCAGACCTCACGAGTTTGTCAAAAAAGTAATTGAGTATGGAACTGGAGTCGATCGAATCGAAACGCTGTCCTTTCCGAAGCCTCTTCACTCCAATCAAAACGGTGATACTTGTCTCTACGGAATCTCCTCCGAGTCCAAATTGGTACCACAAGTTAATTTCCGTTGGATCCAAATTTTTTGTAGTCTTCGTTTGACTAGTCGGCCAAACTCGGTTTTTGTGGCTTACATTAAGCGGGAACGTGCGAGGAGGTACGAAAACGCTTGTGCTGCTACCAACGATTACAAGCGAATCCAGATCTGACGTCAGAGTCTTGATTCGTGGATCGCGATGATCTTCTAGCCGGTCAAAAGTCAGTGGAAACTGAAAACATTAAATTAATAGATGAATAAATAATAAAGAAAAAAGTAATAAATAATTAGTGATTGCATGTTTAAAGAGAAACAGCCAACAGTAGTTAATAAGTAGTAGTTAATAAGGAAGTTAAATACTTACGTCATCAAAGTGCTCAAACTGATGAACTCGTTGACCGTGCTTTACTTCGGGTACATTGCCGTCGGCGCTTGATTCGGAGGAATCTATTCTTGGTCGACGATACCTTCTTGTAGAGGTGACCTGTTTTTTTTGATAAATTATTAGTACAAATTCCATACACAGAATCAAAGATGAATTTATGGTTCATTCAAATATAAAAATACATATTGTAACTAAAGCATTGTGGCTTACTACTACTTTATCGAGGCAAGCTGCGGTGGCTTCGATTTATATGAGGGAGATATAATAGCTGCTTTAATCTTATTAATTTATTTGCTTGGAATATAGTTATTGACTTAAAAATTAAAAAAAAAAAAAAGGAGAAAAGGGCCCCTCCTTTCGCCCATTTCCTGTGATATCCTCCGTCAAAGTGACGTGCACCGATCTAACTTAATGATATCTCTGTTTCCCTTTTTTTTTTTTTTTTTCAATTTATTGTCAAATATCTTTACATACAAACAGTTAATCTTTATTCAGTAAAAGTACATGCTTTCTGCCAAGTTTTGGTAATCGGTGACCGCGGCTATATCACCACCTGTTATCTCGACGAGCTTATCGATTGGGATTTTTTGGACCATTCTGCCAGTTTTTTTGCGGCAAGACGTGTGGTTTTTTCCAGGTAATGATAATTTAGCAGAAAAAAAAAACCGGTTTTTAGGAAGTATTCAAAGCTTCGCCGGATCAATTCGTGGACGTCTATTCGCGTGTGATTCTAAAAATACGACCCGATATAGTATAATTGATCTCGTGGTATATCGCATTGAAAACGGGGCGCTGATTACTTACCGGATTCTCACCATCGGAATCATCTTCTGGTAAAGGTGGTGATGTAGCTGCGCCGCGGTCCCCCTCGTTCTCTTCATCATCAGCAGCAGAATCATCCGCTACACCAAAATCATCCAGTTCCGGTGAGTGGGGATCGCCAACGTTATCGTAGTCGTTGTCGTCATCGTCGTCGGAGCGGGAATGGTAGTCATTCGGGATATTGTGACCCTAATTTGATTAGATCCATTACGGCGTTTATAAAAAATAGTTACAAATGTATCGATACAGGGTTGATTTTTAAACGAATTCAATTTTACTACCTGCTTGACTGCCAGAGCTTGAGGAATATTATATTCTCTGTCAGGGACAAATGTTTCCCTTGATGAAGATGCAAGGGGCATCGACTGCCGTCCGCGACTATTGATTCCATGATCTTTAGCTACTGTAGAGGGAAGAGGCTGAACATTGGTTGATTCTTCCTCGTCCCTAGTAGTATTACGATCATCGTAATTACTTTGCTGAGCCCGGATCTGTTAATAAGTTGTAATTAAAAGCAAATTTGAATTGTTGACGTGAATATTCAATTCCATTATTAATTTTTATAAATGAATCTGTATCCTTACCATTTTTTGCTGAGACTGGTGTTGACCACTGTAATCTGCCCTACGGCCAAAGGCCGAAGTACCTCCAAATGAATAAGCAATGGATTGCCTATCATCGTGGCTGCCCGCAAGAGGGAACGCCTGCCGTTTGGGAGCACCCTGACCGAGGGCTGAATTCTGTCCAAACGTGACAAGCTGTACGCGTTCGTTGCGTATGAGCTTTAGATTGCCAGCACTGCCACCCTCACGCGGCATCTCCTGAAATTTTCAAGGGGTTAATAAAAAAACAAGTTTATCGAAGGTATTATTTTTTGAATAACACAATCATTACCATTGTATACTGTTGGCTATGACGCCGGCGATTATCCGATTCGTCTCCAATAATCGAAGCGGCCCTCGATTGGAATTCATTGCCAAACTCATCAGCAGTGCGGTGAAATTGCTGCTGGTTCCGCCTTTCAGAGACGCGACTAGGAGTTGGAGAAGTTGCTCTTGATGGGAGAGCTGTAGCAAGTATTGACTGGCCATCGACCTGGTCGTTTCTAAGTCGAGCAGCTTCATGCCAAAAATCGCGATTACGATCATTTAAGTAGTCCTACGAATACATTAATTTCAAAAGTAATCATTAAGTATCTATTTATCACAATTATTTAAAAAATTGTTATATTTACCACATCTTGCAGCAACGGTCGGTACTGATGCTGTTCAACTGGCTCACGAGCAGGAGCTTGGTTTATTGGGCGACTGTCGTACCTGCCAGTACGAGCGAACGGTATTTGCCTGCGATCATCAAAATCATTACCAGGAACCCCAGCAGCAGCAGCTACTGGGACCAACAGGTCTGATTCGTGTTGCGGGGTTTGGATTTCGCGGGTTCTATTTCTCTTTGTAGGATGCGTTGACGGCACTTTGGAAAACTGTAAAAATTTTGTTGATTATAGTAAAACCTAGTAATGCGCGCATGCATAAATGAAGTTGAAGAAAAAAAATGAGGTTATACATTAAAATTTTCCATCACAGTGGCCATAAGCAGCTGCCTTCGTTGCTCCAATTGTTGTATTCGATGATTCAATCGATCGATTTCTTCCATCTGGGCTTTTACGCTCGTGTAGCCTTGGCTACTTGAACGGCTCGTTCCAGAAAGAGGGGCTGGATTTTGATCGTCCGAGTGGTCATATTCGGCCTGCCCAAGTTGAGGAACGAATGACGCGTGCTGCTCTTCGTCAAAGTCCTCAAGGATACGATTACGTCTGCCAGGGACCTTCTCGTTTCTCTTCGAATTGCTAAAAAAACAAAACCATCAATAAACAAATTAAAATTTTATATATAATCGTTGATCAAAATTCAATAGCCGCTTACTAATTTTCACGGTTCATGCTGACGCTACGCCGAACAAGTCAACCCAGGATGTATGTCTCTCGATGACTCGAGAG
The DNA here is from genome assembly GCA_038277355.1 of Encarsia formosa. Taxonomy (NCBI): domain Eukaryota; kingdom Metazoa; phylum Arthropoda; class Insecta; order Hymenoptera; family Aphelinidae; genus Encarsia; species Encarsia formosa. Next base: position 315,559 of record CM076185.1, on the reverse strand, counting down.
CGAATGATGGCTGACGAGCCTTACACCTGCCTTTTATACCCTGATTTTGTTCACGAACAAACTGTTATGCGTGAACAAATTTTTTTATTCACGACCAATTTTTTTGTTCATGAACAAACTGTTTTGTTTATGAACAAACTTTACTGTGCATGAACAAACTTTTTTATATTCTACGATATTAACCGTTTGGTTGCTAAAAAGCGAATGATGCCAAATCACCGTTCGCGCTGACTTTTATACCCTTATTTTTGTTCATGAACAAAAAAGTTTGTTCATGCACAAAAAGTTTGTTCATGCACAAAACAGTTTGTTCATGCACAAAAAGTTTGTTCATGCACAAAACAGTTTGTTCATGCACAAAACAGATTGGCCGTGAACAAAAAGTTTGTTCATGCACAAAACAGTTTGTTCGTGAACAAAAAAGTTTGTTCATGCACAAAACAGTTTGTCCGTGAACAAAAAGTTTGATCATGCACAAAATAGTTTGTCCGTGAACAAAAAGTTTGATCATGCACAAAACTTTACTGTGCATGAACAAACTTTTTTATATACTACGATATTAACCGTTTGGTTGCTAAAAAGCGAATGATGCCAAATCACCGTTCGCGCTGACTTTTATACCCTTATTTTTGTTCATGAACAAAAAAGTTTGTTCATGTACAAATTCGTGAACAAAAAAGTTTGTTCATGCACAAAACAGTTTGTTCATGCACAAAACAGTTTGTCCATGAACAAAAAGTTTGTTCATGCACAAAACAGTTTGTTCGTGAACAAAAAAGTTTGTTCATGCACAAAACAGTTTGTCCGTGAACAAAAAGTTTGTTCATGCACAAAACAGTTTGTCCGTGAACAAAAAGTTTGTTCATGCACAAAACAGTTTGTTCGTGAACAAAAAAGTTTGTTCATGCACAAAACAGTTTGTTCATGCACAAATAAGATTGCTTGAGAAAAAAAATTAAAGGTATAAAAGTCGGCGCTATCTGAGTTTTGACATCATTCGCACTTGGACTGGTGAACGGTTAATATCAGTGAATTCATTCTTGCCCGTCATCATGAACCGTCGAGAAATGTAAGTAATCAAAGAGTAAAATATGTTATGCGTCAAAAAAAATTATTGTGAATACAATTTCATATACTTTTTATGCATTGCAGAAACGACGACGATCTTAGTGGATGGTGGCCACCAAATTACAGCCTTTCGGTTGGTGGTGTGGAGAACTATCCTGCTGCGTTAGCACGAGCCAACGACTCCTCTGACGAAGAGCCTACGACAGGGCGGTCCCGGTCTCGTTATGAAACAACGCCAGCTGCGGATACTCGTCCCATTCGTGTGTATCAGCCTGCGTCTACCACGATACCGTCGAGTTCGAGGAAGAGACGTGCCAGCCCTTTCGATCATGAAACCTGGTACGCTTGTCGTTGGGAGGAAATTGACTCGTTAGACGAGCAAATAAATGCCTTACAAGCGCGACGTTCCAAAATAATGCGTGGCATAAAAATCGGACCACCCGTACGTTATAATATTGAATAATCAAATTAAAAAAAACCACAATTAATATTAAAGCAATCAAAATCGATTAATTCTATTTTCTTTAGGAATTCCCAGTTAAGGTTCCGGAAATACCATCATTTCGTTCATCTAACGACGAAACACAATCACGTGAAAGACATCCTTACCACCCTAGTACCGCTGAAGATGACAATCATAATCGTCAGGTAAAAGTTGCACACTATTTGTTACATATGTAATAATTTCACAAAAACAACAACTTTTATTGTAGATCACCCCAGACAGAGCCACACTACATACTCAGTTCCACGATGTACGTACGGGCACGTCGCGCGCTCTGCCATGCACCATTCGAAGAATGCCTGCAGGGAATAATCCTTCGAAAGCGGGCAGTCACTATCAACACCGAGGTTTCGAGTTGAAGGCCACCGAGTCAATCGCTCTACCTATTTCTAGAAAAACTGTTGCACGACCTCCAGGTCCTAATGACATACATAATCAGCCGCAAAAGCGACCGCAAAATCTGGTATTGAAACTTTTAATGATGACACTTTTAGTAAAAATTAAAATCAGTTTTCCATTAACGTTGATTTTAATAAATATAATTACAGGTTAACCGTCAACTATTTGATGAAAAACTACTCGCTCAGTGGAAACGTACCAATCCGGACGATATAGCTCCCATGTCGTCCCCTCCATCATTGCAGAGTCACAGCGTCGACGTTGATCCGGTGAGTGATCCCGAGGTCGTTCAGTTCGCATCGCCACAAAAGGTTTGTTGTAACCGTTCTAAGCACGTTGACCGTTAAAGATAATATTTTAGTAAAATTGCAACCGTCACAAAGTTTCATAATTTATATATTATTTTTAAAACAATATTATCGTCTGTAGATAGCGAAACCGAGTCGTAGCATTATCGGCCAAAGCAATACAATGGAGCTTGAAGATATCGACGTTTCAGACCTGACGCACGAACCTGGACACAATATGGAACCGCAACCAGTGGAAGAACGAGGGCGAGAAAAATTAGAAATCCCAAGTTCAACAACGAAAAATATAACAGGAGAAAAATTTCTCGCATCTAAAACACCAAATAGACAAGTAAGTGGTCCGCGTTTACCTTTTCAGACTCTTACGCAAGAAAATTTATACTTTAATATAACTGGTCGCATTTGCAGAATTTCTCACAGGACGAAATTAAGTCGCTGATCATGAAAAGTTTTCAGCACTTCTTATCTACGGGATCGTTTTTTTCGCAAAATATACGTTTGCCAAATAGAGACCATATGGCTTGCAGAAAACGCACTGGTAGATCAGTAAAAAAAATGTCCATTCAAGATTTACAAACTATAACGGGAGGTGACTTAGAATCTCTTATCTCTTATAAAACATTAGTGTCTCAACGATCTTTCAAATAATTAATATGTAACAAATATTTCTTTAAATGATATTTAAAACCTTTATAAATTTATTAAAAAAAAAAAAAAAAAAAAAAAAAAAAAAGAAAGGATCAATGGAGGTGTTGTAGCATAATGTGGAGAGCACTACAGGAAAAGGGCGATGGAGGGGCCCTTTTCCTCCTTTCCTTTTTTTTTTTTTATTTTATCTTGAAGTGAAAAATGTTTGTAAATAGTAATAATTAATTTTATCCTTACTTTTTATCTGCTTATAACAATTATTTCCGACTATAATAAATTTTATTTATTACCCAGTGCATAGCCGGATGAGATAGTCAAAAACGCCCCCACGGGAAAACTAAACAATATATGTATATGGTCAAAATTCAAAAAGTCAGCCACTTTTGTAAAGTCAAGTCACGTAATTCCGCAAAAAAAAAATTTACTTAGAAATATGATATCATTACAAAAATTTGATAGATTTCTGATTTCGATGACAAATACATGCTGTCAAATTTTTGTAATGATATCTCATTTCTAAGTACCTTTTTAAACGAGATACATGATCCCCCATTTCCCAGTTCTTTTTACACACGATTGTCCCTTTTTTATCCACTTTTTCATCGATTTCTTAAACATTTTCATACTTTTTTCACCTTTTTTTCTCCTATCCGGGTTTCTTGACACAGCTTTTTTAGATAATAATTTTTAATTAATTTTATCAAAATTAACGCTTTCTTAACGTTCTAGAGAAATAATCACCCCTATTTTACCCCCATCTTGGTGTATAACTTTTTTACAATTTTAACTAAAAATCTGTCAAATGTTAGTTGGAACAAAAGAGGGATGATTATTACTCTAGAAATATAACCGATTTTTTTATGTTTTTAACCACTTTTTTCAACACTTTTCAGCTGTTTTTTAACTGTTTTCGTTGTTCTTGTGTTATTTTTCTATCAAAATTACCAAATAACCCTTGCAAAACTTCCTTTATAACAGAAAAAAAAATTTATAGATTTTTCTATTTATTTTCCACCCATAAAGGTATTTAAGAACAACTTTTTTACCATTATCCGGTTGTCGAAATCTTACTTTTCTACCTCAAAACAGGTTTCTTTCACTCCAACTCATTCATGAATCTGCCAAATATTAGATGAAATTAAGGAGGGATGATTATTACTCTAGGTATATTCAAAATTTACTTTAATTTACATCACTTTGCATTACTTTTCTTCAATCCGACTTTTTTCTTACTATCCAGGTGTATTAATTTAAAAAATTGATGAAAAAGAGGGATATCATTGCTTTAGAAAAATGCCACTTTTTCGATAAACTAGCTAAAGCAATAATATCTCTCTTTTTTGATCCGCGTACCAGTGACTTAAATACAATTTTTGGGGTTATTTTTGATCCTCTTTGGACTTTTTTTTTTTACTTATTATAACCATACACGGGTGTATTAATGCAAATTTTACACCTCAATTCTGGTGTCTTTTAACGATTTTTTCATCTTTTTAAACCAATTTTTCCACTTTTTTCACATATTTTTACTTTTTCTCAAATTCAGGCGTAACTCAATTACCCAATGACCCATTATTGGTGCCTTTCGACTTATTTTTCGATGATGAGTCGATCCCCAGGGTCAAAACCGAGTTCCAAAACCCAATCACCACATAACCCAATAAACGATATAAGAATAAAGAAGATGTTGAACTGTTTTCGTCAATTTTATTGAATAATTTTTAATTTTTTAAAGTTTTCTTGACATTTAAAAACACTCATTATGAAAAACTTCAAAAAAAGCCCTTTTTCCCAAAAATCTCAAATACAAAAATTTTACTGAAATATCAGCAGACTGGAATCATCATCATTCTCAACCGACTCGAATGAAGGTATTTCAACTCTATTTAGAATTTTGTTATTTTTTCTGAATAAAAGAGAGGTTTTACCGACAGTCGGTAAGGTAGATCCTGTTTTACCGATGGTCGAAAAGCAGAATTATCTAAATGAGTGATTTTTGAGTTTTCTGAGGCATTTTTTGGTGAAAATTACAGAAAAAGTTTCAATTTGTTGCGGATTTTGGCGATTTCTCGTCAAATTTTTGATAAAACTCTTTGAATTTATGCGATTTTTGTTAAATTTTCAGTAATCTTTCTTTTTTCTACTTTTTCAACTTTCTTGGGTCATTGGGTCATTTTTATTTGACCCAATGACCTTCAAATTTTTGAAAAAATCAAAAATGCTGGAAATGGCTTAAACATCGAAAAAACACTCATTACCCAAGTATAACCCAATAACCCAATGACTCTGTAACTCGAAATTTTGGAAAGTGCTGGAAATGGTCTAAAACGCGAAAATACGAATTTTTAGAAAATATTGGGTTATTGGGTTATTGGGTTATTGGGTTATTGGGTTATTGGGTTATTGGGTTATTGGGTTATTGGGTTATTGGGTTATTGGGTTATTGGGTTATTGGGTTATTGGGTTATTGGGTTATTGGGTTATTGGGTTATTGGGTTATTGGGTTATTGGGTTATTGGGTTATTGGGTTATTGGGTTATTGGGTTATTGGGTTATTGGGTTATTGGGTTATTGGGTTATTGGGTTATTGGGTTATTGGGTTATTGGGTTATTGGGTTATTGGGTTATTGGGTTATTGGGTTATTGGGTTATTGGGTTATTGGGTTATTGGGTTATTGGGTTATTGGGTTATTGGGTTATTGGGTTATTGGGTTATTGGGTTATTGGGTTATTGGGTTATTGGGTTATTGGGTTATTGGGTTATTGGGTTATTGGGTTATTGGGTTATTGGGTTATTGGGTTATTGGGTTATTGGGTTATTGGGTTATTGGGTTATTGGGTTATTGGGTTATTGGGTTATTGGGTTATTGGGTTATTGGGTTATTGGGTTATTGGGTTATTGGGTTATTGGGTTATTGGGTTATTGGGTTATTGGGTTATTGGGTTATTGGGTTATTGGGTTATTGGGTTATTGGGTTATTGGGTTATTGGGTTATTGGGTTATTGGGTTATTGGGTTATTGGGTTATTGGGTTATTGGGTTATTGGGTTATTGGGTTATTGGGTTATTGGGTTATTGGGTTATTGGGTTATTGGGTTATTGGGTTATTGGGTTATTGGGTTATTGGGTTATTGGGTTATTGGGTTATTGGGTTATTGGGTTATTGGGTTATTGGGTTATTGGGTTATTGGGTTATTGGGTTATTGGGTTATTGGGTTATTGGGTTATTGGGTTATTGGGTTATTGGGTTATTGGGTTATTGGGTTATTGGGTTATTGGGTTATTGGGTTATTGGGTTATTGGGTTATTGGGTTATTGGGTTATTGGGTTATTGGGTTATTGGGTTATTGGGTTATTGGGTTATTGGGTTATTGGGTTATTGGGTTATTGGGTTATTGGGTTATTGGGTTATTGGGTTATTGGGTTATTGGGTTATTGGGTTATTGGGTTATTGGGTTATTGGGTTATTGGGTTATTGGGTTATTGGGTTATTGGGTTATTGGGTTATTGGGTTATTGGGTTATTGGGTTATTGGGTTATTGGGTTATTGGGTTATTGGGTTATTGGGTTATTGGGTTATTGGGTTATTGGGTTATTGGGTTATTGGGTTATTGGGTTATTGGGTTATTGGGTTATTGGGTTATTGGGTTATTGGGTTATTGGGTTATTGGGTTATTGGGTTATTGGGTTATTGGGTTATTGGGTTATTGGGTTATTGGGTTATTGGGTTATTGGGTTATTGGGTTATTGGGTTATTGGGTTAT